>JAJVHD010000020.1:0-1200000 GCA_022207745.1 Brachionus rubens | reverse complement strand
AATCTGAATGCTTCGCTCCAAAGAAATAAGTTTAAAATCACAACAAAAAAATAAAGTCTATCCGGCAACCTCAAGATTTTTACGGTTGTACGATTGTACTGTATGTACTATTCGTCAATTTTATCTATTTCGATGAAATTATATAACTAATGCATAAAAATTTTGTACACTAAAGCACATATTTTATTTTAGGGGTATTTATTGAAGAAATATTCAACAATCAAATCGTACAATCGTACAATAGTACAACCGTACTAATCTTCAGGTTGCCAGTCTACCCTTGATTTTAACACCTCATTCGTTCTTTAAGATAAGCGGGACATATCTGAATATTGACAATTATGAATGCCATTTATGCTTATGGGAGGAAATTTTTACTTCGTATATATGTTTATTTATCGGATGAACGACAAAAAATGTCTTTGCGAGTTTCTCAGGGCGCCCTTTATAAATTTTGAGGTACAATTAATTTTTTAAAAATTAGAAAGACGATTTTAAAGAAGAAAACATAGACTTTCTAACGATTCAATGCATGAATACTTGATATACATCATCATTGGAAAAAACTTCTTTAAAACTAACATAATATTTTTAAATTTCTTACAGTATCGTAATCATTTGTATTAGTCTTTGAGCTCTTTCTTGATTAAAATACGACTTTTTTCAATGGCTTATTTTGCTAAGTGAATCATCTTTCTATTTTCTAAAAAACAAAAACTTTCTAAAGATGTCCCTGGGACAAATGCGAAAATTTTGGATATTTTCGATTTTGGGCCATGGGATTAATTCTAATCAGTTACAAAACTGGTCATTCACGAATTCCAAAAATGAACATTCATGAATGTTCATGAACATTCATGGACCAAATGAACCTTCATGATCATTCATGAACGTTCATGAATTTTCATGAATTTTCATTCGAACCATTTTTGTTTAAATTTTCAATAAAAAACAAATAAAAGTCAAAAAATTATGTTTTTAAAGTAAAATTTTAACTTAAATTTGCTTTTCTTGGTTCTTAATAAACATCTATATGATCAATTTTGTGTGTCTCTCCCTACCATTGTGATTTGCCTTTGTTTCGAGAATAGTTTACCCTTAAGGTTCGCGCCAGTCTGAAATACAGCACTATCTTAATATTGGATTTTCGACAGCAAATTCTCAATCTGCATAATTGAAAACTTAGAAAAGCCAATTTTTTAACGGAGGTCAAAAAAATTTAAAGAAAAAGTTTTAGAGCTTCATGCTTTTGTATAAACTTACTTAATTGCATAAATTTACACAAATTTTTGAGCCCATAATCTCAGCTATAAAAAGGTTGAGTCAACATGAAGCTTAGTACGGTTGTTATATTGTACGATGATTGTACGATTCGATTGTTGAATATTTTTTCAATAAAATACCCCTAAAAAATATGTACTTTAGTGTACAAAATTTTTATGAATTAGTTATCAAGGTTATTACATTAAAATATATAAAACTGACGAATAGTCTAGACAGTACAATCGTACAACCGTAAAAATATTCAGGGTGCAAATTTTTAATGCTGTCGAGACCGAAAATTTCATGCATTTTTCAGTTTTTTTTTGTATCTACTCCCTGAATATCTACCATTATCCTATACAGATTCGAAAACTAGACAAAATTTTGACCAAAATGAATCCATTTTTGTAATTGGAAAATTAGAAAATTTAAGCAAAAATGGTTCTAATGAAAATTCATGAAAATTCATGAACGTTCATGAAAAGCGTTGAACATCAGTTAGAGCCTATTTCCTTTTCATGAACATTCATGAATATTCATGAACGTTCATGAATGATCATGAAGGTTCATTTGCTCCATGAATGTTCATGAACATTCATGAATGTTCATTTTTGGAATTCGTGAATGACCAGTATTGTATATTAATTAAATTTTTTTAGCCTTTAAATTATGAAATAAGTATATTTTCTATCTAAAATAAGCAATAAAAGAAAACAAATATTTCTGTCATATTTTCAGCGAGATTTTCCAACTTATTCCGGGATATGTCTGAAAATGTACCGGGATAATTTTAGGTCAAAAAGTGTCCATACATTCAAATTTGGACCATGGTCCTAAAGCGAAATATTCACATTTGTACCGGTACATCTATCGGGGGTTTACGGTAACTTTTTTTTAGAATTTAAAGGCACAAGTTTTTTAAAATATTTAGTCACAGGGCTAAGATTTTGAAAAACAATCAAAACAATCAAAATGAGCTGTTTATGGTCAGCATGTAAAAATTTCCAATGTAACGTTATTTTTTTCTACACGACTAAAAGTGAGGGATTACGGTAGATGGATCTGAAAATTGGCTTTTTTTTAGGAGTCCGAGTTAGAAATCATATTAATTTTCATTCTGACACAGACATAATTTCATATTTTTTTTTAAGTTTGAATTTTCAAATTTTTTAAAAAGAAGCGCAGAGACCTCTTTTAAAATTAAAGACTAAGATTAAAAATTCTTTAAACACGCCATGTGTGAATAAATTAATCAGATAAGCATTTGATAAAAAAAAAATTTTTGCTTCTGTGTAGATAACTTTATCCTTTCATTATCAACAGAAAAAATATTTTTTAAATTGTGTCCATCTCTATCCCTCTTTTTTTTTGTTACTTATCCAGCCAACAAAAAAATAGAAAAAAAAAACTAAAATACTTGTTATCATTTTATTAGTATGACATCAAAGTTAACTTTATTCGAATAAATTATTTAAAACTAAGCATTTTTGTTAGATTATTTATTTATTTTTGTTTAGCTATTACTTGAACCTTTTGATTCGACGCAATATATCAAAATTTTTCTAAAGAGCTATAGAAACGTGTGCTTTTTTCTATTTTTTTTTATTTAGTGATCACAATTTTGCAAAATGAATCAAAAGCAAAACTAGAATTCATTTTAAAACTTTGTTATTTTGTAGACAATTTTTTAGATAGTCAAAAAATCGATAATGATTTTAAAAATTTTAGTCCCATTTTTGGCGGGTATATTTTTATAGGCCAAAAATAAAATAACCAATTTAAAATTTGTAACATCTTTTAATTTAAAGTGATTGCTTTAGGAGCCACTCAAGATGTTCTTGATGAAAAAGTCGTCGGAGTGTACGGCATCAATGTTACATGTACTCCAAATAATGGTACATTGTTTTTCAAAGACGACTCATTTTTTGAAATATCAGAACCTGTAAATGAAGTTCCTACACAATATATAGCCACTACCGTTTTTGGTAAATTTAAACCAAACCCCTCAAGTAACGATTTGAAATTTATTGAGTTTGTTTTCTAGAATGCAAGGGTGATATACCGATAAAATCGACACATGTTGAATTAAAGGTTTTTTCAACCACAGAGACTAATTTTACTTGCACATGGTTTTATCAAGTCAAAAACGAAAAAAAAGTCAAATTATTCAATAGAACAGATGTACCTGCATCACAAGCATCTTTTAGGAATATTTCGTCTGGTAACGATGCTGGTTTTTATGGTTGTCTTGTCCAAAATGGAAGTAAAGCACAAGCCTTTATTGTTAAAATCGAATTTAGAAGTAACTTTTTTGAAATTTTTAACGATAAGCTTTACACTTTATGTTATTTTAGGTCAATATGTAATTTTATGGGGATTCTTAGGTGTTGTAGCTCAAGTTTTAATTTGCAGCTTGTTGATTATTATAATTGAAAAAAAGACAGCTACAAATAAAAATGATAATCAATATGAACTTGATCAACAAAATTTGTAAGTTAGATCTGATTAAATGTTAAATTAGAAAATTTTTTAATCTTTTGTCTTTAAGCATTGATACAAAATTGACCAACGCTTAGATTAGACAATTAAACAGACTTGTTATTCAATTGTTAAATTCAGATAAGATTTTTTTTAGTTAATTTTTTTTGTTGTTTTTAATGTTTTAAAGAAAAAAATAAAATGATAAGAAATTACATAAATTTTCTAAATCTTATTTAAAGCTTGTTATCGTGTTAACCTAAAATCATGATTTTCATTCGACCAAAAGCTTTATTTATTGCTAATCTTTGCCAGCTAATTAATTTTATATATATAGGTATGTCTAACGAAAAAACTAATTCTCTCGGAAAAAAATAAAAACATGCAATATGTTTTAATGAACGTAGGAGATTGCAGACGTTTTTCTTGTCAATTAAAAGAATGGTGGGTGCATATCCTTTTACCTGAATATCCTGAAAAATTAATTTTAATTAAGAGTTTCAAAACATGAGCTACCGTAATCACTCGTTAGGAGTACCATGTAAAATATCATTATTGTACTCATTTAAGGGGGTGGATAAATTGGACCGGTCTAAATCCGAATTTAGACCTGGTAATCCTTTAGAATGAGGCCGGAACAAAATAAACGGAAAAAAGATCATTAAGGCCAACCACATATTAATTAAGGCTCGCGTTATCCAAAACTTCCACGCTATCTGAATTTTAAAAATCTGACCACATATGCGTGTTCCTCGTTTATGAAAACCTAGGATTCCAAAATTTTCAGGGGGTCGAAAAAATTTTGATGAGGGCTCCTAACTGGCTGCCCTAAGAAAAAGTGTGCTAAAGTAAATCGTTAGTATCTATGTAAAATAACAACAATATAAACAATTTGCCTAAAAGGTTCTAAAAATCAAAAACCTTAAGAAGAGGGAATTTGCATTTTTTGACCTGAAATTCATGATTCTCATATAGAAAAATATCTGTGTTTAATAGCACTCAGTTAGACGTCCTTATTAAGGTTGTTAAACTAAGTTTTTTATTTCGAAGTTTTTTCAAAATTTTTCGACTTGAAATAACTTTTAAAACATTGAAGTTTGACCAAAGTTGAATTGAAAAAAATCTGACTGAACTTATTTTTCAAGTTTAAAAAACCCGAATTTTAAAATTTTAAATCTTTAATTGAAGGTTTTTAAATTCTTAAAGTTTTAAATTTCATAAAATATTTCACTCAAATTTTTTGTTAAAATTTGTTTAAAGTCAAGAAACGTAAAAAATAAGCCTGAATGTACCTAGCTTCTTCTGAATTCTTAAATGATTTGTCTTTCTGGTATTTAACACCTTTATTTTTCATCTAGATATGAATAGGTTCCTCGTTTTAACTGAAGGAATAAATAGAAAAAATTCTAAAATCATATTCATGATTTTAATAAGCTTCTCTTGAGAATTTCGAACGTAATATCTCCAATTTTCAACTCCAAAGTGTTTCCTTTCCTTTTAATAGCATATATTTACTTACGAGTTTCAATTAATTTCAAACTTTAAATTTTCAATCTTGGAATTTTTTTTCAAGTAGAATTTCGAAAATTCACATTTTGAAATAAAATTTAGACCAAGAAAATATACTGACTTGCCTAATTTCGAAGAAACATTTTTTTTTTGAAATTTTAAAGGAAAATTTCAATGTTTCAAAAAATATAACGTTTTACAACCCTAGTCCTCATGGCAAAAATCAAAATTTTTTCGACCCCTTGAAAATTTGGGAATATTAATCTCTCCACGCATATGTGGTCAGATTTTTCAATTTCAGATAGCGTGGAAGTTTTGGATCACGCGAGCCTAAATTAGGCTTCTAAGTCAGGGAGAATGTATCTGAATTTTTTTTTCATCTTTCGCGACTCGCGAATCTCGATATGATAATTTTCTAATTTATCACAAATATACAAATATACCTCGCAAATATTTCATATTTTGTTTGCATAAATTGCTTCGATGTTAAGTACCATTGATGAGTCCCTTAATAAAGCCGACTCTTGGAAAAGTCTATTTTTCGAAGCTTTCTTTTATATTTTTCGTAACAGGGTCACTAAAACAGACCTCAATCATATCAAAAGCTAATATTACATGGGATAGAAAGTGCTACCGTTTCACGAAAAAAAGCTGCTTAGTTTAATATTTTTTAACGAAAACTAATCAAATAGTTTTAACGGTTAGACTTATTTTTTCTAAATAGGCACAATCATGTCTTGTGATTATTCTTCGACAAACTCTCACATGAGAGAGGTTACTAGCTAAGACATACATAAATGTGAACATTATGATCACCACAAAATTGAAAAATTACAATAACTTTTTAGAGTAAAAATATTAAAATCTTTATTACAATGAAAAATTTTCAGAAAATAAATATTTTTGATTTACATTTCAAGTCAACACATTTTACTTTATTAGATCCTTTGCAATAAGAAATAACATTGAACGATTTTCAATTTCATACGATTCAAGAGTTTGATTTAGTTTATCCATTATTAAATTTGGCATGTGCAACAATGTAAAATTTGATTTTACAATTTTTTTCGATTCAATTTTTGAGTATTCACCAAAGACATGGTCGAGAACAGTTGATATTTTATCAGTTTTATTAAACTCTTTTTGAGTTTTTGAACCGTTTGGCAAACGGAAACCAATCAAAATTTTTGAACTTTCAATTTTAGTACCAATTTTGGGTAGAGTTGAGTATTTTGAAAGTCTTGAAGACAACGGACGTGGACTCAAGGCTAAACATTAATCGTTTTTTATAAATTCTTATCAACAAAAAAGTCAAAGCCAATGTTTTACTTGTGTTTAAAATGTCTGTTATGTGATCAGGTTCATTGTCAACAACAGGACTTTGCATAAATTTTTGTCTCGGATTAAGACTTGACGAATTTTTTGAAGTTGATGGCGGTTTTGGCACCAACTTACTGTTATTTATCTTGTCGTTGGCCATTATACAAGCACTTAAAATACTAAAACTTGAAACGCTATCGATTATTTTAAAAATATATTTAAAAATTTATTCAAGATTTTTTTTCTAAGTTTCCAAGGTGACGAACTAATTATTAACTGTTCTCGGAATAGTCTGAAGTTAATAAACTCAAAAAACAACACAATATAGTCAATCGATATTCAACCTAAAAGTAAGTAAACCTACATAATCTAATTAATTGGCTTTCAAAAAGCCTTATTGTGATGGACTTTTAGATTTTTGGCTTTTGATTGGTTAATTGATTTAAAAAAATCTCATTAAAGAAGCCTTTACTTAATACAGATTTCGGAGAGTTTTTAAGCGTAACCTTGAGGGCTGAATCAATGCTTTCCTCAGTCAAATCGCTCGCTGCGATTGTAGGATACTTATACAGATCAAGATTGATATTGAAAATTTTCTTTTAGCATCTAAAATACACAACAAACTTTAATAACCCTCTTCTGTAAAACAGAGGCGATAAAACGAAAAATCAACATTTAATACATCTTGAGGTACGGATTCTGGTGTAACTATAAGGTCAGTCTCCTCAATCAAATTGTGTGGTAAGTTTAATAAAAGTGTTCATCCTAGCATAGAATTGAAATTTCCTAGGCGACCATGCAAACGGCAAAAAATTTTTTATCAAGTTTTTGGAATTTATTTTTTACTTACGGAATCCTCTGTCCGTATTTTAAACATAGCTAATCCGTGCCCGGATATTAGATAGTTGAAATTTCGTATCCGAATTTTAGTGACAACCAACCATTTCGGCAATTATCTTGAGAACCGATAATTGTCTTTAGAGAGAATACATGAAAACGGACTAAATTGGAAACGAAATACCGTACCCCTTCATCTCATACAATTATGATAAATTCAATCGATAAAGTGATTGACGTATATTTATTGGTTTTACTTTTCTTTGAGAATAAAAGAAGTCTCCACCCTTTTTTTTATTAGGGGAATTAAAGGAAAATAATCAGTTTTGTTTGGTGATTGGTAGTGCCCACCAGAACAGGCAAAATTGATTAATGAGCTGTTTGTTTAAGATGTTCATTATTTTTTAGCTCAAAAATATTCATTAAACATTAAGGTTCCGGCAATTCAATACTTCCACGCTATCAAAACCTTTCAATTTCGATATCAAATTCGGAATCTGCGTCATAAAAAAACCTAAAAAATGTATTTTTTACATTTTTGAAAAAAAAATTTTTTTGACCCCCCATCCTCTAGTTTTATAAAAAAAGAGTAAGTTGGTCATCGTTTTTGACAGATATCTCAGCTTTTTGATCATGAATCATATATAATGGGCATATATTCATGCGTTTAATGTTGCGGGAAAAAAATACGATTTGATTTTATCCTAGGAAAAAAGCGGAAAAATGTGCATTATTCCAGTTAAATCGAATCTTGTCCTTCAAAATACCCAGGACCCCTAATTTTTACTTATAGATTCTAAAACTAGACAAAATTCTGAACAAAATGTTGGGATTAATTTATTCGCTTTCGTTTTACTTTTTGTACAGTAAAGCCGAAAAAATTCACAAAAATCAAAAATCACAAAGATGAGGTAATTTGGAATTTTTGACCAAAAATTCGTAATCCTCATGCAAGAAAACCTTAGGAAAGAAGCATGGATTTTTTATAAAAAGATTTTCAAAATTTTTCAAAAAATGTCCAAATTGGTGCCTTTTTCAGCGCCTAAAATCGACTTTCTAAAGGAACAAACTCTTGGTTAAGCGAAATATGTTTTTTTAGGTTTTCTTGCATTTTCTTGTAGCTTAGAATATGCGATTTCAGAATATATGCCCATTATATATGATTCATGATCAAATAGCTGAGATATCTGTCAAAAACGATGACCAACTTACTCTTTTTTTATAAAACTAGAGGATGGGGGGTCAAAAAAAAAATTTTTTTCAAAAATGTAAAAAATACATTTTTTGGGTTTTTTTGGGACGCAGATATCTAAATTGAAAGGTTTTAATAGCTTGAAGGTTTTGAATTGCCGGAACCTTAAACATTTTGGATTTACAGTCAAATCTTGTTAATCCGACCCTCGCTAATTCTGAAACCTCTTTAACCGAAGTTACTTAAACTAACCGCAGTAATATTTTTCAACTGGATTCCATCTCAATAAATTTTCGCTAAGCCGACAGAAAATTTCTCAACCGACATTTTTTTTGTGATAAGACGCCATGACATAATGCTCTGGAATACCCAAAAATATTGAATTTTTTTTAAAATACTCCCCACTGTAAAAAAACGATAAAATTTTTTTCTATCGGTCCAAACCGATTTTACTGTTAAACTTCACAAGGAATACAAACTCAAACTACAGTACATTTCTGAAATAAGTTGACTTAAGCAATGCGCAGCATGCTCCGAATCTTTGCCTAAGACGCGCATGAGCAATGCGCTTGCGCGTCTTAAGCAAAGTTTATATATACAATATTTATTGCGCATAAGCGCAGGCAAAAATTGTATTAAAATAAATTATCGTGCGCAAGAGCATGCGCTTGCGCATTGAAAATATTTCTTTTGCGTGCTTAAGCAATGCGCCGGAGCGTCCTAGGCAATGCGCCGAAACATGTCAACTTATTTCAGAAATGTACTGTACCTTTGAAACTCAAAATTTTAAAACCTTTCCTGTTCAAGATAGATGCGAAAGGTTGTGTCTAGATTGTCAGGAATCTTAGAGACAATTTTCAAGTCTATTTTTCACAATTTCTATTCAAGTTTTTGTTAGTATATCAATTGAAAATTCTTTATGCTAAATATTTTATATTTTTACGATAATTTAAAACAAATAATTTTTCTAAAATTTATAACGATCTATAAGTATTTTATTATTTTTCTTACGATTGCTTTGCTGGAAGTATGAACTTTAAAAAAAAATTACAATATTCAAAATTTACATAATTCCTTAAAGTTCAAGGTTAATCAACAGGCTAGTGCCCTTGTCTAGAATATAGACTGATTAACTCTCCATTTATTTAGTAAATAAAAAAAATTTTTAAAATAAAAAAAAAAAAAATTCATATCAATTATCATAATATCAAAATAAAAAATAATTTTTAAAATTTAAATTAAGTTTATCAAAAATTTTTGATGAATCATTGTAAATTAGGTTGATGTTGTTGAATATTGACAACTTAAAGGTGCTAAATTTAAGGACCATTCTGTTAATAAGGAATTTGTTAGCCAATTTAGTGTACACATAACCAAATGTGTTTTCACCATTTTTTGTTTTCGATTTCGGCACCATAAAATCACTTTTGTTTCTTAAGTCGTACTCGATTTTTCGTGACTCATTTGTGACTAATTGTTCTTTGAGCTGAATAGGTGAGTTCTCCATTTTAATGATCTTGTATGAAAACGACAGCATTCTCTCCAAAGCTCGATGTTGAAAAGCAAAAAG
Source organism: Brachionus rubens (assembly GCA_022207745.1). NCBI lineage: Eukaryota > Metazoa > Rotifera > Eurotatoria > Ploima > Brachionidae > Brachionus > Brachionus rubens. Next base: position 1,189,831 of record JAJVHD010000020.1, on the reverse strand, counting down.
TCCATACTTTTCCAGCACATTATTTAAATCATTAAAGTCGCTAGAATTTATTTTAATTTTTAATAATTTATAAATACATAAATAGTAACAGTTGGCGAGCCTTTGGATGGCTTCTTTTGAAAAATAACAAATCAAAGTAAAAACATAATCAAAATAAGGTAATATAAAAGTTTTAAAAAATTGAATTTTTACAGATGTACAAAGATAGAAAAGTCTTTTTATTGAAAATAGTTTCTTGTTTACCGACAAACATGTTTCCGAAACTAATTTCATGAAATTTAATCTATTATCAATGGTAAAGCCCAATAATTTAAAATTATCAACAACTTTAATTTTAGCCTCTTTAATTTGAATAAAATCTGGTATTTCAATTTATTTCTTTGTAAAAACCATGAAGAAAGTTTTTTCCCAATTTATATCAACCTTATTAAAATAACACCAAGTACTTAGTTCTTCAATAACCCCTCCAGTTTCGCTTATTAATGTGTCCAATTTATTTCCAGTCTTTGTAAGACTTGTATCATCAGCAAATAGCTCTATATAAGCTTTTAAAATACACAATGGGAGATCGTTTATAAAGATTAAAAAGAGGAGCGGGCCTAGAACTGAGCCTTGTGGAACCCCAAGTTTTAGTCTAGCTTGTTTGGATAAGAGATTTTTCAAAAGAAGCTTTTGAGACCTCTCATCAAAGTAGTTTGTCATTAAAGCAAGAGAGTTGTTATCAAAACCATAATGAAATAACTTTAGGAGCAAAAGTAAAGGGTCTATTAAATCAAATGCTTTTCTAAAATCAATGAAAAGAGATAGTGCAATTAACTTTTCATCGAGTACTTTGTTTATAAAAGACACAAATTCATGTATAGCCGATTGGCATGAAAACCCAGACCTGAAGCCATGCTGCCCCTTGAAAAATATCTTATTTGACTCAAAGTAAGTAACAATTTGTTTAGCTAGAAGCTTTTCAAACATCTTAGCTAAAGGTGAAAGAACTGATATTGCCCGATAGTTATTCATATCAGACTTATCCCCCTTGTTTTTATAAAGAGGTGTCACAACCGCTATTTTCCAATCTTCCGGAATTTTCTTCAACTCTAAACAACTATTAAATAGCTGATGTAGAATAGGGATAAATAATTCAGGCATAGCCTTAAAGATTTTTGTATGAATCCCAACATGTCCTGGAGAGCTAGAAGTCGGTAATTCATTCAATGATTCCTCGACATCTTTAAGACTAAAGGATTGAAATGAAAAACCGGGAGTCTGAAAGCTATTTGCTCTTTTAAATTCTTTGAATTTTTCAAAGATAAATTTAGCTGATTCGTCTTCTGTAGAAAACGAAGATGATTCAATATTCGTGAAGAAATTATTGAACATCTCAACTTGATCAGCAACTGAAGAAGCTTTGAAGTCACCACTCTGAATTACTTCAGTTATTTCAGGGCAATCATCAAAATTTTTATCGCTTCTCAGTTTAATCGAAGACTTATAGAACTCCCAAAACTTTTTAGAGTTCTTAAAGTCCTTCGGTGTTTGGTTTTTAAAATACTCTTTAATTTTTTTGCAATTTAATGCTTTGAACTCCCTTCTAGCCTCTTTGTAATCAGCCTGAGTTTGCTCATTCTTACACTCAGAGTAAATGTAAAAGCAATAGTCACGATATTTCTTCGCAGTTCTTAATTCATCATCAAACCAAGGACAATGATCTTGTCTCTTAGGTTTAAAAGTCTTCTCAGGGCAACATTTTTCAATAGCCTCAATTACTTTGTCTTTTACAAAACCCCATTTATCCTCAATATTCGGGAACTTATCAATTATGCTAAAGTCTATTGATGAAATACAAGCTTTAACCTTATCTAGATTCTTTTCAGAGTAAAATTTATTAGGGGAATTAAAGGAAAATAATCAGTTTTGTTTGGTGATTGGTAGTGCCCACCAGAACAGGCAAAATTGATTAATGAGCTGTTTGTTTAAGATGTTCATTATTTTTTAGCTCAAAAATATTCATTAAACATTAAGGTTCCGGCAATTCAATACTTCCACGCTATCAAAACCTTTCAATTTCGATATCAAATTCGGAATCTGCGTCATAAAAAAACCTAAAAAATGTATTTTTTACATTTTTGAAAAAAAAATTTTTTTGACCCCCCATCCTCTAGTTTTATAAAAAAAGAGTAAGTTGGTCATCGTTTTTGACAGATATCTCAGCTTTTTGATCATGAATCATATATAATGGGCATATATTCATGCGTTTAATGTTGCGGGAAAAAAATACGATTTGATTTTATCCTAGGAAAAAAGCGGAAAAATGTGCATTATTCCAGTTAAATCGAATCTTGTCCTTCAAAATACCCAGGACCCCTAATTTTTACTTATAGATTCTAAAACTAGACAAAATTCTGAACAAAATGTTGGGATTAATTTATTCGCTTTCGTTTTACTTTTTGTACAGTAAAGCCGAAAAAATTCACAAAAATCAAAAATCACAAAGATGAGGTAATTTGGAATTTTTGACCAAAAATTCGTAATCCTCATGCAAGAAAACCTTAGGAAAGAAGCATGGATTTTTTATAAAAAGATTTTCAAAATTTTTCAAAAAATGTCCAAATTGGTGCCTTTTTCAGCGCCTAAAATCGACTTTCTAAAGGAACAAACTCTTGGTTAAGCGAAATATGTTTTTTTAGGTTTTCTTGCATTTTCTTGTAGCTTAGAATATGCGATTTCAGAATATATGCCCATTATATATGATTCATGATCAAATAGCTGAGATATCTGTCAAAAACGATGACCAACTTACTCTTTTTTTATAAAACTAGAGGATGGGGGGTCAAAAAAAAATTTTTTTCAAAAATGTAAAAAATACATTTTTTGGGTTTTTTTGGGACGCAGATATCTAAATTGAAAGGTTTTAATAGCTTGAAGGTTTTGAATTGCCGGAACCTTAAACATTTTGGATTTACAGTCAAATCTTGTTAATCCGACCCTCGCTAATTCTGAAACCTCTTTAACCGAAGTTACTTAAACTAACCGCAGTAATATTTTTCAACTGGATTCCATCTCAATAAATTTTCGCTAAGCCGACAGAAAATTTCTCAACCGACATTTTTTTTGTGATAAGACGCCATGACATAATGCTCTGGAATACCCAAAAATATTGAATTTTTTTTAAAATACTCCCCACTGTAAAAAAACGATAAAATTTTTTTCTATCGGTCCAAACCGATTTTACTGTTAAACTTCACAAGGAATACAAACTCAAACTACAGTACATTTCTGAAATAAGTTGACTTAAGCAATGCGCAGCATGCTCCGAAGCTTTGCCTAAGACGCGCATGAGCAATGCGCTTGCGCGTCTTAAGCAAAGTTTATATATACAATATTTATTGCGCATAAGCGCAGGCAAAAATTGTATTAAAATAAATTATCGTGCGCAAGAGCATGCGCTTGCGCATTGAAAATATTTCTTTTGCGTGCTTAAGCAATGCGCCGGAGCGTCCTAGGCAATGCGCCGAAACATGTCAACTTATTTCAGAAATGTACTGTACCTTTGAAACTCAAAATTTTAAAACCTTTCCTGTTCAAGATAGATGCGAAAGGTTGTGTCTAGATTGTCAGGAATCTTAGAGACAATTTTCAAGTCTATTTTTCACAATTTCTATTCAAGTTTTTGTTAGTATATCAATTGAAAATTCTTTATGCTAAATATTTTATATTTTTACGATAATTTAAAACAAATAATTTTTCTAAAATTTATAACGATCTATAAGTATTTTATTATTTTTCTTACGATTGCTTTGCTGGAAGTATGAACTTTAAAAAAAAATTACAATATTCAAAATTTACATAATTCCTTATAGATATTCATGACAAGTTGATCGAAAAAATTTTTAAAAAATGATACGAAACGGTCGAACACCAACCATTCTATTAGCTGCTTTAGTTATTATAATTCTAATTATAAGCTACAATAATTGGTCATTGTCCCAACGAAACATAACTTTGAGAGATGCTCTCATTGCTAAAGACGAAAAATTGAATGATCTAATGGAAAAAAAAGCTTACGTTGAAAAACAAATTGGAGTAAATTCGGATCGTATTAAATACTTTGAAGAGCGAATTGAAGCCAATAAGAAAGCAGCTAAACAAAAAGATTTGGACATTGATGATTTAAATTCTAAATTAAAATCCAAAACTTCTGAAAATGATAAATTAACAATCGAATTGAACGAGGTCAAAGAAAGCTTAAATTTATGTAAATTGGAAAAGAATAAAGAAATTGAATTGGTCAGATCAGAGGAAGCCACACGTCACCAAGAAGAAATCAAGTAATTTGTTTTAATTTAAAAAATTTTGATTACGGGTCTTAAAAACTTATTAAAGTAAACTCCTGGGTCAAATGAACAAAACAGACTGTTCAACAAACATGGACACATTCAGGACAAATCTTATAAAATTAGTTAAATCTCAATTTTTGGAGAGTGATTCAGTAAAAATAGTGTCTTTGATTGAAACAGCAGGTAAAGGTTCCAATGAAACGTCCAACGTTAAAAGAGACGTTGTTGATTCAGTTACTAAATTAAACGATACATCAATTGATGTTTGTAAACTTCCAAAATTAGTCGGTGATTGTAATAATTCAACTGATAGATATTATTTTGATACTGTAAGCGAACGATGTCTAGTTTTTCCATATTCGGGTTGTAACGGAAACAAAAATAATTTTGAAACATTAGAATCGTGTTTAATTAAATGCTCAAAAAAAATTTCAATCGATACAACACAACTTAAGATCCTCAATGTTACGAGTTCTACTACAGAAGAGTCACAAGTTAGAACAACAAACACGACTCAAAGTATAAATTAGTTTTTAGAATGATGTAAATCCCTAAAAATATAAATTTTATCACTTTTATTTATTAGTGCAATATGTTAATCGCTAAAATTCATTCCGAGACTTTTAGGCGAAAAAACACGTTAGCTTATTTTTGTTAATATTTTATCAGTCTTTTTTTTTCAATTTTATTTTTTTGGGTCAATAAATTTTAATAAACCACCTTTGCTTTCAAATTGAATGCCCAAATCATATCAGCCAATCACTTTTAACACTCAAAAGCTTTATACCTTTAAAGCCCGGCGGTGTCAAATTAAACTGAAAATAATCATTCAGATGTTTGCACCACGACTTTTGGCGACGTGTTTGTGCATTGAACAATTAAATAAATCATCGACATGTAGGTCCAAGTTTTTCATTAATCCTTTTCCTAAGTGATAACTCTTTACCATTTTTAACATGGTCCATATAATACAACTTTTACTCGTCTTGTCAAGATTTGGGTCGAAATCATCAGTACCCTTAACCATGTCAAACCCCTTAACTATTTTAAACATTTGAATAAGATCACCTCTAACTCTTCTTGACTCAAATGTAGTTAAGTTTAGCTTGTCAAGTCTCTGCACATAACCAGACTTTCTCAACAATAATTCTTCAAGGCTTTTTATCTAAAAAAGTGTCAAATTGACACCGCCGGCCTTTGAGTGTTAAGATTAGACTAAAAAGACAGATTCTTAGTCTATTTAAATTTATTTCCATAGAAACCAAAAATTCTAAAAACTCAAAATGGAATATTCAAAATTTTTATTTTTGAAATTCATTTTAATTCAAATCTAAAAAAGAATGGATCAAAGTGAAATATTCAGTGAAATAAAAAATGGTAATATTGACCGAGTTCGACAAATATTAGATAAACAACCAGGGCTATTGAATAAATATTTTTATGGCGTAACACCATTGATGTATAGCATTGAATGTGAACAAGAAGATATATCACTTGAACTTTGTCAATTTCCTTTAATCGACTTAAATCTCAGAGATAATCTCGATTCAACACTTTTAGAGAAAGCTATTGAATACAAAGCTTATCGAGTAATTGAATATTTGTGTAAAAATCTTAAAAAACCGTTGGTTAATGAAAGTTATTTGGATAATGGAGAAACGTATTTAACTTCGGCTATTAATTCAGGGGATGATCAGACCGCAATTGCGTTAATAAGAGGCAAAATCGATGTCAACAGACCTAATAAGTTAAACCTATACCCGATTCAATTAGCTATCAGATTCAACAAAATCAATGTTTTGAAAGAACTTTTAAAAGTTGACAATATTTATATAGGAACATTAGATAATGGGTACAACGCATTATTAGACGCATGTGAAAATGATTTGACTGAGATGGCTTTGGTTTTGATTGAAAATGGAGCTGATTTAAATGTTTGTGATCAAGATCAAGCGTGGACACCACTGATGCATGCCATCTGCAATAATAATGAGACTATTGTTTTAAAGTTACTCGAAAATAAATGTGATTTGACTCGAGTTGACTTTAATCGTAATACACCAGTTCATTTAGCAGTTTTAACTGAAAATGATTATATACTCAAACTTTTGTTGAAACATAATCCGGAAAGAAATTTGGAAAATAACGAAAATTTGACCCCATTAGCTATAGCTAAGCTCAATGAAGATGATAATTCTATTAGATTGTTATCTTAAAAGATATTTTGTTTTGTTTTTGTTAAATGATTTTGTTTAATTTGATTAAATGATCCTTAAAGTCTTTACTTCATTATAAATGTTATCTAATATATTAAATTCTTAAATTCTTTTTTAAGCATCTCGTTGAAATCTAATTTTAGTTTAATCAACCCATTTTTAGAACCAGTGAGTTGCCTCATCACCAAGGTATGCTAGAATACAATGAACGAGATTTTTTATTACGAGAAAAATGGTAAAGGATTTATACTGTAGATCTTACAGTATTGATTTTTAGGTATAGATGACTCCTGCCAACCTACTTTTTGGCATGTATTCTCGAATACATAAGATATGTATTCCCGAATACATGTATATATTTAGAATACATATTATGTATTTTTTTTTTTTAAAATCAAAAGAATACATAAATATGTATTCGAGAATACAAAAGAATACATATTTTTTTTAAATGAATACAGAGATTTATTCTAACGATAGAATGCAAACATGTATTCTTTTAAGAAGAATACATACGTGAATACATCTAATAAAACAAACGAGGATACATACTGGAAAACATCGTAGTAAACTTTGGGAACGGAGTATGTTTTTATGATTTTTTAGAGAAAATTTTTTTAACGAAAACTAAAGAGTTTTACATTTGATTTTGACTGCTGATAACTCTTAAGTTCGTTGACTTTGACTTCATTCTTGTAATAATTTCTTGGGTATTATTTTTTATGACTAAACTAAGACCGAGTTAGTTTCTTTTTACGAGAATTTACGTAATTTCAGGTAAATTTGCGTAAAATCCGGTAAATAAAGGTAAATTTACCGTTTTTTACAAACGTAATTTTACGTAAAATTACCTGTTTTTACGTTAATTTTGGTAAAATCACGTAAATTCACGTAAAAATTACTAAAAACACAAAATCGTAGCAGTACTGTATTCTTTTGAAAATAAAAAATACATAATATGTATTCTGAATACATACATGTATTCGGGAATACATGCCAAAAAGTAGGTGCGCAGGAGTCATCTATACCGTTTTTTAATTGTAATCAAAATTCAAGCTTTCGAAGAGGTGTTACTGAATGCTCAAACATCTTTTACCTAATGAAACGTCTCACGGGGTTTTACAATTTGCTTTTTGTATTTATCGAGTCTGTCATAACTCGGTTCTGGATTTGCTCTCTTAATAAAACTGTCCAAAACTACGCGTTGCTGAGTAACGAGAGCTTACATTTTTTTCTTTTTTCAAAACTTAAATTCGTTAAGAGATTCATTAAGAATTTACTTACAGTTTATATCTGGTATGAATTTTTGAAATTTAAATCTTGTGTAAATTTCTGTTTCTCATTGCACGAGCTTGGCGACATCAACTTAGCCCGCACTCCCATCATACATTTTCAATACAAATTTTTCAGTTTCTTGCTTATAAGCCTAATTTGAATCAATTTTTTCTCAATATGAAGGGGCTTGAACTCCTAAATTTTGAGTGTATATTTTATATACAATTTTTTATATACAAATTTTGAGTGTATACCTATAAAGCTTGCAGACTTTATTAGTCAATTTTTAGATCAAATATCAGCAATATTTTTGAGCAAGATGTAGAATTAACTCTATTAAAGCAAGACTTAAGTGAAATAAAATTTTTAATCATCAAAAAGCTTCAAATTAAATACTTTATTCGATTTTTTAAATTTTAAGAAAAATAATTTGTAAAAAAAATTACAAAAAAATCGTAACAAAACAAAATAGCAAAATTAATAAATATTCAAGTTGTATCAAAAATTAAGATTTCTTCACCGATAATGAAATTTTTATAAAAAAAACACACTTTTATTATATTTAGTATTGAAAAAAATGTTTATTAGCACTTTATTGAGTTGATACAATAAAATAACTGATTGCCACCAAATAAATGTAAAAGTAATTGTTACCTATTTACATTAACTTGTCAATTCAAGACTTCAATTGAATCGTCATCTTTTTTGAACGACAAATTTTTCATACTCGAAGTCGGTGTGAGTTTAGGTTCGTTACGTGAATTTGGACGTAATTTTGAATTTTCGTCCGAATCATCATTTTTTTCAGGCACTTGAAAACCGAGTATTTCGCATATATTTGCAGGGACATTTCGAAAATTTTTCAATTGTAAATACAAACCCTCAGCGTATTTGAGAGATTGATCCAAATCAATGCGACCAGACAAATCGTTAATGAACTTAAGAATTTCATTGAAACCATAATTGTTGGTCATTATGTCATCTTTTTTCATTAAAAGTACCGAAATACAAATTAAGAGATGAAAATTTTTGCATGGTAAATCTGACCATAAGACTTCCCATAGACGATTTATTTCCGGGAAGTTAAATTCACGCTTGAATAATATGAGGATCCATCTGAAACAAAAGTACATGTTAGACGAATCATTTTTTTCTAAATAATGAGAAAATTTTGAATCAAAAAATTCTATTAATGCTTTTAAATTGCTCAATTGAAGTTTAATATGCAACTGATCCATCAAAAAATTTGATTCGATTTTATTCATGTAACCAGCAAAGCACCAAAAACTGTCTACTTCATTTTCCATAATGACCATTATTGGTGATAACAAATCACTCATTCCTTGGACATAGCCTAAATCAAAGTTGTACATGTTATAAGTCATTAAAATGTCTTTCATTTCGATTAGATGTACACTTTCGTCTGATGAAAAAAAAGGATGAGCTCGGTCGGTTCGTTGTACGTCTTTGTCTATCAAGTTTTCTCTTTCTTTAATCAATGAAAACTTTGTTTTTTGTTCTTCGCTCATTGATTTCCATTGTAATTTCATTCGAAAATAGTCATCGACTCTTATTTTACGTTTTTCTTCTCGACTTTTAGCTGTTGAATCCCAATCGTAATAGTCGAGTAAAAATTTCCATAATGATACCCTCAATTCAGGTTGAATACCACCACGAAATACTTGTTCCTTAATTCGAGATACTTCTAACAATCGTCCTTCTTTATCAAAAATGAGATCTTCTTTTTTTAATGGAGGACCACGATTTACAGTAGGCATTGGACCAAGGTCTACTTTAGTCACCATTTCATATCCATCATTCAATGTCGAGTGTATGTTATCAGCGTCTAATGAATCCATCAAATCAGACATGTCATCGAGTGGATTTTTTACATCAATTTTAAAATCATTAACATAAAATTGACTTTTTGAACTTGTGTCTGATGGTTTGAGTACATCACGGAATATGTTAGTTACTTTAGAGAATCCTAAAAGTGTCGATTGAACTGGTTCGTTGAGAAATTTTTTCATTACATTATCCCGTTGTTCACTGAATAAACTCAATTCGTACAATGATTGTTTAAATTGTTCGCCATTTTGTCGTTGAACAGACCACAAACGTGGATCAGCTACATCTCTAAAAAAAAAAAGGAATTCTCAAAAAGATACAAACCAGAAAGTGGTGAATTATGACGCTTACTTTTTGAACACAAAATAAGCTTTTAATTCGTGTAAAAATTCTTTACTCCCGCCTTTGTAAAAATACAAATTTGGCCATGTACGTCCATCACTTAACATAAAAACTAAACATGGTATACCAAAGCCTTGATAAATTCGACGAACTGAACTTAATTCGTTTAATTCAAATTGAAGTTTATATTTGTTCAATTTTTGTTTTGACTCAAACGTACAAGTCTCTAATTTTTAAATTATTTTTAGCTTATTAGTCAGTTAAAGAAATTTCTAAAAGTCTCTTACCACTTGAAGAGTCTTTGGTGTAAGTAAGAACTGAGTTATTTACAACAAATGCCCAATCATCTGAGACCACATTTTCTAATCCATAAGGTAAAAATCTTATAAATGTACCATGTTTCTAAAAAATGTAAATAATTTTTTAAAAAGTGTGTCTACAAATTTTTTTAATTATTGTAGCTGTGTTGAACCTCGTTAAACCCTAATAACTCTATTATCCGAATAAATTCTCCGAATAAAATCTGCAAAATAAGTGCAACTTTGTAATTGAATTTTGAATGACCAGAGTTTTAATTCTATAAATTTTTTCATTTACTTTAAGATTATTCACCTAACTTTGGCAAAAATAATCAAGTCATCTTTTTGCTCAACTGTACGTAAATTAGGTATAACAAAACCGACTAGATCCGAGTGTGTATAGAATTTTCCGATCCGGAAAATATTTGATTAATGTAACACCGTATTCCCTCGTTCGATTATGCAGCACCACTATTCAAAATCCAAATTTTCAGGAGGGTTTTTTTACGATTAGAAAAATGCTAAAACATGCTTAAGACATTTTTCATACTCTAGTCTTGAAACCAGATTCTGCTTTGAATATTTTAACAAAGGCAAATTGGTAAAAAGAGCTTCCGAAACTTTTGAATTTTGTGTTATGATACTGCATAATCGAACAAGGGAATACGGTAACGCAATTCCTCGATTTTTATGACATGTCACTAATGTATGTTATTCGAGAATAGTGACAGGGGCCAAGTTTTAATAGAGACATTTTTTAATCCCATTATTAGACTACTTGGCTGTTAAATATTGACATGCTACTTAAAATCATCCTTTCTATATAGTCTGGTCCCAATAATTGCTGTTTTTTGACAATCGGAGGAAGAAAATAAACTAAAAAATAAAAAATTTTTCACAGCCAATAGTCTCAAAAATCGAGTCCTGAAACAGTAAGAACTAATATTAAACAAGTCAAGATTTAACTGTATCTTGAAAAAGGACTCCTTATTGCGTCTTAAGCAAAAGGTTGTTACAAATTGTTAATTTTTGCAGATATTCGGTTATTAAGACAAATAAAGACTCACAAACCTTAAATTTTTCAGTTTAAGTTCAGCAAATTCAAAACTTAAGTGCTATTTGAATTTGTCTTTTTTGACATTAGAACCGTTATCTACGACCCCTCGAAGACTCCAAAAAATCAATTTTTTCATGGGATTAAAAAATCAAAAATTTTACCCTTTTTTAAATGAAATAAAGCTAAAAATGAAGAAAGTAAAATCAAAGATTTGTTCAGAATTTTGTCTAGTTTAACTTAAAAAAAAAGTGGCGTAAAAATTGACCCCTGAGACTTACAATTTGACTAAATGCCTTTTTTACCGTTTCCTCCCGAGGGAGACTATCTGAAAATTTTTTCTGCGGCCGATTTGGGTACCGATTAGAGGTCAATTAGAGGTTTTTAACTTTCAGGTGGTACCTCTAGATAAAAAACATCTTTTTCCAATTATGAAATTGTTTAAGTCAAGCACCTTAGTATTAGGCTGCCAAAGGCGGAGCAGTAGGGGTAAAATTTTTGTTTTTTACCCGCATTAAAAAATTTGGGGTTTCCGAGGTCGTAGATTACGGTTCTGATGTCAAAAATAGCACTTAAGTTTTGAATTTCCCGAACTCTGCAACTTGAATATCAGAGTCTGTTTGAGGCGTTATTCCACCTCGTCGAGGCGCCAACAGTCCATCGCCAACAAAAAAATATATAATTTAGATTACGTTTTTGACGATTTGTACTCGACCGCCAACTTTTTCCGATTCAATCAATGGTCCATTTATGTCTTCTTCTTTTTGTTGTTCGTGAATAAAGATTTCTTTTTTTTCACATAAAATCTTGAGGGATAAAATGTTTTTAAAAAAAAATATTAAGGTTTTTTAGGAATTTTTTACTTGTTCATTCATTTTTTGTTTTTTTTTTCTGATTGACAGAAAACGTCGCAATTATTTTGCTTTTTAAATTTTTTTTGACGCAAATGAGTCAGTTTAGTAATTCATAAAATTTTGAAATAATGTGTATGTATTTAAAAATAAGGTCTCTCTTTCTTGTTGATTAGAAAAATTATTTTATCGTATTTTTGATAATCTTTTTTTGTGCGAAAAACAAAAAATTATCTAAGTCTTTTTTAGATTTTTAATTTTTTTTAAAAAATTTTGAGAATTCAAGTTTTAATTTTGAAATTGTGTTTTAATGATTTTTTTTATTATTATAATTAGACTCGCATAAATTAAACAAAGATAATTTTAATAAAAATCAGAAAGAATTTTAATGAAAACAGAAGAAAAAAAGCATGATTTTTTAACAAAAACATTTTTTCAAAAAAATTTCGAAGCTTGAAATTGATTTAATACTGAATTTTTGAAAATTTTAAAAAATTAGTTAAACCTTTGTCGACAAGCATCAGAATTAATATTTTGATTTTAGAGAAAACTGGACCTCTAGTAACTAAGTCTCCAAGTTTTACACTTTTTTCTTTTCATTCAAATTTAGCTAAAAAAATTGAAAAGTTTCGCATGGTCTATCGTAAATCCCCGCACGGTACCCCACCGAGCTTTAAGTCGAACTTTTTTTTTAAGTCCAGAGGTAAAATATAAAAATCAGTTAAATAACTTCTTCAGCTATCCCTGGTGTAAAATACAGTCTCATTCATTTTTTCGTCATGGGATAAAAAGTAAATAAGTTAATCAGGAAAATGAGATCTTTGAAGAAATCTTACTATCCTTCAAGAAGCGACTAAATGTTAAACCGGCTCAGAAGGACCAGCTTGTTCGTTTTAATGTTTAGGATACTATTTTTTTTTGGGCCTAAAACACAATATTTCTTTAGATATTTATATTTAACTGATCATTTTTAGACGTTTCGGTCTTCTTTATTTGTTTGTGTTTCTCATTCTAGATTGATAGACGCAAAAAAATGTCATACATAACCTAGCTGCCTCTTTCTAAATTCCATTTGATATATAGACTGCTGTTTGACTATTTTTTCAAATCAACAAAGCTGTAAAGCAACTAATTTGCCTTTTATAGTCTTTCTACAGAGTGTATGTTAAATGACCACATAGTAATGTTCGGGAATTTTCAATTGTTATTATATTAAAATGAATTTCGACTTATCCCATGGGTCAAACATTTGATATCATGTTTTATCCCTGAGGTACCCTGCAGGGGTTTACGGTATAAGGTTTCCGCAAAATCTCAAAAAGCAAAAACTTTAATGATGGCATAGCGTTGATTTCCCTGGAAGTAATTCATGTTGTTTGATCGCTTTCCGTATGCTTTTAAAAAAAACTTTGATACAAGTGAAACATCCTAACTTTAGGATGAAAAGAGCTACGTCTTTGTATAAGTATTTTATATTATTGAATTTATTGAATTATTAAAAGGTAAAGAGAAGCAGTAGAGGGTCATATTTAGAAGATATTTAGGGAAAAATTTATTTTTTGATAATCCGACTATTTTGGCATTTTCAGGGGCGCTGGAAACGAATTTTCTCAAGTTTTCAGGCTAAAATGACGTTTGTATTTGCCGCGATATTCAGTCGAAACTAATATCGATAGCAAAAAGCAAAACATGTCTTCATTCACAGAATCAAAACGGGTCAGAAATACCTGCCAGGCTTTCTAGTGTTAAGAATATGGATGCTTTTTTTATCTCATTAAAGCCGAAAATTGATAAATTTTGAATTCAGACTTTTAATCTAAGTTTTAATTAAAGACCCTTTAATATTCTATGAAGAAAATTTATTTATTAAATTAGCCCCCGATCACCATATTCTACTCTATTGATATTCCACCAAAATCAAAAAATTTTGCTTTTTTCAAGTCTTGAAGATTTCCGGACTAGTGCTAGTATTTTATCAAAAATTCACGATATTAATTTATGTTTATCCATTAAGATAAATTAGAAACTACTAATTGCGGAATTATTATTATAATTTTCCATAAATTATTAGAATGAAGAATAATACAAATTAATCAATAAGCTCAAATAAACTCAATTTTGTACTTCTCACTAGTTAGAAAAAAAACAACTATTTTTCAAATTTAGAATTCAAAAGATTAAAAGCTTGTATTATGATACTTGATAAGCTTGACGCTCTTTTAACTGAAGAAACTCTAGACGAGTTTCAACTCGAATTAAACAAAAGTAAAATGAATGAGGACCTTTACAGTCGTTTCAAGGTACTTTAAAATAAAACAATTATTTCTTGTTTTAATTAAGTTAAATTTCAGGATGGAGAAACATTATTTCATCGAGTGGTCAAAAAAAAAATTTCCGAATCAATTAAAATTAAATTTATTTTTAAATTATCCGATTCAGAAATTGACATAAACGCTCAAAATTCAACTTGTTCACAAACTTGTTTACATCTAGCTGTGATTCATGGTCTATCAGAATTAGTTTTTTGTTTACTTAAAAATGGCGCTGATCTAACCATAACTGACCGGGTTTGCAACTTTTACTTGAATTTTCTAAGAAAATTTTTAATTTCAATTCCAGGAAGGTTTGTGTGCTTATAATCGAGCTAGACGGCTCAGTGACCAAGTCTTATCCAAGAAGATTATTACAAAAATGCAATCGTTTTATGTACTTAATTTTCAAAATTTTCTCAAAGACTTTATTTAAAAAGACTATTTTTCATAAAGCCGACTTATTGGATTGGAATTGATAGCTCAGACATGAATATTATAAGACGTTTGGTGAACAGTTGGTGTAGATTCAAAGTTAAAAAAAAAGGCAAAC
Organism: Brachionus rubens; assembly: GCA_022207745.1. NCBI lineage: Eukaryota > Metazoa > Rotifera > Eurotatoria > Ploima > Brachionidae > Brachionus > Brachionus rubens. The sequence continues at coordinate 1,174,753 of JAJVHD010000020.1, read as the reverse complement.
TCCTAATAGACTATGCAAAGGAAAAAAATTTTCGTGATGCCTATGAACTATTTCGATCGCTTGAAGTAACCATGGTCAGTAAAATTCAAGTTTAAAATCTTCAATTTTATTAATTTTTTGAAATTTAGGACTTGTGTTCGGCAGTCTTGGCCGAAAATTTTGAAAAAGTTGAACAATTAGTCGAAAACAATTCGTCTGATATAAAGCTTAATTTTAAAAACATGGTAACTTAATCTAAATGACACCCCTTGTCTTAAAAAATAAAATTTGTTTTAGAAAGAAAATAACGCTACAGTTTTGTATTATGCAATAACACAAAATAATCCTAAGATACTTAAAACAATTTTGAGACTTAAACCTTACATTTTGAACGAATTTTTGACCGATGATCTTGACGTAAGTTTGAACCAATAAAAAAAGCATGCTTTTGAAATTTTTATTTTAAGATCGATTATCCATTGTATTTTGCAGCACTTAAATCAAACGCCTATGAAGAATGTCTTAAAGTTTTAACTCCTTGTGTACAAGATTTGAAGTCAAATCAAAATGACATAAGCAGTTTGTTTTATAAAGGCATGTCATTTTTACGCTACGCATTAGAGAATAAGCTAGATTATAAATTGATTGAGAATTTACTTAGTTCTGTCTATTGTTCAAGAGAATTAATTACAGTCAAAGATCCTAACTTCTTGACTCCTAAAGAGTATGCTTCAAAAATGAATCAAAATGATTATGTTGAAATGATTGATAGAGTCACCGCTGATTATGTAATAAATAACAAAAAATTGAGGATGGACTTGGCATTGAATGGCTACGACTTTAACTCGAATAAACTTATCTATGTAAAGGTCAATTCACAAAATTTAAGGTTCAAAATGTTGAAATTTTATCTTTTAGAAAGAAGAAAGTTTGTTGGACTATTCAAACAACTGTAATTTGACAGAGGTTAAGCTCTTTTTAAAAAATGTTGATTGGTATCAGGTAAGTTTTTTGTCTAATTGAACAGGTCTAGTTAAACAATCAAATTGTCAATTTTAACTGAGAACATTTTTTAAAGGAAAAAATCAAAGAATTTCATAACGCTGTGGAAAAAAATGATTATTTTAAAGCAAAAGCATTGTTCACGTGTAATTTTGATGATAAACCAGAACTAGACGGAATTTTTTATTCAAATTTAATAAGTTCAAGATTAAAGGTACTCTTTCATTTAAAAATTGATCAAATTTTTTATTTCAATATTTGGTTAAGAATGAAAGTCAAACAGTTTTGTTCAAAGCGGTGCTCAATGGTTATTACGAAATTTTAAATCTTCTTCTAGATATGACATTAAACGATTCACAAAGGGTTTTCAACAAATTAGATGACATGAGAGATCATGTAAATAGAAAGTCTGCTTTTAGGTTAAAATTAAATTTTTGTATTTTAAGTGTTTTCGTACTCCCATGCACTATGCTTGTGGTTATAATGACAATCGAAGAATGAGTCAATTATTATCACAATTTGGATTTTCGGAAAATGTTTTTGATAAAGACGGAATGACACCACTTGATTTTCAAGAAAGAATTAACAGTGAAGAATTACAGGAGCTTATCTCGATTAATAGAGGAAAAAAATTTAATATTGAAGAGCCGAATCCTTGGAGTTGGAAGGTATGGACAAGAATACAGAGAGAAAAAAATACACTTAAACAAATAATGTCATTCAATAATTCAAAATCTCATCATCATGGTCATGGTCATTCTCACAATCACCAGAACTTTCAAACTCAACATCAGCATACGTCGGCATCAATTTGTTCTGAAGAACAAAATGATCAAGATAGTTATTGTAACATTTCATAAATTGTTGTTCGATTAATAAATTTTTTCTTTTATTCACTCAATCTCTTAGATCTTTTTTGACACTTAAGATAATTTATCGGATTAAGACCACAGCACAAGTATTGGGTTTTTGTTATAATCAAAGGAAAACACTTTGAGCCATTAATTCTGATTTACGAAGCCTACTGGACCCATATGATCTATTCTATTCTCCATTAAATTGAAAATTATCCTCTTTAATTGATATTTTTTGTTCAACCTCAACGAACCGGCCCAATTTTAAATATTTAAAATCGAAAAGAAATTATCCGATGAGCAGCAGGGTCATCTCTTTAAAAAGATACAAAAAAGCTGAGCTTAATGTTGTCAGTAACAAAGTGAGCATCAGTCGGTTCTGCAATTTTGCAACATAACTTGATCATCCTTTGTTTTTGACGCTTTACTTTTTAGAAGTTTTTATTTTTCTAATTTGACTTGACTCTTCTGACTTCTTTCCTGACTAAAGTCATGTACCCACTTCTTTACTGATACTTTATAACTGACTTTAAAGTGAAACTGACTAAATATGAAAACATAACTCACTTACAGTAGACTATATGTTTAAAGACTTAAAATCAAAGAAGTGTTGATGATCGATTTTTGACCCAACTGGATTATTAGATGCGTACCCATCTTCTTTGAGAATATTTTTTTATCATGAAAGACCGATTTAAAGAAAATTTAATTTCAAAGCTCTCACTGGGACGGCACCATACCTCGTCCCACCGTGGTGCCGGCCTTAGTCTGCTTCAAAATGACACACTAGTTGTCTTTTGAAACGGATTCCTGAGGAGTTAATAAGATTTAATTGAATTTAAAAGTCATAATAACATAAATCGATTGATGATGAGCAGGGACGCCCAAAAGTTGCTCGAGTAACTTGCGAAACCATCGAAAACGACCAACAGTCCCATTTGAAAAATACTTTCATAATCTACTACCCTAATTATCATTTTCAGAAAGCATATTAGCAAATCTTCAAGAAGATCTAAGAGCTATTTCAGCACTTTCTGAAAAAAGCAACTTTAGGGCGTCCGTGATGATGAGTGACATTTTGCTATGAAAAATGAGTTTTTTTTTTAGTTTGGAATTAAACCCAGCTCTAAATGTAACTCTTACACCTCAAATCTCAAAAATCCCAACAGTGATTGGAAATATTTCAATATAAACATAATGTTAAGTTTCTTTCAAAAGTTGTTTCTAACATTTGAAAACTAAATGAAAGTTAAAACATAAATCATAATTTCCCAAGCTATATTTTTAAAATAATTTTGTTTAGAATATTTTAAAATATTCTGAAGAGTTTAGTCTACTTAATGTCATAAAAATGCCTTTACCATTATTTAAACTAGGAGCTTTATTAGCCAAACAAATATCAAAACCTTTGTCAAAAATATTGAAACAAAAAGCTGTACAAAATGAAACATTCAGAAATCAAGTTGTTTTACGAGTTGCTAACTGTAATTTATCTTGTCATTAAATTTCGATTATATTTTAATTTGATTTTCTTATAAAAATAAAGTTTATCATTATTTTGATATAACCATACGAATGAGAGTTTTGGGTCTTGGCTCTCCCGATAAAGTTCCGCCAATGACCGAAAAAGCTGCCATTGATCTTGGTGGTGATATCCTAGCCGAGTTTTTTGTTTTTGGCACAGCAGTCTCATTGGTACTGTTCGAATACTTTAGACAATCGTCAAATACGAAAAATAAAAGCGATGCTTTTGAACAAAAAGTATACGATATGGAAAAAGCAATTGAAGATTATAAAAAAACATCAGAAGAAAACAATCAACGAATTGCTGAAATGAGTAAATTTATGCAAGAACAAAAATCTAAAATAGAAGAATTGAATAAGAATTTAAACAAATTGGACGCACGAAAGAACATGCGATTTGCTACTCAAGGAACTCAAACAACGAATGGTACACAAATTGGTAAAGTCATGAAGGCTAAAAATTCAAATCAATCCGCTTCCGAAGACGTCAAAAATTCAATTGTTTACCAATGTGCAGACGATGCTGTCTCTAAATTGATAAAATAAAATTGTTTTACTTTTAGTTGGTTTTTTTTGTGGGTAAAAATAGGTTTTAAATTAACAATTTTTTTATCAATGGAGTAGAATAGAAAAGATGCTTTGTACTCCTATTTGTTGAATTATTTTAGCTTTTAGTGTCTTTTTATTTTAAAACAGACGAAAGGTTATTTTCAACTCTTCAAATTACAGTAAAAATATATTTTAATTTTTACTATTTTACAAAATCCAATATTTTTTATAAGGAATCATTGCTTAGAGCCTCAAATTGAAGGTCTTTTTAGACTTTTTAAAAATTTTCTAAAGTATCTGTCACCAAAAATGTTCTACGGCTTTCCGAAGAAATATATTTTCCGTTAAATCCTATTTATTTTGTTCTACAGTTAAAGTTCATTTTTGTATCAATTTTACTATGCCCAGACAATAACTATTTCTTCCAATTTTGGTTACTTCCGATTTGGCTATCCTAAAGACTTCTTTTGCTTCAAGCTAAAATATCTTGAAAACGAATCCTACAGATAGAGCTTGAAGTCTCTCGCTAAAATTCAGAGGTCTTTATTTTTTTAATGAAAACTTACACTCAATTGTCAATTGTCCATCGATGCAACAAGACCTGCATTAAGAAAAACACGTCCGACAGAAAAAAATTTACCACCCTCAAAAAATCCAATATAATCTCTCTATCCATAACTTACCAAATCTTCAAATTTCTCTTAAAATCACCCGATTAAGACATTATATAAACTTTTTAAAGGGTTCTGAAAAAAGCTTCTTTGCATACAGTGCAGTCGCGTTGGGGCTGTAAAAATTGAGTTCGGATAAAATTGTTCGGATTAAACGCCTTAATTTACCTGCATCGAGGCCTGAATGTGAGACAAATTTTAACCGAAATTCCTAAAAATTCGGATTAACCTGGTTCGGATTAAAGCGACTCGACTATTTTAATTTATGGAAGTAATCAGTCAAAAAAATTAAATAAGAATTAAAATTTTAACTTTCGCCCATGCAATACGGACAGGGTCGGCTCTACGATGTGGCGAGATGTGGCAGCCGCTTCAAAGACGACGAGAAAATATTAAATTAATTTTTGTTATTTCAAGTCAAAAGGAAAGCGCAATTCATCTTTTAAAAAAAAAGACCTTTTTGAAAGTTTAACATATAGTAATAATGAACATAAAATCCACTAATTAATTGGTAATTGATTCGTTTTCTGATATGCTTTTTTTAGAGATCAGTGATCACTCTTCAAGCTCTCCTTTTCTTAATTTAACAAATCGAATTTATTCAGAGACAAGATTTTTGGCTAAAATTTAAAAGTTGTATTTCCGTATCAATAGAAAAATCGTTTTTCGTTGTTATAGAAAAAATTTTCATCGGGTCTTTTGGCGGTGGATGATTGAAGTGACTGTCATGAACTCTAGGCAAGTCACAAGTAATCTAAAGTCCGCGTGGAGCAAAACGTCCACACTTACCGAATTTGTAACTTTTGACATCATATACTTAATATAAGACCCCGGATATCCAATAACGCAAATTTTTTCACGGGATTAAAAGATAAAAAATTTTAGGCGCATCCCTCAGCTTTTTTTAACCGAAATGTCATTGAATATTTTTTTAAAAATTTTATTACTTTTTGATTTGAAAGAGCTTTAATTGATTTAAAGATCATTGAAAGCTAAAAAGTTACTATTGACGGGTGAAAATGGTAAAAGAAATTGCATTCTTCATTCAAATTCGGCTCTTAGCCATAAATTCCCAATATTACTGTCACCGGTCCTGAATACGGGTTATCAGCAGCCTTTTCAAGTGATAAACAGAAAAATATATTTAGAAAATTTTCCAAGTGTGATAAAAAAATTTTTTCAGAGGTAAGGAAAAGTTTTTTGTGAACGTGTAACAAGTAGACCCTTTCGGTTTTACCTAGATTACCAAACCGATACTTAATATAGATCGATTGATTTTCCTTGACACTAAACCTTCGTTCGTGTAGAATGAAATATGTCTAAAATTTTAGGAACTTGTTTCAAGTCAGCTCTGAGTTTATAAAGTTGTTTATTTTGAAGATTCCCATCTCTCGTTATTTATTCGGTTACGGTTATTTCATCATTATATATTTAGAGTTTTGTTGTATCTTTAACAAGCAAGCAAACTCTTTTCGAGGTTTAAAGCAAAAAAAAAGATAAATTTATTTTAAAATATTTTATAAATAGAAATAATCCCATAACAAGAATTCCATTCTATTGACAAATACATTTTTAAACAGGAATTTTATGACATGATAAAAATGAAGTCTAAAAAAAGAAACCAAACTCTTAATTTAACTCAAAGTCTGTTCTTGTAGCATTTAATTTTGAGCACCTTTTAGCAAACTAAACCATCTTTCCATATGTTTAGCTAGAATATTAACACACAAATAAATTTTATTATTAATATATTTTAAAATTTAGGTTTAACTGCAGATCAAATGAGGTTGCAAATCTATGCTTTCAAATTTTTTTCTTACACACTGGTATATTGTATTGCAAATTGTGAGTTTTTTAAAAATAATTATTAAGAATACACGATAATTAAAATGAAGTAAGACCCCCTTTTTTTTCGTTGCTGTATGCTATTTACCTTTTAAAATATTCGATACCGATTTGTATCCTTTTATAGGAGATCAATCACCTACACATCGATTAAATTTTAATCTTAAAACCCAATCAATATATGGTGTATTTTGGTATTTTCCGTTCAAACTTAACCAATTTTTGGACAAATATTTTTAAAATTTAATCGAAGACTCTTTGACGTTTTTAATTCCATCTTGGACTAAACATTTTTAATTTTAAAAAAGAACCGAATTGTGTTTATTCAGCGGGTTCAAAATCTACCCAGGACACGGTAAAAGAGTTGTCAAACAAGATTTAAGAGTATGTTAAAATTTTATCAAACTTGTAAATATCGTCGTCGTTAATTTATTTTTTTTTGTTTAAAGACTTTGATCTTCATTAACAGAAAATGCGAAGCTTCACACAACTTCAAACGTAACCCAAGAACCATTAACTGGACCGTTTTGTACAGACGTAAACACAAAAAGGGTCAAGTAAGTCAATTTTTGATTTTAATTTTGAAAATTTTATGTTTTTATGAGAATTTTTTTAAAGGTTGAAATTGAAGCTAAAAAGAAATCGCGCAGATTGGCTAAATTTCAACGTGCCATTACTGGTGCCACTTTGGATGATATCATGAAAAAAAGAAACCAAAAGCCAGAAGTCCGTAAAGCTCAACGCGAACAAGCCATCAGAGCTGCTAAAGAAGTTAAAAAAGCTAAAGCCGCCACCAAAAAGCCAGCTGCCACTGCTTCACAAGCCGCTGCTAAAAAGGCTCAAGCTAAACAACAATTACCAAAAGCAACTGCCAAGCCAGCTGCTAAACCAGCCAAAATACCAGGTTTAAGATAAACGAATTAAAAATGAATACCAATTTTTTTTTAAATTCGGTTTTTGAAAAAAATAAATTTAAACAAAAATTAAATTTCTTTCATTTTACCCTAAACTTACTCTAATTATCCTCTCCAGCTTTCATTCCTTCAATATCTTATTAAATTATTCTCACAAATTGTATTTCTTTCTATGTTCAAGTTAGCTGTCGCTTTTATATTTTTAGTCTCTATTAGTGTTCTAAAAGCTCTTGTTATATACTAATCTAAATACCTCTATAATACGCGCAATACCAAAATGAGTTCTCTCGCAGGTTTTGCAAACTCGTAAAGCATCTAAGGCCACAGGGTCTGGAAACTTGTTAATTTTTTTAAGATGGACAGAATCCCCTGTGCTATTGTCATTTTTTGCCTAGAAATCAAACACTCCTCACTTAGAGCCTTGCTACGTTGCAGAAGTTTTCAAAAAAATTCAGGATCAAAGCCTTAAAAAAACAATTAAGAATGTTATAAAGAGACTCGCGTGTCAGAGTACGGCAATCGAGTTTGTGTTTGTTTTCCATCCAATACCTCTGTAAATGATTTAATTTGACTGGGCTAGATCTGAATCATAATTTCAGAATCTTGGTTTTGGGTGCTACTAAATGTTTGAAATCGGGTCATTTTTCCAAAAATCGAATAAAAAGCCTTAGAGACTTTAAAAACATGTCTTCAGAGGTAGTTTTGCACGAGGATTTCAATTTTTTATTCAAAACTTATCTGTTTCCATATCTTTACCAAATTTCAAAAATATGCCTTTTTGCAACCCTTGGTACACCATAATTAAAAAAAAAATTTCAAAATTAGACCCATAGATTTATGCACAATCGTCTCTTGTTGATGCTAGATTGTAGAAAAATAAGGGTATCGGGAGTTTCCTTAGACTAGATACGATTTAACTGAAAAATGCAGTTTTTTTACCGTTTTTACCCGATTTTAAATTTATGGAATTTTTTAACCGGAACGATTTTGGTCCTGACATCAATGATAGCTTTTTAGCTTTCGTTTTGTACCTTCAAGACAAGAATATCTTTTACCATTCATGAGATATTGAGTGTTAAAGATAGCACCTTTACACTTCGTACCAAAAAGCGGAGTTGTAGGGGTAAAATTCTTGATTTTTCACCCCCATTAAAATATTGGTTTCTTGGGGTCTTTTGGGTCTTAGATTACAGGTATGATGTCGAAATAGTGTGAAAGTTTTGCTCCGCGCGCACCTTAAAAATATTTTTTTTATACCCTAACTACTTACCCAAACTTCGAAAAACCCTAAAAACTCAAGGATGCGTTTAAAACCAGCCAAAGCCTGAAGAGAGAGTCGATGTAGGGAAGCCTAAAAACCAATTTTTAGACGAACAGACACCAGAACAATTTTATTCTTGTGATGGTTAAATAGATCTTGGTCAAATGAATCTAGCAGCATTAAGTTCAAAAACTTTTGAAATACATAAAAAAGAGTCGGTTTTACGGGTCCTGTAAGAGTAAACGGTAAAATTTCATGCTAAATCTTAAAATTCAAAACGCTTAAAACAAAGTAATGGAAAGAGAATTTCGGACAAAAGAGAGTCTAAATGTAAAAACTATAAAATCAGTCTAGCAACCCTTGAGAGAGGCGTGTGCAGGCCCTCCGTGCTTAAGGTTGGTTTAAGCAAAAATAAATTTCAGTCAAACCATTTGTTGTCTCATGAGAAGGTCGAGAAGGTCAGAAAATTTTAATGGTTTAGAAAGATTTTAGAAAAAAATTTTCCAATCAGTTTTATTTTATAATTAAAAAACAATTTATAAAAATTCAAATAAAATAGGTTTACAAAAAATCATTTTTATGATTTAATTTATTTTATAAATAATTAAGAAAATTAACTTGAATACCTTTAAAAAAAACACGTTTATCGGTCTTTCTTTCCAAAAATTTTGATCACTTGAAAAATTTTATTCAAATAATCTTTAGCTTCTTCATTTGACATGTCCTTGATATTTTCCAAAATTTCATTTTTAAAGTAACCAGTTATCTTTTGAGCCGACAAAGCCAATACTTCACTTGATTCATATCGTTTTCCGATTCTAGGCAGTGAATGTTCAATGTCAACAAAAAATTGGGCTTTCACATTTATGACTATACACAATGCTACCAATGTTAACAAAATTAGACGAACCATTTTTTTTTTGCTGGAGGAAAAAAAAATTTTTATCTAAAATAAAATCCAAAAATTTTTAAAGTAACCCTTTTCCAAGTCACTCATTCTTAAACTTGAGTCAATGGATAGGGAACAAATAGAAAATAGGGGTTCCACAAGTTTTAGCCAAAATGCAATTTTATTACAGTGGGAAGGGGGTATCAAGCTGGTTTTTGTTGGACCTTGTGTATGAAATTTTTCTTACTACCTACCCTCTCCTAAAATCAATCAGAAAAAATAAATGATTTTATTAAATTTTTATTATTTAAATCTATTAAAAGGTCTAGGTTTACAAGAATTAAAAAAAGATCTTAAAAATTTTTTTGTACTCAAATCGACTCGTTTACTTTCATGTTTAGCCTTTACTGTACCAAACACTTTAGAATTATTCAAATCATTTATTTGTTTGAGTATGTTTATTTTTTTTTGTGTTATTTGAGACAATTTATCTTCATTAATTAAAACAATTTGTTTTAAATTATCATTTTGTGATTTAACCCGACCCGCTGTTAAGTCAACTTGCTCAAGCTCATATTTTAAAATAAAATTAATTTTTTTTAAATTATCCCTTGTTTTTGTTAAATCTTGATTAGCCTTTTGTTTCGACTCGAATTCTTCAAGTCTCATATCAAGTGCTTTTTTGACATGCTGAACCTGTTCGAGTTTACCCGAAAAATTTTTTTTCTCCCTCAAATAATTCTCATTATGAGCTTTTTGTTTTTCTTTGAGCATCGAAAATTTTTCTTTCAACAAATACAACTTTTTTCTTACAATACAAGTGTCCAATTTGAGACTTTGATTTCGTTTGCCAATGTCAACAATGGTCTCTCGATTGAACTGAATAAAATTTTTTAAATTCAAATCCTCTTTTGACTCAAGAAGATTATTTTCATAATTTAAAAGTTTGGTTAACTTTTTAAAATTCTCTAATCTTGACCAAATCTCATGCTCAAGTTCGTTAACTTGAATTTTTTCGATATTTTTTAAATTTTCTAAACTTTGTTTATTAAGCGAGTAGTTGTGATTATTCAATCTATTTATACCATCAAAAATATCCTTGTTCATTTTGTTCAACTTGACAAATTGATTACTTAACTTTTCATATAAAATAAATTTCTTATTTAATTCTAGTTCGGCATTTTCTTTTACAATACTCAAATCTTTTTCCAATTTAAATTTTAATTTATCTAATCTGTGTGTATTTTTACGAAATTTATCATCATTTATTTGTTTAATTTCTTTAAATAAACTTCTTAAACAAGTTAAGTTTAACTTGGCTTCATAATTAATCGTTTTAGTTTGCTCTTTTTGAATCATGTCCTTAAGTTTGAGCTGATAATTTTGTTCATCTTCTTGTTCGATTAGAACTTGTTTTAAGTTCAAATCGTTTGATATTAGCTTTTTAATATCGTTGCGAGTTATTAAAATATCATTTAAATTATCATTTTGTTTGGACTCTTGATGGATACTATTTGTTATTGAATGATCCGATGATGATGACATTAAAATTGATTGATTAAAATTACATAAACTTAAGAGGCCATCATCAAAGGCACTCATAAAAGATATCTTATTCATACAATTTAAAATAACAAGTTGACAAATGCCACTTTTCTGAGAGACTATTTCGTGAAAATTACTTGTTTTATTTTTATCTATGTGATACTTGAAATAAATAATTTTGGATTTGTCATTGCCTAGAAAAATTGTGTTTTTAAATGAGCTAAAACAAGTTATGTTTAAAGACCTCAAATCAAGAATTTTTTCGAGTATAATATCCTCGATATTATTTGTATTAGGTTCGGTACTAATGTTTCTATTGAATTTACAAGAGAGTATTCTCAAGTTATTTAACTTGTCAAGTGCATAGATAATTAACTTTTGATCGTTGTATATAGAAATTTGTTTGAATTGGACTTGTTTTTCGATGTATTCGTATAAACGTTGACCTGTGAATGCATTCCATATGCAAATTATACCTGAATTTGAACAGCTTATTATGAATTGATCATCTTCTAGCCATATGAAATGTTGAATTTTGCCAATTCGGAGTTTTATTTCGAGGACTTTTTCTTGAGTCCAAATGTTGAAAATTTTTATTGTGTTTGCAGTTGTAGCGCCAAGCAAGTGACCACCGTTAGAAAATTTTAAAAAACTACATTGACCTTCAAAAATTAAATTGAAAATTTTAAAAAATAACTATTTTAGACCTTTGACGCCTAAATCTCTTGAATTCTAAATGAAGCTAATAAAATTGAAAACATGTTACAACTCTGGTCTTTAACAATGCCAATTTCTGCTTTTTCCAGCTTACCGAAAGATAAAAATTATTTTTTAGTGATTAGCTCAGTTTTTATCGTCGTTGATCAGTTAAAAAAAAAGTTGGTGAGAAAGTGGTGACTCAATTGAATTTTTTAGACGCGGCAAGGATTCGATCTCACCACTTTCTCACCAACTTTTTTTTGAAATTTATCAACGACGATAACAACTGAGCTGATCCTCCCCTAAAAAAGAATTAAAAAACGCTTTTTCGATTTTTCTTTGTCGATTTGCATCTCTATAACCGATCATCCCAGCTAAAAATGAACCATACATCTAGATCTCGTTGAGAGCTTTCGATTGATATATAAAAAATAGGGGGTATATGAGGGTCCTTTAAGACTGAAAAGGGAAAAACAAGTTTTCTTCTCCATATAACTTCACAGGGGGTCTAAATATGATATTATTTTGTAGCCCTTCATTTACTCTATATTGTATACAAGTATTTTTTTGCATACCTCACTTCGTGTAAAAGTTACACCCGGGTGTATGTTTTTCAAGGGTCCAACAATTTCGCAACACGCGCATCTGTTCATCTGATTTTGTTACTGATCTACAAGTTTCGGAACATTACAGTGTTCTTGGTTTATCGTTCATAAACGTTTATGAAAGTGCAGAAATGGACATTGTGGGAGACCGGTTCAGTATTACATTTCTTTTTCTTTTCTCTGACAAAAGCTTACACTTCGGATGAAGAGTTAAGTAAGAATTTTCAAGAAAACACGGTAAAATACACTCTAAATGTTCTCTAAGAGAAGATTTTCAAGATCACTAAAACAACTGAAAGCATACAGTGTTTTTTGCGAAAATGTAACGTTCCGTTCCAGGAACGTTCCAAAAAAAAGAACCGTCTATAGGGTTCCGTCCCATAGCCGTTCCGTTTCCATTCTTTAGACGAAACTCTTTTGAAACGGAACCCTTTAGACCGTTCTTTCTTTTGGAATGTTCCCGAAACGGAACGTTACATTTTCGCAAAAAGCACTGTACATGTCTCAGATTTCAAAAAACAAAATTAAGCTGAATAAAATTAACGGCTTTTAATAACTTGGTTCCTATGTATGCTTCACTTAATGCAAGAATTGACCTCGCATGGAATTTTGATAAACTGAGTTCCTCAGGATCTTAAACCAGTTGAATTTTAATAAAATAGTCGAATAAAAAATAGTTTTAATTTTATTGTAAGCGCTGAAACATGATGAAGTGGGATTCAATGGGTAATGATGGTACAGAAAAAAAATTCTGATTGAAACTCACATAATCAATAGAGAACTTAACAACGTTGCCAAACAGAAACCAATAAATTTTACAGTCGCAGTTGGAGGTTATCTCTAATCAAACGAATGTTAATAAGACCTGAAAGTAATTGACAGAGTTAGTACGATCCTAACAAATAAAATTTTTTTTAGAAATCCACTATTTTTAAAAAAGATTTCAACTTGATTACGTGATAGTCATATTTATAGGCCTTTAACTGATCTTGTAATCTTGAGATTATTCCAATAAATTTCTTTAGAAAATTGTTATTTTATAATTTTTAAAAAAAAATGTTTTCATACTTATTTTGAAAGTGAAAATTACTTTTAAATCATTAAGTATAATTGAATATAAATTGATTTTATTTGAGAATGAAGCCGCAAGATATAAGCCACTCGAGTGTAAACAAACACTATTTATTTTTTCTTCAAAATTTCTACTTAAAATAATCGACTTATCAAAATAATTCCATATTTTTATTATGTTTTCTTTTGCATATGTAACCATCAATGGTTTTTGGTAACTTGTATCGATTGATAATATTTTAGTATAATGAAAACTTTTCAATAGCTTTAGTTTTAGAGAATGTTTGTTATAAACTAAATCACTTGTTAAATCTAGTTTATAAATACTGTTCCAGTCAGTGAAACATAAAAGACAATTTTCAGAATTGTTAATACCCATAAATGTAATTGTTTCATTTGATGAATTTTTGATTGAATCGCTTGTTGAACCTTATAAAAATAATAAATTAAAATTGGAATTTTCGAATAAACCCTATAAAAAGATTTTAATTATTGTATTGAGGGGTGCAAGGCTTAATGGTCCTACTTAAACGCTGACTCCCATTTTTCAAAAATTTTCAGACCTCATGAAAAATCAAGAAATCAATATTTTCAATTAAAAATTATGATACATGTCCTGATAGAAAATTTAATTTTACCGTAAACCCCGTAAGAAACATTGTGTTTTTGCCCAAAAAAAGATAGTATTTTTAACATTAAAAACGAACAAGCTGGTCCTTCTGAGCCGGTTTAACGTTTAGTCGCTTCTTGAAGGATAGTAAGATTTCTTCAAAGATCTCATTTTCCTGATTTACTTATTTACTTTTTATCCAGTGACGAAAAAATGAATGAGACTGTGTGACTCGAGTCCGAGTCTCAGAGATATAGTAAAAGACTTGAGTCTTTGAATTGACTTGCATGAGGCCAGTTTGAAAAAAGTATGACAAATGAGCCTCACTCCCCACTAAAATATCAAAGACTTATCATTTTTGGGATGGAGATTTATTAAATTTCTTTTTCACACAAGCGGTTTTACAAAATCAATTAATCAATTAAAATAAAAAAGAAGAAAACGATATACCGTATTACCTCAAATACAAGTAACCACAAATAGAAGAAAGTTGCTATTATTTGAGTTAAAATTTTCCTTTTATTTGAGTTATTTTTTTTCTAAAAAAGTGTCTCGTTTAAAAGAAACGAAACACTTTTTTGAATGAATAAATAATAATAAAAAGCTTCAAAAACATGATTTTTTTGTTTCAAATAAAAGAAAAAATTAGAGAAAAATTTCCTTATTTTAGTCACTTTTTTGGACTTTCAAATTTTCGAATAGAAGAAATTCTTTGATGACCGAAATGTCTTTTATTTGAGGTAATACGGTAATTTTCCCCACAAAAAGGAGGAGCTAAAAAAAAACTTTTTTTTTTAAATTTATTATCCAATCAAAATAATTAAAAAAAATTAAAGTAACAAAGGTAAATTACCAACGGACCATAACCGGTTAAAATCGTTTTACCCAGTTTAAACCCTGGTAGACGATGTTTCTGAGCTAATCGAGTGCTGTAATGGAAGTAAGTAATGTAAAGTATGCATGTTTTTTTCATGAAAGATGATTTCTACGACATGTCGTTAAAATCGAATTGAAAAAAAAATGCCCACTTTCAACATTGCGCGACATGTCGTTAAATTCATAAATTCGATTATAACGACATGTGGACAATAAAGAATTAAAGCAATCAAGGAAGCGGTCAAGGTATTTTAATCAGCATTGGTTTTAGTAATTGAGTTTTTTTTTCTCTTCTAAATTTTGATTGGTTGAATAATTTCTTATTGAGAATGGGAAATTTTCTACAAGGGCATATTATACAAGGGTATTTTATTAAGTGGGGATTTTTCTACATAGGAAAATTTACAAACAGGAAAAAAAAAAGAGGGGAAAGTTATGATGGGGAAAAATAAAGTGGGGAATTTTCTACTAAATCACAGTTTTCTTATTCTTGTCAGCTGTTCTTTTTGAAAAATTTATCAAATAATAAGTCAAAAAACTTTAGAGTTCAATGTCTCCACCGCTTTATGACTAAATTCTTTCTTTCTTTAAGCTTTTCTTCATTTAGACATCCATCATTATCTTTTTAGTACTATTCCACGGTCTTTGTAGCCCTGCTGACTTATCGGTTAGAGCGTAAAATGGCTAATATAGGGACACTAGTTCGGTCAAAAAAAAATTCTAAACAAAATTTTCGACTCGAGTCTTAAGGACTCTGAGTCGCACTTCTGAGTCTCTGAAAATTTTTGATAGACTCAAAAATAACGAGTCCCTATGTCTGTAATTGACTTAGTAAAACTGATTGTGTGAAATAGACAATTTAATAGGTATCCTCCCAAAATATGATCGGTCAATTACTTTGTAAATTAGTGGGTATTTTTTTAAATTTTGTTCCATACACGAGGTCGGGGGAGGGAAGGGGGTTTTTGGCTGTAAAAAAACTTGTTTTGATGAAATACGCTAAAATAAGATGAAAAAGATGGCTTTATATGACTAATAAACATTAGACCATCAATCATAGCTTTCGTCGTTATTAAGATGACGAGGTGATTTCAGGATCATCGATAGTGTGGATGAATTGAATATTTTGAATAAAATCAAAAAATATTGACTAATTTTGCAAGATTAGGCACAAAAATAATTTGACCTTGATGGGTTTTCTACTATAGTGACATGTCTCTATAATATAACGACATGTCACTATAGTTGACACAAAATTTCTTAAAAAACATGATTTTTTGGCTATATTCGGTTATAGTGACACGTCACTAAAGCAAATTGAAAACCACCATTCGATAGTTAGTGACATGTCACTAAAATCGAGCAATTACGTTAGCGTGGAAGTTTTGCATTGGACGAACCTTAAATCAGCTTTTTTAACAACTTGTGACAATTTCAAAATGTCACTTTAATGCGAAATGTCTGAATTTCATGGGTTTATCATATTCGACCCTTTGCGGGCCCTATATCTTTATTATAATATGTTTCCTTTAAACGGGTTAGGAAATTAAGAAACTGAAATAAGATTTGAAAAATTTTATATCTTAAGATCATCAAACCACCATTTATAATATCTTTCAAATGAAAAACAGGAAAACATAACAAATCTTTTTTATTCGTAATAATTGCCATTGATTATAAACAATAAATTTCATTTACTTTTTGTTTAACTTCTTCGGCTGGGGGTAATTACTTGGGGTGCTATAAACTGATTATATTTAATACTGCTGTTATTTAGAAATATCGAATAATGTAAACGGAAATTACAAAAATAATAAAAATATATCCTTCCTGCAATAATTAAAGTGACACTGCGCATGATCGTAAGTTTAAATAACCTAAGAAAGAAATTAAATTGAAATTTTCAATGAAATTAATTTTCTATATATTAAGAAACCCAAGAGAAATAAATCCCTTTATAAAATTAAAGTTAAAATACGGAAAAAAATATTTTACTCAGATTTTCATCATTGATTAACAATTCAGAATAATGCATTAATGTATAACCATTTACACCATTTGATTGATAAATTGCAATCTTATTTAATGCCATTAAACAAATAAATCCATTGTTAATTTTTAATATTTGCCGAATAGGTACATTGTTGATTAAATTTGAAAAATATTGTAATCTTTTATGCAAATTTTCAATTGAATTTATATCAACTCTGATTTTACTATTCGATAAATTCAATTGTAAATCATCATCATCTTGATCATTTTTTTTGTTTAAAACATTTTCATAATCCAATTGAACCGAGTAAACACTCAAAATTTCATTTTTTAAAGCATCAAATAAAATTACGTTACCAGCTTCATCGCCTAAAAATATTTTATTCGAGTCCAACCAATTGTAACTTACATAATTAGACGGATTCTCAAAGTCCCAATCTTCATTTATCTGATTACTCTTATTTACTAAGTATCCTTTTAACAAATGTATTCCTAAAACGAGTATTCGTTTTGAATCGATTGGGTAAAATGTAATTTGTGATGTGAATGGTATATCGACATTTTGTTTACTTAACAAGACAAATTGATTCAAACACCAAATTGAAAGTGAAATTTGTGTTTCCAATCTTGTTAGTAGACTAAATCTTAATTTGTCACTGCTTAATGTAACATCAATCAAAGTTGAATCTAAAGAAACAAAGCTGGTTCGGGCATTGATATCGAATTTGTAATCGACAAAATACAATTTTGTGTTATCATGCTCAAGTTCTTCAAGAACAAAATAATCATCAAATGTAAAAAATCTGTTTAGGTTTAAATTAGTTTCATTTTGTATAATTTTAAAGGTCTCATCAAGTAAATCAAAATAAATCAAGTTATTTGCACTTGGGTAAACTATTAAATGATCGTTTAAAAATTTAAATCGAACATAATTCTTAAGTTTTGAAAATCCAAAAATGTGTTCTTGGCTAAGTATAAAATTATTGGCAGTTGTTGAGCTTTGCTCTTTGTAGCTCGAATTTTCTGAAATGTCCAACGAGTTTATTTGGATAAAATTAGTTGAGTCAAAATTTTGATTCTTCATCGATATATATTAAATTTTTAATAAATTTTTTTTCAAGATTTTGAGCAAAAAAAAATAATTTTTTGATTTGATAGCAACCGTTTGGGGTACAATTATTGCTTGAAAAAATATTCAATATTCATTTGATTTTGAAACAATCTATCTTTTGATATCGTTTTTGAATTTAATTAAAATATAAAAGACTCTATTAATAAGCTTTAGAAATGACAAGTCTAACCACACTTATAAAATTTGAACCTTTGTGGTGCATGAGGTATTTCAAAAAATGTCACGATTTTATCATTGTTCATACCATGAGATTTTGCTTTAGAATTTACTCGTACGACAAATCTATTAATTATTTTTTTTACCTTGACTTGCTAGGGAAAGACTTACTTCCTAAAACTTTTTTATCGAAAACCTAGTTAAGGCATGGTTTCAGGTAAGAATGACCTAGGTCCGGATTTCGATAATTGGTAAACTTTAGATTTCTTGAACTTGAGCTTCTGAATATAAAGCTAGAAGATTGTTGGTGAATACTCGGTTAGAAAATCTTTTATCGGAAATTTTGTTTTTGTAAACCCTAGAAAACATAAAATTCTTCATATAGAACATGTTTTTTGAAATATTCGATTTTGGGTGCCAAAAAAGGTAATTTTTTGAAAGAATTTTTTTATTCGAATAATCATGAATGCTTTCTAGGGTTTTCCTACATGAGTGATTTTTGATTTTTTTTTGTTTTTCTCGGCCTCGATTATTAAAATAGTAAAAATAAATTGAAAAAAGCAAAGCCACAGTTTTTTTCCAAATTTTGTCTAGTTTCAGAAAATTAATAAAAAAATGGGGGTTTAGAGTCATTCCATTGACCAATTTTTTTGTGCAATAACTTGAATCGATTCGAGACCAAAATTTTTGAATTACCTAAATTACAACCCTGGTAATTCAAAGGGTTCATGGACGTTCAAGGGACCCAGAATGTTCAAAAGTCTTCAAATATTTTCATTTATTTTCAAATTCGAAAAAATGAAAATTTTAGAAAAATAATGAAAATGCACGAATAAATATGAAGCTTCATGGACCCTTGACCCTTCAAAACCTTTTACATTATTACTTATTGGGGATTGAGCTGGCGATATAAAATCAAATTTTGAGTGTTTGTTTAAATAAATTTTTGTTGAGCGGCTCTAATGTTTAAGGTCGTTATCCATAAAAACTCGCCATTAACATAATTCTGTTTAATAAAAAGCAAAAGGATCATTTTAAAACTTGAATGAAAACCCTGGCTACCTAATTTACACTAAAATATTACAAAAGAGAAAACATCTGCTTTGATATACATGAACCTTTAAAATCAGTTTAGAAATTTAAGTTGATTTATGATAATTTAGTTTTTTGAGGAACCTAGCGTTAAAAAATTAAAGGAAAAATTTAAGTTAAAATTCCATTTTAAAAACATAATGTTTTGACTTTTCTTTGTTTTTTATTGAAAATTCATGAACGTTTATGAAAAACTTTGAACATCAATTAGAGGCTATTTCTTTTTCATGAACATTCATGAAAGTTCATTTTTGGAATTCGTGAATGACTAGTATTGTACAACCCTGGCTTCCAAAAATGAACGTTCAAGGGACCATGAATGTTCATAAGTCTTCAAATAATTTCAAAAGTTTTCAAGTATTTTCAAATAAAAAGAAAATGAAAATTTTAGAAAAAATTTGAAGACTTTTGAACATTCAGGGTTCTTTGAACGTTCAAGCCTTGAATGTACATGAATGTTCATAAACGTTCATGAACGTTCATTTTTGAAAGCTTTGAATGACCAGGGTTGTATGTATAAATATATGGACTTTTGTTTGAAAATTTTTGTGAAAAACCTTAAAAACTGGAACAACGTTTTTAGAGGAACTCTAATTCAAGACCAACCAGTCCAAATTTTTTTTTTTGATATAGGGTTATTGACCAGCTTCAACAAATTAAAAAATTGAAATCTAAGAACAAACACGTAATTTTTATAACTGTTTGAATAATTTATTATTTTGATCATCTTAATAGATGTATTCTAACAAAGTCTCGTTTTAAAATCATTTCAAAGCCTTTAATTAAATCCAGATGAAGCAGAAAAAAAATATATATATTTATACACTAAATTCTTAAAACATAATTTATATAAAAATTTAAATTTTTACCCAAAAAAAAACGTGTAAATACCGAACTACAAAAACAAAACTTATCAAATTACCGATAAAATGGTAACAAAATACAACGAACCGAGTAAAAAAGATTCGTAAGCAATCTCGGAGATATCTTTTAAATTTCTTTTTTTTTTTGAAAAGCAGACGCTCTAAATTATGATGAAGATAACTTGGAAGAGTCAAAAAAAAGTTTTTGGAAAAACAGAAAAAAATTTACTCGAAATACTTCGATGATAATCAAGTAAGTCTACACTGTATTTTGAAATTAAGTTGACCGAAGATGTTATTTGCAGAAAAAAAAAGTCATTAAAGCTTTGATTTTATTTTATTTTTTTGCTTATTTTAAGAAAGTATTGGAATCCTATTCTTTTAGCACAAATTCTTAGTTTCATACTTTGTGGAACAGGGGTTGTGAATACAATTTTAGCTGAAAATTATGCTATCAATATTCCAACTGGTAAAAATCTCAAATAAATGAAATCAAAATTTTTTTTGTAATTTTTATTTTTAAGCTCAGTCATTTTTCAATTATGTTCTACTTGCCTTAATATTCATTCCAAGTTGGTTTAAAACAAACAAATCAAAACTTTTAGAAAACTTTAAACATAATTCATGGAAATATTTTTTAATCGCATTTGTTGACGTCGAAGCAAATTATTTTATAATCAAAGCATATTCTTTGACAATAGTTACTACAATTCAAGTTATTGATGCATTTGTTCTGCCTATTGCAGTTCTACTCTCATTCATTTTTCTTAAACAATCGTTCAAACTGAATCATATAATAGGAATTATAGGATGTCTTTTTGGTTGTGCGTTTATAATTTATGCAGATTTTCTTTTTTCAGATCCTAATTCGAGTAAGATACGAATCAATTCGATTTTAAATTGAAAATTTTGAAATTATTTTTTAAAGTTAAGAACCATCGATTGGAAGGTGATTTGTATTGTTTGTTGAGTTCTGTTTTGTATGCTTTAAGCAATGTTGGAACCGAGTTTTTGGTGAAAAAAAATTCAAAGCAAGAGTATCTAGGATTTATTGGCGTTTTTGGATCGATAATTAGTTTAATTCAAATGTAAAATTTGATTAAAACAAAATTAATAAATTTTTGAAATTTTTAAATTTTCAGGCTAATTTTTGAGAAAGCTCAAATAGATGATTTGTTGCGGCTTAACAGCCTTCAAGTTTGTAAGAATTTTTTTAGAAATTTTCAGGAAGTTGTTTTTTTTTAAAATTTTATATTAGGGTTATTGTTTTTAATCGAGACAGTGTTTATGTTTTCATTTTATGTCATTATTCCTCGAGTAATTGAACTCTCAAGTGCCGCATTTATGAACATAAATCTTTTGACATCGGATTTTTATACAGTCATCTATGGGATACTTATTAAGAAGTATAAAGTAAGTGTTTAAGACTGTTTTTTAATGAAAATTAATTTTTTTAAAAAATTTTTCTTTTGTTAGATGCACAATCTTTATTTTGTTGGATTTGGTTGTATTTTGTTGGGAACAATATTGTACTGCTTATCAGATCCGAAAATGAGAGAAAAAACTACAAAAGTATCTTGTGAGTTAACAATTGAAAATTCTAATGAGCTAAACGATTTAATTAAAGATGATCAAATTTCTAAAAACAATTTTTAAAATAAAATAAATGTTTCATGAAATTCATCAATTAAAAAAAATTGGGTTTTATTACTGTGATTATCCGATTATTTTTGACCAGCCTTTAACACCGCATGCGCCCGGCTTACTAAGGGCCCTTAGTAAGGCGGTAACAAATGGTACTTATAATACAGAAATTTCGAAAATTTTTTGACTTACGAGAGTAGTAAGGTCACCCCTAGATCTAGTGGCTTTATTTCGCTCGTATTTATGCAGCTTCGCGGCTAACGGTGCTCGCCTTTGGCTCGCAAATGTTTACCCTTCTACTTGGCTAGTTGGCTCCTTCGGTGCCTTGAATGTCTTTTGGCGCGGCGAAGCCGAAATTTTAAGAATTTCGGAATGGGGCGTTATTAAATTATTGCCGCTTCGCGGTATTAACTCACTTTACAGGCTGGACCGTCATCTTCTTGTTTAAATTCTCATTTTTCCCCTTATTTCCGCGATTGAGTATAAATTACTGAGACTTCCGAAATTTTTATTTCTGTCTTGGGATCTAGAGGACGTCATGCCCTACTCATTTATATATCTTGTATTTCTATTTTTCATCACTCTCTACAAACTTTTAATCTTCAATTAACTTTTTCAGCAGCCTCGAAAATTGAGGTTTTTTCAAGGTTTGGTAGTTTAGTTGGATTTCTTGTCAATATATCCACTATTTGAGAAATATCTAGGGATCAATTTCAGACCTTTGTGTACATATTAAGCCACAAGCTCTTCCACAAAATCGAAAAAAACTAACTTCTTATTCGTTTATAAGGTTATATATTTTGTAGTTTTATTTTCGAGGACAAATGGGGTGTTTTAATTGTGAGTAGACTGTACTAGCTTTATTCTCATAAAAATCTGCTTTATGATCTTTAATTCTCAAGTTGATAAAAATTAAGATTAAGATGGTGAACCGTTGACCTTCCAATAAGTTCCAAATCAAACACTGAATCTCCTAATTAAATTGAGTCCTTCGATAAGCAGATGATGAAAATGAAAAGCTTGTAAAGGCTCCAAAAGTTAAAATGACATGATAAATAATCTACTTTCATTCAAAATTCAATATGAATGTTCACATAGTCTACATGATCCTCGATATTAATAATCATCCTTCTTATTAATTTTCTGTTAATAATCATCCTAAATACAGTATTCACAAATTGGCTTCCATGACTTTCATGGCGGACTTCTGATACCAGTTTCCACAAATTTTCAATCATCTGCTCACAGCGCATTAATCAATTGAGTTAAAAGTACACAAACCCGAGTTTTGTGAGTCGAGTCCTTGGAGGAAAATTTTCTAGTATAATTTCGATCTCTTTGAGTTATTCTAAAATTCACCTTAAAAATATTGATTCCCGTGATAATTGTCTCGAGATCAAGATTTCACCAAATATGAAATCTTAAAGATGAATAATTTTTTTCAAACACTTAGAAAACTTCAATACATCATTTAATAAAATAGACTTGGAAAATTTTTCCACTTTAGTGCAAAATTAGTCACTCATTTTTGAATAAGAGACTATTTTATATTAGAAAATCACACAACTTCGAAAAAAATTGGTTGCTTAAATATTTATAAGTGTAGTATTTCGTGTTTTTAAATGAAAAAAGAAAATTACGAATGATCACGAAATCTTATATTTTCAGAAAACGTTCACAGAATTGCTAGTACTTGATAATGAAAATTTTTCGATTTTTCTCAACAATCACTATTATTTATTTTAAATTAATATTTTATAGTGTAATTAGTTGATTTTGAAAAGAATTTTTGAATTTGAGAGTATTTTTTTAAACAAGTATAGAATTAATAATGCGTAAAAAATACTACCACACTCCCATAAGTTAGAAATTAATTTACAGGGTTAATTGGTTATGCAATTTGTAGTCTAAAGACCTAATGGTTTTGGATGGTCTTGTATTTTTTGTTTAAAAATATAACAAATCTCTATCGAACAACTCGATTCATAAAAAGTAACTAAGATTGATTTGAAGATATTTTGTAATAGATTTATAAAATGATTGATTTACGAAATAAAACAGATGAAAGTAACTTAAGGAAATTAAATTTTCAATTCAAACAACTTTTTTGTTTTCTCTCTAAAAGATTAGATTAACAAATAATTAGTAAAGAAAAGTTATTTAAGTAAATATTTTCTTTTCCTTGGGTTAGCTGTTATTATCCTTGAGAAATTTAAAATTTTATCTTTGCTGAGATTGAAATTTTTTCTAGATTTATTCCTTGAATTCAAACTTTCTAAACTAGCAATTGAGTCTGTTTTTGTGCTCTTTCTTGTGAACCAGGTGGCTAAGCTTTGGGATTTTCGGTTCGGGCTACTGACTCATTCAAATAAGGAGAACACATTAAAAAAACTACTTTTCCGCTGACCTAAAGGTCCGCCAGTTTCCGGACAAGCTTAGATCTAAGACATTCGATTCGGACTACACTCTCTTAAAAGCAACAACAGACCTGAAATTTTGAGAATATCGATGGACCATAATTTTTCGCCAATAAAAGGTCCATTTATTAGAACAGAAACAAGCCGGGGAACTAAGGCAATTGTTTGGGTACTACTTTTTTTGCTCTATCTTGTTATAACTAGAGCTAAGCCCTGGGACTTTTTAGTTCGGTCTACAGGTGCTCCCAAAGCATAAAATTACTAAAAAATTTCAGCGGACTACCATTTTGCCGCCGAATCAAAAAACCTGCGGTTTACGAATACCGATTTTCTGGTAGTACTTTTAGTACCCTTTCTTTTTTCCTTTAACTATTGTTTTTGCTATCATGTCTTTAATTAGGGGCAAAGTGGTGGTCCGTATTTCTAGTAACAACTAATTTGGAGACTTTGTATATTTTCACAATTAATTAAATAAACTTCGGAAAAAAAAATAAATTAATAATTTTTAAATGAAAATTTTATATAATAGAGAGATATAAACAATGCTGCCTTTTAAATTATTAAATACAATGAGACTAAAATATGAAAAAGAAAAAGAGACAATGGAAAATATTGTAACCCATTAAATCGAAATCCATCAATTTGAATTTCTACTTTAAAAATTGTGTTCAATTTAATTTTATCAATTAAATTAGTTCCAATATATTCCCTTGATCGTTTGTCTCTTGTTCTTTTAGTCTTAAATAACTTAAAGAAAGTATTGTACTTGTTTTCTTTTGTTTTTTTTTTCAAAATTTTCTCATAAGCAGACTTAAAAGGTCACAAAAGACAGATTTTTTAGAAAAAAAGTTGTTTCTTTTTTGAAGTCGTGAATAAACTTTTGAAACTTAGGCAATGAGTAAATTATTTTATTCGAATCGTGTTTGTTTACTTTTGATACGCTTCAAAAGAGAGTAATTTCGTGGCTCTTAACAACAAATAGTGATTCCGCAAAGTTAAAGGCATTCCTTAATTTTTCCTTGAAAAATTTAGTTCAAACTCTCTCAACCCCTAACAGTAGATTCAAAAAGAAATTGCAAATACTTGACTTGTACCGAATTTTCACCATTTGTGTAGCCGCAGCGCAGCGAAGCGTACACTTTGCGAACTGAACTGATTTTACACAAATTTACGCAAATTCCCGTAAATTTTTACCAAAAATAACGTTAAAATTCAGATTTTACCCATTTTACGATTTTCCATGAAAATTTATGGCAAATTTTAGTAAAAATAAAAAATGCAAGCTATTTTTCAGTTGAATTTCTAAAGATGACTTGGGCTACAATTAAAGGATCAAGTTTCGGAAACCAATGCTAACAATTACTTGAAGTACTCCTCTTTTTTTGGTTTTAGGGGAAAAGTTATTGACCTTATCAAAATCGATCAAATAATAGGCATCTTTCGAAATTCAACTGAAAAAATATCTGGAAATTCCAAAATTTACCTTAAATTTAATTGAAAACCGGTAAAATGTGGTAAAATCCAAATTTTTGACTTTTGTGATTGTACGATTTTTAACCTAATTTTTGGTAAAAATTCAATAATTTACGGGAATTTACGTAAATTATTGTAAAATCAAATCACCACTGACTTAAACAGACAGAAAAAATTACGACGATTTATGACCGATTCTGAGTTAAAATTGCTGATGGAAACTTCATGAATGATTAGTATCCTTTCTTTGTGTCTTTCCGAAATATTTGGAGCGAATTTGAATAAAGGAGAGAGGGTTTGCATCTCCATTAATGAGCAATTATTTCACTTAAGACACTATATTTTAGCTTTTATAGAAATAAATCATATAATATTCAAAAAGACTAATTACACAGTCAATTGAAGGAAATTACAAAACAAGTAGGATGATTAAGAATAAAATCATTTATTTTGATGAGATGACATGATTTTTTAGAAAAAATAAACTGTAACTCGGGATCGTTTATTTATTTTTTACTTAATACCTCATGATTAAACTCAAATATTTACTTTCATTTTATTTTTTTATTATGTGTTTTCATAGCTAACGCATCGCCTGACGCTGTATTTTTAATCTTGTAGTTTTCTTATCTAGTTCTATCAGTAGTAGTAGTAGTAAGAATTGACAGACTTTGCATTCACTGCACTCGAAGATAGTCTATTCCATACTTTTTAACCTTTTTCTTTTAAAAAAAAGGAATAGATAAACAAGTTTTCGAGGGGTTCTTCAAGATTTGCTAAAAGAAGACTTTAACTCGAATTTCATTCTCAACAAAAAATTCAAAAAAATCTCTTCAATCAGGTATCTTTAGTTCCAAGTATTTTCAAAAAGTTGTCGAATTTAATTCTGTTTATGCCACGATTTGAAAAAAATCGAAAAATTGGGGAAAATTTTTGAAACATAATTTAAATAAGATCAATTTAATGAGTCAGGTAATTTTATTTATTAGATATTACATAATAAAATCGAATTATTAGCTTAGTTTTTTTTTTAGTTTGCAACCATGTGATTATTTTTAACAAAAAATCAGAATCTTAAATAAAACACAAAATATTTCTTTTTTTTTAAAAAAACAAAATTCTTTGAATTCGTTCATAATTTTAGAAATTAAAAAAAAATACTCCAATAACTTTATTTAAAAAAATAAAATATTGCCAACGTAGTAAAAAAAAAAAAAGTTTAAAAATCTACGGAACTCGATAATAATAATTTATATAATAATTATGACAAATTTTTAAGTTTAATATTTTTTGTTTGACGTTGATGTTTTGTTTATAAACCGCTGAGTAAAATAAATTTTTTTAGAAATGTTCTTTAGAATTTAAGGTTGAACGTGTCCCTTTTTTTTTTTTATAAAAGTTGTTTTAAAATGAACAATAAAGAATATTTGCTTCCTTTATATTTCATACGCAAACAATCAAGATATGCATTAAACGAAAAAAATTTAATCTTAATACTCCTTGTAACTTCGATAATAACTTTATTGTTTATATTTTCGAATTTACCGTCTAATAATCACCTTAAAGGTGACGAAATAAGTAACTTATTCGTTCCGAAATTAAATAATTCTAAATTAATTCATAATTTGCATAATCATGAAATACACTTTAAAAAATTGATTCCGAAAAATGAACACGATGATGAAAAAAAGCACACAGTAGAAAAACCTGTTGTGGACGAAAAGACTTTTCAACGAAGAGAAACTGTCAAAAATGTAAATTTTTAAATTTTGATTTTTCAAGTTTTAAAATTTAAATTTTCAGATGATGATCCTCGCATGGGATGGTTATAAAAAATTCGCTTGGGGAAAAAATGAATTGAAGCCAATTAGTAAAGTTTCTCATCAACCGGGTATATTCGGTGGTGCAAGTGACTTAGGAGCCTCAATTATTGATTCATTAGACACTTTACATATCATGGGCTTGCATAATGAAGTCAAACTCGGCGTTGAATGGATTAAAAACAGTTTCAATATAAAAATAGTAAAATAATTAACCTTTTTGTTGAACTAAATTAAAAATTATTTTAAAACTTTTTAGAACACGGTTCTTTCAGCATTCGAAACCAACATAAGATTTGTTGGAGGTTTCTTGTCAATGTATGCATTGACAAACAAAAAAGTAATTTTCTAAAAAAAATGTTGTTAAATGTAAAGTCTGATTTATTATTTAAAGATTTATTTAGATAAAGCTGTAGAAGTAGCTGATGCCTTAATGCCTATTTTCAACTCTCCAACTGGTCTACCTTACTCTCTTTTTAACCCAATAAGGTAATTGAAAATTGATTTTCTAATAATTAATTTGTTTTAAATTATCATAATTTTCAAGTAAATCAGTTCAAAATTACAACTGGGCATCTGGTGGATGTTCAATTCTTGCCGAAATCGGTACAATTAGTTTAGAATTTCAATATTTGACTGATTTAACTGGAAACAAAATTTACCAAGAAAAAGTACTTTCAATTTTTTTCTGAAAAAATGCTGAATCGATACGATGAATTTAACATATTTGAAGTAGAATTCTGTTTTATTACCAAAATTTACGGAAATTATCATAAAATACTCAAATTATTATTAAAAATAATAAATTGAAATTGAAACGAGTTTGATATTAAACGCGTCATGCAAAACTTCCACGCTACCTGAATTTAAAAAATGTGACCATATAAGTGTGTTTCTCATATGTGAAAATCTAGGATTCGCAAATTTTTAGGCTGATTGAAAGAATTTTCTGAATTTTTGAGCAGAGGGATCCTTATTACGTGACACATGGAAGAGTATTCTTCAGTTAATCGTTATTATCTATGTTAAATAATAACATGTATGGTATTCTTGATACCGATTCTAAAAGAGCGAAAGATTTTACTAATGCCAATTTAATTTTTATGCTTAAAAAATCAATAGATTTTTTTGGGAAATGACTACAAAAAAGTGCCTATTTTTCACATCTATTCCCTTGATTGTCTATAGGGTTGGTCGACCGGTTTTTATCGTAAAACCGGTTAATTTTAATTTATGGTTTCATGGAACGGCCGAATTCTTATAAAAAACATACAAGTTGTAGGAAATAAAATTTACTAAATTTTGGTACCCTCAAAGTTGAATTGTAAAATTATTTTCATTGATTACATAGCAATTTTCCCGTTAAAAAATTTGGTCAAAAAAAACAGTTCTAAAAGCGGTCAAATTCAAATATAAGGCTCAATTAGAAGTACAAATGTATAACCTACATACCAAAAGATAGAGAATTTAATTTCCTACAACCCAGTATGTGATTTATAAGAATTAGACCATCATATGAAACCATAAATTAAATAAAACAATTTTTTGAAGAAAACCGGTCGACCAACCCTAATTGTCTAAAAAATGGGACCCTTGAAAAACATACACCCGGGTGTATTTTTGAAAACATACACCCAGGTGTAACTTTTACACGAAGTGAGGTATGCACAAAATTATTTTCATGTAAGGTAGAGTAAATGAAGGGCTACTAAATTATACCATATTTAGACCCCCTGTGAAGTTATATGGAGAAGAAAACTGGTTTTTCACTTTTCAGTCTTAAAGAACCCTTATAACCCCCCCCCCCCCCATAGTTGTTGTATACACCCACCATTTTACAGGCTTTTTTGCACCCTTTTAAGCGCTAAAAACAGATTATCAAAAATTAAATGTTCACTATCTAAATGTATATGTTTTCTATGGTTTTTCTATATGAGAATTCAGAATTTGAAGTCAAAAAGTAATATTTTCCACTTCTTTTTCGTTTTTTATTTTTATGACATTTTTATGCATATTTTCGTCCACTAGTATTCAAAAAATAAAAATCAAATAAAAAAAGTCAATCTTGAGATTGGTAAAGAATAGCGTTTAAGATAATTGACTTGGTACTAAATTTGGTAAATTCATCGTTTTAAATCAGCACCGTACATTCAACTGTGATTTAATAAATTGAAAAAAAAAAGGTAGATAAAATTTATGAATTACTGCAACGAAACAAAAACTCTAACGGACTTTACTACAATTATATAAACCCGTCCAGTGGTCAATATTGTGGAAGTAAACTTGAATTAATAAACACGAATAGTCGAGAAAAAAATCATAATTATATTCTTTTTTAAGCTCAAGCATCAATCGGAGGTTTAGCAGATAGTTTTTATGAATATCTGTTGAAACTATGGTTATACAAAAACAAGTCTGATAAAAATATACTTAAAATGTATCTCGATTCAATCGAAGCCTTAAAGTCACACGTTTATCTTAAGTCATCAGGTAACTTGGGATATTTTGGCGAATATTCAAATGGGTATGTTAACAAAAAAATGGGTCATTTGGCATGCTTCGCTGGTGGTTTATTCGCATTGACCGCTGTTTATGTAGACGAGCTTACGCAAGAACAAAAAAATATATACAAAGACATGGCTATTGATATAACAAACACTTGTCATGAGTCTTACATTCGAACAGCAACTCGTTTAGGACCCGAAGCTTTTGGTTTCGAATCGAATCAAGAAGCGTCTGTTCTAGATAAATATTATATTCTTCGTCCCGAAGTAATAGAGTCTTATTTCTATTTGTGGAGAATGACCAAAGACGAAAAGTATCGCAATTGGGCCTGGGATGCCGTTGAAGCGTTAGAAAAATATTGTAAAACTGAAAATGGATATACAGGTATTCATGATGTTAACAATCCAAATTCGTCTAAAGACGATGTGCAACAGAGTTTTTTCCTAGCCGAAACTTTAAAATACCTTTATCTAATATTTTCAGACGATGATGTCATTCCATTAGATAAATATGTTTTCAACACTGAAGCTCATCCATTCAAAATAAAAGACTGATATTTGATTTTTTTTTTCATGAATAAAAAAACTCGTGTCTTTAAGTGATTAGTTGTTGGTTAATAATTACTTAAAAGGCAATTTATCTCAATTTCTGAATGAAAAAAATGATAATTTTTTTAATGCCTTAATTTATGTTGTTTTATCTTATTGTTTTTAAAATAAAATATTTATATTTTTAAAAAGCAATGCAAACAACCTTAAAAAACGGTTGTTCCTAAAATACGGTAGCGGTTGTCCAAAATAAAATTTGAGCCCTGAACCGGGTATTTTATTAAAATAATTTTGAAAACATATTCAATGGTTGCAAGGATAAAGTAATGTCATTTCTTCTAGCATATCACTGCATCTTTACCATCAAAAGGACGTGAAAAAATTGAAATGGCCGGAAAGTCCGTGACATAGTAAAGTCTAGCTTTTCTTTTCTTAAAAACTTTGAGCTTTAAATTTTGAAAGGAGATAAAGGTGTAAAAGCTCTGAGACTGTTAACCGTAATTTTCGACCAAAGATTTCTCATTTTTTTTTCCATACAAAGCCTTGATTTTGTAAGGGTGGATAATCTCTGAGACTGTAAAAGAAACAATTCAGGAGTTTGTAAGAACTCGTTCAACGAGGAAAAAGTCCAGACAGTTTATACGTAAATTGAAGAAAGTATTTTAATTATTCAAAAAGTCATATTCTATTTAAGAATATCAAACGACTTGTTTCGGGCTAATGATGGTTGGTCGATTGCTTGGCCACATGAAAAAGTTGTTCAAGTTGTTCAGATTGTTTAAAGGTTTTTTTTTAAATAAATTTTTTTTCTATTCAATTTTTAAAAAAGTCAGTCCCTTAATCACTTTCAAAAGATTGCTCCCCTAGCGGGTTAGTATCTTCGACATAATTCTCAATAAAACATGAATCAAACCGCTACACCAAGCTTTTAAATTTTTTCTATTTTAACTGTAATTTCCGACCTTTACCGATACTTTCCGTGCACCAATGTCCGGATCAAGAAAAATATTGGGTATTAAATTTATAAGCTAAAAAATGATCAATTGGATAAAAAAAATAGGAAGTTTTGCAAAAGCGTAAAAGTTTTATCTGGAAAAAATAGTAAATTCAATTTACTGAATCAATCTGAGTTTTTAATAAATTAATTTAATTAATCAACTCCATCGAAACCTTCGGAATTTTCAATTGCTAACAAAAGCTTTTCTCTTAATTCTTCATAACTTCGATACTGTGGCAAATCCAATCGATTGAAACTGAAAAAAATTCAGAGTTTAAAAGTTAATCTAAGAAGGGTTAAGGAATTAAAAGACTGACCATGTGTGTGCTCTTGGCAACTGTTTGTAATCACCCCAACTTTGAATTGTAAACTTTTGATAACCATTACTACCTTGTAATTCGGCAAAACCATTCATTGGCACACGTGATGTACCAGTTACAAATTGTAAAAATCTTAAACGTAATTCATTTGGAAATGAATACATGGCCATCCAAAACCATGTTATAACACGATGATGTGGATTGTACTCGCCTTTGTACAAAGTATTCATTTGCCAATCTTTTATATTTACATCACCAAGACCACTTAACAAGAGTTCAAACTCTTTTGGATCAAATATTTGAATGCACTGACGAGGCACTATTTCTGTAAAGCCTTTTATTAAACTATTCATTTGTTTTTCCATTCGATTAACAAATCTCCATTGTATAACCAAATCAATAAACTCTTTTTTATTCTCATTTGTAACTTTTATGTTTTTGCCATCTGGTTTTAATTCGTGTTCTACTTTTTGACCATAAACATCCGATTCACTTGTGAATGTTAAATCTAATGCTTCAACATCATCAGTGTCCATTATGAATTTCATTGATTTATAATATTCAATGTCAACAGCTTCAATGTCTTGTAATACAATTGGTTTATTCAAGATCATTTTGTAAAATGGTCGAATAAAGAATCCATCAATGAGACGATTGTGATAAGCAGCCATACCTATAACCCGACCGATGAAATGAAAATATTCCAAATGATTTTCATTTACAAGACCTGAATTTGGGTTCACTTGCAATGTGTAATTATCACTTAAAATTTTAAAAGTTAAAAGTCTTTTAAACTAAAAAATAAATGCAGATGTCAGAGTACATTGCAGAATACTCGAAAAGACCATAATATGGACTGAAAATTTCTTTTGAAAGTAGATGGAACCATTCTCGACTTACACCCCCATAATCATAAGACTTTTCTCCATCAAATTGGATCCATAATCTTTTAATATTTTTCAATAAAAAACGCTCTGGTTTATTTTAAATTATACTTACGGGTGTCTTAGAAGATCAACATGTTTTTCATAAAAGATTCTTCTGAACGAATCTTCAAATATATCTGAACGTCTAACAGGTATCAAATGTTTTTGGAGATTACCTTGTACTAAACCCAAATTAAAAAGATTATTAGAAACGGTTCGATATAAAAATTACTTCTAGCAATCGGAATAGGCAATGATCGTCTAAACACCTCAAATTTTATTTTAAAATCTCTTGAGTATGGTACAACTGGACCAGCGAATTTTTCTAATCTAGGATCTTCCCATTGGGTTTTTTTATTATTATGATCGATATAGAATATTCTGCCATCTGAGTGTTTTCTTTCTTCCCATCCTTTCGGTAAAGAACCAAGTCGAGTCAGAAATTCTGGAATTGGAGATGGTTTACCAGTTCTCGGATCAATCCAGGTTGTTTTCTTGGTCAAATGATCAATAAAAAACATTCTCCCCGAATCAGCTATTTTAAAATCCCAACCGGGTGGGAGAGGTGGCTGATCAGCCTCAGGTCTAATCCCACCAGAAGCTTGACTTGTTTCTTCTTCAGACTGTTGTTCATTGTTTTCACTTGAACCCTCACTATTTGAAGATTGACCTGAAACTTGTGTGTCCGATATATTTTCAGAAACAAGATATCTATTAGTTGAAGACGTTGTAGCTTCTGTCTGAGATGGGGTTTGTACATTAGCCTGTTGAACATTTAATATATTCGTATTTTGAAGGTTTGTCAATGGTCGAATCCAGCTTATTTTTTTATTGATATGATCGATAAAAATTACCCGACCATTTTGATCAATCCTTTGTTCCCAACCCGGGGGTAAAGGAACGTTTATTATATTCGCAGTTGGACTACTAGTATTATTATTTGTATTATTAACCACGTCTGTTGAGGTTGATCGATTACGTGGAATTGATGAAATACGATCAGAAGTGTTAATGCTCGTTAAAGACAAAGAGGTTGCACGAGTATTAGATAAATTAACTCTGCTTGTATTTTCTTGATTCAAAATAGACTCTAACACTTGAATCGAAGATACATAGTGCATCATAATTGTCAATCTACCTTTTTTTCTATGAAATAATGATTTTCTTTCGAGAGGTAGATCAATCTTGATAAATGCATTTGGCTCGTTTTCATCAACTATTTTTATCACGGAACCATTCAATGGAATTGTAGTTGACCCTATACAATCATTATTATTCTAAAATATAAATTTTGGATTAAAATTTAAATTAAAAACAAATGAAATCTAATTGAGACTTTATTGATCGTAAATATAACTTTATCTCTAGGTCTAACAAAAGTTTCTAGGAAAAATGTTTTGATTTTTTGAAACAATCAACGCTTGATCTCGTTAATGAAACTTAATGGTGCATTATGCGATTCAAATAAGAAGAATTCAACGATTCTCTTCTGTACGAAAACTTTTCATTTGTATGCAATAAAAATATTACTTTCTATAACGAGTTTCTCTTATGAGAAACGAGTTTATAGTGAATCTTTCACTTGTAAAAAATATTGGCCTATAGAGAAAAAATTGCTCTTTAAGAATATGCATTCTTTTTACAATTTAGGTTGGAAAATGCAAATCCCAAAAGTATTTTCCATAAACAGTATAATATGGTCTTAACTGATCAAACCCCGGTTATCATTTTTTTATATATTTACCCCCAAATAAAATATCTAATTTTAGGTTTTTTAGTACGTAGATCACGAATTTGAGGTCAAAAGTCTAAAATTCTGATTACTTATATGTTTTGAAATAAGTGCATATTGAAGTTTTTTTAAAATGATTTAGCTTCACATTATTAAATTTTTTTTCTAAAAATCTGCTCCGATCAGTTTGTTCTAAATGTAATTCTGTACACTCCAGTATATTTGGTTCAACTCCGCACAAATTCGATCCGGTGGAATATCGCGGCTAAGGCGACCATATCTAAAAAACGGTTTTTTAACGTGTATTCATCCAAAAAACGTCATTTTAGCCTGAAAACTTGGGAAAATTCTTTTTCAGCACCCCTGAAAATGCCAAAATGGTCGAATTTCGAAAAAAAAAATTTCTTCTTCACTTACCCTTAAATATGACCCCCTACTGCTGGTGACTCGTGTACCTAGTGTTGATTTTTCACATATGTCGATTATAGGCTTAAATGAAAGCCCGTACCTTAAAACATGAGTATTCATCGAATTTAGTCCAAAAAAATATAAATTTCGATGAATTTGGGTTTATGGTGCGTTGCACTTTATGAAAAAATCATTTGGAAACCCCCTAAAAAATTAGCTTTCCTTGGTTCTGCATTTCCGATTTTGTGGAAGTTTTGTTTTCTAGGAAAAAATGTGATTTGACTGAAAAATTTCTTTTTGTAAAATACCGTTTTCTCCCAAGTATGGCTTTTGAGGTTAGTTCCCCATCGATATAGATCCCAGCGCAAATGGCAGTTTTTTTGCTTTTAAAAGCACACTGCAATTTTACGCAAAAAGCTGAGGATTAGGGTAAATTTTGATTTTTTATCCCCATGAAAAACTTGGTTATGTAGGGTATTTAATATCAGAGATCATCATCATAGTTCGGGTGTTTTTACGTTATTCAATAGTGCAAGCGCGTAGTGACAGTCGTTAAACCTGGCACCATAAAAGAGTATGAAAAACTTGTTCCTTATAAAATTATTTCAATAATCGACTTGACTATTTAAATTAAAATAATATGTTTCCAAAAAAGTACTTCGCTAACTCCAAGAAAGAAAAGGCTAGGAACTGGTAAAATCTCTCTCATTTATAAATTCATGGAATAATTTTTTTTAAAAAAAAAATTAAAATAAGATACACATCAAATATTGAAAAAAAATACGTACTTTTTTTCGTATTAGATTTCCATTAATTCAAGTTTTTCATAAACAGTGGAATGTATCTATCCTGATAAATATTTACTCTGTTAAAAACTCTTTTATTGTATCCGACTTATTTTGATTAAGGAGAAAGTTTTTAGTAGTTAAGTACGGTACGAGTACGCTGAGGGTACGGTACGGTACGGAGGAGGATACGCATTTTTTTCACTAACAGTGCTGTATGTTAAATGTTAAACGGTTTTCTGATATAAACTATCTAACATTTACGTTTAGCATCAACTCGAAAAAACATAAATTTTAAGGTTACAATTTGAGACAAAATCTTTAAAAATTTTAAAATTATGAAACTTTCAAGTAAATTAGGTCAGATTTTATAACATTATTTCCAAATTTTATGTTTAAGCACAAAAAAATTTTCAATAAAGTATTTTACTTGATTTGTGTCATTCATTACATTAAATGTCAACTGGTGCTCATTTGGTATAATATTAAATACAAAATCAGCATTCAATTGATAATTTAATTTCTTTAATTAAATGCAAAAAATGAATTAAGAAATTTATTAAAAGGCTATTCTAAAGAGTGTACCTTTTTTGTCGAATGAGTTTTTAAACATTCAATTACCATCGATTGTCTATTTACACATGTAAGTAAAACTTGTACTAAATAACTATTTGAACCAAGTAAATCTCTTCCCAAGTCTTTTGCTTGTATTATTTTAACTCTCAAAAGCTTTGAATTCGGCTTTAAAAATAAACTTAAATGAGTTATATGGATTCTATATTTTTAGGCTTTTTTGTTACAGTATTTAAAGGGTGTCCATAAATGTTTGGAGTCATGTTTTTTTTTTTAAATAAAAATATTTCACTTCTTGTGATTTAAAAATGCTTGAATATTTATTTTAAAATTTAATCATAATTTTTTTTTTTGATTATCTTATCTCATTTAAGATATTATTAAAACATTTAATATAAAAAATTTAACAAATTTTATGTAATTTTTTTTTTTTTTTTCGAAAATTTCGACTCAAATTTTTTTTTCAGATTGAAATGTTATTTTGTCAAAAATTTTTTTCTAGATCAAATTTAAGAAAAATTTCAAATTAATTCAAATATTTGTGTTTGTTTGCAATGAGATATAGATCTGAGTGATTGACTTCGACACCTCTTTTATTGGACAACTGACTCAACGGAAAAGACAAACTTTTGAGCACATCTTAGATTTATTAAAATTGATAGACTCAAAGTGAAGAATTTAACATCATGAAACGAAGAGATCAAGATATTAAGCCCAAGCCAAACAAGTCATGGTTGCAAACACCATCAAACAGAAAATCAAATTCTCGGCATCAAAATTGACTTTATAGACTTAAACAAGCTGTCACAGTGAGGATCAAACAAGATTTCCTGTGGTTTATTCAGATCATAGCTTCTTTTATTTTCTATTATAATAATTAATCTCAAAAACTTTTTTTTACACTTAAATATTAGGATGATTCATAAAATTTTGCGTTTTATAGATATTAAGTTAGTATTGATTCTAGAATTCTAGCATAGATTATTTCAAAAATTTTAATTCTAAATGTCAAGTAGAATGGGAGAATGTCCTTAAAGTAAGAGAGCCACAAGTTTGGTTTAATAAGTTTAGCAGTGGTGATACTAGCCTTCGAAGGAAAAAGGGGTCTGCAAGACCAGTGAGTTTCGAACAGGACGACCTGCGTACGGAGGTAGAGAGCAACCCCCGACTTAGTACTCGCAAATTATCAAGTGAGCTTAGCACTTCACAGTCGACCATATTTAGTCATCTTAAGTTGATCCAAAAAGTTAATCGACGTTGCTGAGTTGTTCCACAAGATTTGACACCTTTTGATATTCAACGTCGTATCGAAATCTGTAGAAAACTAATCAAAAATCCTCTTGATGAACGATTTTTCAGAAGGGTAATTACTTGCGATGAAGAAAGGATCTATTTTCGAAATACTGATGACAGAAATCAATGGTTTGAACCCATCTCAACCAGCCCTACCGCTCGTTAAAAGAGGACGATTCGAAAAGAAGGTAATTTTGTGCGTTTGGTCGAATTACCTAGTAGTAATACACTTTGAAATGGTTCCTGATGGTCGTACGACAAATGCTGACCTTCCCCTTCTGATGATCATCTTTTGCGCTCAATAGATCATTTCCTTAAAGGGCAGAATTTTACAATGCTGGGTGCATTGAATTTTTTAGCTCAAAAAGCCAGGAATGGTACAAGAGAGGTATCGATTTGCTTGCTGATAGATGGCTAAAGACCATAGAGAATAATAGTGTATATTTTGAAGATAAGATGTTTCCGTTTTTTTTATTTTGCTAAAATAAACAACTTCAAAAAAACGCGAAATTTTATGAATCACTCTAATACTTAGTAGCGAAAAGAGTGTATTTTTATGCATGTGTTCCTTGGAGCAAAGTCTATTAAAAATTTTCTACTCTTGTATAACATCAACAAGTACTTTACTACGTTGGTTTATTTAACGCTTTTATCCATTCGAATGAAAATTGTTTTGCCTACAACTCCGGTCTTTCAAAATGTCCATTTCTGTAGACTCATGAATTTTAATTTTCAACTGAAGATCAATACCTGGTCAACTGTCCACTCAATTATCGTAATCTGGGACCCTGAAAACGCCAAATTAACATGTTTTTCTTAGACTTAAAAGTAAAAATTTTTTCCCTTATCCCTTCATTCCAAATTCATAAACTTTCAGAAATGGACATTTTGAAAGACCGGTATTGTACCATGTTGGAGATAAAAACCTAACAATTATCAGTTTCATCAGGACTTCAATCAAGTGGGAAAAAATCGACAAAAATCAATTTCTTATTTTTACATTATTTTTTTTTGAGAGGAAATTTTTACTAATCGATATTTTATCCGAAATCTTTTGTAGTTAGATTAAGTTTCAGATGAGTCAATATGTATTCAATATTCAATTTTAGAATATTTACATTAAAAGCGGTAAAAGGAGGATCAGAAAAATAAAAGCACATTTTAAAAAAAATCGTCTCGCATCTTTCTAAAGTGAAACAAAAAACAACAGGAATTTGGATAAATAAAGAATTACTAAGTGCACTTAGTTTAATGAAACTCAAAGTAAAAGTTTATTAAAAAAAAATTTTATAAAAAGACGGCCAATTTTACGTCAAAGAATTTAGCTGTTTTTAAGAAAACTTTCATATCTAAAACGCCAACATTTTTTTTTAAATTGGAAGCTGAGTTTAACACCAACGAGATTGGATTGCTTTTACCAATCAAAAGTTAACACCTAAAAATTGATTGATTAGTGAGTGTCGAAAATTGATTAACCAATCAATCTATCTTGTTCAGTTTTTTGAGAGCTTTCCAACGGTATATATAACGATTGGATTGCTTTTACCAATCAAAAGGAAGCTGAGTTTAGCTGGTTTTTTATAGCTGGAAAATAAAATCAGTTTTATCGAATTTTATTGAAATCAAAATAATGAAGCCAAAGCGCTTGTAAAGAAGAATCTTGATTTTTTTGTTGTGAAATATGGTTCGTCCTTTTAAGGATACACATAAATTAAAAAAAATAAAGTATAAATACTAATCTTCTTAACAACTGTACAAAGCTTTAGTGACGGGTAAATCAATATTTTTAATTCACTTGAAGAAGATTTTGTAGGTAATCAAATTTTACAATAGCCGACACTAAAATGTATTTTCGAACAAACAAAAAAAAGAAGACT
The DNA here is from genome assembly GCA_022207745.1 of Brachionus rubens. NCBI lineage: Eukaryota > Metazoa > Rotifera > Eurotatoria > Ploima > Brachionidae > Brachionus > Brachionus rubens. The sequence continues at coordinate 1,135,306 of JAJVHD010000020.1, read as the reverse complement.
TTTAAAAGAAAATAATTTATAAAAAAAATGTTGAAGTTAATTTTAAAAAAAAAGTATCAAATTTTTCCTTTTGAAAAAGACTTAAGAATAAATATATTTAACAAATAAGTGATTCAATAAATGTCTGTTTAATCAACCCCATCGAAACCTTCAGAATTTTCAATTGCTAACAAAAGCTTTTCTCTTAATTCTTCATAACTTCGGTACTGAGGCAAATCCAATCGATTGAAACTGAAAAAAATTAAGAGTTTAAAAGTTAATCTAAGAAGGGTTAAGGAATTAAAAGACTGACCACGTGTGTGCTCTTGGCAACTGTTTGTAATCACCCCAACTTTGAATTGTAAACTTTTGATAACCATTACTACCTTGTAATTCAGCAAAACCATTCATTGGCACACGTGATGTACCAGTTACAAATTGTAAAAATCTTAAACGTAATTCATTTGGAAATGAATACATGGCCATCCAAAACCATGTTATAACACGATGATGTGGATTGTACTCGCCTTTGTACAAAGTATTCATTTGCCAATCTTTTATATTTACATCACCAAGACCACTTAACAAGAGTTCAAACTCTTTTGGATCAAATATTTGAATGCACTGACGAGGCACTATTTCTGTAAAGCCTTTTATTAAACTATTCATTTGTTTTTCCATTCGATTAACAAATCTCCATTGAATAACCAAATCAATAAACTCTTTTTTATTCTCATTTGTAACTTTTATGTTTTTGCCATCTGGTTTTAATTCGTGTTCTACTTTTTGACCATAAACATCCGATTCACTTGTGAATGTTAAATCTAATGCATCAACATCATCAGTGTCCATTATGAATTTCATTGATTTATAATATTCAATGTCAACAGCTTCAATGTCTTGTAATACAATTGGTTTATTCAAGATCATTTTGTAAAATGGTCGAATAAAGAATCCATCAATGAGACGATTGTGATAAGCAGCCATACCTATAACCCGACCGATGAAATGAAAATATTCCAAATGATTTTCATTTACAAGACCTGAATTTGGGTTCACTTGCAATGTGTAATTATCACTTAAAATTTTAAAAAATTTTAAAATTTTTTTTTTGAAATTAAATTTGTTTCTTATTACATGGCTGAATATTCAAAAAGACCGTAATAGGGATTAAAAATTTCTTTAGACAATACATGAAACCATTCTCGACTTACACCTCCATAATCATACGATTTTTCACCTTCGAATTCAATCCAAAGTCTATTCAAAAAAAAAATTAGAAATTTTCTAATATTTTGGAATTTTATTTTTAATTACGCCATTCTGAAAAGATCGGGATTTTTCTCTTGTATAATTTTACTAAACGAATCTTCTAATACATTCGCTCGTTTTACTCGAATAAAGTATTTATCAATACCACCATATTGAGATCCTTTTGGTGGTGGTGGTGGTAACATTTTTCGGAAAGTATCAAATTTTTGTTTATAATCTCTTGAGTATGGTACAGCTGGTCCAGCAAATTTTTGTAATCTTGGATCTTCCCATTGAGTATGTTTTCTATTATGATCGATGTAGAAAATTCTACCATCTGTATGTCGTCTCTCTTCCCATCCAGCTGGTAATGGACCAATACGACTTTCAAAATCAAGTGTCGGTTGAGGTGATGGTTTACCAGTACGTGGGTCAACCCATGTTGTTGTTTTGTTTATATGATCGATAAAGAAAATACGTCCCTTATCTGAATATGAGAAATCCCAACCAGGTGGGAGTGGTGGTTCGTTTGGTTTAGGTCTGACTCCATTTGCACTAGAGGATCCAGCGGTTCGAGGTCTCTCTGTTTGAGTTTCTGTATTACTTGACAATGATGTGGCACTAGCTGAATCTTCGTCTGAACTTGCAACTTGAGAAGTTCCATTTTGATTCGATTCAGATTCAGTATTAACGTCTTCGTTCATATGATGGCGAGACATTGTACCGGTAACTGTTTGATTTTGACTAGAGTTTTCATTTGATTCGTCGGAATTAGTTGGAGCAGAGGGTGTATTTGCCACTGGTACAGGAGTAGGTCTCAAAGCCGGTCGAATCCAAGTAGTAGTTTTGTTTATGTGATCGACATAATAGATTCGACCGTTTTGATCGAAACGTTGTTCCCACCCGTGCGGTAAAGGCGAATTATTAACAGAATTCGATTGGGTATTACTTACATTAGTTGAGGATGATCGATTTCGATTTATTGACGGACTTTCAGTTAACGCAATCGACGTAGCCTCACTTGCTATAGACAAACGATTTATTGATGGTTGCACAGAATTTTCAGATAAAATTTGATCTAAATTTTGAGCCGATGTTACAAAATGAATAATCAAATTCAATTTTCCTTTAGCTTTGTTGAAAAGTGATTTTTTTTCTAATGGAAAGTCGATTTTATTAAATGCATTCGGATCTGATTCGTTCAAAATTATAATACGACTACCGTCAAGTGGTATTGTAACTCGACCAACACAGTCATTTCGTGTCTTACACAAAAAACTCATTAAAACCGAGACTTAAAAAACAAAATAAAAACTTACGATTCGATTTTCATTAATGATATCAAAAATAAGTTTGTGCTCAGCAGGTAGAACGTTGAATACAAAGTCTATTTTATACACCGGATTCGAATTCTTAAGAAAAAAAAAAAACTTATTGAAGACAAGTGTAAGTTTTGGAGTCCAAAAAGGGTTACTTTTTTGACTGTAGGAGTTTTTAAAAACTCAATGACACTTGTTTCATTATTTTTTTTACACAAAACAATTTGAACAAAAGGATCTATTGAACCGAATAAATCTTTCGTTAAATCTTTTGCTTGAACAATTGTTACTCTAAGAAGTCTCGAATTTGGCTAAAAAAAAAAATTTTAAAGATTATTTAACATTAGACGGACATATGTACCCATTAATTTTAAGGTATTGGATGGAGTACGGGTTACCCATAAATTATGGATTTCATGTATGGGTCTGGGATGCTGGGTATTTTAAAGGTTTTTTATTTTTTTTTTCGACAATAATTGGGTTTTCGGCATAAATACCCAATGGTTTACCCATCCCAGACCCATACATGAAATCTAAAATTTTCGGGTAACCCTTAAAATTAGTGGGTACATATGTCTGACATTAGACCTGTCCCAAAAACTAAGCTGTTTTTTCTACTTGGTACAGCACTGTAGAAGAAAATTAATCGAGTTTAAATATGTTTTGGGCTAAGAATAAACGCCTTCAAAGTGTGTAAAATCTTACGGTATTTAAAGGAACTCCACGTATAGTCGGTGGCGTCATTGTTAATTATTTTTTTGAAAATTCTCGATTATCCAATATCAAACAAAAAAACAACGAAAAAAACAAAAAAAAAACAAATTAAATAAAAATCTTGAAAAATGACAAAAAAATTTTAAGGTTCCTGATTGGATACATATTGCCAAGACATTCGACTTTTTATATTTTTTTTTGGAAAAAAAATTATTTTCTTTTCAAAATCAGTAAAATAGAAACAACAATGAGCAAAGTAAAAAAAAAAAAGTGAGAAATATAATTATAAATTAAAATTTTTCATTCTCTTTTTTTTCTTTCTCTCTCTCTCTCTTCATTTCAAAATAAATTATTAATAAATCGTCGTACTTATATTATACTTATAACTCACTCATATCAAAAGAAATTTGAAATTATTTTTTTTTTTTTCGTTTTTCTCTTTGTTTCTTTATGTTCATTATTTTAATTTATTAAAATTAAATGCTTAATTTCAAATGAATAACAACAATTTGAAATCAAGATTTTATTTACTAATCACGTCATTATGAGATCCCGTGTTTTTTTTAATATTGTGATAATACTTTTACCTTTTTTGCTTGCAAAACTTAAGTGTTTAATGACTCGTTTGTTTCCATTCAATTCCGCTTGATTATAAAACTTGAATAATTTAATGTTACATGCATGAAATCAAAGTGTTTCGCCTTTTTTTCTGTAATAAAATTTTGTTAACTTTTATTTTAAAATTGTAAATGCCTTTGTCCTTGCCGTAACGTCCACGAAAATCACCTGAAGTAAAAAATCAAAAAACACTACACTCCGCTTTTTGTCAACTAAATAAAATTAGAATCAAATAATTGAAATTCATTTATTTGAGCATTTAAAAATTAATCAGAATTGAGAAATTCATTGAAATTCAAGTGCAATGCTGCCTTTAAAATATTAAAGACAATTAACAGGAATTTTATTGAGGAAAAGAAACAGGCGAATACATTATAATTTACTGCACTTCCACCGAATTAAATGCTTTCCGTACCCGGACCGTACCGGATCGTACTAAAAGCGTACACAAACCGTACTCATACCGTACCCGTACCAAACCATCCAACCGTACCATCTTACCGTATCAGTCCACCGTAGCTTATCGGAAAATAAAATTTGAAAAAAAACTTAGGTCCTTCATTTTTAGTTAAAATTTCAAAATTTCAAAAAACGGTACGGCTACGCCATTAATTCGCTGGAAGTGCAGCAATTGATAAAATTAAATGATATTTTTAATTAAGAAATTCAAATTAATCGATTCCGATTGGATGGATTATGTTCCCAAATGATTTTGTTTAAAACTCTTCATGTGAATTGATATATTTAAGTAAATAATGATTGAAATAAAATCTTTATTAAATTCTAAATTTTCTACACGCTAATTTACATTTAATTTTACTTTGGTGCTCATTGGAGTCTTGCGGAATATGTCATCACTCGATCACATATTAGGTGATCAGTCAACTCTTTCGGAATATATCAACACTGATTAACAAATATGTGATCCAACAAGATGTGATTATTATAAAAAATTGATTCTAAACATGGGATCATGAAAAAAAAAATTATGAACAGTAGGCCAACTTTCATGGCTTTTGAAGGAGTGTGTCTTGGTTTTTCGCTTATTGCTATCCAAAATGACCTCATATGTATTATGTTTGATACAGATTCTGAAAGAGCACAAAATTTGACACACGCTAATGATTTTTAAAAATAAATAAAAAATTTTTTTGTCATTTAGCTCGGCCAAGAAGTAAATAAAAGACGTATTTTTCTAGTTTTTTTATATCTCCTCCCAGGATTACCCCATAACATAGAATTTTTTAGTAACCAAAGGAAATTGCAACATTGAATTGTATAGAAAAACCATAGAAAACATATAAATTTATTTATATAAACGTTTCCTTAAATTTTTCAAAAAAATGCCTAAATTAGCCTTGAAAAAACTCCCAAAATTGAAAATACGAAATAATTTATTCTTTTACAATATATATATGTTTTCTATAGTTTTTCTATACGAGGATTACGAATTTCGGGTCAAAAGTTCCAATTTCCTTTGGTTAAAATTCTATGTTATGGGGTGATGTAAAAAAACTAGAAAAATACGTCTTCTATTTGCTTCTTGGCCGAGCTAAATGACAAAAAAAGGTTTTCATATATGGAGAACAAAGTTATCAAGTCAGATTTTGCAAATTCAGATAGCGTGGAAGTTTTGCATGGCGCGAACCTTAATTAATCACATATTCCGCAAGACCCGCGCATTGTTTAAGTTAAATAACTAAAAAAATTAAAAAATAAAATATAGATTCTTATTCACATATTTTAGTTACTTTTTTGATACGAGTGAATTTCAATTTTAAATTTTTTGAAGATTAAAAAAAAAAATTGCTTATTAAGACATTGAGTATACAAATTAAGAGAGGTAAACTGCAAGTTATGGAGGTCGAATGGTATGCCAAATATGCGAATAAATGTGTTTCGTTTTTTAAAATTCAACGGGTTATTAAAAAAAATCATACAGTATAGTTGTCTAAGATTTAAAAATTAAATTCCAGTGTATGGTATAAGTTCGACGGTAAATTAGGAAGTTATGTACTACTAATTTAAAAGAACTTTTATTTATCTTTTAAAAAAGACGAGGTGAACTCTTGGGTCGGAAAATTAAAGATTTTTTTAGTTCAAAGGGTTCAGTTTTTTATTAACAGGTGAAAAGAACGCCTAAAAAATTGAATGTGAAATTTTATAAAGAGGGGTATTTAATGGAAATGGTGCCTCATGCATATTGTTTATGTTTAAGAATAAAAATAAATAGAAAACTGAGTTTTCAAGCTGATATTTTGTTACGGCTTTCTTAATTATTTAAAAATGTAACAATTTAGCTACACCTGTAAAAACTTTGCATTTTTTATACACTTTGCATGCCATTAAAATATATTATGTTTAAATATTCAGTTACTTTGTAGAGTTCTTGCAGACATGCATCTAAGGTGAAGCAAAATTTTTTCAGCTTTTATAAGTTTTGGGTCTAGTTTAGGTTTTTTTTTCGACATTAATTTGGTATATCAAAATTTATGAATAACCCATACCCACCCAATACCTTAAAATTAATGGATGCTAATTTCTGATCTCATCTAAAAAAGACTTCACAGTCCCATAACGTCTATAGTGTAGCATGTACGTTTCGCTTTCATCGCTTCTACCCTTAACTCTTCTTTGACTCTCCAATAAAATAAAATACCCTTTTAAACTTTACCAAGGGCACACTACCTTTAACACACAAACACGAATCGGATAAAATTTTAACTCTAGTTACCTTAAGCTTACTCTGTAACAATCGTTACCATTTTTTCTTCCCAAAAAAGTACTAATTTTTAGAACTGATGCGAATTGATTTCATTTCGAATCTTTTTAGTAAAATTCACTGTGCCCCTAAATTTGAAATTTTGACTTGTCGTCCAACTTTCAAAATTTGATTTTATCAAGAACACTTTTCGACAATAACGACATGCCTTTTAAATTTCTTAAAGTAAGATGTCGTTAATTTATTATTATCCATTCTATTTGCTTATGTCATTGGTTAACATCGAGTTATTTTGAGTCAATATCTTTATGAAATATTTGAAATCAATGAAACAGAAACAATCTTAAAATGATAAAAAATTGTTTTTTTTTATTTAAAGCAATGATTTTTGAAACTTTAATTTGCTTTTGTTAAGTTTGAAAAAAAACAAAAAAATCGAATAATGCAATCTACACTAAAGCGTTCTACTGTTTATACACTTTAAAGCATATACATAAAATTTTGACTAGAAATAATTTTTTGAAAAAAAAAAATTAAGTTGTTTTTAGAATATGTCAAGACCGGTATCTTATAAACAGGACATGCCTCCCGCTGGAGGTTATGCTTCAATCCCATACAAAAAAGTACCATCTTGGACTCCAAAGCGTAATTTTTGAATTAAATCAAGTTAATTTACAAAAAGTTTATGTTCTTTTCAAATTAGCGTATGGTGTAATTGCAAGTCTTGCTTTAATTATTCCCGTCGGAATTTGGGATTATAAAAGACGAAAAGCAGCAGCATTGTAAGTAATTCAAAAGAAACTAGACTTTAAACAAGGATGATTATTTATTTTGAACTAAAGAAAGAGTATGATTGAAGACGACGAAGGCCGTCAAGCTCTTGAACCTTTAATGGAAGCCGAAACCGATCGTTTAATTCTCTGGCAAATGAGACGAAATCGAGACGAAGAAAACGAGTTAATGAAAGACGTTCCAGGTTGGGTAACTGGTACATGGTTTGGTGAACCATTGTTTAAAACTAATCCAAACTTTGATAAATGGGTACAACCAACATATTTCGAAGCGTACGCTCATACAAGAGCAAGAGATATGCACAGACATATGTACGATAGAAATAAAATAGCTTAAGTTAATAAACACCTGAAATATATTTTTAAAAAAAAATAAAACGAATCGATATGGATTTAATTTTAGATACTGTTTTAAATAAAAAAAAGTTGAATCTTTAGCTCTTAATTTTTAAGTCCTTGAACTCTTTGATCTTCCAATTGATAAGGACTTTAAAGATCCTTTTTCACATATTTTTAAAAAAAACTCATTTAAAATGTTTTTCTAGAAATGGCTCTCAACAAATTTATGCATCCAAGAAATCCATTTTACAATAATCCCCCAGACTTTTTTAAGCTAGCCGCTGAATATCCGGAATTTTCAAAGTTTTGTAAATTTGATGACGGCCAAAAATGTTCTATTGATTTTAGAGATCCTGAAGCCTTGAAATCGTTATGCTGTATACTTTTAAACGATCTCTACGGTAAGATTGTTTGTATTAGCCTTGAATTAAGAACCCGTTTTAATGACAATTTCCGTTTAAAATTTTCTTTTAATTTTCCCAAAAATTACTTAATTTATACCGTTCTCAGCATCTAAGATCGATTTTCAAAATGAAGGTGAAAGTCCCTCTTCTTTTGTGTATTTAAATTTTCATGGCTTGAGATTCGTAAAGAATAGTCTCTTGTTTAAGAAGATGCATAACACAAATATGGATATAGGGTATCTCCTGTGACCAGATAGAATTTGATTTAGAAATTACCTTTTTTACCGATTTCACTCGAGTATGACTTTTGAGAATTTTTTTTTTCAAAATGGAACATGGTCCCATCATCAATCGTAGCTTTTGGCTTTCAGTCCAAACTTTCAAATTAACTATAGCTTTTTCCAATCATCAGTATTCAAATAATTAAATAAAGTACAATTAAATTTCGCTGCCAGAAGCTGAGCGTTGATGCCGTAAGACTAAAATTTTAGATTTTTTACTCTCCGTTAAAAAATTCGGGGGTTTTATCGTAAATTACAATTAGGATGTCAAAAAAAAATTAAGATATTGGACGTTTTGTTGCGCGTGAACATTTATTTTACAAGGAAAAAATCACGTTCCATATTTTTTCTTATCCTTTAAGGAATTACCATAAGAACCATGAGTTGGTTCTGTAAAGAGATACACAATTGGAATTAAGAATTGACGATCCAGCTAATCCTTGTGACATTACTGGGTTCTTAAGCCAACAATTAGACCTAAAATGAATATTAAATAAATTTAAAGCCAACTTAATTTTGATTGAAATTTTATTTTCAATTTACAAAGGCTTGAATATTGATATTCCTTCAAATCATTTAATACCAAGAGTACCTCAACGTTTAAATTACATTCTTTGGCTCGAAGATTTGTTTGATCAGCATGCTAAACTCATAGGAATCGATATAGGTAAGACTAAAGAAATTTTTCAGTTAGGCAAATAGTTAATTTTTTGTTGTTGTTAGGATGCGGTACAAGTTGTGTATACGGTCTTATTGCTTGTTCATTAAACAAAGAATGGAAAATTATCGGAAGTGATATAAGCGAAGAAAATATTTTTTGGTCATTGAAAAATATTCAACTAAATAATCTTGAAAAAAACATTTTCGGTAGTTCAAAGCTTTTTAAAATTTTCAATTTTATTCAAAAATTTAATTCTTAAAGCAATCAGAGTTGACGAAGACTCAATTTTTACGGACTTGATTTCTAAAATTGATAATGATCCAACATTTCCAGGTTGTTCTGAAAATCTAGACTTTACGATGTGTAACCCACCATTCTTTTCAAACGAATCAGAACATCTTGGACGCTCAAACATTCGTAAACCAACTGAACGGCCTTTACCTGATTCGGTAAATACCGGGAAAATGCATGAATCTGTGTATGACAAAGGCGGTGAGGTGGCATTTGTGAAAAAAATGATTGATGAAAGCATTCTAATCGGGAAAAGGATCAAGTACTTTAACTCAACATACTTTCTTTAACTATTTAAAAATATTTTTAGAGTTTATACCACTATGCTCGGTAAAAAGTCAAGTTTTGTTGAAATCAAAAATTATCTTGTCAAAGAGAAAAATATTTTAAATATTAGTGTTACACAATTTTGTCAGGGACATACAATGAGATGGGCAATAGCTTGGAGTTTTCATGAGGTTAAGCTCAATAATTTTGATTACAAAACGGTGTAGTATTCTTTTAATAATCAATATTCGAATACAATATAAGTTTTATTAGTTAAAGGAAAAGGAAATGAAGAAAAGTAGAATGAGGGTCTTCAAACCGTTTACGATTAAAATTGATAAAAATCGATTGGAACATGATGTTTTTTCAATGGATCGTTTTCATGACGTTGTAAAAGAGTTTTATTTAAGAGATCTTAAGGTGGTAATGTTACACTAAAAAATCTTCTAAGCCAGGCTCATAAAGTTTTATTTTAGTTCGAACTACTTCAAGAAAGTAAACAGAGACTTGTGTTCAAAGTCTTGAATAAAACATGGATGACTCGAAAAGAGAAAAGAAAAGAAATTGTACAAGGCCAATCGAGTGTAATTCAAAAGCTAGATCAAAATTTTTCTTTTGTTTGCTCAATCGAAGATACAAAACCGGGATTTTTCGAAATTACATTAAATTTAAATAAGAACTTTGAAAAGGAAGAATTTAACAATTATTTGAGCGGAATTTATGAGTTTACTAGACACTTTTTTAAATGCGAAGCAAACGATTCTAAAGAGAGAAAATTGAAATAAAAATTAAATATTTTTAAAATTTAAAAATTGTAAATTAATAAATTCTGTGATTCAAAGTTTTATTTCTATCTCGTGATTACCGTAAAACCTCTCTTACTAGCCCACCGATCTAATTTAAGCTATCTATTTTTAACTCTGGGAAAATTTCTTTTTGGTTGAAAAGGGTTGAATTGAAATTGAAAGATGCTTGATCAGGAATTTAAATCTAACTCTAACTCAAATCTGATTAAAAAATGTCTGAATAATAAATATTTTTTTTGGACAATATGTCTCAATCACGGTATCCTATAAAAACAACACCGGGTGAAAATCACAAAAATTATATAAATTTTTGATTTTTTTTCGTTATCTTTATTCCTTGCGACCTAAATTCTCTAAAAAACTCTTTTCCGGGCAACCTGAAGTTTTGTACGATTGTACTGTACGGTTTCAGTACTATTTGATAGGTAAATGCTACGAAAAAAAGAAGCATATTACCGAATTGTTCAGAAATTTGTACACTTAATCGAACTGACCCCTTTTTGAACTTTCACTGGGAATTTTGAACTTCTTAATTTGGAACCGGAACTATTAAAGGATCATTTAATTTTTTTTTTAGGAAAATTGGTGATGAAATAAGAAATTTTAATTAGTTAGTTAGTTTGAGCTGCAGTATAGAAAATTCTATACCAACGCACTAAGGCGTTTAGCCCTTGATGGGCTTTGGCAGCATTTGCTTCGTGTCATTCCAAAAACTTTGTCATCAATGATGTTCTTGAAACTGTTTGTTGATGTTGCTGATACTGCACTTTCAGGTAGATCATTCCAGCTTGAAGTAACTCGGTTTGTAATAAAATTATATCGATATGAGCCTTTTTTATTGATTTCACGTACTAATCGGCTTTTGTGCTGCCTTCTTAGATTGATTGTGGTAGGTTTGGCGAAATTGATACCGTCCCGCAAGTTTATATCTTCATGACCATTAACCAACTTGTACATTTGTATCAAGTCGCCCCTACGGCGTCTGTCCTCTAAGCTCATTAGTTTTAGTGAATACAAATTAACATGCCGTATGATTCGTTGTTCATTATCAGTTTTAATTTATACACCCTGTACACAAGTAAAATTATGTAAAAATAAAGGCAAATAAAACATCGGTGAATAGTAAAATTTTGTAAAATTTTGATCTTTTAAATCCGAACTGATTCTCGTGACAAACGTTTAAAAAATTCTATTAGAGTAACACTAATGAAAGTTGAAATTAATAAAAAAATTAAACAGTGAATTCCTATATTTTACTTAAATTCACTGTGAAAAAATTTTCTAAACGTTTCAAAAATATCCCAGAATTAACTATAGATTCTTAGCTTTCAGATGATATATCATAATCAACCTTTTACCTTTCAAAAAATATGCTCTTTAATGATTTAGTAACACACCTTTGCATATGGCTGTGATCTCTTTTTCTAGCCTAACTTATTTTTGAAACAAATATATTTATGCCAAATCTGACCACATATTTGGGTTTCTGAGGGTCGAAAACACCAAAAATGTCGATTAACCTTGAACTTGACTTATCTAAAAAAAATACTTGATCACAAACTCTAGAATTCTGAATTTTTCTTTTAATATTTTCCTTTGATTAAATTAGTTAACTACCAGACAGTTGTACTTTTAAAACTTTGTCGCCTTAAGGCGCCATTTTTGAAAAAGAGAAAATTTTCTCTTTTTCTTTGAAGTGAAATGAGAATTCATCATTCTGCGACATTTACCTTAAACTGATTTTAAGCATAGTTTATGGTTATAATTACTAGATGTGTACTTTTAATATATTCCAAAAAAATGAGATATTTTGTCTCAGTAGGAAAATGAGATATTATTCTCTCATTTTTTGAGATATTTTTGCAGTCGTCATTTTTTGAGAGATATATGTTTTAAAAAATGTGAGAATGTGTGTCAATTTGGAGACATTTTTTTGTCATTGTAGCTTTAAAGATCATTTTTTCAATGCTTGAAATTAAGATATGTTAAATACACGAGGTTTAATTTTAAATGAGATATACTGAACTAAAGTAAAACTTTCCCGAACACCCTTAAAGCTATCCTCAAATATAAATTAACAAGATCTTTTTCGACCAAAATACGAACAAGGCCTCAATAAGAATAATGTAGCTTTTGGGCCGACATACATATTGTGAATTTAAAAAAATGTAGTTAGATAAATCAAGTTATTGTTCTACAAAAGGTTAGGATTAAAGCGAGTCCACTGTACTGAAATTAGTTGTTCCTTTTTTGTTCCATTTTTAATTTTTTAACAACATTCAAAAAGTCTCTTCTAAGTGTTTAAAATGAATTTTCGGAAATTTTTATTTCCCATCGATACAGAGTGAAAAACGAAAACGTCAACTTTTGGGCTCGTTTATAAAAACCTTAAACGAATTAAAGGTTTTTTGAAGATGAATTTTTGCTGTTAACTCATTGGCTTCCGAAAATTTAAATGATTGACCAATTTTGTAGGTAAGCAAAAAAATGTAAATTTTGTTTACCATTGTCCGTGTTCGGTAATCCGTGTTTTAAGGATAGTCGGACAAACTTTTTAATTTTGTCCTGAAAAATTCTCAAAGACATTTTAGTGATAGATGTTGATGTTAATAAAAAAAACTATTTTGTTTGCTTTTTAATTTTTACTAATAAAACATGATTTATTTTAGGAATAAAAATAAAGTTTTAAAATAATTCTTTGAATCTAAACTTTGCATGGATCAGTTGGTCCAGTGTTCAACGAGCATTGACCATTTCTTTAAAGTAAAAAAATGATTTCAATTAACATAGTCATTGTCCTCATTAAAAAATCTTACGTGCAAGTTTTCCAACAATTTTCATGCATCAATGTTTGATATAAATGATCAGTACATCTTTTTGAATATGTTGTACAATACGAATCGCCTAATTTATTTATACATGGAGCTTGTGTGGTTGCAATTGGATGTAAAAGATCACATGTGTTAATCACTTGACCTGGACATTGAGCTTGATTTGGATGTGGAAAAGTGATGTGTAAAACACATAAATCGTGTAAACTCAACAAATTTTTGGTTAATAATTCATCAAACATTTTTTTGGTAGCGTCACCTAGAGCTTCCTTCAAGTTTTACAAAACAATTTAAAAATGTACAAAAAGTTGAATTGATTTTACTTGAACAGATTGTCCGGTTCCAGTTGTGGTAATTGATGATGCTCTATCAGTTATTTGAACACAAGCGTCACCACACATTTTGATTCTCATTGAACGACCAAAGATGATAGTCTACTCGATAAAGCGTTACATTTTGTAAATAAATTTTTTAATTCAATAAGTTTACATCTTGATAATCGCTTGGTTTGAATAAATGACCAACTAAGCCTTGTAATAAATTAACGGCTAATGATGTAAGTGTAGTAGCCAAAATAGTGGTTGTAACTGGTTCGATTCTAGAGTCCTTTGGAAAGAGACTTTTTGGAAATTAAAGATTCCGAGATTTTAGTGAAAATTTACTATTTTTTGTTTTTCATTTGAACACTCGATCGTGTTCATTAGAGCTAACATGGCCAATACAGCACATAGAGATAAGGCTTAAAATTTAAAGAATTGTTCATTAAGTATAAGACAATCTGGTCTAAGGTTCTCTTACTTGTTTTGAAATTCATTTTGGTTAAATTATTTTTTTTTACTCAATAAATTAGATTTAATTTTGTTTGAAGGCGAGATCTTTATTTTAAAATTAAAACATATGTGATTTTCCATGTTTAGCAATAAAAAAAACAATCGAAAGTTGTTTGTTCTCAAAGATAACATTTTTTTTCGCAAGGTATATTTTATTAAAATTGAATAATGTAAAATAATGTTAAATTTACAGTAATAATTCAGAGTATTAACGCTTTTTGTCAACAATTACGACTTTCTTATTTTGGTTGTGAAATTTAACAACAGTCGTTTGGACGCCGACCGCGAGCGGAATTCTATAAGTTGATTCAAGGATATTCTTGGCCTAATTATAATGCATTTTTTTTTATTAAAAATTTTTATAATTTCATAATTCTATAAGCTATCTTGAAGCTGTATCTCGATTCTTTTGATTTTACTATTTACAGAAATACCAAATATCCTTAGTCGATATTCTTGAAACTAAACCTTACACTTGAGTGTCTAATTGATCATCTTTTAGGTTGTAAATCGATGGCTCTAGACTTGAACCATTAAATTTTTAGATAATTAAATTAAAAAAATTGGAAAATTGAAAATTTACATTATTTTTTTTTAATTTCAAAAAAGTTTAAATTGACTCAGCGCGACTCTCGTCGTAATTCGCAAAACTTGAAGATGAAATGTGTTTAAGATTTTTGAAATACTATTTTTCACGGAAAAAATTTTTTGATTTTATTTTGTAAACTGGATCGTAAAATATATTCGATAGCTTTTTTTATAGTGTATCGATAGCTGTCCAAATTGTGCCCTTTGCATTAGATGTAATAAATAAATAAATTAATATTCAAAAAATCTTAGGAAAACCGCGGAAATGAAATGTCACTTTAATCGCTGAGTCAATAGTTTTTTTATAAAAGCCGTCGCAAACATGACTGTTAATAATTTAATTATTAGGCTGCCTAATTTGCACCATGGTGTGGAGCCCACAGTTTGAATTTTTTTTGGAATTTTTTTTGCAATTCATTCTCCTCAACGAGAGCTACAAAATGAGCCCACTTACTTGTGGACAAATTAGTTTAAAAAGGATTATTTTTTCATTTGAATATTTTATCAATAAAACAACCCAAGACACTTTGAATTTTTGTCAGAGACACCCTAAAACACCTTTGCTTTTCTGATAGAAAATCTAAAAAATTATCTGTCCATGAGTTTTTTTGTTGGCCTTCGACTAGTCCTAGGAGCTAAATTTTACCAAAAAAAGATTTCGATGGATTCAATCAAGACACCCTTGATTTTTTGGTAAAAACAAATTTGATCGGAGACATGATTTCTAGAGGTTTTACCTGAAAATGACAAACCTGAAAATCAACTTATTTTTTAGCTAGGACTGGTGCTTCTCAATCATGAGAATTTTCAAAATTTGACTTTATTTCCGAGTTCTCCATCTATGAAAACCCCAAAATCCATCACTAATTTTCATCTCTCAAAAGATCAAATTTATAACATAAAAGGTGATGGCCCTTTAGAGGTGCTTATAAAATTTATGGGAAACACATTTTTTTCGTGTGGGTACTTTTTTTCCTTACGAAAATAATAACTGGGTCATAGATATCCGTCGGGCGTTTTAGGTAATTTTTTTTTACCTGAAATAATTTCAAAAAATTTTCATAATAATTTAATCACTCTCGATTTTATTGATACAAATTAAATGTCAATAACAATAATAACTCAAAGAAAAAATCATCATTTTCAAAAGTTCATCTACCCAAATAAAAAAATTTGACAAGATTCTCCAAGATGAGGTTGGCTCGAAGCCCGGCAACAAAAAAAAACGAGATTCTTTAGAAAAATAAAAATTTTCAAAATAAATAAACTATAACAACAAGTTTAAAAATATCTGGTTTAAAAAAAACAAGGCCTTTTAATTCTATTTTTTCTCTTTTTTTTCAAATAATCTAATATTTATACGTATGTCTTTCATCTACTCTTCCTAGTGATGAATTTCGATGATACATTTTCGATTTGTTAACATCGTGTTCTACATTCTTTGGTCTTTGTTTAGGTGTTTGATCTGAAATTTGATTTCTCGGATGATCGGTGTAAACTTTTCTCGAGTTGCTCGGTCTCGTAGTTTGATATTTATCATAAACATCTTAAATTTAAAACAAACTTATAAACATCATTAAAATTTTAAAAAAAAATTTATACAAACCTTTTCTCGGATAACTTGTCGAATGTCTTTTAAGTTCATTATGTCTTAGACTTGAATAATTGATTGGATTAACAGAAATATCAGTCACAATCTTCCTTGTCTTAGGTCTATAATCGTAAACATCATTGGGTAGTTTACGATAGTCAATGTCACCATTTCGATGACTATTAAAAACATAATTACGATTTGCACTCATATAAACAGGATACCTATCAACTGGATATTGATTTTCAATATTATATTCAAAACCGGGATATCCGTAAGCTTTATTTATTAAATTTCTGACATCTGTATAACCACCATTGTTTCCTGGTGCATTAGATGAGTTGACTATTCGAATTTTAGGTCCAGGTCTAGGCAATGTGTTTACACTTGGGTAACCAATTGCTCGTGGTCCGAGAATATTCGGTGGGCGATTTCTTGGATCATAATCTATGTTTTCATTATCGAACTGATTGTCCATATTTTGGATTATTTTTACAGGCGGTGGTGCTGGCTCGTGTACATGAATCTCTTTTATAATGACTTGAGGTGCTTTTTTTTTGATATATTTTTCGACTATGATAGGCGATGGGGTCTTTTCTTGGCGGATTATGATCGACGAATGTTTTTTGGTATCGTCTTCGGATTCACATAATTGTTGTGCATCTGTTTCAGATTCGTAAACTTGATTTGGCAAGTCATAAGTTTTTGGTTTTTGACAAGGATCGGCCAAGTATCGAACATAAATGTTTTGACCAGTCACAGGATCGACACGTTTTTCTACTTTAATTAAATTATCACTTTTTTCATAAGGATCGATCAAAACATTCTTGTCAGTTTGTTCATTTCTTTTTGGCTTTGGATTTGATAATTCAATAACATCGGTTTTTTCGGTTAATTCTGTTTTTTTTTCATAGTCACCTCTTGTATGTTTTACTTCAGAGTATATTTGTTCACTTATTTCTCGTGTGTTAACTCGAGACGACCCTTCATTAGTTTGAGATTTTTTTCTTTGTCTTGACATTGTTTCGTATAAAAGTTCATTTTCTTCGAATAATTGCCAAACATCAATTGGTGTGTTTTCCGTTGCGTAAAAGTAACCTTTTTCATCGAATTTTTTAATCAACACTCGCTTATCGCTGTTATTCAAATCGGTTTTCATACAATACACTACCGGTATATTTCCAAATTTTTTAAAAAAATCTCCCACCGTTTCTTTTGTTCCATTAAACGCTTTTTGACAGCTTTCGATTAATTTCATTGCTGTTTTAACCATACCAACTACAAAAACTTGACATTCAACCACTTGTTTTTTAGTGTTCGGATCGATTCCTTTCAAAAAAACAACAAATAGAGGAGGATTTTTAAAATTTTCATTTTTTTGTGCCAAATCTGTATCCAATGGTACGAACTGCCATGAACGAGATCGCTTCTCCATTGGAAATTCAATAAAACGAAGCGCACCACAATAAACAAGACTCTTTATCGGATAATAAAACAAAGCGCTTATAGACGCTAAATCTTTAGACGATGCATGTTCCATTTGTATGCCACTCGGAAAAATAGTAAGCCATGTTTGAATGCCCTTGGCAAAGTTAGATCCATCATTCGGATAACGTTCGGCTATAGTCTCTTGTAATTGAGACAAATTTAAAGTCGATTCGTTTAATTTTTTATTAGTTGGATTAAAAACAGAAGTTCCTAAGTAGAGTGCTTTACATCGACAAATTGGCTCTTCGTTTTGACTTGGTATATTTTCAGACATTACGCTAACAACAACAAAAATAGAGTGTTCCGCGAATTTTTTTTTTCTCACAACCAAAAATGGTTTTTTAATTGTTGATCTAAAATTAACAAAAAATTTGTCTAAAAATAAAAAAAAAACGAAAGAAATTTAATTGTTTTTTAATCATATCTACGTTTCGGTCCTGTCTCTTAGTTTAGATGAGTCATACTTGACTATGCTTGGCTTCTTAATATTTTTGTTTTGTTACTATTTTTGTTATTATTATTGTTATTAGTCCTTTCATTGTATCTTTCTTTTCATTAATTTCAAATATAGATATAATCAAAGATTATTGAAGCATGACGCGACCTGATTTAAATTTTAATTTTGAGTTGGACAAAACTTAAACCATTCTTTTATTGTTTGTTATTATTAAAATTACTATTTAGAGAAAAAAATATTTTTTCACATGAAAAAATTCCTTGAAGCTACACAGACAGCTTAATTTTAGAGCTTTCAATATCTTTCTCTTGGTGTTGTTTTTGTTGTTGATAGAAAATCATTTTATTCGTTTAATCTTCTTGCCCTCGTTTTTATAATAATTAAAATATTTCAGAAAACAAATAAATTCCCATGACCAAAACTGTTTGAAAGGGCTAGACTCACTTTTTTTTTTGAAAAAAAAAAATTTTTGATTTGTCGTTTTGACAAAAAATACGAAAACAAATAAAATATTACAAACCTATTTGAACGAAAAAAAATGAGCCTATCTCTCTCTTAATGGATCGACAAAAAATTTGATAAAAGCATTTTAATGCGAATATGTTAATTCTTTTTTTTGCTTGGAAGACCTCGTCAAGGTTCCTTTTTTCCTAATAATTCTAGTTTTACTATATTTCCTATTAAGACTTGGAATCAAGTTATTTTTCAAATTGACGAAACTTATATATGATAGCGAAATACCTTTTTGAAAACTAAAATTACCTTTGAATTAACTTGACAAGGTTTTTTTTTTGTTTGGTTGTTCAATTAACTTTGGGAATATTTTTTAAGCTTTTTCATTATTTTGCTTGATTGCGTAGAGTATCTCGGAAAATAATTTCACAAATTTTACAGTGACAATAAAGTGGAAAATATAATTTATTTGGAATGGGAAAAAATCAAGATCTACAATTTTTATACACCAGTTAACTTCTTGAGCATTTGTTTTTACGTGTCTTTATAGCTACTTACAAATTATGTAGCCTCTTTTTAAATACCCGTTGTACCAAGAGTTAACTGAGTCTAAAGTCATAAACCGTAGTCGGATAAGTAAGACCAAAAGCTAACTAAATTACGGGTATCATCTTACGGATTTGCTGTGGTTTTAATTTTTTAGATTTCAAGGGTTAAAAGTTGGACGAATTAAGGTTTTGCAATTCATGGGAACGTGTTAATTGGTGTAAGAATTGAATCGTGCTTGTTACAATTTGAACAACCAAATTTTTGTTCACAAAACTTTTTTTTTTCATCCCCCGAAAACCTAAGAATCATGACACCTTTTTCTACTTCCTACTCGACAACGTTCAATTACTTTAGACACCCTAACAAATCGATTTGAGTGATTTTATAAAAGTTAAGAGTTATCGGCTGGAAACTTTGTTTAAAGCCAAATCCAGTAGAAAATTATAACCTAAAAAATCGTTATGTTTTCAAGCATGCTGAATTTTTAATAATAGAGCCAATATTTAACATGGTACAGTATTTTAGTCGTCTAATTGATTCTTACTGCGTTCTAATATTTTGGCCATGTTGATGGAGAGCAAATAACTCTGTGCGTTTCAGCAGTTTAGGAAATTCAGCATCAAAAATTCTTTAAAATGATACCCTAAACACCCTTCAGAACAGTTTATTTTTCATGTCTAATTAATCCAAAACAATAATTGGACGAAAAGAGAAGTTGAAAAGTGTGTTTCTCTTGTGAACATTCAATGTAAATATTTAAGAATAATAAAATTGGAGCTGCATCTCCTGGTAAATTCTGTTAGAACTCTGCAAAACTGTGCAGAATTGCACAGATGTTAAAAAGTCTATTTTAATTGGGATACACTAGGACTACTTATTAAAGAACACGATATGATCATAAAATTCTTATTACAGTGTATCCTCGATTTTGTAACCCTCTATTTTATGAAACTGTGATTCTGTGAAATAAAAAAATGAGACGCTCCTAATAATTTTAATGTATTTGATTTTGTGAATTTTTTTGCATTTACCCAGGCACTTCACAAAATCGAGGTCGCTCTATACTAAATTTCGCATTTAGAATACATCTATTTCACATGTGTGCAATTCTGCAATGTTTTGCAGATCTATAGCAGACTTGGCCAGCTGATGCAGCAAATTCTGATGCACAATACTGCAATTTTTTATTCCAAAATATTTACAGGAAACCCTTTAAGGCGATTTTAGAAAATTTTATAAAAATCGAAAATTAAAAATTTATTTAAATTTTTGAATTGCCGAAAGTTTTTCATTAAAATTCTTAAAGAATGCAACTACCAATTTTGATAGATTTGCCATCAAAGTAAAAGGCATTGAAACCAGCTGGATTTACATAAAGATTAAAAATTCACGTTTTTTTTATTTTTAAAATGATTTTGGTAAATTTATTGTAAATGATCACTAAAATTCGATTTTGTGATCGGAAAAAAAATTCAATGTTCACAAATGGTTGGATTGATCAAAAATTGGACACGAGCCGAATTTCCTAGAAAGGTTAGTTTTTTACTACCTATCAAAATAGATAAATTACACGCTGGTGAATGTTTTTGGTCCAAAAGTTGGGTGTTGTTTTTTAAAGAATCTCCATTTAATGTGAATTCTTAAAAATAGCTTGGTGAAATATTTGACTAAAAGTCAGGTTAATTTTGATTAAAGCGTGTAATATTTCAAAACAATAAATTTTACCATGTGCTGATACAACATTCAAAAAACTCAAATCAAATAAAATATTTAAAACAGCTTAAAAAAAAACATAAACAAATTTTAAATGAGCGATAATTTATCAAACAAACCGAAATCAATTGAAACAACTCAAATTGATAAAGGCGATAAAATAATATCTGGCATATTTTTTGCTATAATTACTTCATTTGGTGTTCTAGCCGGTTTTGGTTATAGTGTTGGATCAGTTAAGAAAAGAGAGACTAAAATATTGAGTAACAAAAAACTTAGAGAATTTTATTATTTACAAGAAAGTGGTGCTGAGCTGGCTCGCCGAGCCTTGTTTAGAGCAACTCTATACTCAGTAGGAGGATTTTCATTGTTTTGTTTCAGTGTTTGGAAATTGAGTGGTGCCAAAAATTTTGAAGAATTTCGTTTCAAAATTGGTTCACTTTTACCTCAAATTAAACGTAACAGAGAACAAGAAGGACGTAGTGAATTTAAAAATTTAACCGAATTATTTCAATACTTAATCGACGAAGACAATCGTTCTAAAACCTCAAAAAAATGAATCAAACCCTAAGACCTCGAAATGCTTTTCAATCAAGACTATTGACAATGTTAAACGAATTGAGTCTTAGAGGTAAATGGGATGAATTGAAAATTGGTCTTATGTATTTTAACAAAATTTTAACTAGATATTACATTAATCCTTATTGGAAAGTATACATAATTATAAAAATTATAAAATAAATAGAATTTTACAAAATTTTTTGTTTTTAAGTTTTTGTTCCAAATAGCCTCAAATGATTTTTTTAAGTATATTGACTTGATACCTCAGTTTATAGAGTAAATTTATTGAAAAAATTCTAGATCTAAGTTTAATATTTTTTTGAAGTTGTCTACATACAATTAATATCAATAATAAAAAAGAAGCTGTTTACTCTGTTGTGTATCTTTTGTTTAGTAGAAATCAATTTACACATGGGTCTGATTTACTTAAAATGTACCATTTGACATCTGATTCGACACTTATTGCAAAAGAAAAAGAAATAAACATTTTGACAAATATTCTAAACGCTAATTTAGAGTTTATAAAATGGAAACAAGAAATTGATAAACGTTTTTATGATGATGAAAATCAAATAGCACAACAAATAGCTGAAAAATTTACTTTTCAAACTCAATTGTTATTGGATAATCTTGATTTGGCTGATACACAAATACATCAAATAACAGAAATTTTTGTTTTTTATAACAAAATAAATGAGTTACATGATGTTTTGGAAAAATATTCTAACAAAAATATCGACTATTTAAACGCTAATAAGTACTTGTTTGAATTTGAAGTAAAGTTTATGAACAAAATATCATTGGAGTTATTCCAAGTAATTATTTTTTCTAACTTGAAGATCAACATTTTAATTAACCAATCATGTTCCAATGATGAGATACATAATTTTAGTTAATGCAGTTGCGTACACTCATTATTGGTACAGAGGCTCTAAGCGTCTAATACCCAACCCTTACTTTAACGCTATGCGGTTATTACCATTTAGCTTATTAAAGTTTTTCTTTAATTTAGAGAATAGCAAGACTGAGTCCATCTGATAGCCTTATACTAAAATATCACAAATATTTTAGTGATACAATTTTGTCAATTGACTGTTTATTTGAAATGTTAGATTATTATCAATGGAAATATAACAAAGACTGTTGGTCATGCTTTAACAAATTGATTCTTAAATCAGAGAAAATGTGAGTTTTTAAATTTTACTTACCATATTTCCTCGTTCGATTATGCAGCATCATAACACGAAATCCTCTTTTTACCAATTGGCCTTTGTTAAAATATTCTAAGCAGATTCTGCTTTCAAAGCTAGAGTTTTACGAATGTCTTAAGCGTGTTTTATAATTTTTCTAATCGTTTCTAACCTAATCGTCGTGGTGCTGCATAATCGAACGAGGGAACTATAGTCTCCAAGAGTGAATTTTTTAGGGGGGTCGAAAAAAATTTCAATTTTTGCTTAGAGGGGTCCTAATTTTGTGTCTTTAGAAAGAGGGTACTTCAGTTAATCGTTAGTATCTATGTCAAATACCAACATATCTGGTATTTATGAGACTAATTCTGAAAGAGCGTAAATTTTAGGAATGTAAACTCAATTTCCATGCTAAACCATGCTAACGAATCATTTTTATGTATAAAAATGTATGTTTTCTGAGGATCCTACACGAGGATTAAGAATTTTTGGTCAAAAAGTGTGAATTCCTTCAACTTAGAAATTTTTGATTTAGGAATTTATTTTTATCCAATAGGTCAAAAAATGCTGAAGTGAGATGTTAGAGGAGCGTAAGGTGCAAAAAAAAAGCTTAAAAGTATTTTTTAAAGGGTTAGACATCTAAAAGCGTGTGTTGATATAAAACTCTCTAAAAAAATATAAATTAGCTTTATCAAGGCTTCCAAAACTTGTGTACACTTTTACACAAAGCTGATTGGCTATCTCTTTTTGTGACTATTCTAACATAGGGGTAGGAAAAAACATGTTTTTAAGTTCATGTGGGGAGTCAATGACCTGATGCTAAATTTCAACTACATTTTCTGCATTTTGAAATCTAATAAAAGATTCTGGGCTTTTGTAATAGCTCACAAAATTTAAATTTTAATAAACAAAAGGGATTCGATTAAAGAATGTATCACTGAAAACTGGATTTTGAGAAAAACTTATTGGATACCTTACCATTTTTCATCATGTACAGAAATTTACAATGAAATAAATCAACATCGTTTTAGTATATCCATTATGTTTATGGGTCCAAGTAATTTTATTTTGGATATTTTTGATAAATAAAATTCTCGAGCTTATTATTTAAGGTCACAATTTTGTAAAAACATTATCAAAACTGTGTAATTTTGACTTGATAAAATACAACAAAGAATTGGAAGTATATAATTGGTTGTTTAGTTAATTTTTAAATATCATGTTTTGTCTTTTTTGTTTAGAACTAAAATTTAAAAATAAATAAAATCTCTTTTAAATTTTGAAAACCTTTTTTCTTTACCTTTTAAACAAAAAACATTTAAGATGTACTATTAAGATAAAATTTGTTCACCCAAGAGCTAAAAATAAATTTGAAACAAAAAAAAAATGTGAAAGATAAACTTTTGATTATCACTAAAATTAAAATTTTTTTCGAAATTAAATTAAAAAATAGTCGAAAATCATTTGAAAAAAAAATATATGGCATGCGGCTCACTTGACATCTTAATTTGGTCTCGTTGTATGTTACTTCATGTTGAAAAATCACGCATTCAAAAACAAAGAAATTACTTTTAATTATCACGTCATTTATCAAAAATTACTTGAAACTCGTGTTTGGATTTAGACGCTTCAATATTTTTGATTGAGTGATATCATCTAGCTTAATTTTGAGCCATAAACTGCTTTAAAATGTATTTAAAATTTTGACATTTGACCAATTCATTTACGTTGACATTAAATTCTTAAATAATGTTATTGGCGATTAGAAAAAAATTACTCAAGTGTAATAGAGAACTATCGATACAAAGAGAATAAACTTTCTGATGTCTATCTTTTATCAAATTAAATTTTTTGATTTGATCGAACCAAACTTTGTTTAACTCTAGGTTATACAGCTTTTAAAATAAGTTAAACAAAAATTAATCATATCCAAGTAAAAGGTCAAGAAAAAATATTCTTGTAAACCTCGACTTCAACACTTGATATACACATGTAATTTTTAAGCGATTCTAGTGCACTTCATATGTAACTTGGGTTATTAATGCAAGTCTCTTTTTCCAAAATGTTTTGGAATTTTTCCAAAAAAATAGTCTCAAGGGTAATCCATAAAATGGCAAGTTAAAGTTTTTAGTCAATTTTCTTTTAATTTACTCTGATGGAGTCGATAATAAAGGTGTGCTTGTAAATATTTTAAGTATAGCTAAAATATTTTTATTTATTGGCTTCTTGTACAAATAAATTTTTAAGTACATATTTAGAAATCATCTCGATACGGTTTGAACTGGTGCTGATAAACTCAGTGAATTCGAAACAAGACATAATTTTGTCCTAAAAAGAGCAGTATCAGAAATTTGCAAGATTCAGACCGATGTTAGAGGCCATAATAGTAGAAACAATTTAGCAAATTTACTTGAAACATATGATTTTCTTTGTGAAACAACTTCGTCAAAGTGTTTAGTATAGTAGCCTCCTGGTTTTCTTAAAAGAAAACTATGAACACTCTGAACAAAAAAAATCTCCCTATTGTAGACAGATCAACAGCTTGGATAAGAAAATTCATATCGATACATTCGAATATAATACAAAAACGTCTACCTCGATGGTTGAACATGTCTTCCAATGTGCAAACCGTGATTTAGTGGACTCGATTAAATTTTTTGCTCAACAACTAAAGATTGAAATGTCGCTAGATATTTTTATTTATTCAAATTTTAAATGACTTTCTAATAGTGGATTTTTTACGTTCAAATACTGCACTTCTAAAGAATAATACAGTACATTTCTGAAATAAGTTGACATGTTACGGAACATAGATTAAGACGCCCCGGCTCATTGCTTAAGCACGTATTTTTTTTATTATGCGCATTATGTTAATTTTGCGGTTAAAAAAAATCAATCATTTTTATTTTTTTTCATGAAAAATTCTTGGTCTCTAGGGGTGGGTCTAAGATTTCATCAATTTTAAAAATAAAATTTATTTCAATTTTTCCTCGTCATATACACCCACTCCCTAAGCCCCATGTCATGTAATTTTTTTTCAATTTTCTTAAAAAAACACCCTTTCCTAAATTTTTAATTTAAATTGTTGGACTTTTTTAACATTCGTAAATATCATAATAGTTTTAATTCGCATGATTTATTTTAATTAAAATGTTTCTTGTCCACGTGAGAAATATAGTGTTTCGAAAAGCAAAGCTTCGAAGCATGCTGCGTACTGCTTAGGCAGAATTTCAATTTTAGAAATGTACTGTAGAATTATTCGAGAGTGTTTGAGCTTAAGCAATGCCCCAGAGCGTCCTATCTTTACAATTTATTTTGAGAAAATCTTATTTTAAAAAGTTAAAGTTTGAATAAATGCAGCTGACAAAATCAAAATTCATGGCTCAAAAGAATCTAAAAAATTTAAAACTTAGAATCTTTCATAAATTTATAGTTTTTAATTTGACTTTTGAAATTTAAAAGATTGTTCAAAGATTTTAGCGTCTTTTAAACTTCAAGGTTGATGATTTCCATTTTAAAAGGCTCTCTGACTTTTATCTAAAGATTTACTTCATGAAAAGCCTAAGGCTTTCCAATTTCTGAAACTTAAATAAAAATTTAAAAATTTTGCTTTATGCCCTATCATCAAAAAAAATTTTATGTGTTAATTTTAGGGATTCACTTTTTTTATGTTTTTTTAATCCTCATCCGTCCTAGGTAGCCCAGAAACATTTTCTAAGCAATGCTCCGAGACATGTCAACTTATTTCGGAAATGTACTGTAAATATTTTAAGTAAAGAATAATGCAGCAAAAAATTCTGCAAATAAAATTCGAATTTAAATTTTTCAATGGAATGCACTTTTGCATTAAGCAAACTCATACTTAAATCACCCCATTTACCATCTAACATAGCAGTGATATAACTTGAGTACTGTAGAATAAAATATTAGTGAATAACTAAATATGTGAAACTAAATTTAAGTAAAAAAAGTTTTTGATTATAATAACCATTGATGGAATTATTTTTTTTTTGTTGACTAGCATAAAGAAGCTGATGCTGCAAATGATGATACATAATCAAAAAACAATCGAAAATCCATCTACAATGCCATTTAGTAGCTTTTTAGTAAGAAGGAACTCAACTGGTACTCCAACATACTGCTGTGCATCGATAATACAGAGACATGGTGAAGAGGAAGGGTCGATTGGCTAAAGTTTATGGGCTAAAGGTGGTACTGGGTTGCGTTTTATGCAGCCATCACATCGAGTAAATCCCTTGAGCGTACTTATTTCATAAATATAATTGAGGAAGATGTCAAAATTAATTTCAAAGGACATTTTCCAATTTAAAATTAGGTACAAGACTTTTTCAAATAGTTTTAATTTATTTTCTTTATTTTTTGCAAAAAAGGAAAAAAAATTTTTTGATAAAGAAAAAAAAAAAAACCAAAGACAAAATACAAACATAAAAATATATTTATATTATAGATTAATTTAGTAAAATAATAAAAAATGTTAAAATTCTATTGATCGAAGCGTTCAACAAATGTTTTCTCTTTTGTTATATTTAAAATAAATTATTGGTTAGCACATTGGACTCGTTTACCTTGTGGAATACCGCCGTCTTCATCCATATACTCGTCTTGTCTTTTGCTTCTTTCATAAGCTGGATCTAGATCAATAAGAGTATATTCTTCAGCATCGGCGGGCGCTTCGATTTTGGCCTTTGGTGGCAATATTTTTTCCAAATCGGCTATTTTTTTCATTTCAATTTCACCATTTTGTGGAAATTTTACATTAAATGTAATTATTAAACGACCTTTTTCGAACGGACTTTTATACATTGGCATACCTTCGTTCAAAACACATTTAATTTCGTTTGGTTTTATAAACTCGCCTGGTAGACTAGATATAATCAAAATTCTGTCGTCAAGTGTTTTTATTGTGCGTTTAAAACCAGTAAGAGCTTCGTTTAAGTTTATTTCCATTTTCATGTGAAGATCCATGTCTCTTCGTTTAAAAACAGAGTGCTCTTTTTCTTCCAAAATGATAATAATATCGCCTGGTTCGAGACCTGGTGATTGATCTCCTTCACCATAGAAAAATATTTTTT
Organism: Brachionus rubens; assembly: GCA_022207745.1. NCBI lineage: Eukaryota > Metazoa > Rotifera > Eurotatoria > Ploima > Brachionidae > Brachionus > Brachionus rubens. Next base: position 1,107,522 of record JAJVHD010000020.1, on the reverse strand, counting down.
GTCCATCTTCCATACCCTTGTCAATATGAACCTCTAAAATTTTTCTCTCTTGAACAATTTTACGACCTTGACAAGTCTTACACATGTCTTTTGGATTTATTTTTTCGCCTTGACCTTGACATTCTCTACACGTAGTGTGAATTTGTTGATACATACCAGCGCCTAATTGATTCAAAATAACTTGACTACCGGTTCCTTTACAAGTTGGACACTTGATACAAGCGCCTTCTTTACCTCCTTTACCGGCGCATTTATCACATATAACATTCTTTTGTAGAGCTAATTTCCTAGTTGAACCTTTGTATAGATCTTCAAGTGTAACACCTAATTGATGTATAACGTCTTTGCCTTTGTTTTCTTTTCGTCGTCGGCCACCACCACCGCCACCAAAGAACATTTCAAAAATGTCCATTGGTGAACTAAAATGACCTTCGCCACCACCACCCTCTTTCAATGCTTGTTCACCACCTTCATCGTAAATACGTCTCTTTTTCTCATCACTCAATACTTCATATGCTTGAGATATATTTTTGAATTTTTCGGCCGAATCTTTGTCTGGATTTTTGTCTGGATGAAATTTGAGAGCCAATTTACGATAGGCTTTTTTAAGTTCATCTGCAGTAGCGCTTGGTTTAACACCCAACAAATCATAGTACGCTGTTTCTTTAACCATTTTTTTCTATTTTAGAAATTTTAGAATTTTTTTTTTTATTTCTAAAACTGAATGAAAATTTTAAATGAAATTAAAACGAATTTATAAACGAGTTAATGTGTGAGAATTCTAAATGGCTATTAGAGTAGAAAAAAACAAAAAAAATCTGGAATTTTAAAAAATTAACTTTAACTTAATTAAATGCTTTTTCTTTCATATTTTTTGTTCTCTTCTAGAAATGTAATTTTTGGGGTCTTAATAAGAGAGAAAGAGTTTTATATTTTTTTTAGCTAGAGATTGTTGTAGAATTTTCTCGAAATTTTCTAATTTATTCATTGCTAATTCGTCTTTTGCAGTGTGTGTGTATGTGTGTATGAGTTTGAAAATTTGAAATTTGAAATTTTTGTTTTTTATTTTCTTCTCGTTCACACAATGTTTTATTTTCGTTTTCTTTATTTTTTTGTTATGTTGTTAATAGTTTTTTTTCTAGGAGATCACATTATTTAGTAAAATAACGCGAATAATTTAGACTTTTCTAGATTTTCTTTGGATTCCGAAAGAAGGTTGAAGAAAAGTTCAAGAAAAAATTTTTAAGTTTAAACTATAAACGCTTAACAAACGAAATTAAACCTTTAAAAAAAAAACTAAACTTTGAAACATATGAAATGAAATTAAAGATCGAGCTGAAGATCTTGATCGGCAAACTTATTCGGATAAACGAGTTTTGACTGCGTTAAAGGAGACAAGTGACTTATTTCTCTCATTAATTTCTCTAGAAATGAGTTAGGATTTCTTATTATTCATTAATTACAAACAATTCTTTTTAAAACTTGAACAATTTTACTTTGAAAATTTAATAATTTAGTAAAACCTAGATTTCGGAAATCTTGTAACTTGGAAAATGACTTATTATTTTTAAAATGCACTCCTATTCTTACTCTACGAAGCCAAAGGAAAACTTGATCTACAAAGCCAATAGGTTTGCGTCTTAATTGGTAGTAGAATTGTCTCAAAAACCACAAAAAAAATTAATGTTTATGACTTGATGCATTTTATAAGAAACCCTAAACAAAAATTTGACAAAAAAGGACCCCAAAGATGATATAAGATGATATTGAAATTATGAGACCACCATTTTGTAGCTCTTTAAATTCTCTCACTAGTGATATGTAAAAATGAAGGGTGTTTTGGGGATGTGCAAAGGGTTTCGTAGGGGTGTGAAAGTTTTTTTAGTATTTTTGAAAATTTTTTTTATTAAATTCACATTCAATGTTCATGATATGGATACCAAACGAAAGATTTTGTTGAGAGGAACATTCCTATGCTATCAGTTTAAATATTGACCTCAAAATAAAGGATTTACACCCATATGGGCTTTTTTAAAAAATCCAAGATGTGTGCTTTTTTCATACATTTTAAATACCCATTTTTGATATCCGAAAATATGTTTTCTGGGAAATCATTATCCGAATTTGCCAGCACCTTTAAAAATCTATTTTTTGAGATATTTCATGTTCGGAATAATGAACTGGACTAAAATTTGCTCTTCTAGGTATTTTGTATGGCTAACATTATTGAGAATGATAAATAATGGTATCTTTAAAAATGATAACTTCTTTCACAAAAAATCATAAAAAGGGTCTTTTAGGAACCCATAGGACCCTAAGGTTGGACTTTATGGTTATTGTGCTGAAAAACGTGGTGCAGTTTATTTTCTAAAAAAAAACAATTTTTGACCGATTCGAATGCACAATACATTGGCTTTTACTCAGACATGTGTACCCATTTATTTTCAGGTATTGGGTCGGTTTGAGTAACCCGAAAAAAATAGGGTTTTAGGGTTCGGGTAGGGTATAGGTTAACCAAAAATTGAGCTTTTGGGTATAGGTTGGATTGGGTAACCCATAAAAATAGGGTATTAAAAATTGGGTTTATAATTTGAATTTTGAGGTATACCTACCCTATTTTTAACCCAAATACCCTATTTTTATGGGTGACTCAATCAAACCTATACCCAAAAACCAAAAATTTATGGGTAACCTATACCCTACCCGAACCCTAAAACCCATTTTTTTCGGGTTACTCAAACCGACCCAATACCCGAAAATAAATGGGTACACATGTCTGCTTTTACTCGTATAAAGGAAATATTTGCTTACGATTCTAAATTTTCGATTGAAATAAACTAAGGAATTAATTTTGACTTTTCGATCGGTCGATGATCGCTTTTTTTTGGCGAGCGGAAAATGTTGCCGAGCTCAATCAATCGAGCAAAAAATCGAGCGAAAAACCTCAAGATCCACAACATTATATTACTTTAATGAGTTGGACATTCATGCTTGCAAATTAGCTGTTTCCGACTAAAATGAAAAAAAACTAAAAAAAATATAATTCATTCCTTAAAAATACCCTAAAACTCATCAACAATAATGCTCTTTTTTAAAAGAAAAAGCTCATTTCATCCAATCTAATTCAGACACATGTACCATTAATTTTAAAGTATTGGGTGGGTATGGGATACCCGAACAATTCAAGTTTTTGATTTCTGGTAGATTATTCAGAAAATTTGTGATTTATGGGTTATTCAGAAAATTTGGATTTCAGATTTGGGTCTGGGTGGGGTATGCCATAAAATTTGATATACTGAATTATTGTCGAAAAAAAATTATGCCCAAATTTTACGAGTTCCTCAACCCTACCCAGAGCCATATCTGAAATCCAGAACCGAAATATTCACTTGTTTTAGGAACCTGCAAAAAAATTGCAATTGTAATTAAGTTTCATCTCTGTTGATTATTATGTATCATATTAAGGTCATTAGCTTTTTATCTAATTTAGTATTCTCACGCAATCATCATCCCATAAATTATATCTGTTTGTGATAATATTGAAATTTGACAAAATCAAACACAATGCGATAAAAAGTTCCATCTCATGATAAGATTTAAATTATAACAAATAGTAAAAGGATTTTAATAGTAAAACATATGGGTTAGTGAAATGGTGAAAGACGACTTCAATTTTCAATCTTCATGAATCCTTGTCTAAAAATATTTCTCTTATACGTTTTTAAATATTGCTCTTACATAGAATGAACATTAAATTAAATGAAATTAGTGAAATGCTTTAACAAGAAAGTTTTTTGGTGTAGAAATTATGGCTTAAAATCTGAAGACCCGTAATAGTTTAAATTTGCCGTCTTTTTTTCCGGCCAATCTTTCGACTTTGGCTTTTTTATTAATGTGTTTAGACTTTGAAATCGGATTTGGCATCTAAAAAAACTATAAATACAAGGTTCCGGCAATTCAAAATTTACACACTATCAAAACTTTTCTATTTAGATTTCAGATCCGGAATCTGCATGCCAAAAAAAACCTTAAAAATTAATTTTTTTTTTTTTCAAAAATAAAATGAGACATGAGTAAAATGGTCATCTTTTCTGATCTCAGTTATTTGATCATGAATCATGAATAAAAATTTTTTTGCGAAAAAAAAATATTACGTGTTTTTATCCTAGAAAAAAAGCGGGAAAATGTGTATTATTCCAGTTAAATTGAATCTCGTCCTTCAGAATTCCCCTTAACTATCAATTTTTATTATAGATTTTGAAACTAGACAAAATTCTGAACAAAGTGTTTTAATTAGTTTTTTCACAAGAATTTGGAATTTTTGACCAAAATTTGTAATCCTTAAGAATGAAAACCCTCGAAACGATTCGTGAATTTTTTATAAAATGATTTCCAAAATTTCCCAAAAAATGACCAAATTTGTGCCTTTTTCAGAGCCTAAAATCGACTTTTTACAGGAACATGCTCTTAGTTTATAGAAACATATAAGTTAAGATTTTCACACATAAGGATTACGAATTTTTGGTATAAAAACACGCAATATTTTTTTTTCGCAACATTAAACACATCATCTTGTAGATTAGAATATGCGCTTTCAGTATATATTCCCATTGTATATGATTCATGATCAAATAACTGGGATCAGAAAAGGTGACCAACTTACTCATGTTTTTTTATAAAACTATGGGAGGGGGGTCAAAATTTTTTTTTTTCAAAAATAAAAAAAATTAATTTTTAAGGTTTTTTTGCGCCGCAGATTCCGGATCTGAAATCTAAATTGAAAAGTTTTGAATTGCCGGAACCTCAAGTTCATACTTTAGTGTTTATTTTTACGACTACGAAAATAAATAGTAAAACTATTAGCTAGATCATTACTGATCCCGTTAAGCTCTTTGTCAAAGTTTCAGTTATGGCTATCCTATTTCCAGCCACATTACTGACTTTGAGACGTTCATTATAAACACCGCTACTCATCCGAACTTCAAAAAGTAACAAATAAGACGCCATTTAGAAATATTTAATAAATTATCGGTTGAATGTATTGTTTACTTTAGTGCATTCTTAGGATTTCTCATCTTATTAAATCTATTCAAGCATATCCCTAAAAAATTTAGTGGAAAATTCTGTACCAGAAAAATCTGGTCATAAATAAATTTTGATTTTTTCTATAAAATTTTGTGTTTAGACGACATGAATTTAATTAATCTTACTCATTGTCTTAGCCGTAAGACTTTAAACCTCTCATTCTGTTTTTAGTTAACCATCAAAAAGTTGAGAAATTATTTTTTAAATTTTTTTTTATTATAAAAAAAAGTCGAAATGTAATTTTTTTTTTAAATATATTGACATTAATATATTAAAGAGAAGAAAAAAAACATTGTTTATCATAAATCAGAGAATAAATCTGCATTCTAGAGCACATTAGGGTTTGTAGAGAATATAATTAGGGTGCATATAGAACGGAATTAAGAAATAATTTTATTAAGATTTTTTTTTTTGAATAAAAAATGAAGGATTGTATTATAAGAAATAGACACTTAAATGAAAGAGCGTTTAACAAAACAATTAACAAAAAAAATTCATATAATTAGCTATGTCTCTATTAGATTAAAAGAAAAAAAAATTAAAGATTTTCCTAAAATTGATACATTCGTCGAAACTTTTGGGTTTAAAAATGATCAACTGATTCTTTATGGTCTTAAGCTTTGGTTGTTCTTTTTTTCAATTCTGAACCATCTTTTCCCATTCTTAAAAACAAAAATTTTAAAATTTTTTTTTTTGAAAATTTCCGTAAAAAAATCGACTTACAAATTTTGAGCTTGTTCATTTTCTTCTTCGTTAGCATTTGGTTTTTTGGAACACTTTTTCTCATAAATTAAAATAACTAAACACAAAATTATAACTTCAGCAACAATGGCTAAGAAAGGCCATAAAGCAGCCAAAGCATCTTTAACTCTAACTTGAATTGTTTCAATATGACTACCATGCTCGTTACTCAATTCGCATTGATATTCGCCTTTATCTTCGTTTTTTACGCCCATTATGGTCAATGAAGTAAAGTTTTCATTTGAATCAATTTTGAATTTATCATCAGTGCTAAGTTGAGAACCGTTTTTGTACCAACTCCATTTATTACCTTCACCGTATAAGCGACCGCATTTAAGCTCAACATTACCACCTTCAGTTACAGTTTGTGATGGCTTTTCTGGTTTTAATATGTATGGAGCAACTAGCTTTTCGAAATTAGTTACTTTTTTGTCGTTTACTTTGCAAGAATAATTTGATTCTCTGATGTGTTCAGCTCTTAAGTCAGATAAAACAAGACCTGCCTCGGTTATTTTGACATGTTCTGAATCAACTAGTTTTGTTTCATTTTCACCATTTGTTTTAAAATATTCAACATTTTCTGTTTGTGAACATTCTAATGTCACATTGCTTTTGTATTGAAAAATAGCTTTAACTGTTTTAACTTCGTCACATTCTTAAAGAAATATAAATTAATAATGAGTAGCCAATGTCATCCATTGGGAGAAATAACTTACGAATAAAATTGACAAAACAGATAAACAAAATAGTTGATTTAAGCACAAAAATCATTTTTTATTTTCCTACAAAGACTCCTACTTTTTTGTTTTACTATTATCTATCTAAAATTTAAAAATAAAAAAAATTGTGATTAAATTAAAAAATCTGGTAGTCATAGCAACAAGTGGGAAATTTTTGTCAAGTTCGAGTTATAAACTTGTTGATAGATCGATTGTAACTTCAGATTTTGCGTTTTTTATTAATGGAATTATTTTATTATTACTCTAAATTATGAAACAAAAAAACATAAACTTGATATTTTCTCACCTACTTATTTAAGATTAGAACTTTTAATTGATTTTGATTGCAGACAATCAAAAAGAATTGCCATTTCTTCTTAGAGCAAATCAATCCCTGTACATAATATTTATAATTTCAAAACTTTGACAGTTCTGTTCAGCTTTGAGTGTTCATTAAACTTTTTGACTCTATAGAAAACTCTGTCAAAAGCTTATCGTTACATAGCCCCTGTAGAAAAAATACAATACCGTTTTTTTTTACATTTCTCAAAAAAGCGTCAGAAAGTGACAGATAAAAATTACGGTATGTTAGAGGCGCGTTTGTGTGGCAATGTGAAGATTCGTATCAAAAAACATTTGTATCAAATGGATCAAAATTGAAAATAATTTTTAAAAGCTAAACGAATAGAAAAAAGCTCTGCACAGATGTTTTTTAGTGATAAACATTTAAAAAGCCACCCTTAGAATAAGCTCTGCAAAACTCTGCAAAAAAATTGCGTATTTAAATATTTTAAAAGTTTTAAAATATTTAAATACGCAATTTTTTTGCAGAGTTTTGCAGAGCTTATTCTAAGGGTGGCTTTTTAAATGTTTATCACTAAAAAACATCTGTGCAGAGCTTTTTTCTATTCGTTTAGCTTTTAAAAATTATTTTCAATTTTGATCCATTTGATACAAATGTTTTTTGATACGAATCTTCACATTGCCGTTTGTGTTCCTAGATACTGCGTGAAACTAAGCGTTAGAGATGGTAATATAAGCGCTAGCCAAGGCTTTAGAGACACTGGCAAAAGCTTTAGATGAAAAAAATTTGTGTTTTTTTTCGTCCTAGAGTTCTCTAACTCCAAAGGTAAAAATTTAAATAACAAAACTAAAATAGAATATATGAAGAATTTTAAAATTACGAGTTTTAATCAGTGGGGATTTCTTCATTGAAACGCCGGTATACGCGTCTACTCATTTGAAGACTTTCTTGTCATTTCAAAACTTTCAAATAACAACTTTAGAAATGAGTTTTTTCCAATGGCATTGCTCTTTAAGGCAAATTACAAATGGAAATAAGGAGTTAAATCATAAAAACAGATATTAGACACTATGACGATATGAACAGGACGTCCCAAACGGGTTCTTATAATCGTACTGAGAGCATACAAAGCTCTTAGGATAGAATTTAGGACTAATTCAAGTTAGACGCGTCTATTTACTTTTTTAAAACTGAGAGCACCCCTGGTTTTAATAATACCGAATGAATGATAGATTTATTTTTAACCGTCACATGATTTGTATTCTACACTTTTAAAATCATTGGACCCTAAAAAAAATGAATTTGATGTATAATTTTTTTTTGGAATTTTTTCAACAACAATAAAATAAAAAACGTGGACTTAAACAAAGTAACAAAAATAATCTCGAGTTAACCTGTGTAAATTGATCCAGATAAAATTTCTATTTTACAACGAAAAATAAAAAAAAAAAAAACAAGAAGAAGAAAAAAACTTCTAAAATAAAAATTATGAAAATTTTAACCAAAAACTACAAATATAAAAGAACGAAGAAATAAGTTTGCAACTTTAGATAATAAAATAAAGAGATCTAAAATAACTTCTAAATTATAATATTTGTTTTTTTATCTGTTCTAACTTGAACCTCACAATCAGAAATTGATGAAGTAAACATAACAACAACAACAAAACCAAAGCATTCATAAAAATGCTTGTTCGCTCTCACTCTCAATATTTTTCATTTAAAAAGCTAAATAAAAATATTATTGATGAAGATAAAATAATCATAAATTATGGTGTAGCTAGGAATTTTAATTTACTTGCAACAACAAATAGATTTTAGAAGCCCCTTTTTTCATTATTTTCCGAAATAATTTTCATATTATAATTTTTTTTGCATTAAAAAAAATACGATTTATCCCAACATAAAAAACTCCTAATTTGAAAGTTGTTTTTTTTTTTTGCTTCTTAACGAGTTTAAAAATTCAAATCATTTTTTATTATAAATTTTTTTGAAAGTCAATTTTGATTAGCTATACAGGGATTTTAAAATTTAAATGCATATTCCATATGTGTATTGATCATTACGGCTAGTTTTGTATAGCATTCTAGTTTGACTCAAATTTTACTTTTTCGTCAAAATAAAATTGTTTTTTTTTAATAATTTTAAATAGATAAAAAAATGGTAGAACGTTGTTTTGTAAATTGACGTCAATAGAATGACGTCAAATGTCTACTTTTTTTTTAAAATAAAAACATTTAATTTAAATGAATTCAATTAAATTACCTGTTTAACTTGATTTTGTGAAAATCACTATTTTTTTAAAACAGACTTACCTCCTAACATGAATACTTTTACATGGGAGTGTTGTTCGATTTTGTTAAATTTGATTTTATAAAACTTAAGAAAACAGTCAAAGTTTTGCTCAACTTCTAAAACTTCGGTGGTTGAAAATAAAGAGAAAGTGACGCAATACTCAATCAAATTGTTCAATGCTATACAAATATTTGATGCCCTGATGAACCCACTGATTATAAAGACTTCGTTCAAGCTAAAATGAGGGACATTATAGGTAGTTTCTTGCCATACCTAAAACATGGAACTCGACTACGGAATTACGGAACACGGAACGGAACGTGCTACAATACGGAACATGGCTTACGGAACAGGCTAAAATACGGAATATATTACACTTCGGTTTTAGGTCCCTAACGCTTGTCTAACGCTCGCTCCCTTGAGCCCAACACTTGATTAACTCTTCAATTTTTTTTTCTAACGCCTTTGTCTAGTATTTTAACACTTTTTTTTTTACTTTAACGTTTTTTTCAGACTTTAATTTTTTATTTTACACTGCCTAAGGTTTTTTCAAAAAAAGTAAAAATCAATAAAAGTACTGTAAATTGTTTACGTAGATATTTATGTTGATTTATTATGTTTATTTATGTTTATTTACAGCTTTTTACCACGGTGGAAGTTTGTTTTCTTCTAATCAATTGACTTTCAATGGAAAATAAGAGCTTACCCTGTATAGACCCCGAATTAAAACAAGTTATTTTCAAAGGATTCAAGTATTAACGGAACATCATAACACGAAATTGTTCGTTTTCAAAGTTGTTGCATAGCCAAGTGCTAGCAACAGCGGATATCGACCCAAATATACTCATTCCTTTTTCTCATTCCATAAATACTGATTAGTATCTGTTGTGCCATTTTGTCTCCAACTTAATTAATCATTTTTGTCCTATGTTTTTTGTAATTTTTTTTTGAAAACTTACAGTGGTTCTTGCGAAAATGTAACGTTCCTTTTGGAACGCGTTTAGAACGGCTTTTGAGAACAGTTCCGTACTCTTTCGAAATATTTTCCGAAAGTGTTTTGTTTCCGTTTTTAGACTCGTTTCCTTCTGAAAATAAAGGAGAAACTAGAGCAGAACTTTTTGGAAAATGTTTAGGACAATTACGGAACTGTTTTACAGACCGTTCTAAACGCGTTCCAAAAGGAACGTTACATTTTCGCAAGAACCACTGTAGTTTGTAAAAAACTAATTATAACAACATTATCCAATATCGTTAATTGTATTTTTCTAGGTATCTTCTCAAAATAGCTTAGATCCAAAAAGCTTGATTAAAATATCCACTAAATAAAAAAGCACAGAAAAAAACAAAATCAAAATAGCTAAAAACTGTTTTAATCAATAAAAAATAAATTGAAAAAAAACAAAATCTAATGCAACTCAAGTTTTTTAAAAATTCCATTCTTTGATCTTTTTCATAATTCTAAACTAACAATTGTAACCTATTGTCCAACTTTATATATTTTTTGGTTTACTTTTTGCAATGATCCCTGGAATTTTACAATTTTACCTTCTATTCTATTCTCGATAAGAGAATTAAGGCATTCAAAAATGATTTTAGCTCAGGGTCATTATGCAAAAAGAATTAAGCTATTTCGATTTCGCTAATTTGATGATGCTTTAATGAATGTGCGATTCTATTTTGACACATTTATTTTGCTATGTCTATTTTATTCCGGATTTTTCTAGTAGTTAATTCCACTGTCCAATAGTTTTTAAGGTTCCAATTTGTCAAAATTCAAAAAATAGAACTTTGACAATTTCGGACTGAACCAATTAAACCGCTTGTGAGAAAAAAAAATAAAATAAAACTCCATTCCAAAAAATTTCGAACATGATTTTTTGCTGTTTAAAAAATTTCAATGTTTGAAATGTTTAAAATGTTTGTCTGTTTATTTTCAAACACGTGTTTAAAAAAAAACAAACATAGTGTTGCTTTATTTCAGCTTTGTACTGTATGGACATTTAAAATTTTATTTTTGACAAATAAAAGTGTTACATTAGAAGAACTTTGCCTTTAAAAAATTGGTTACCATTTAAAGTTTCATGATCTCATAAGCAGAGAGGATGCAAATTGAATATTTTTTTTGTAATAAATTGTCAAAAATTAGGCAAGAGTTTATTGGTAAAAAAATGTTTGTGAACTATGCTGCGCATTAGTTAGTTAGTTAGTCAACTAATTTCAGAAAATTTTTTTAGATTGTTGTATAACTCTTGACCAACTCTTGGTGGAATATTCCATTTATAAAATCGACTTTCTCAAAATTATAAACTATTGTAAAGAACTGGATATCCAGTCAATTTAAAATTAATAAAAAATCACTAGGAAGAATCACTATCACAGCGATTTTGCAGTTCCAAAAACAGTAATGTTACAGTACTGCCAAGATAAAACTTGTCAGTAATGTTACAGTAATTGTATCTGATAATGTCTCAGTAATGTTTCAGTAAAATTTTCCCAAATTATGAAACTAAATAGTCTTCTTAAAGCGTTCAAAAATAAGGTAAAAACAATACAACCTTTTTGAGATAAAACTGAGTTTTTTCTGCAAGAGCCAGGGTTTGATAGATTTTTTCGATCAAAGTAAGAAATATCAAGTATTTTAAAGGTATGCTAAAGTACTGCTGATTAGTGTTAAGGGGTCAAGATTTCTGTCAAATTTTCTCAAGTTAAGAATAAAAGTTGCAAGTCCAAGAAGAGTATTTTAGTCTCAAATGAATTTCAAATGAATATCAAAGTAAAAAGGTTTGGTTAAAAAATTTTAGAGCTTTTTTTATTTTTACTAAGTGACTGATTTTTAGAAAATCGTCCGTTATTTATAGTAAATTTTGAAAGAATAAAAGTTCAATGACATTTTATTAAGAAAAAAAATTTGATCGGATGGATTATTTTTAAAAAATTAAAATTTAACTATCCTTTTTTAAAAAGTTCAAACAGTGAAAAATCATTACTGAGAAATCAATGTTACTCCCTTTCAATGGAAAATTACTGTACGTTAAGAGAAAAAAATTACTGAGACATTAATTTAAAAATTCATGAACTTGAGAAAAAAATAATCATGAACTTTCAATGATTTTTCAGCATTTAAGTAACTGTTACATGAAGAATCCATTAAGAATTTCTCATGTTGCAGTAATTTTAAATTGACTGGGTATAAGTCGCCTCTTCGTCTTCTCTAGTGTCCAAATCTCTCATGTTGAATCTCATATGTCTTTCTTCGTATGTTAGTAAAAACCTGGAACAAATCTTGAAGCCCGGCACTGCACCTTCTCAATTTCTTGTTTATCCTTCTCCAGAAATGGACTCCACACATTAAGTAAGTTCACGTGAGTCGTATAGAGGCATTGTGAAGTTTAGTACAAAAAAACAGAACAATTTTGAAAAATTGAAATAATTTTTATTCCGTTGGCCTTATGATGAATCTGCGCATGTAACAAAGTGTAACAAACTTTGTTACACCATTGAGCAAACTCTGCAAAAACTCTGCAGTCTAATTGCGCATTTAGTTAAAGTACTTTTTAATAGTGTGCATTTTGCAGAGACTTAGCATAAATTTAGCAGAGGTTGCTCAATGGTGTAACAAAGTTTGTTACACTTTGTTACATGCGCAGATTCATCATAAGGCCAACGGAATAAAAATTATTTCAATTTTTCAAAATTGTTCTGTTTTTTTGTACTAAACTTCACAATGCCCCGTATAGAAATCTCATAACCAAGTGCACTTGGTACAATTGGAAAAATCAAGTGTTTTTCTACAATTAAACTTGATTTACTTAAAAAATTCAAGTGTAAAATTTTAATTTTGGTAAGGGCATTATCTAGGCCTAAATTAGAAGCTGGGGAATATGGTCTTCTCTTTTAAAAAAGTTATTCGGTTATTCATTTATGATATCTTCGTCTTCGATGATCTCTCATAAGCATTGAAAAATTAGTGTATTAGTTTCTAAACAAATATATTTAAAGAGCTTAAAAGTCTAGTCTAATTGCCAATAAATAAATAAAAATACCTCGAAGTCAGAATTGCTACGTAATGGCGAGATTAGGAAAAGAACACAAAATTAGGATATTTTTAAACAGCGCGAGCCAATTTTTGAAAAGGTCATTCTTTGACAGCTTTGTTTGATATGGTAAGCTTGGATCATTCAAATTTTTTTCCTATATTTTCCTTTAATGATCCTAAAATAAGTGCCTGGTAAATAAAACCACTAAAAAGGCAAAACTTTAAAAAAATATCAAGCTCAAGCTGAAAAATCAATCTATAAGAATTACAATCTATTAGTTAAAAAAAGCATGAAAAATTTTTTCATATCTTTTCATGATTTTACCCTTGTTCAGTTTTTAACTCTCATCCGTCCAAAGGTGGGTCAAAAATTACCCGACCGACCATTAAAGACCAAGGTGGATCATTTTTTACCCAATAGAAAAATTAATAAAATCATCTTGCTTTGTTAAACCTTGAAGTGGTACGTAGCAAACTTTCATTGCCACTAGTTAATAACTGCTTATTTAGTACCCAAGATTTGATTCTTAATAATTTTCTTATGAAGTTCAAGATACGATTTTTCCTAAAATTAGGAAAATATCAAGCTAACATTGAAAGAATCTTAAATGAATTTTGAATTTTGAAAGAATCTTAAATAAGAAGATATAAGAGAAAATAAGAAAGATTCTTTTTTAAGAAATAACTTCTGAGATAAACAAGTTATTAAAAATTATTAAATTAATAGCATGATTTTTAAAATAGTTTCTTTTTCATTTTTTAAAAACTGTATTAAAAAACTGTATTCTTCAGTTCGTTAGAGTCGCGTAATTGTTGCTTTATAGAGCTCGAAATCAAGAGTTTGAGAAGTAAGATGAATTCTAGCCAAATCTTCAGAGACACTGGTATAGCGTGAGACTAAGTGTTAGATGAAAAAAAGGTCAGCTTTTTTTTTACTTCTAACGTTCTTTAACGCCAAATAAAAAGATTTAAATAAAAACACTGTAATCCAATTCGTAACCTAGGGGTTACGGTTAAATATTATTGAGGCTTAAAAAGAAAAAAGTCTCGAAGAAAAAAATTTAAAAGTGACTTTTTTTTTTTAAATTAATTTAATTTATTTATTTAGTTGGCACCAGCGTAAGCCGTTTTAGCCAAAGTTTAAAGAAAATTCATTAAAGTATAATAAACATTAAATAGTGTAAATGATAATAAAAAGGTGAAAAAAATTGTTTTTTAGTCTTAGCTAAAGTATTTACATAAAAGAGTTTGATATTTCTTTGGAGCTAGCTCACAAATATTGTTGTATTCATCCATTAGTTGGCTTATCAGTGGATTACTATTGAGCACAGCTTTATCTAAGTAACTTTTGTTTAATTCGTCGAATCTTTGAATAATGTGGGGAAGTCCAGAAATTTCTTGAAGTTTAATCGTTTTCTCGTCAAATCTCTGATTGAAAATCAGAGCTTTGCACTAAATTGCACTGTTGCACTGTTCTGGATTGCTTGAATTTTTTTTATTTTTGGTTTTGTCAATCTGGGTAATATGAAAGACGAGTAATCTAAAATTGATCGAATAAGAGTTAAGTAAACTGTTGTTAAAGTTTTCTTGTTAAGGCACCATGTTTTTTGTGACAGAACTTTTAAACAATTGAGTCTTTTGAAACATTTTTCTCTGATATTTTCAATTTGAAATTTAAACGTCAGAGCTTTGTCGAATGTTATTCCGAGGAATGTTGGTTTTGGATTGAACTCTATGTTTTTATCATATAATCTAAAATTGTATTGTTTTGTTTTATGAGTTCCATTTGAGAATATTATGTAGTTACACTTTGTTGTTGACATTTTTAGACGCCATAGGTTTAACCAGAGTTCAAGTTCTCTGAGGTATTTGTTGATAATTTTCACTAATAAACCGTCTTTTTTGAATATAAAGTACGTACATAAATCGTCAGCGAAAAGAAGCGAGTATGAAGTATTCTTTTTCTTTTTTGTTTTGGTATCGTTAATTAAAAGATAGAATAGTAGAGGGCTCAAGACTAGTTAATATCAGCTTGATATTAACTGACTGTAAACTTTGGTTATCGGCGATACTTCTAATTACTATCAATACTATTATATCGTCTGCGTAATTCTTTGGTTCATTGATCAAACAATCCACTAGATCGTTAATAAAAATTATGAAAAGAATCAGGACAAAGTACCCATCCCTGTGGAATAACTCTTTCTTTTCTATTTAAAAGAAAATCTTTTATCCAATTCAGGATTTGACCGACAAAACCATAATGGTGTAATTTTTTAATTAAGAACCTGTGAAAAAATGCTGCAAAAAAATTTCAATCGCAATTAAGTATCGTTAACTTCTTTTCGACTAATGACTTGCTGCACTTCTATCGAACTTTTGGCGGCAAGCGTAATCGTATCGAAGCGTATCCCCTCCGAAGCATAGCGTCCCGTACGGTTACGCTGCGGTTCGCTGTCCACTAAAAATTCGGTAGAAGTGCGGTATTTATTTTAGCAATATCCAGTGTTTCAATTGACTGTAATTTATTTTAAGATTACACTCTAAAAAATTTTAAGACGTGAAGACGCATAAAAAGCGTCTAAAATTAAGACGCCCTTTTAACCAAAAATGAGACGCTACATTGGTGTCCTAAATTAAGACATGTATAAAGCATCTTAAATTAAGACATAACTTTATTTCTAGATGCATAGAAGGCGTCTTAAGACGTCAAAAAACAGTCTTAATTTAGAGGATCAGGCGTCTTAAGACGTCATACAAAAATCATTTTTAAATTTAACGCTCAAGTTAACTTATCACATTTGAGTAAAAATAAAATTGTTTAAGTTTTTTAAAAAACAAAATTTATTCATAAGATTTTCAATTTCAAAGTATTTAAGTACAAAGTATTATCTCTCTTAATTCCATTTATCTATAGATAAATGGAATTAAGAGAGAGTGGAGCCCTTATTTCGCATCACAAGTGGAGTGAATTGAAAGCATATTAGTTTTCATAATAACGGAAATAATCTTAACCAACTGGAAAATAAAAAAAATTAAATTTATTAATAATTGATTGGAATTTATTAGTTTAAAAAAATTAAATCGATTGAAAATTTTGCTTTAAAATGTCTTTTTAAGAAAAAAAAATTCTAAAAATTCTAAATTGATTAAAAACACAATTAAAAAAATTGCATGATTAGAAAAAATATTAACATTTTTTAAAGATTTGACACATTCTAATTTATAAATTGGAACTTATTTTTATTGCTCTTTTTGTCTTTTGGTTGAAGTCATAAAATCTTCGAGGGTTGTTGAAATTTCTTCAAAATCGAAATTTTTTACATCTTCAAGTGAGGCTGATTGTTTTTCGGTGGTAGTTTTTAGATTTCGTTTTGGAGTTATTTCGACCATTTCAAAATTTGCTAAAGTGGTTGTTTTTAAACGTCTTGTTGTTGTTGGTACTTCGTCAACAATTTCGTCTTTTAAAATTTCGGTAGCGATAGTAGTTTTTCTTGGAAGAACAGTGGTTGTTTCCATTTCTACTGATGTTTCTTCGTCAACTGTTTCAGCAAATGGAGTAACAAGAGTAGTTGTCATTTGTCTTGATTTAAAAGCTATTCTTGGAAGAACTGTTGTTGTTTCCGATTCTACTGATGTTTCTTCGTCAACTGTTTCAGCAAATGGAGTAACAAGAGTAGTTGTCATTTGTCTTGATTTAAAAGCTATTCTTGGAAGAACTGTTGTTGTTTCCGATTCTACTGATGTTTCTTCGTCAACTGTTTCAGCAACTGGAGTCATAACAGTTGTTGTTTCCATTTCAACCAAATGTTCTTGATCAACTGTTCCTGCTGCTAATGTAGCGACCGTAGTTGTCATCACTCTTGATTTAAAAACTCTTCTTGGAAGAACAGTTGTTGTTTCAATTTCAGAATTTTTTTCTTGGTTAACTGATTCAATAATGTTTGTAAAAACTTGTTGACCAGTATGAAAATTTCCTGTTTCAACTTCTCCATTTACCATTTGAGATGTTGTTGGCAACTCAGTTGAAGTTGTGTGAGTGGTCGTTGAAAGTCTTAATGGAAGATTGAATCTTTTTGTTGTTGTAATGATTTCTTCACCATCCAAAAGCTCTTCTGTTGGAACAGCTTCAGTGGTTGTTGTCAAGGTGGTAGTTGTTGTTGTGGTAGTAGTGGTTGTAGTAGTGGTGGTTGTAGTTGTTGTTTTTGTGGTTGTGGTGGTCGATGTAATAGTTGGTAAGGTAGTGGTTTCCAACTCAATTGTTGCTGGTTCCATGATTGTTGATTCTAGAGTAGTTGTTGAAACAGTTAATTTCTTTTTGAATGATTTCTTTTTGTTTCTCTTGGTAGTAGTAGCTCTAGTAGTTGTTTCTTCTTCTTCTTCTTCCAAGAGCTCTTCAGTTGGTACAGTTTCAGTTGTGGTTGTAGTGGCTCTTGTTGTAGTAGTAATTGGGTCAAAAATAATAGTTGTTGTGGTAGTTGTAGTCTCAACAGTTTCAGTTTCTTCAACATCATCAGTTTCTTCGACTTGAGCAACTGGAGTAGTTGTTTTAATTTTTTTAGCAACCTTGGAGATTTTCTTAGCCTTTTTGGAATGTTTAGTATGTTTGGTTGTGGTAGTAACCTCTTCAACTTCTTCTGGTGATGCTGTCTCGTCAAGTGCGACTTCTGGGGCTGTTGTTGTTGTTTTTTTTGCAGTTGCTTTTCTTGCTGCTGTTTTTTTTGTTGTTGATTTTACTTTTGGAGTTTCAAGCAACAAATGCATGTTCTCAGCAGTTATAACAAATTTTTCATCTTTTTTGGTATTTGATGGTGTTGGAATTGTGGCAGTCAACGAAAAATCACTACTAGTTGAAGTCTTGACTTTGCCTGATTCACTATCCATATCTTGATTATCAGCTACTTCTTCGAATAACATATCATTTACCTTGGTTGTTTTGGAAGCTACGGTAGTTTTTCTCAAATGTTTTCTTGTAGTTTCTGGAACTGTTACAAAAGCAGCTTGAGTTGTTGTTTCGAAAACTGGCGCTTCAGTTGTGGTAGCTGTGGGTCTTCTGGTAGAAATGAATGTTGAGTCTAATTCTAAAGATTGAGTTGTTTCTGGAGCGAAGCCTGAATGGAAAAATTGTTGTAGTGGAGTTGTTGCTTTAAATTGTACTCTAACAGGCTTAGATGAATCAGTATCAGTTGGAATTTGAGTGAAAATTTGAGATTGAGCAGCATTTGTAAAAGTTAATGGTGTAGTTGTTTCAAGTGAACCAAAAAAATTCTCAGATGGTGTTTGACTGACGAATTGTGGCGCAGTAATTACTGATTGAGTTGTTGCAACAAAATTCAATTGACTAAATTCACCCGAAGAAACAGCTGACGTAACAGGGACAACATTCATCACAGTTGAAGTTGAAAAAGTGAATTCACTTCCAAAAGATGGTGGACTAACTGTACTTACTACACTTGGTTGAGCTCCCAAGTTAAAACTACTGAATTCGGTTGGTTGAGCGACTGGTGTTTGAAATGTTGTTGTTGTTTGAGTGAATCCGGTGTTAAAGCTACTAAACTCAATTGCTTGAGCAGTTACAGGGGCAACTGTTGTAAATTCGAAACTAGTTGTTACCGGAGAAAAAGTTGTAACTTGAGATGGAACTTGAGCAGCGCCATTTGAACCTTAATTAAAATAAATTAATAAACTTAACTCAAAATTTTCTTTTTCAATTTTAACTTACTCCAGTCGCAAAGTTTTAACGCTGAGTTAAATACGAGACCGGGAGGACAACTTTCAACCAATATAACATTATTAGAACTACATTTTAAAAATTTTGAATTGTCGGTCGGATGGGATGAAATATCTGTTTGACATTCATTTCCTAAACATACAAAAAAATTGAATTAAACGCTACAAAGGCAAAATTATATTTGATAGATTACCAATGGGTGCTGAGGCGCAATAAGCCAATAAACAAGCTAACAATAAAATTTTTTTTATCATCTTATTTTTTTCTAATTCAAAACTAGTCAAAAAAAATCCTCTCGTTTCTTTCTAGTAGAGCTTAGATCGAGAAAGAAAATGCTTCTTTTATAACTGTAATATGACTTTAAATTGAAAAAAGAAAAATAAGCGATATAGTTTTAAACTATAAAATATCTCAATGTGCTTTTTTTTCTTCTTTGAATGCATTATGCATTGAAATTATTCAATTTTTGGCTTATGGAGTTAAATTACTCTATTTTTAAGACTTGATTGAAATTTTTGTTTAAAATTTGGTATGGCAATTTTAGAATTGATCAATTTTTTGACAATCTTGAACTGTAATTAGACTTTAAAATCGATTTTGTTAAATAATTTTAAATAACAAAATTGGGTTTAAAAACGCACTGTCTCTTGAAGTGATTTTTTGTAAGAAAATTACGATTTGGATTTTATCTCAAGAGTCTGATGTCTGAAGTCTTCAAATGTGAATTAAGAAGTTTGAATCAATCAAGTCCGAGTACACTTAGATAATGTATAACGCACATGTGTGACAGGATCAGCAAAATTTAGCAAACTTTCATCAGATATTTTCAAAAAGAGATTTGATTTTCAACATTATTTATACTGATATGGTCTTTTCAAAAATTTGTATCAAAGATTTTGAGAACATGTTTGGGTGCTGTAAATGGCCATAAGATTGGGAAATTGTGATAAAAAAAATTTTTTTGTTGTTAAGAGAGAATTTATTAAAAATTGATTTAGAATAAACTGAATTGATTTAAAAAATTGTTTACGTTCGATTAAATTTAAATTAAATTTTGGACATATACAATTGGAATTATTATTTGATTAAATTTAATTGGTCTATTGAAATTCTTGTGGAGCTTCACCAGATTCTTGCTCTTCACGTGGAGCTTCTTGTTCAACAGCTTCGACAGCACTAGCAGCGACTGGTTTAACTTTGACCAATACTGGACGATGTTTAACAACTTGAGTGCTTGGTGTAGTTGATTTTGATTCAACACTCCAATCACACAATTGTAATGATGGATTATAGAACAAATCATCTGGACATGTTTCAACCCATAAAGTATCAGCAGTGACACATCTCAAAAATTTGTGGTTGTCAGTTGGATGTGGTAAACGAGTACCAGCTGGTCTTTTGGCACATGGCAATTGTGTTTCATCACCAACTGGAGCAGCAATTGACAAAGCAAACAAACAAATTAGTAAAACGAATTTCAACATTTTTCGACTTTAATAAAAATAAAAAAATTTCGATAAGCTTGATTATTAAATTAAATGTTTGTTGAAGAAATTTTTTTTGTGAAGCTTTTATGGAGCCAATTTTAAAAGTTATTTTTTTCTTAGTTGTGTCAATGAACCTTGAACAATGAAAAAAAAATCTATTGTATCATTTCATCGCGTTTCATACTAGTATAAGTTCTATTTTGATGATTCATTTAGTAATTTAACTCTCTTTTTTTTTGTTGTTTTCAAGCTTTGGTTGTATTGTATGCAGCTGAGATTTTTTAATTTCAAAAAACATCGAATCATTTCATTCACAAGTTCTATGTCTTTTTTATTTTGTTAAAACCACACATTTAATTTTATATTTGCATTGAGAGTTAAGATTGAATATTCTGGAATAAGTTAAGAATGATTAATTTAAAAAATTAGTAAAAAAAAGTTTCTCTTCATGTTTTTTTTAAAGTGATTAAAAATTAATTTTTAAAATAAACACAGATTTTTTTTTCATTAATAAAAAAACAATGCTCAATTATGTCTACTTTTTTTGCTTCTGCTTCCTCAAACACTTTTTAATAAGATGTTGATTTACTTTATTTCTACACCTACCAAACTGAGAATTATTTTCTGTAATTTTTAAAATAGATTTTTCTTTTTACTTAATCGTAAAATTGATTTTGAATTGTAAATTTGATGAGACATTAACATTTTTTTTAGACTTTTGACTACCGTAAACCCCCTCTATTTGTACCCAGAAAAATGAGTCTTTAACATTAAATTTAAGTTTAAATGTCTTTATATCAATGTCTCAAAAATACCTCATCCTAACCACCTCAACCTAGTCTATAAACTAAAGGCATTAGATTTTGAACTTTACCTATCGAAATATCTAAAAAAAACTACTGGATACAAATAGAGGGGGTTTACGGTAGTTCTGAGATCACTCAAGGTCAGATTTTTATATTCTGCTCTCGTGAGGCACCTAAGCGTAATTAGGGTTTGAGATATTCGATTTTAATTAACCAAAAACACTTAAATTTCGACTTCAGCTTTTACATAATCTTTATTCCAATTCGAGTTTGATTTTTCGTTTAATTCGAAGGTACATATTTGAAAGTTAACATTCGATGTACACGTGATTGAAAAAAAACTTGCCGGGAAGCTATCGAGTCCATTCTGATGTTTCTTAAATGAAACTCATTATCGGCAACGTTATTTAGGCACATCGGATCTAGTCTAACCTTTTAACCAGAAATTTTTTTATTTAAAGTTCGGGATTTGGAAACTAAGGGTACAAAACTTCCACGTTATCTACATTTGTGAAAAATGGCTTGAAAGATGTGTTCTCCACCTATGAAAACATAATTTTTAGGTTTAGAAGTGATGATGATCGATCAATTACTATGATCATATTAAACAGCATTGTGAAAAAATTAGAGAACGCAAATAAATTTTTGGATAATTTTAATTCAAACGCCCAGCGATACGAGTTTTGCTGTAATTTTTTTTGGCTTTAAATCTTGAAAATCTTCTTCCAAAATTGCGTAAACACTTGTTTTGTCCATTAGTACATTTATTGTATCAAGTGCATTAAAAATTGACCTTTATTTAAAAAAAAAATGTGGAAAATTTAGAGAACGGTTAAAATTTTTTGGTCTAATTTATTAAAAAATTAACTGAAAATTTGAATTTAAGCTAAGATCCTCACTTCATATTGATACATTTTTTCCTTTTGACCATATTTTTAAATTTCTTGTTGTTATGACTTCGAAACACGGTTGACGGTAATGAGGTAGCATATAGGACAGAACCAAGACATTACTCCTAAACCATTAGAGTCAAACGCTCTCCGTGTTTTTTATACACTTATACAGATCAAAATTAAATATTAAAATCATAATTTGTTGATAAAACGAGACATAATAGGAGCCAACCGGGCAAATATCTTGAGGACCGAAAATATTTCTAAGAGAGAATACATGAAAAAGGACTCGATTGAAAACTAAACACCTCTTTAATCTCAAGTCGTTGTAAATCAAGGAAATTTTTTTAATGAACACTCTCATTCATTATCCTTAGTGAGGAAAAGGTTTTCATTTAAATATTCAAGTGGAAAGTCTCAGACAGAAAATATGGCCTTTCGCCGAACCACATAAGAATTTGAAGGAGGCTTAAAAATGCCATTAAATTTTGTCAGCATCAAAAATAGAAACGAGTTCTCCATAGAAATAAGTCGAATGCTGAATTTGGCGATCTCAAAATCCAATAGTCACCATTAAGAGACCATCAAAGCATCAGGAAGAAGACATTCTGAAATTTTTGGCTTTTTGACCGGATTATTTTTATTTATTCATTGTCATGGCTTAGGATTTTAACTAAATTATCTATGCAAGAGTGATTTCTCCAACTTGAATAAGTTTTTTGATCAAAAATAAAATCAATGAATGAAAAAAACGTGTCATAAAAGAACCTATTCATTTAAGATAGAGAATTTACTTACTCATAAAACCCAAAAAAGTGGTCGAAGAGTCCCCAGAATAAATGAGACTGTGTCTCTAGTGACTGACTAACATCAAAGATGTAAATAATTTCTTTAATTTTCTTAGTTAATAAAAAATAAGACTTGGAACAGAAGAATTTCGATTCTTTGTGCGGTTGAAAAGTATCAAGCTAGAAAATTAGGAAGGAGTATCTGAAATTTTAAAAATCAAGAAGGCATGTTCTCTGAAGAAGTAAATTACAAAACTGGTCTTACACATGTTCTCTAAATGAGCGTTCATGTAAGTTCACGAACGTTCATTTATCCCAGATAAACGACCATGAAAGTTCTCGAAAATTTATACAAAACGTCAACAAATTTTTAATTTTTTACCATAGGGGTCTAAAGTGCCAAGACTCCTCACTAACTTTATCATGCTTTATTTTTGATTGAGTTGGAGTTTTAAAAAATTGATATAATTTTTCTTCAAAAATTTGGTTGTATTAAAACTTACAAGTTTAGAGTCATTGTCCATAAACATTGTCCATTGTTAGAGTTACCTTAGGATTATGTTTTGCCTCGATCTAAAGTTAAGTTAGTTAATTTACATGAAAAATTGAAAACAATCAAAAGGTTCGATTTTTAATCAATTTTTCCGAAAATGAACGTTCATAAATGTTCGTGAACGAAATGGGGATGAGCGTTCTTTAACTTACATGAACATTGTAGGAGCGCATGGCCGAGTGGTGTGAGTCGAGTCCTATGGAGCGAGAGGTCTAAGGTACAATTCCCGCTAGGGTAAGAAAATTTTCAGTCATCGTATGATGTCAATCGTAATTTAGAAGGCCAATCGTAATCGTCTTGCATATCAAACACAAAGCCATGCGGATGTGCAACATACGGCACATTTAGTGATGGGCAAAAACCAAACCTGGTTGGTCTGGTTTGCTTATATTAAGCAAAACCAAATCGGTAAATCAAAATTTAAGCATGCCAAAATTAGCTATTCTGGCAAACCAAAAATCGCTAAGATTAGAAAAAAAAATGTGTCATGTACTAGCGCAAAATTTTCAAAATACTTCCAATTTTGATCAATCCAGTCACCAATTTTGATCAAGACTTAAAAAAATCAAACACACAGCTAGCTAAACTAACTGAGTAACGTTAAAGTTGATACCCTCTCTCAAAAAAGGCGTCGGAATACATTGTCAAGTATTTTGAATGGCCCGAATCAAGCTGACAAACCTAGAGAAAATATCCAAGTATCATCGGCTTCATCTAGCAAATCAATAACCAACGAGAAATGAAAATATTGATTATGATAAAATCGATAGGGCTCTTTTTTTTTGTTTTGTTTAATTCTCTGTTTTTTACCATTTTCGATAGTTGAAAACCAATCTTTAATTTTGTATTATCTTTTTTTTCGAAAATAATACCAACCAGGTCTGCTAAATCATTGGTTCTGCTAAAATTGGTTTTACCAAATTTTGGTTTGCTAAATTTGGTTTTACCAAAAGTTGGTTTACCAAAAAAAACAAGAAACCTCCCATCACTAGGCACATTGTAACTCTAAATGGGTGCCACCATTCGCCACCAAATGGGACTGATTGATACATAATCAGGCTTGCGAGTCGTGGTGACTTAAAATAAGGGTTCCGAAAGGGGCAATGTAGAAAGTGTAGCGATCGGCTGAAAATGAGTTAGTGCCAAATGCGTTTCGGTCGTGGAAGAAAAAAAAAATTAAAAATTGAAAACAATCAAAAGGTTCGATTTTTAATCAATTTTTCCAAAAATGAACGTTCATAAATCATTTTGAACGTTCGTGATCGCTCAAAATGGGGATGAGCGTTCTTGAACTTACATGAACATGTGAAACACCAGTATTGTATTGCTTGAATAAGTTTAAGGTATGTCTACTGATGAAAAAACAAATCGTTCTCTTAATTTTTCAGAATTTTTAGATTTGTTTTTTTTTGATCAACATTTTTGATGTTTTAGTTTTAAGTGCGTATGCTACCGACTTTACTTAGTAAAACTTTTTTAGTATAATCAAAGCTTGTATTTTTAGGAATATCAATTGGTTTATGTGATTATTTTTATTTTTCGGTATTTCTAATCCTAAAACGAAATTTTTCGAACAAAATAATCGTCGTTTTCCATAAACATTAAAAAAAAGTTTTCTAACAGTCTCAAAAGAACTCTCTTTTAGTTGTTTTGGCTTAGAAACCTAATAAACAAACATCTTGATTTTGAATAGAGACTTATGAACTGGAAGCTTCCGAAATAATAGTTTTAGATAATAAATCTTTTGAGAAAATCAATATTAATAATTATTCATTAACAACTAAACAAGTTTCCAAAAGAAAAAAATTGTTTTCTGGGATATTTGACACCCATTCAAATTTTCTTTTAAACGTTGTAACTAATCACTACAGAGGGTTCTCAATTTTATTTAAATCATTTTAAAGCTTCCTATTAGTAACATCTTCTATTGTTATATTATTGAATTCCTGAGTTATTAAAATATTTTTTAGTAATGCGTGAGAAGATTGTTCTTAGCAGTTGTTGTATAATCACCGAAAATATAACAGTGACTCAGAGTCATAACGATTCAAGTTAACAAAATAAAATTTCATTCATTCCGTTTTAAAAATAACTTAATTTAGAAACAAAACAAAAACTTAAGAATGATGTAAACAACAAGCTTTAAATTTACAATGTAATCAATAAATCTTAAAGCACTTAAATTTTGTTTTGGGTGCTAACAAAAATAAATAGTTTTCTATAATAAATCATTTAAACAATTCGACATTTATTTTGGATATCGATCATTTAAAAATAAACTTAAAAATTAAATTTAAATAAAATCCAATTAAATATAAATCATTCAGAAAATTTCGGTTTCGATCTCTGACAAAGTATCTTTAATTAAAAGGGGGTAGGATGATTTTTTTACAAACAAATTTTGGTTTATATACCTTGTTGAATTAATAAATAATCCTCAACTGGTATATCAGCTGTCATATTAAATTCATCTTCGAAACAAAAAAAAATTTAAATTAGTAATTATCTATTTTGAAAGTTTCATAAAACCCAAAAAAACACACAAAAGTACAGTTTCTAATTGATTTCATTTTCTTCTAAAATGTATTAAATGAGTTTGAAAACTAAAAGTTTGTTCCGTTCCTGACAATTTACTCTTGTTAATAAAACATCGTCAAGTTTAATACTTTGTTTCTCTCTCTCTCTCTCTCTTTCTCTATCAATCTATTTTTTGTATAATCGATAATCGTGATTTAAGCTAATTTGAAACAAAATTCGCAATTCTCCATCTACTGAAACTTTTCTTGCAATTTGTTTGTTCTTATATTTTTATTTTTCTTTACTTTTTTTTTTATTATTTGTTTCTAGTTGCTTTTTTTTTAGTTTTTCAATAGATATCTAGCTAAATTAACCCGATAATCTATCATTGCATTGATTAACATTGAATTTTATAAAAAATTAAAAATCTATCTATTTTCATTGCAGCATTTGAACAAGAAGCACAAAGCAAATATTGGATTTAGAACTTAAGGTTTTTTTTCTAGTTAAAAAAAAAAAAATTTTTGTTTAAGATGTGCCATTTTGAACATAAGTAACGAGAATTTTACCAATTAATAAAACAAAAATGATGAATTCAACTGAAATAAATGGTATAACACCATCTCTAGAAGTTAATATTGTAAAAATATTAATAATATTAGTCACAATTCCAATATGTTTATTAACAGCTGCCGGTAATATCTTAGTCCTTGTTTCGTTCAAAATAAACAAAAAACTTCGTACAACTAATAACTATTTCTTAATGAGTCTCGCCATAGCTGATCTAATAATCGGATTTGTTTCAATGCCAATATCAACAATTTATTTTATAACCGAAAATTGGCTCTTTGGGCCTTTTATATGCGATTTATGGTTAAGTTTGGACTATGCTGTTAGCAATGCAAGTGTAGCCAATTTGATTCTTATTTCTTTTGATCGATATTTTTCCATAACTCGACCTCTTACTTATCGTGTTAACCGCACATCTAAAAAAGTCATTACAGCTATTGGTATAAGTTGGGTAGTTTCATTTCTTTTATGGACACCGTTTATAATTTCATGGCCGTATATACACGGTAAACGAATATTAGCCGATGATGAATGTAAAGTACAATTTTTATACACTAATAAATACTTAACATTAAGTACTTGTATTATCGCTTTTTATCTTCCAGTTATCATAATATGTGCTGTTTATTATAGAATATGGGTTAAAACAAAAGTTAGACAACTTGAATTTCGTAAGCTTCTAGCTGCGAGCAATATACGAGCTAATTTTTCAGCTCGAAATAATAATCAAATAGTTTCGAATAAAAATCCACGTCTAGAAATAGTTGGCCTTAAACTTTCTAATCTTCGAAATAAAACCTTATTACAAAGTTCAATTGATAAAGAAGATGATTCAAATGATGTAACTGTTTTATCAAATGAAAATCGAACTAGCATCGATTTAAATTCAAAGCACAAAAAAAGTATACATTTAAGCAATTTTTCGTTAATTGAACCCGAAAATAGTCGCAATTCAATAAATTTAGATAAAAAAAATATAATCGAGTGTACATTTAATCGATTATTTAGACGTCGACAAAGTACGATACTTTTACCAGCTAAAAAAATTGATTACAACAAATGTAAACTGTATTTTAAAAGTAATAATAAACCAAGCATGATAATTGATTGTAAATATTGTTCTAATGAATCAGATTCAATGTGTAAAAATAAGGTTTCAAGCAATCAAAATTCTTTATACTCATTGTTATCGTCCCGTAGTGACAAAAATAATTTATCTCTAGTTGATTTTAAAAGTAAATTTTCAAGTCTTTTTTTTTTTCTAATTTTTTTATAATTGGGGTTTCAGGAAACAGTGAACAAACTTGTTATAAAAATGAGACACCCAAGACTATTGAAACAATCAAAAAGTCAAAAAGTCAAAATAGTTTAAGTAAAACCGATAAATGCAGTACATTTGAAAATAATCCAATAAATATGAGCAAAAAAATGGAAAAAAAACAAGATCAAAAAGCTGCAAAAACTCTTAGTGCTATTCTACTTGCTTTTATAATAACATGGACTCCGTACAATATAAATGTGGTTGTAAATGCATTTTGTGATAATTGTTTAAGCAAGTATGTCGTATGGGAAGGATTTGGTAAGCATATTTTTTATTATAATTGAAAATTCAGCAGCTTGAAATTCATAGGCTAAAAAAGCATATGAGGGTTAATAAAAATGAAGTAGGTTTATTTGAGGGTGTTATTTTAATAGACAAAATTGTTTCTGGTTTGTTTGTTTCAAGTGATTTTATCAATTTATCCGTTTAAAATCGCTATTTTAGCGAGTGTAACGAATGCTTAACTCAAGCTATAAATTTAAAAAGATTTTTAAATTTCAAGTTAATAGAAATATGTACAATCCGTACTTAATTTATGTCTATTTTTTATAAATTCGCTTCAATTTAAAAATACTTAAAGACAACTTTTTATTTTTTCGTTTAAGCTTATTGGTTATGCTATATGAACAGTACAATAAATCCAATTTTATACGCGTTATGCAATGCAAGTTTTAGAAAAACATTTCGAGAAATACTCGCCAAATTTAAGCTTATCAACAAGCAAAAGTAGTTTCATGTTTCAAAAAAGAAAAAAATGTTGTTTTTTTTTTTTAATTTTTTTTCACATTCGCATTATTTTATTTTGATGCTCAACAACAACAACAAAATTGTATAATTAAATTCAAATAAACCTTGAAAACAAAAATTTGATTTAAAAAATTTGTTTAAACAAAAACTATTTTTAATCTATTAACGAGAAAAAAAATAACTGACTCTCTTAATTTACCTCTATTTGCATCATGGGGTATATAAAATGAAAATATTTTCATTAAAAACTCATAATTTTAGACTAATTGGTTGGAATTTTTTATTTTAAAAAAATGTTCATGTTGATTTGTTTATTTTGAAAATATCAATAATCAAGTTTAAAATGCTTAAGTGTTGCAACAATAACAAAATAACAATAATGTAATGTTATTTTAAAATGTTGACTTAATGGTTAAAAAAAGAGAGAGAGAGAG
Source organism: Brachionus rubens (assembly GCA_022207745.1). Classification (NCBI taxonomy): domain Eukaryota; kingdom Metazoa; phylum Rotifera; class Eurotatoria; order Ploima; family Brachionidae; genus Brachionus; species Brachionus rubens. Next base: position 1,078,496 of record JAJVHD010000020.1, on the reverse strand, counting down.
AGAGAGAGTATCATTATCTTGTTAATTTTATTTTTTTATAAAATTAGTGAAGTCTTTTTGAAATTCTTTTGAAAAACAACAATTGGTTTGGTAAACAAATAATTATCTTAAGAATAACACGCAAAGGGCGTAAAATGATGTCTGAAAAATACCCAATATAAACTATTTCTTAAAGCTCATTATACTCAAAACTTCAAACTGTTTGAATTTTTTCTGATCCTATTATCAGGCCTCATAAAAACCAATTATAATATTTGAATAAAAAAATCAAAAAATTTTGACCTTTCTTTCTCGGCTTTTTTTTAGTGAAATATCGAGTAACTGTTTTAAAAACAAGAACTAATACTTGGGAAAAGGTATCATTGATTTGAAATATGACCTAATAGCGAAAAAGCTGCACGCTGGGACCATAATCGAATCCTCGTATAGAAAAACCTTGCAAGCTAAAAGTGCAATACCGTCATCTTAGTTTGCCATGCGTTTTGGGTATTTATAACCAAATCGAATGGGTAACTCAACCCAGACCCATACCTGAAATCCAAAATTTCTGGTCAACTTATACTTCGCTTTAACTGGCTTCGCTGCTAACGGTGCTCGACTTAGGTTCGCAAATTTTTTTCCCTCTAAAGGATTGTGGAATAACACATTAGTTCAAGAAGGGTTAGTTGACACCTTCGGCGCAATGGTCTTTTGTGTCGCTTGGCTTCGCAGCGTTAAATAACTAGCATTGACTCTCAACTTTAAAGGAGTAGACATGATTTTCATATGGGTACCCTAGGTAAGGAGCAAACCATTCTTTCTCGTTTTTTTATGCCATTGATCGTTAGAAATTAATAAATGGAACCTTCGAATCCTTTTCCTCCCCACCCTTTAACATGGGATTTTTTTTAATTGTACAGCTTCCACAAAGGCACAGGGTGCAGGGTATCGTTAGAATACGTGCCACGCCAAAATCGCCTCATCCTTAAGCGAACCATGTTAATATTCGAGTCTTAAGTATGGTTTTAGTTCTTATGCGTTTATAAAGTTAAAGCTCTTTGAGAGAAAAAATTTTTACAGTGTTAATGAATTGGGTTAAAAATTAGATTTAGAATCATGAGAGGTTTATAAAAATTTTAAGGAATCTTTTTTGTTAAAGTTTTTTATTGAAATTTAACGGTTGGAGTAAATAAGTGATTAAAAAAATCAAAATTTTTTAAACATAAACATTTAAGTGTCATTTTTTTAAATACCTTTTTTTTGTTGTTGTTGCTGTTTGAGAGATTAATTGATTTGATTTGAAAAAAAAAGCAAAAATCGTCACAACAAAAAAAAAAATTTCAATGAAATATTTAGCTAGTAAAAAAAAAACAGATGAGCTTAAAAAATATTTAAAAAAATGCACATTTTTAAATAAACTTTCAAAAACAAAAATTTTTTTTTTTTTTTTCAATTATGGAAATCACATCATAATGGTCACCGGTGAAACCCAACAAAAAATTTTTTGTTACATTTAAATAAACCAAAAGAAGAAGCAAAAAAAAAAACAAATCTAAACGATTCTTGAAAATTTCTTAGTGAAAATTTTTTAAAAACTTTAAGTTATAAATTCAAAATCGATTTGAAAAATTTGACCAAAAAAAAAAAGAATAATCAAAACAAAAAAAAAAGTTTTTTTTTATTAACAACTGTTTTTCAATTCATTTTTAAAGGGAATTAATAGAAAAAAAAAAAGAGAACAAAACTAACAAAAAAATTAAAGTGAATTTTTTTTAAACGGGCAAAAAATTTTTCCAAAAAAAAAAACAAAAATGGCAAAAAATTCTAAATAAGTTTTATGGCTTTTTTTAAATGGATTATTTACAAATTTTGAAACGAAAACGAAATGAAAAAAAAAAAAGAAAATGTGAATTTAGTTGAACATTTTGATTGCTTTTTTTTTTTAAAAAAAAATATCCGATTTAAATTAATTTTTTGAAACAAACTTCAAAAATTAAAATTCTTAAATAATACCATTGGATCACCAAAGACCCGAACCAAAAAAAAAAAACATCCAAGTTTTTTTTTAAAATTATTTAAAACTTTAAATAAAAACAACAACAACAACAGCCTCAATTTTAGTAACAGATCCTAAAGAATCCCAGCGGCCTTGAGTTTTTTAAAAACAATCAAAAAAAAACATATTTTTTTCATAAAAAATAATAAAAATTCAAATAAATTAAAAGCCTGTTTTTGTTTTTTTTCAAAAAAAAATTGATGGCTAAAATTGTTGTGTGTTGTTGTTTGTTATATGACTTAAATAAAATGTTTAAAAGGCAAAAAAAAAAAATTTTTTTGTTTAAAATGTTTAATGTGATGGTTTGTTTTGTCTTGATAGTGGAATATGTTCGCCTGGTTTGCTTAAATCGTGACAATAAGTCCAACATTGATTGCAAAAATAATCTAGACAATTTTCATTACGACAAAAATATACCGATTTAGCATCACATCTTGAGCATTTATCATCGTCTAAATATGGATCAATTTGAATTGTTTTTTCGAATTTTGGGCTAGGATCAGTAGGATCTAAATTGGCTCTGATTGTAACATATCTAGATTTGATTGCTTTTACGTAAGCTTCACGATTTCTGAAAGTAACACGACCACTTCCAATAGGGTATTTGTATTTATCAGTATCCAAACCAGCGTGGATAACTTCACCGAATATTTCTGTCATTACTTTACCGAGACCATGGGCATTTAACATACCATGTAAGGCACCAACAAAAATGGTTGCTTTAGGATCGATTTTGGGAGGTAAATTTTGTTTCGATGGAACGAAACTAGTGTCGTCTTGATTCCATGGGATAACTTCGACTTCTTTTGTTTTACCTCGTTTGTTGAAATTAAAATTACCTGGATATGGCGCTGGCATTAATATATTGTAATAATAATGTTCACCTCCGTTTTTGTACTCTTTTCTACAATCAGCTAAAAGTCTTTGTACAGCTGACTCGTGATCAAAAATAATGTAAACGTAACCTGGTGTCGATCTTTCTTGCATTTTGTTCATGTTCGAAACACGTGGGTGTTTCAAATCTTTGCCGGGAATTTCCAATTTAACAGTACCATATTTATGTAATAATTGTAATAAATAATGTTGATTAACGTCCCATGGTAAACCACCCAAAAAAACTTTACGCGAAAATAAAGAATTTATTTGATAGACTTTTGGGGGTAAACGTCCGGTCCATACAGTACATGTATTTTGAGCATTGTAAACTGGAGATCGAGCACCTGATATTGGAGACTTTGTTGCATTGAAATTTGTCTTTACATTAAGATCATAATTCATTTTTGGTGCTAAATTTTGACCATAATTTTGTGGTAAATTCGAACCGACAAATGAAGAGTAATCTTTGTGGTAATTTTTTGGTGCTGGCGAATTCAAACTAGCCGACATTTTGAAATACTTTGAAAGTTGATCTTCATTCAAAGGGGTCAAAAGAGGGTCTAATTGAGTATTATAATTTCCTAAAGGCGACATGAATTGTTCTTCTTCCATATTTTTTAAACTAGCTGAAGGTGGTGGTGTAGCTGTTAACATGTAACGTTGTTGCGCCAATTTAGAATTATTCGACCAAAGCGATGACGAATCCATTAGGTAAGGATTCAATGTCGATGGAGTCTGTGGTGTATTGACCAAAATTTTGTTGGCAAGATTTTGATTTATCACAGGTGTATATTGATTTGGAAAATTTTTAAAACCATCTTCAATTTGTGGTGTATGAGGTACATTCGGTAAATTTGACGGAAAATTCATAAATTGTTCATAATGATGAACAGGTGAAGACACTTCTGATAACTTTGGGCAATGTGAGTTTATCAACGACTTGATATCGTCATGTTCATCATCGTCTAAATTGTTCATTTCTTCTTCAGTATGATCCAAATCCGAGTTTAACTTGTTCGATTTTTGTAACATTTTTAAATAACTTAGAGTTTGATACAAATTTTGTTCGTCTTTTGAACTCATAGTCTCGCCAAAATTGATTTTATTTTGTACTGGTGTTGGTGGCAAAACTCTTGGTTTGTGTAGACCATTGGCCAAACTTTGAATCAATAACTTGTTCGAAGGGTTTGTCCAAAAACCTGAGTTTTCATAGACTAGACCTCGTACATAGGATGGCAAGTCTTGACCAGTCAATATTTTTTGCTTATACTCTCTTAGATTAGAGTATCTCGATTTAATAAGACGAACAATCATGTTATCGAGTTCTTTGATCAATGGTAGATTAGAAGCTAATATTTTTGGTTTAATAAACTTTCGGATTTGATCGTCCATAAAATTTGAAAATCCTGGAAAAAAAAATATTTTAACCAAAACTTGACAATGTTTAAAAAAAAACGGTATAATTACTTGGAAAGTACAAATTGAACAAAGCAATTGCTATGTACTTGAAACTTATCTTTTGTAAGTGTTCCAAAAATTTGTACAAATCGGCAATCATGAGATTTTCTCTGTATTTGTATTGAATCAATGGCGAATCGCTGAAAATTTTGTTAACTCTTGAAAGCAATTCGTCGTCTGATTCGGACAAATTTGTATCATGTAAAGACCACTCAAACGGTTCATATTGTTCTTGGACTGGTACTTGACTCAAATCAATGGGTGTATCAAAGTCCAAAAAAGACCACAACCAAGCCAAATTGTCCGGTGCGTACGAGTACAACGATCGGAAAATAGCTTGCTCACTATTATTTGCCAAAAATTTCGCTAACAAGTGGATTGATTCTCTAGAATAAAATACTGTATCCTAAACAACAAAAAAAATTCAAAAAAAGAGGTCACAAATATTTGTTTAATTAAAACTTACATTTTGATTAATGTTAAAACTAGCTGCTGTAGAAAAAATTAACGAGCATGAATTTGGCATTGTGGGATTGAAATCATTCATTTGAGTGTTTTGTGTCTTTTGTGCTTGTAAAGCAAGTTTATTTTTTAAACTGTTTATTTGATTTATGAACGATTCAGAAGTTGAACTTGATGACGATGAGGGTGTTGACGATGTCGAGTACTTCGAATCGATATGATTCTCAAAATCATATTCCATTATGTGTTAATAAATTAAAACGTTTCACAGAAAAAAAAAATTTTTTTTGTTTTTTTTGTCCAGAAAAAAATGAGGAGAATAAAAATGTGACCCAAAGACAAAAATTTGCTTAAATGAAGATAAAAATTGGTTCGTGTTATAGTTGCAAAATAGTGTTTTTTGTTTCTTCTCTAAAAAAAATTACACGTGTTACAAAATATGATGAAAGTAGAAAAAAAAGAAGAAAATCTACTAAGCCTAAAAGGATTATGCAATTAAACAATAATGATGGAGAAAAAGTCCTTAGATTTTTGCTGTTTGAAATTTTCAAGTTTATTTATAGTTTTGTTCGAATTTAACCCTGTTAATACCCACAGTTGTTTAGTGTAGGAACACAAACAATAAGAGAGAGAAATAGAAAAAAGAAAGAGCGATGTTTCAAACGTTAAGAAGAAAGTTTATAACTGTTAAAACTTTTTTGTTGTTTTTGGAATTTTTTAAAATTGCAAAATAAAGAGAAGCTTTTTTATATTAAAAATCTAGCCATTCAAGCACCGACATTAAAATACTCATACAATATATATTTTCTTATTTGTTACTTTATTTTCAGTTCGTTTCATCATCTCATATGTTTTAATCCCGTTTGTATGATGTTGCATAGTTGCAAGTAAAGAGAGATTGCAAATTTTGGATCGAATGAGAAAAAAAGCGCGCTCTTTTATTTTCTTTGATTTTTTTTGTTTTTTTAAATATAAAACAAAGTCGAGACGTTCCCTTTTATTTTTTGGTTAAACTCAAATAAAATCAATTGAAAATTTGTTTCAAGTAATCGTCAAAAATAATGTTCGCTTTAATGATAGGATTTTGGAATATTTTGATCGGATTTTGGGTTGTTGTTGTAGGATTTCTTGGTGTATCAGTCACATTGATAACCAGTATGTTTTATTTACTAAATGGATTTTTCAAAGTAGGATTCGGATGTTATCAAGTTATAAAATATTTTCTCAGCAATATGTAATCAAGTTTTTTTGTAAATTTTTTTGTTATCAATTTTTATACAATTTGTTTTTATATTATTGAATAAAATTTTTGAAGATACAGTTATGGCCACTCACGTGTTCCTCTTGTGAACGTTCATGACTTTTGATTTTCACCGAAGTTCACGGTATTTCACAGGAGTTCCCCGAAGTTCACCGGAGTTCCCCACTCTTAATATCACCCTCCTTTTTAAAAAACCGAAATCAGAAATTAAAATTTAAAATTTTACAAAGCTTTTCAAAAGCATAATTCAAGAAACAAAATCAAAACTTAGTAACGAACAGAAACAGCTAACATTTTTTTTAAGATATGAGCTGAAAGCCGAAAATCTGCAACTATATCGATTGCTTTGAAAGAAGCTTCTGCAATTATCAAAATGCCCATTGCAGATCACACACCATTAAAATAGCAATTTGAAGTTGCATATCAATTCAAAAAGATCAATTCGATCATTTCAATTAAAATACTTTAATAGAAATCAAAGTAATATAGAAATGGCTTTGCAGAGATACATTTTTGGATGTTACAAAACATGTCACATTTTTATAAAGCTTCTGCAATTATTAAAATGCGCATTGCAGATCACACATGATTAAAAACATATATTTTCAACTGCGCCATTTATTGAAGGCTTTTTGCAGAATTAATATTCAAATGTGACATGTTTTGTAACATCCAAAAATGTATCTCTGCAAAGCCATTTCTATATTACTTTGATTTCTATTAAAGTATTTTAATTGAAATGATCGAATTGATCTTTTTGAATTGATATGCAACTTCAAATTGCTATTTTAATGGTGTGTGATCTGCAATGGGCATTTTGATAATTGCAGAAGCTTTATCAAAATGTGACATGTTTTGTAACATCCAAAATGTATCTCTGCAAAGCCATTTAAAACATATATTTTTAACTGCGTCATTTTATGCAGATTTTTTGCAGAAGTTATATTGAGATGTGACATGCTTTGTCACACCAAAAAATTTATCTCTGCAAAGCAGTTTCCATATTACTTTCTTTTAAATTAATGTTTAAATTCGAAATGATCGAATCGATCTTTTTGAATTGATTTAGAACTTGAAATTGTCGATTTTTCAATTAATTGACCGAAATTCGTTACAAATTTTCTTAGAATATGATAAACAGCGTTTACTAGAGTTTTTTAGCTTCTAGTAATCATTTTCAAGCAATGTTAGCTTTTTCGGTTCGTTCCTACTCAAGTATTTAAAAAAGGAACCTTGTAATTATCCTGAAAGTTTAGTATCAAAATATCAAATATCAAAAATATCAGACAATCGAAATACAGTGGTGCTATGATATTTGTATTTTACTAAATTTTACGTAAATTATTGTAAATTTACTATTTTTTCCGTAAAATCAGGTAAATTTTCGTAATTTTACCAAAGTAAAAAGTGGTAAATTGACTAATTTTGACGTAAAAAATGATAATTTTACGTAAATTTACGTAAATTTTGGTAAATATCAAAATGTCCAAAAGAAATTCTGACTAATTTTACAACAATTGTTGATAAAAACTTAATAGTTAACTCACTTAGAAAAAAATCGATATTTACTGATACATCAACCTTTATACTACCAACAAAAAAACTCATTACTACTTCAGTGTTTTTTTTGCGATTTATGTCACTTAAAGACTAATAAAGGGTCGAAAATTTTTTTGGACATTTTGATATTTACCAAAATTTACGTAAATTTACGTAAAATTATCATTTTTTACGTCAAAATTAGTCAATTTACCACTTTTTACTTTGGTAAAATTACGAAAATTTACCTGATTTTACGGAAAAAATAGTAAATTTACAATAATTTACGTAAAATTTAGTAAAATACAAATATCGTAGCACCACTGTACATTGCTGACATTTTTGATACTGATATTTTGATACAAAGCTAAGCATCGCCGCGGAGTGGTAGGGGAAAATTTTCGATTTTTTATCCTTACGAAAAAATTATTTTTAGATTAAATTTACGGTGTCAAAAAATACAAATTTAGATTAAACGAAATTTTTTTATTTACCCTTAACCGCTCGTTGGATCATGTCAAGGAGTTATGTAAACACTTATGCACATGCATTAAAAATTAAATTAATATTCGTGCGTTTTTTAATTTTTTGCAAAATTTTTAAAAATTTATCGTAAGTCTGTGACTAAAATTTCCATTTTAACTCTTGTTAACCCAGTCAATTTACCAAAATTTTCAAAAATTATAATTCTAAAGTAAAAAAAAGCGCGAGGATTCTGTTAAAAAACTCAAAAAAATTGCATCAAGAGTTTTATGACAGGTTTTTTCTTGAGCAAGAAAGCTAGTCGGACAAAATTAACAAATCCTTTTTTTATCCATTTTCTAGCCTAACATTTTTAGTAGAATTAATAGATTTTTTTCGTTTTTTGATAACATTTGAAAGTTTTGAAGTTCCTGAACCTTACATCAAATTGTTAAATTAGACCTTCTCCAGTCTGAGGAGAATTGTTGCTGACCTCTAGCTCAGATAAAAATATTTTCTTCAGCAAATTAGAATGAAAAGTTAATTCATTAATTCGAAGATGATGCAGGACTCACCGAGTGGCTTCATATATTCGAATTGACATCATACAAAGCTCTAATGATTAAAACGAATATTTATGTCTGAATCAAGGTAGACGCGTCTACTCTCTTTTTTAAAACAATGTTTTGTTGTTCTTTTTTGATAGAAAAATCTTCTTTAGTTGATACGAGTTTGGATTTGATGAAAAATCGTTTGAAGATTAAATTTTGATGTGGATTAATTAAATGAGATTGAGTCGTAATCGAATTTCGATTATTTAAATCAAGTTTTTTTTTACAATATAATGTTCCAAGACATTTCAATGGGCCAACAAGTTACAAGAATTTCCAAAAAAAATTTTTTTAAAAATAACTAAGATATTGAAATTGGTGTATTTTCAATCATTTCAATAAAACTCGTGATTTTATTTGATTCCAATTAAAATAAAGACTTTTTCAGGAAAAACTAAGCATCCAAGTCATTTCAGGGGAATATCATCAAGGATTATAATAGACTTAAAAAAAATAGAATTAGCAAAAATTCATTTATTCAAAATAAAAATTAATAAAAAAGGCGGGAATTATGAAATAATTTTCACAATTAAATTGCATGAAGCAGATAAAACACCAAAGAAGCCACTTTTAAAATTGGACAACTTTCCGGACCACAAAATACCCGGTGGTAACCAATGAATTGCATTTATTACCCATGAAAAATCTTCAACGAGTTTTAAGTAAACAGTTAAAAATCGTTTGCTAAATAATTCTTTTTTAAAATTTTTGTCTTTTGACGATCTCTTCAAATCGATTATCATATTTTTTAAACTAATTAAATTGCTTTGAAAAATAAAATGCTAAAAGTTGTTCTATTTAAATTCTTAATTTAAAAAAATAATACCATATGATGGAAGCGATTAAAGATACAAGCCAAGCAACTGTACTTATAAGCCAATGAATCCCTGAATCGACACTTATAATTTTGTTGTCAGCAAACCATGCTATGTGTTCACATATGTAATAGACATGTGAAGCTAGATTATTAATTACATTCAGAGCACTAACTATAAAGCTCTTTTCCTGAGAGTTTAAAGTTTAAAATAAAGTTCACCTTGTTAATTAATTAAAGATTACATGTTTACCGAGCCCGTATGATAATGTGTAAGAAAGCATGGAAGGGTCATCTAGAAGTCTTAAAATAACTCTAGCATTCGATATTTGTGAAGATAGTTGATTAAGTTTTTTGGAATGCTCTGGATTTTTTTTTCGTAAATCCGAGTACATTGTCAAGCCATAGCCCATTAACGAAAGAACTTGATCATGACCTCGATAAGTTTCCAATAAATTTGAAGCATTTGTTAAAGCATTCATTTTATCTCATATTTTTGAAACTAAAATTTGATCTTTTTTATCAAGTTTCAAAAAATATTATAAAATTTGAACATAATTTTATTAAAATCAAAATTTGCAAATTAAAATACCTATTTACCCAAGCAAGTCTAATTGCATTTAAACCACATTGAATAGCAAGGAATTCAAATATTCCATTGTAAATTTAACGATCTGTTAATGGGATTTTGTTAATTTACAAAAAAAATTCCAACAACTCGAATGGAAAATCATTAAAACTTGTTGGAAATTTTATCTATGAATTTAAGATGCCCCAAATCATAAAGGTTAGAAGCTTTAAATTCTATTCCTCCCCTGTGATACAATAAAACCAAGTAAAAAAGTGTCTCAAAATCTTTCTCTCATAAATTTCTAAAGAGATAGGTGAGGGTTTGTCATTAAACAAATAAGTTGCTTTGATACAAACGATTCCTCCAAAAATTTCAGCATTTTTCCTTGAAAATTAACGAAAATTGATACTTCAGATATACTGTAGTATCAAAAGTAACTTATCGTTTGAAAAATCCTCACCTATTTTTGTAAGGAAAGACCTACTCTACAAAGCTGATGGGTTTGTGTCTAATCTATATATAAAATTGAAGAGAAATTAGCTCTCAAAAAACACGAAAAACTAAGTAACGTTTATGATTTGGGGCATCTTATCTTAATAGCGCTTTGAAGAATAGGCTCATAGTTCAAAATCGTCTCATTATTTCACATTAATTTTGATTAAATTTTAAGATGATCTTATTTTCTTTGTAAATTATTTCCATAGTTCGTTTTTTCTTCGTGAGAGAGTGATTTGTCAAATCCTAGTTTATCTTAATGAAACCACCACATTGGCCATTATTCAACTGTGATTTTATTTCAAAGTCCTAAAAGGAGAATTGAAGAATATCTTTTTTGAATTTTGAATGGAAATTACTCGAAGCTTTAAAAATAAAAATCTTTTTACCGATAAAATTTATTTAAATGAAAATCAAAGTGCTTAGATACTAAAACAAAAAAAAACATTTGACTTTCATTGGCAATAAAATTTTGGTCTATTCATAAAAATGTAATTTCCATGAACGTTTTCCAACAGATTCTGGTGGAAATCTAAACTTGACTTCCAATTTAGAAAAATCAGTCAAATTAGCCATCAAATTTTGTTGATATGTTTGAAATGAAAATGTTTCATTTTCATTTTGACTTGGATAATTCCATATTTGACCTGAAAATTTCTCGAACAAATCAATTACACTTTCATATTTATTTTGTATTTCAACACACAACTCATTCAAATTAAATAACAATAGAGATTTTGATAGACTAAAAATGGAATCTTTCATTTTATAAACATAAGTCATACAATCACTTATCTCTTGAATTAAAGCCAAATCTTCAAATGCACTTCCTTTTTTGAGCGATATTAAACTCTTTTTTTGTCTGCTTCGTCTCTTTGATTTGTTCGAAAAAGTACTAGCAACAGTGCTTGCCGAAGATCTTGTTGAACCAGCTTGAGATTCAGTATCAAATGTTGAATTACTAATTTCAGACATGGACATATCATCACGGTGTCTATTCTCGTCCTCGTACTCGTCTAAAAGTTCTTTTTCTTTTTTTTTGGCCTTCTCGTCTCTAACTTGATCCAAACGTTCTTTGTGTTCGATAAACTTTTGTTCATATTGTTCTATTGTTTTCATTAAGTCTTGTTGATTTGTTTTCAAAGAAGGTAATAGATTAGTTTCCAAAAAGTCGAAACGGTTTTCTTTATGGATTAGAGTGATAGCCTCTGACCAGTAAGCACCGGTGATATAATTCAAAATGGCGCTTTCACTGTCCTTTAAATAGCTCTCGTAAATTTGAGCGCATTCAAAATATTTGTTTTCTGTTTTGAGTCTTTCGATTAATGAATTCAAATTTTCTGAGTAAGTGTGAGCTGGAAGTTTAAGTTTTAGACAAACGTTTATGAACATTTGCCAATTTAACGATTTCAAAAATTGAACTGATGCTTCTTCTAATTGTTCAGCTCGCATTAAAATGAGACCAGCTTCGTCGTAGTATTTTTTCTCAGCCAAATGACTAGCGAATAATTTCGATATTTTTTTGAACATTTCATCCGATGGTTTGTAATATTTGAGACCCTCTGAATATAACTTGTGGTTATCGACTAATTTAAGGATTTCTTCGTTTTGCTCTGGACCACATTTAACGATACTTTGTAAGGCTTTTTTGTATCTTTTTAAATAAGAATCGATTTTGTATTTACGATAATTTTCTTCTAATTTTTTTAGTTCATTCAAAAATGGAAGATATTCTTTTGGATCCTTAAAAAAATAGAATTTTAAAAGTGATTAATCTAACAGTTATCTACAAATAACTTTGATTGAGAACAATAAATATCGACTATTTCACGAATGCGTCTCGGAATTTCAGTCATGGGCGATTAAAAATAATATAAGCATAAAATATTCATGAATATTCTGATAGTATAAGAAATTTACTACAAGCTGCATGGTAAAACTTATTTTCCGATTATGTTCACCGACGAAGTTTCCATGGAGCTTCCATGCAGTTTGAAGGAAATTATTTACTTTATCCTTAAATGTTTGAATATTGCATGATTTATAATCACCCAATAGTGAAATCCTGAGATAGAATTTAAGATTTATTAAATTCAAAATGACCACACTATCTGAATTTGTTTTTTCTGATATTATTACCTTGTTCTACGACCTCGAAATCCCAGAAAATCAATTTTTCATGGGGGTAAATAATCAAAGATTATATCCCTATCCCTTAGCTTTTTGCAGCCAAATTTCAATGTGCTTTATTTAAATATTTTAGTAAACATGATTGGAAAAAGGTTTAATTGATGTAAAGATATTTTCTGAAAGCTAAAAAGGTACCATTGACGCTATACCATTGTCGATGGGGAAAATAAGGTCTCTAAAGCAATACACGGATGAAAACGGTAAAAATAAAAAAAAATTTCAGTCAAACCGCATCTCCTCCTTGGGGAGCCGCAATACCCGATTTTTTTTTTGCTTCTGATTAAATAAGAGGGATTCTCTACAAATCTCGAAAAAGAATTAGGATTTACCACTTTTTGACTTTAAATTCTTAACATTCGCATAGAAAAACCTTAGATAAATTTCGGGAGTGAAAATTTAATTTTTGAAATTCGGTTAGAGTGCAAAAAAGGGTTCAAAAAAGACTGTTTTTTTAAATTATAGGGTTTAATTTAAGGTTCGCCCAATGCAAAACTTCCACGCTATCTAAATTTACAGAATCTGACCTTAAAGATGAAGGAATTTGCATTATCCGACCCAAAATTCGTGATTCTCGTACAGAATTACCATAGAAAACATATATTATTTGTTATAGCATATATTATATCTGAAATTCGGTTTTGGGAGTTTTTTCAAAGATAATTTAGGCACTTTTTTGAAAAATTTAAAAAATCGTTTACATAAATAATTATATATGTTTTCTATGGTAATTCTGTACGAGAATCACGAAAAGCTAATTCATTCATCTTTAACGTTTTTGATTTTTAGCACCTTTTTAGGCAGTTTTTTTCCATTCTGCAGGTTTATAAACAAAAAATCTAGTCCCAAAATTTTGTAGAGAATTTCTGCTCTCTAAGCCGATAGTTAAAAAAGTATATGTCTTGGGACTTTCCGCGGACTAGATCCCAAAAAACTAAAAAAATTGATATTTTTTTGTTATTTTATTAAAAAAAAAGAATTTAAAAAAAATTTTTTCATCAGAAACCTGTTTAGCTTGTGTAAAATTTTTTTTTCTATCAGAATCTGTATGATAAACCATATAATTGTGTATATTTTACATTGATAGAAACGATTAACTAAAGACAACTCACTCAAGAGTGGCTAAATTTAGGCACCCCTGGGTAAAAATTGAAATTTTTGATCCCCCCCTAAGATTTTGGGAACTTGGGGTTTTCATATATGGGGAACACGGATATGTGGTCAGATTCTGTAAATTTAGATAGCGTGGAAGTTTTGCATTGGGCTAACCTTAATATAAACATGTATACATTTTCTAGGGTTTTTCTATGCGAATACTCTGAATTTTAAGTCTTTGATTTACTGCCAATCAAAAAATTGTTTTTCTCTGATTTACGAGGTCGTAGAACACGGTAACAATATCAGAAATAACAAATGAGTCTGTAACGTTTCATAGCATATATTTTTCATAGCGTCTTTTTTTCGTAGCAAACGAAAAATATTTCGTAGCATTAAAATTAAATTTCGTAGCATATTCGGAAATTTTAATAGCATGTAATGTTTCATAGCATAATAATGAAAAAGACAATAAATCACTTTTTCAGCACTAAAATCGAAGCCTTCAATAAGATTTCCTTTTTTCTAAACGTTTTTTAGTTTATTTAGGTAATGCCCAGGACTTTTTCTTAAAATAGAGATCTTTCAGATACATATTTTTCTTAGATTTAATCAATATCGTAATCATATCCTAATTTGAATAACTTAGTCAAAAAAATCTTAACTTTTAATTTTTTTTGTTCCCTATGTAGATCAGCTATAAAACATTAAATGCTATGAAACAATCGTTTCCCGTTCAATTCATAATCAATTTTAAAAAATATTTACTTTCTGAGATTTTTCAGCAACCATTAAAACAACATCAAAATCATAAGTCCCAAGAGCGACATCAAACAACTCATTAACATCAACAATGTATAACAAATGTCTAAGACCTTCATCAACAACAGCTTGGTTTGAATCTACTCAAAATATGTTATTTATTTTTGACCACATTATAAGATTTCTTACTAAACTAACCCTTCAATTGAATGACTCTGTACAAAGCTTTTTCTAGCTCTTTCATTTTGGCGTAACACGACAATATGACTAGATAAAACTTTGATTTATCCAAATTTTCACATATCTCAATCAACTTTGTACAAATATCAGTTAATTTTGTAGAAGCTTTTTTTGCCTTCAAGTCCTCCTTTTTATTTATGTTTCTCTCTGGATAATGATCTTTGAAAAATGTTAGAGTTGAATCTTCATCACTAAAAAATAAAACTTTAGAGATTATTTTTTTCTAAACTAGTTCGACTAAATTTACTTGAGCTCAGTCAAAAACAAATTAATGAGATTTGAGCTGTTTATTTGTTGAACAAATTTTGTTAAATTCTCCAAAAAATTTTTTGGATTGTGATCATATAAAATGTTCATGTTGACACGATGTTTTCTCATCATTTCAACAGCGTCCAAATATCGAAAACTTAAATTTTAAGTCTTAGAAATTTTAACTTAACAAATAAAATGGCGAAATTACTTGTCAATGTCAGTTTTTAATTTTGATACAACAAGACTTCTTGGATGAATTAATTCCAAATTTCCTCTTGGCATTTGAACAACACAACCGGTGCTTGAATTAAGCGCAATTAAAAGTTTAGCACCTCTTTCGAGTCGTCTTATAGACTCTTCTTGTACTTTTTTACCATTCATGTTACCTTCAAATTTTCATTGATTGAGTTATAAACTTCGATTTTTAACTGTTCGAAAGTCTTACCTAGTTTTTGTAGACTCAAAAATTTAAGGGTGTTTGTATGATCTGTAAATAATAGAAATTCATCGTGGACGTAATATGATGTACAATTATTTGCTATTTCAACATTATCAACGTACAAACGGTAAAATTGTGATAAACCAACACAAAATTCCTTAATTAAGTTTTAGCCTTGTAATTAAACATGAATACCAAATAAAGAAAAAAAATACTTTGCGAGTCTTGTCACTATCTAAAGTGAATATACCAAAGTTCGGACATGGTTGTGGAAATTTGAGATCAGAGTTAAATAGACTCCAATTTGTTTCCTTTCCTTTTTTAATTTAAAATTAAAATCGATTCGTAAAAAAATTATAAATCGACTTACTGTATTTATGAACAGTTCCGTTTGTTGATTGCATAGCTAAGAGCCCTGATTTTGGATCATAATCAGTGTTGAATACTTCATGTTCAAGGTTGATCTCAGTTCTGTTTGTATTAAAGATTTAAAATTAAACAAAGAATTGTAAAGAAAATAGCATTCAAATTTACATTTTCTTAAGCGACAGTTTTCCATCGTTAGATCTCACTATTTCAAATTGTATGAGATTATAAGTTGATTTTTTGTTTTCATAAACAGCTAAAAGCTCATCATGACTCGTCCAAATCAAATGTTGCATACTTGAATTATAATCCTTCATTTCAGCTATCTCCAACCTAATGATAAAAAAAAGATATAACCGGATTACCCATGTTTCCTATGTAATATTCTTGTATTTAACATACTTAACTTGCCCATTGAGTTCGTAACTATAAGTACCCAATTTCAGTCCATTTTGAATTTCTAGAAATAAAAATTTTTAATTCAAATCCCTAAGTTAATTTATAAGATTACCATCTTTAGATTTGAAGTATCTATAAAACTGAACATCTCCATTTATTAAGTACACCAAAAAATCCATGTTTGAGTTTGACCAGACTAATTTGTTAATTGCTTTAGGACACGTGATTTTATGTAGACTCATTGGAGGAGGTACAACTTTGTACTTAAAAGGCGTTATCAAAACATCACCTTCAAATCAAAAGATTAAAAACAAGTTAAAACAAAAATCATTCGGCCTGTTTACATGAATCAACAAGTGCAATCGATCCATTAAAGTCTTCAACTGGCTTACAATAATTTACGAACCATCCAAATTTATAGTTTATGTATTGACCCCTTTCGGTGAATACATGAAGTCTTAAATTAAGAATAAGTCAAGATTAATATTTTTATAAACTCATCGATTTTAATATCTTTACTTGAAGCTGTCTTCAGGATCCCAACAAACAGATGAAACTTTATTTGACATTTCGAAGCTTAATGTTTGCTTTAAATACCAATGGTAATTGCTCATTGACCAAAGCTGTATTAAAGACTTGTTTTCCGAATTGGATGAATCTTGGGCTAATTCTGACCAAATGCACAAAATGGTCGAGTCAAGATTCCAATAGATACCGTTTATTTTCATTTGTCCAATCGGAAATGGTAATGTAAACCCACCATGAGCCAAACCATTTCGTTCAAAAAATATAATCTCATGTTTATTAAAACGATGAATCGATGTTGTTATTAAGGATTTTGAATATTTCCAATCAATGGCTGTGTCCAAGATGTTGACATTTTTTTCGATTGTCGAGTGTAAAATACCTTCTCGATTGAACACTTGAAACTTTCTGCTATTTGTTAATGGATCGACAAAGTGAACTACAAAGTATTCGCCATCTGGTCTCCAACAAACTCTCGCTTGTCTATCGTCCCATGATAACATTTGATCATCGGTCTAAAAGTTTTAAAAATTTAGAGAAAGCCATCGTTGGAAATATTTAATTACTTTTTCTTTAGTTGCATGTTTTCCAACTGAACCTTTAAATTGAGTTTCAAATGAACCCCAACCAACGTTTACAAATCCAGATTCAACAATATTTTCAGTCGATATTTTTTGCTCTGTTACAATATCAAAATCTTTAGTCATCAAAATAAGAGCATTCGTGGATGTAACAAGAACTAGAAGCTCTTGATCTGGACTCCATTGAGCAGCTGATAATCCATCCGAAATACTTCCGACTCCTTCAACCTTTTAAAATACTTTAAAAACTGAATTAAGAAGTTTTTGAAAGTAAATACTCACTGTTTTTGAGAGAATATTCAAAAGATTGAGATCACCTTTAGTATTTATTAGACAAATGTTATTTGACTCGGTAAGAAATTGGAATAAGACAAGTTTATTATCTTGATTGTTTGATAAAAAGTCTTGGTTCAAATCAAACAATGGTTCAATCTAAGATAATTTAAAAATTAGAATCGAGGGTTTAACTTTATGATTAATGAGTTACATTTTGTCCAGCTAACTCGTAAACATGATTATGATCAGATACATATAGACCATTCATATTGGTATCAAATGTGACTAATTCTAATCGATCATTTGATACCTGAATAGATTTTTCATTTGAAATAAGAAGTTTTAAATCGTTCATTTTTACCGATTGGTTCTTTTTTCTATAAAAAAATGACCTCAAAATTCTGGAGTTTTAATTTCAAAATTTTTTTAAAGGTAGATTTTTTTTTGCAATAAAAATTTAAAAGTGTAGCTCTCATGCATATAGATAAGCCCAAAATATCACATGGAAAAAATCAAAATTTTATTTTTAAAATTATTAAATTAACAAAATTTTAGAAAGTTAAAAAAAATACTGTGTTTAACTTTTGTTGGACAGAGCCAAACTTTTTCAAAACTTGTCAAAAAACAAGACTCCTGAAGCTTAAAATTTACTAACTTTTTTCAATAAAATTCTGTCCCAACTTATAGATTTCAGTGTGGTAAGCTTAGTAAAAGTGTATATCTTAGCATTGGATTAAAATTTTCTAGGCGGCCATGCAAACGGCCAAATTGAAAAAATGGCCGGTCAGTTGGCCGCGTGGCCGTTACCCAACACTAGTTGGGAGGAATTCTTGAAAAGATCAGTCATTGAGGACTAAATATAAATCTGAATCGGTAAAACTGATTCTCTATCTACATTTATTTACAAGAAGTGGCTGTGTTTAAACATTTAAGTACTCATTATGGAAAAAAGCTATTATTGATTTGAAGATATGATCTGAAAGATGTAAAGCTTGAGACCAGATTTCGGGAATTAGAATGAGGGACTCGAGTCTTTAAGACTTGAATTCCATCTGAGAGACTGGGGCTCAAGTATAGTCTTTAAAGAATTTATATTATTCTGTAACTAGAGGCGATTCTTTATAAATCTCAGGATACCTTTTTTTATTTTTGGCCAGGTTTTCGAATTTCGAGTCAAAAAGTTAAATTTTTTAATCTTGACGATTTATGGTTTTATTTACTATGTCCGACCTCTAGTGCAAAAAAAATAAAAAAGTAATACTCTTTTCTAGGAAGTCTCTTGTAGTGTTGGCAGTCGACTAATGAACTAACTGGAACGGTAAATTTTCACACCAAGTGCATACATGTAAATTGTAGATCTCTTAGCGTTCTTCTAAATGGTACCCTGGTTGTGTTTATAGAGTCATTCTTTAATGAGAAAAATGGACTTAGTTGCAACTGAAAATCGTTTTTAAATTTAACTTAGCCAATTTTTCTAATTAAGGAATGACTCTATAAACACAATCAGGGTACCATTTAGAAGAAGGCTAAGAGATCTACAATTTACATGTATGCACTTGGTTTGAAAATTTACTGTTCTTGTTTTAGTCCAGTTGGTTCATTAGTCAACTGCCAACACTAGCCTGTTGTGCACAAAGAATGACAAAAAAATCAAAAAGTAGCTCCTGCGATTTATAAAGAATCACCTCTTTTTTAAGCATTATTCAAATTTTAGCGTACAAACATCTACAATCAAATTTCTTATATATTTGTATCTGCCATTTTTTGAAATAAACCGGTCCACCAACCGTACTTAAAATCGAATTATTTTTTCTCCTGTCGGTCTGATGATGGTTCTAAAAATGTAACAATTCGATACAAACTGTTTTACACCAAAGGTCAATGTCTGTTTTCGAGAGCCGTCTTGATGTATTTTGATTATTTTTTCTGATTTAAAACTCAAGATCAATTTAAACAAAAGATAATCGTTTTAAGAATTTATTTACCAATAAATGAAAAATAGATTGTAAAATATTTCTAAAATTCATATAAATCTCCATGGTTTAAAGTTATAAAGTTATCTTTGTCTAATGAAAATTTTTCTAACGCTTCACTTAATTTTTGTTTTGGTTCCAAATAAAACTAGGAATAACGAAATTGATTAAATAAATTAAAAAAAAAATAGTTCTAACTAAATGTTTACCTCGTTTGCTAGAGCAAATGTTCCCCAATGTATGGCAAAAGTTTTATTTGATTTAACATCCATATGAATTTGAACGGCCTCTTCAGGATCAACATGTTGAGGACTCATGAACCATCTTTAAAAAGAAAATTCCTCAAAATCAATTACTTCATTAAATTTCATGAAATACCTTGGTTCATAAGCTCCTATAGGTATGAACGAATAGTCAAAAGGTCCATACATTTTTCCTATTTCTTTAAAAACTGGACAATAACCTGTATCACCTGCAAAATATACACGTTTTGTTTTTCCTAAAATAGCCCAACCACCCCATAACGCTACGTTTTTTGTATTAGGACCTCTAGTAGACCAATGCTGAGCTGGTAAAAAAACAAATTCCAAGTCTTTAAATTTTTTTGATTCCCACCAGGTTAATTCATGTACGTTATCTTCAATTCCAGTTGATTTGAACCACTCGCCGTGCCCCTTACCAACGAACCAGTTCAAAGGATTTTTTTCATCTTTACCAAATTTTTCGTTTAAAGCCTTCACGCTTTGAATATCTAAATGATCGTAATGATTGTGGCTTAAAATTACGGCGTCTAATTTGGGAATTCTATCGATAGTTATTGGCACTGGTCTAAATCGAGCTGGACCTGCAAATTGAACCGGAGAGGCCCTTTAAATTAAATTTTATCAAAAAAAGCTTCTTCGGTTGAATTTGTTTTGGTACCTATTACTGAACACAGGGTCCATTATGATCAATTTATTTTCGAAATTTATAAGACTAGTGGAATGTCCGATCCAAATTACTTTAAACTTATTGGTCGTGTCTTGTTCGCAAAACTTTTTAATCTCTTCATCAGTAATCGAACGAACAGGCAAAGTTTGATCAAGAACTTTACGATCAGTTGGAAGTCGAGTATTATCTTTAACAGTAAGAGACCATCTCAAAACGTCTGTAAAAGCAGGACTTTTCCATGTTGACCATGGATTGTCATAAGCGCCTTTTACAAATAATGGTTGTGATAAACCCTTATGGTCAAACTTTTTAATAAAATTAAAAACCTTTTTGTTCATTTAGTAAGTATGAAATTTTATTACTTTTTGTGTTGAATTATGTGCTTCGTCATTTGAAATCATTTTAAAACTAAAAACTAAAAGTAAAGTTAAACCTACGACAATTAATACAGATTTATATTTTCTCGGCATTATGGTATGATAATTAATGTATAAAGTTACCTTGATTAATAATTTTTTTTTATAATGAAAGTTTGAAGAGAATATGCAAATTTTTGTTAACTTATATTCTGGGATTAGCAATAAAAAAAACAGTTCGCTATATTGATTTGAAATCGAAACCGAAAATAAATTAGATGCTTTTTTAATCATAAATTATTATTCACCAAAAAAAATTGTAACCATATATGATTAAAACATCGAAAGAACTTTTAAGTTTTATTCCTTTAAGGTCCTTTATTTTATAAAAAAAATTAGGAAAAAACTAAAACCAATACTTAAAGAATAATATACCAAAATCTTCCGTTGTGTATTTTAAAAGCTTATATAGAGCGAGTTGCTGATGATACAAGTCTTACGAAGACTGGCAATAAATTATTAAAAATTAAAGTAAATGTGACTTTAAAAATTTAAATAATGTGCTAGAAAAGTATGGACTTTTTGCTTTTCAACATAGAGCTTTAGAGAGAATGCTGTCGTTTTCATACAAGATCATTAAAATGGAGAAACTCACCAATTCAGCTCAAAGAACAATTAGTCTTTAAAATAAATGAACAGTTAATCAGTCTATAATCTAGACATGTTGATTAACCTTGAACTTGGAAGTATTTGGAATGCATTTTGTTCATTCTATCTTTATAATAGGGAATTATGCGAAGTACTAGTAATAATAATATACATTAAATAATAAAGAGTTACTAAAGTACTAGGTAAACGTCTAAAAAATCATCAATATTTTAATTTTGAAATGAAAAATTAGGGAAACGAATAAAAGCGAATAATTCAACAGTCTCATTTTTTTCTCACAAATCACAAAAGTATTCAGATAAATCTAAAATCACTTGATAACGATTTTCGATTTTAATTACCCTTTTACGATGACACTTCAGGACCATATAATGATTTTACCAAAATTCACGTAATACAGGTAATTTTATGTAAAATTACATTTGTAAAAAACGGTATATTTACCTTTATATACCGGACTTTACGCAAATTTACCTGAAATTACGTAAATCCTCGTAAAAAGTAAAAATTCAATATCTTTTTCTTATGCTTTTAATAAAAATGTTCTGAAAAATCCTAAATTTTTAATTTTTGTGATACAGCACGGCTAGTGAAAAAAAGGCGTACTATCCAGCGTACCGTACCGTACCGCACCGTACTTGCGTACCGTAACGTACCCTCCTAGCGTTTCGTACCGTAACCTCAAAGGGTATCGTAACGTATATTCTAAAATTTTTTTTGGATTTAAATTTTTATGAGAAAAAAAGTTTTGCAACATTTATTCAAATAAATGTTTAAATTATTTTTTGACATATTAAATTATATTTCAAAATATTTTTCCTTGGATAGGAACCCTGGTTTGATGGTAAAATTTTTTCTAATAAAAATTTAAATCCAAAAAATGTTCCAAAAATTCCAGAATGTACATTACGATTCGCTTTGAGGGCACAGAACGGTACGCTAAAAGGGTACGGTACGGTGGTAAAGTACGCTTCCCAAAAATGGAACGGTACGCTACGGTAGACGGTACGCCTTTTTTTCACTAGCCGTGCTGTATCATAACTATTGGAGAATACTTCGTAATCTTTTAGACGTACTTAAGATGGATTTCAGTTATTTTGAATATTTTTTTGATGACTTTTTCCGCCGATGTCTATAAATGCTGATGTCAACAAAATTACGAGAACTCGGGAGTGATTTTTAATAATCGAAATTTGCTGATACGATGAGTAAGATTCTCGCGGAGCAAAACGTACACACTACCTTAATTTGTGAATTTTGACTTCATATTTGCAATCTACGTCCCAAAAAAGATATTTTTTTATGTGAGTCCCCAAATCTTATTCAAGTCTGATGCAATTATGCTATATTAAAAATTCTAGTACTCATGTTTGGAGAAGTTTACAGTATAATCTTATCAAGTCTCAAGGAATACCTTAAAACGATATTTTTTTATCATTGGTCGTACAAAAGTGTTTTTCTGCTTAAACAATTTTGTACGATCTTTTTGTACACAAGAGGGCGAAAAAAAGTCATTAAAAAGGACTAGACTGTTAATTTTTTAAAAATACTTTATTAATGTTTTTTTTTAATAATTAAGGTTATTTTTAAAACTAATCTTTTTTTTATAATTTATAACTCTTAAAAGCGCTAAATGAAATTTTTTCTTTCAAACATCAATTAAAAGTTTTTATTTTGTTTTAAATTTATTTAAATGAGAAAAACTTGGTTTTTATCATCTCGGTAAAAAAAGAAAAAAATCAACTAAAATAAAAGAATAAAAGAGTAAAACAGCAAAGAGTTAAAAAAAAAAATTAAAAAACGGTGTCTACAAAATTTTATCTAAAACCATCCAAAAAATCGGCTATTTGATAATTTTTGAGTGGCTTCTGGTTTTAAAGCTTGGCTATTCATATAATTTGAACTTCCGTAATTGTTGTATGTTTGAGCTGGTTGAACAGCTTGATATTGGGTTGGTGGTTGATAGGCTCTTACTGGTTGTGGTTGGTTATATGATTGTTGGGCTGATGGAGAATAACTTTGAGCTGGAGCTTGATAGCTTGGTTGTTGAGCTGGAGCAGAAGGTTGAGCGTATTGTTGTGGAGCTGGGGCTGGTTGGGTATAAGCTTGTTGTTCAGCTGGTTGAGCATAGGTTTGTGGAGCTGGAGCTGGTTGAGAATAGGTTTGGCTGTATTCAGCTGGAGCTTGATAGCTTGGTTGTTGAGCTGGCATTGGTTGACTGTAAGATTGTGGAGCTGGGGCTGGTTGGGTATAAGCTGGTTGTTCAGCTGGCATTGGTTGACTGTAAGATTGTTGAGCTGGAGCTTGATAGCTTTGTTGCTCAGCTGGTTGAGCATAGGTTTGTGGAGCTGGAGCTGGTTGAGAATAGGTTTGGCTGTATTCAGCTGGAGCTTGATAGCTTGGTTGTTGAGCTGGCATTGGTTGACTGTAAGATTGTTGAGCTGGAGCTTGATAGCTTTGTTGCTCAGCTGGTTGAGCATAGGTTTGTGGAGCTGGAGCTGGAGCTGGTTGAGAATAGGTTTGGCTGTATTCAGCTGGAGCTTGATAGCTTGGTTGTTGAGCTGGCATTGGTTGACTGTAAGATTGTGGAGCTGGGGCTGGTTGGGTATAAGCTGGTTGTTCAGCTGGCATTGGTTGACTGTAAGATTGTTGAGCTGGAGCTTGATAGCTTTGTTGCTCAGCTGGTTGAGCATAGGTTTGGCTGTATTCAGCTGGAGCTTGATAGGTTGGTTGTTGAGTTGGCATTGGTTGACTGTAAGATTGTTGAGCTGGAGCTGGGGCTGGAGCTTGATAGCTTTGTTGTTCGACTGGCATTGGTTGGCTGTAAGATTGTTGAGCTGGGGCTGGGGCTTGATAGCTTGGTTGTGGTGCTGGGGCTGGTTGAACATATGCTTGTTGCTGTTGAGCATTATTTTGGTAGCCATAAGCTTGAACACCATATGATTGAACGTTATCATGCATATAAGTGTTATTCAAAACGAAGTTATCAGGTAAGCAAGACAAAACTTCTTGGTTCCATTTAGTACTTGGAGCACATGCTCTAACAAAGGCTCTACCATCAAAATCACAGTGAATGTATTTATGAGTAAAAATGTGTGGGAAATAGTTGTTAACACCTGGGACTAATTTTCCTCTTGGTGGACATGGGTTCATAACGCCATTACAACAACAATCGTCAATTACCTTATCTGGACAGACGCAAGTATAACCTCCAGCATATGATAAACATCTACCTCCATTTTGACATGGGTTTGAAGCACAATAATCAATCATTTGTTCACATGTGACACCAGTGTATCCATTTTTACAACTACAAGTGAAACTATTTCCAGATTCTTGGCATTCACCACCGTTTTTGCATGGGTATGTTAAGCATACACCGTATTTTGGTTTTGGCTTTTCTACACTACAAGTTCTTTCTTCTGGATGCCAGTATAATTCATCAGCACAACGATTAACAGTGAATGTTTGTTCGCCAGTACAATGTAAATAGACGTTATATCCCGATGACGGAACTTCATGGTAGTAATTATCTGATGCCAAATTTTCACTGGTACATGGGTTTCTCATTGTTTCTTTGCAATTAAGACCAATACCGTTCGCACATTGACAGTAGTAACCGTTAACTTGATCAACACAAGTACCTCCCGCACACTTAGCATTACCTTCTAATAAACATTCATCAACATTCACTTCACATCTGTCTCCACTGAAACCTTTTTTGCAAACACATTTTAACAAGTTGTATTCATCGACTAAACATTCTCCATCATTTTGACAATAGTTTGATGGACAAGCTGGTGGATTGTATCCTTCTGGAACACAGTGATGTAAATTTTCATTGAAATAAGTTCCGACTGAACATGGCATGGTATGGTATCTGTTGACATCAACGCAAACAATATAGCTATGTCTATCCCATGGATCTTTATATTGATGGACATCAGTACTTCTTAAAGCTTCTTCTGTGCATGGATTTTGCCATACTTGATCACAATTTGGTCCTGACCATGGTTGTTTACATTCACATGTGAACGATCCACCTTCAACAGTATTGCAAACACCGCCATTTTTGCATGGATAAGAAGCACATAAATCATTTTGAATTTCACAATTAGCACCTGCTCTATCAGCTGGACAAACACATTCGTAACCACCACCGTATTTAGCTTTACATTTTTTGTTACCTGGGCATGGATTTGAAGCACATTCGGTTGTGCAAATTTCACATCTTTGACCAGTCCATCCCCATGGACATGAGCATGAGAATCCGTAGCCATTTGATGAGCATACACCTTCGTTTTGACATGGATTTGGATTGCACGGTGTTGTTGGGACAACTTGAGCGTATGATTGTTGTGATTGTTCAGCTGAAGCTACTTGACCGTATGATGGTTGTTGACTTGGGGCTGGTTGGACATAGCTTTGTTGCTGAGAATATGATTGTTGAGCTGGAACTTGGTAGCTTGATTGTTCAACTGTCATTGGTTGGCTGTACTGTTGTGGAGCTGGGGCTGGTTGAGCATAGGTTTGTGGAGCCGGAGCTGATTGAGCATAGGTTTGTGGAGCTGGAGCTGGTTGAGCATAGGTTTGTGGAGCGGGAGCTGGTTGAACGTATGCTTGTGGAGCTGGAGCTGGTTGAACGTATGCTTGTGGAGCTGGAGCTGGTTGAACGTATGCTTGTGGAGCTGGAGCTGGTTGAACGTATGCTTGTGGAGCTGGAGCTGGTTGAGCATAGGTTTGTGGAGCTGGAGCTGGTTGAGCATAGGTTTGCTGAGAATATGCAGGTTGTTGGGCAGTTTGTGCATAGTTTTGTTGACTAGCTGGAGCTGAATAGGCTGTAGCTTGATTATATTGAGTTTGAGCAGGCTGATTTTCTTCGGGAGATTGGTATCTCAACTTTTGTGTGTACCAACTGTTTCGTGGTTTAGCACTTATAGTCCCTTTAAAAATTTTTTTTGATAAAATTTTTGAATAAAAAGTTACACTTTATTGGAAAATTACCTATAGTTAGGGACACAAGGAATATAAATTTCACTATGTTTCTCATTATCTTAAAAAAAATCAACCTTAAATAATTTGATTTAAGCTTATTGAATAGAATTAAGATGCTTTAGAAATTAATAACAAAAAAGCGACAACACAAAATTTAAAAAAAAAATAGAAGCTCGCTTTGAAAGTTCAAGAATAAGTTTTTATTAGCTAAAAAAAAAAGACTTGTAAGCAATCTATTCTATTCATGTTAGTACATTTTTATACTTCTTAGTGATTAAGCTTATTTTTCATTCAAAGATATACGATGATATGATGACTTGTGTAAGCATGTGAGACTTTTTAAAATTCGAAATTCAAATTCTATAATTTTTAAAATTATTGCAATAATTGCATCAAATGCAAAAAAAAAATAGTTTTTTAAAACAAAATAAATTGAAGGACCTCAAAAAAAAAGAATTATAGAGGACGAGTTTTTATTTAATCTAAAAGTTAATTAATCGATATTGTAAACTAAAATAAATATAACAACAATTACGTTCAAAAAAAAAAAAATTAAATATAAATTTGAAAACTTTGAGTTAGTTTAAAAATAATTTAATCGCTTCTATTTTGCTGATACGGGTTGTTGTTGCTGTTGTTGTAATTGATTTTGGTGTGTAGCATAATCTTCAAGAAATTTTTTAACCTAAAAAAAATATTTTAAATCAATGTCATAATTTAAAATTTATTGTGTGAGATTTTTTACAATTTTTTTAACATGCTCGACAGCTGGATGAGCTTCACCACTTCGACTACGACAACTATTTACTTCATAAGGTGGGGTTATAACCACTGAATTCATTACAACTATATTTTTATCTTCCCATTCGACTTCATTCAAACTTCAAAAATAATTTTATACAAAACTTCTGAAAAAAATTATTGAAAAATTTTACGTTTTGTAGATTGTAAAATACAAGTGTTGTGCTAATGGAGTTACATCATTTCCTAATGAATTTATTTCTTTTAATTTATTTTCAATATTCAGTCTTTTTCTTCTTTCCAACTTTAAAATAAAAATGTTCTATTTCTGTACAAATTTTGTCTAATAATGTAATACCTTTTGAATGTTCAAAGTTGAAATTGGTTCTGGAGATTCAGAGGGTTCTTCTAGTACCTCTAGATTTGAACACCAAGCAATATTAACCATTGTATAATCATAATACCCAGGTTTGTTTGGCACAGGAGATCCTTGTCAAGATTTGTTTATAGAAGAGTTTATGAAAACTTGAAATGGCTAATTACTTAGAGCAAGCATTTTTGTTTGTTGATCATATGCTATTACTTTACCTTGAACATTATTACCTAAACAAGTAACGCATCTAATTGTAGCTCCGATTGGTGGAGCCATAAAATTGTTACTATTGTACGGATCTGAAGAGTTTCCATGATCGCTCGAATTTGAAGTGTTAACAGAACCATTACTCGTCGAGGTTAAAGTGTTTTGTGTTGAATTATTTCTTTCTTTCATTTTCGTTTAAAAAAAATCTACAAACAAGAAATTAAAACAATATTTTGTCTTTTAAAAAATTCAAATTTTTTGAAGAATATTTATGTAAACTCGTTTAAAAATATCGGATTTGAATGTAAAAAATATGTAAAAAAAACGATTTGTAGCAAAAAATTGTTTCAAAGGTTCAAACAAAAAAATAAAATTCAAAACTATATTTGCAATTTCTTAATTTGTTTTTATTTTAAAGCATTCATATCGTTGGATTTGAAGAGCATTAACTCTAAATTTTAGCATGAGATTTGTAATCTTTCTTTTTTTTTAAATTTTAAAATAATTTACGTTTTAACAATTCGGTACAAATTCGGGAATTGAATTACCTAACAGAATTGGACCCTAACTAAACGAAACTCATTCTCCAGAATATACTAAAATACGAAATATTTTTTTTACAGAATGCTTGCTAAATCACGGAACCTGAAACGTCTTAAAATACGGAACAGAAATAATGAAAATTACCGAAATCTGATTTTTAACTTATTCAGACAAATTTCTTTGTGTCTTTTTCATTAAAGTTCAATGTACTTTACAGTGAATTACACTTATAATATTTTACGTTTTACTTGAATCACAAAATGGAGAGACGGCTAATAACTTAAAAGTTATGTTAAGCTAAAAAGCCAATTAGTGATCATGTCCTCGTAACTGGATTAGTAAACAGCCATGATCACCAACCTTCAGATCATAAAATTTGTGATCAAACGTACGAATATTTTCAATTTCTAAAGCTTCAAAAATTTTGAAAAACTTCGTGATCAATAAAAAAATATTAAAAAAAAAAACTCTGTTTCTTTGGAAACTTCAGGCTGGGTAAACAATGCATTTTTTTGGCGGTATTTAGAGCCATAGTTGTAAACCTACTCCTAACTTGTTTGAGCTTTTTATCAACATCATTACTTGAACATGCATCATTACTTGAATTTTATTTTAATTTTCTATCTCTTTATGGTCTGGAAAGTTTTCTTTTAGCATCTAAAATACACAACAAACCTGAATAGCCTACAACGAAAAATCAATATTTAATACACCTTCAGGTACGGATTCTGGTGTAACTACAAGGTCAGTCTCCTCAATAAAATTTTCAGAAACAAAATTTATTGATTCTATTTCTAATAACAAAATATTCTTTTTGTTTTTTTAACAAAATCTTTGGGTAAACAAGCGTTGACTTTATTTTTTCAGTAACTAATTCTTGGCTAGGATTCGATTCATTATTTTTTCCAATTAAACCACCCCTTATTGCGATAAATAAAATTGCTTTTTGTATTTTTTGTTGCAACTGTAGATAATTGGATATTAATTTTTTTAATTTCAAAATTTTTGAATCCTCTGTCCGTATTTTAGACATAGCTATTCCGTGTCCGGATTTTAGTGATTTAAAAATTGGTGATTCTCTTTTGAATTTAGTTTTTTGACTTTCCAATAAAAAATGGTATCAAACCTATAGAAGGTCAAAAGACCAAGACTAATCATTCACTCATGTTTACTCGACAACTCCTAATTTCAAAAATAAAATAAGTTGTAGAATTTCAGTAATAACTTTTTGAATTTATTTAAATTTTGTAAATTCGACTTTCCTGATGAAATTTATCCACCTGAATCAACAACTGCTTAATAAAATATTAGCATAAGCATAAAATATTATAAAATATATAGAACCCCTGTATTTTAAAGCACAAAGAATCTGAAATCGACCAAGGTCTCCAATTTCGTGGCTTATAAATAATTGTACTATGGACAACAATAGTATATCAGCAGCTAAAATGAAAATCTTTATTTTAAAGCCTTCGATTACGTTATGGTTTCGTCCATTATCCGCTTATATACTGTAAATAATTTCAAAAAACTCGAGTGTACTTCAATCCTACCAAAGTATTACGATATTGATCCGACTAAAAAAAATCTTGACATATTTTTTTACTAAGTAGCACCTCTTAAGCACTTTTACTTAAATTATTTTTTTCAAATTGATTTTCGGTTATGTGTACTCTTAGAGAAGGAAAACGATGACCCGAAGGTAGAAATATTTTGAATTAAAAGAAAATAGTTTTTTAAAATGTTTGGTTGGTTCATGATGAAAGACACCAAAAAATGTTTTGAAAAAGCATCTGCTGGGCGAATGGATAGCTTAATTATGGTTTACTTTCTTGATGTGAAGTTAAATATCGACTATAGCCTATCGGACAAAAAAAGTTGACCAATAATATACGTCAAAGCGTATATTTTGGGATTTTGTTGATGTGTAAGGCTAAGTATTATATTTCAAAAATACATTTAGATTTTATCGGTATCATGTTCGGTTTCCATGAAAATATGCGAAACAGCTTAAAAAACTGTTAGACTGTTAGACATTCATGATAGGACTTTCTCAAATACAGAAAGATTTTGAATGATAATTATAAAAAGTCCACACTTAACGAAAACTTTTCTACGCCCCACCCCAGACATGGACACCCATTTATTTTCAGGTATTGGGTCGGTTTGAGTAACCCGAAAAAATTGGGTTTTAGGATTCGGTGAGGGTATAGGTTACCCATAAATTTTTGTTTTTTTGGCTATAGGTCGGGTTGGGTAACTCATAAAAATAGGGTAAGAATACCCCAAAACTCCAGTCAAAAAATCAACTTTTAAACCCAAATACCCTATTTTTATGGGTAACCCAACCAAATCTATAGCCAAAAAAGCAAAAATTTATGGGTAACCTATACCCTCCCCGAATCCTAAAACCCACTCTTTTCGGGACACAATACCTGAAAATAATGCACATATCTGCCCCACCCCACGAAATATTTTAAAATATTTTTTGGCTTTGGTCCCAAAAAAACGAAGAAATATTTTGATGAGATAGTCTGAACGACTGAAGAATACAAATTGATTATTTGAAATATTTTATTAAATCAAAATTAATTAAATTATTTAAAAAAACATGTTGATTTTGCTGTAGTTATAACATTTTAAAATTTTCGTTTACAAAAATAATATTTAGATGTTTAAGATTCATCACTTTCTTTGAGCAAATCATGTAAAAATTTAAGTTTTGTGTAAACTTGACTATATCGATCTCTTTTTTTTAAATACTCTTGATCAGACTTTTTATCTACATAATCGCTTATTACTTTTTGTTTTCTCTCAGCGTATTCTTTACTCATATCGGGGAATAAGCTTAAATCAGCTCGTAGTCTCTCAAATTTTTCTCTTACTCCATCTACATATTGATGTAAATCCAAATACTCTTTATATATCATATCATAGTCTTGCATATACTGTTGCTTTTGTTGTGGATTAGTTATTTTTCTATATTTCCGTTGACATTCTTTAAGCTCTTTACTCTCAATTTCTTGAGATCTTTCTTTATACTCAAAATCAATTTTATGTTTTCTACTGTTTCCATTTGCTAATTCATCTTTATCATTTGGACGTTTAGTGCTTAAATTAAACGACAAATCATCCGCTGACATTTCATCAGAACTTGTAGACGATGAAAAAAGGTCAGATGCTTGTTTGTGTAAAATAGAAGTTTGTTGTTGACTTGGAGGTCGTTGATTTTTTGTTTGATGATTAGCTGATATTGGTTTGAATTGTTCAGATTTTTGAGGCGATACTCTTTTATTTATGCTTACATTGTGCATACTTTTGTCAATTGATGAACTCAATTCATCAAAACTTGTTTCAAAATTTGAGCTTAAATTTAATGACTTGTTTCCAGAACTTGCTGGAATAGAAAACGCTGATGGCTTGTTCGGATATTTTTGTGATAATGACACAGGCAACGATTGATTAAGAGAAACCGAAGCCATTTTTTCTTTGACTTTATTGATATTTTTTTTTACAAATAACTTTTCATTTGGATTATAAAATTGCCAATCTTCTTTAACTTCATTCAACATAACCTCATTTGAAATTTCATAAGTCGAATTTTTTTGATTGAAAACTGCTACAGTTTGTAATAAACTCTCGAATTGTTCTTTTTCCTTCTCATTAAAAGCCGTATCTTTGCCCAATTTTAACATAAGCTCGGCCTTGTTGTAAGATTTAACAGCCAAAAAATGTATCAAACGTTCTTTCAATGGTCGGTCTAAAACTGGATTTCTAGGTTTGATCATTTCTTGACTCGTAATAGGATTAGGCTTATTTATTGGGGTTTTATTTCTATTCGCCATCATCATGTTTGATCCTAAACTTGCTCGATTTACTTTGCTTCCTAGATGCTTTATTTCAATCGTTCTTAAATATTTTAAAATTCTTCAACATGATATTTTCATAAGTTAAGAAATGAAATTACGAATTCTTTTTCGCTTCTTCTTCGACACTGTTGACTTTTTCTTTGGTCGCTTGAAAGACTTCATCATTAGCTTGAACTGTAAGCTTTTGCTCAACTGTTCCGATCGTTTTTAGCCTTGAATTGATTTTTTTCTAAAGATTAATTCCAAAACAATTTTTGTTTGAAACAAACTTGTTATTGGTGTAGTGAACACATTCTAAAGCAGCGCTTGCATCTTTACCATAAGATTCTTTAACCCCAGATAAAGAAAATGAAAATTTCTTGTTAGAATTTGATGATTCAATTGGAAATGTAATTTCCTGTTGAAAAATTTTTAGAATTCCGTGTTTACAAATTCAAAATAAAAGCTGACCTACCCCTGCTTTGTCAGTGTGAAACACGATACTTGGTTTCTTACTCGAATTCTACTCAAATTTAATTTCAATAAACTTTAATAACTTTTTTTCGAAAGGGTTTACTTTATTTTTAAGGAACTCTTCAATTGCTTTTGAACTTGAATCAGTCAATTTTACTAAAATACAGTGCTTGTATAAATCATCACCCTCAGGTTGTTTTATAAGAGTATGTTGACCAAGAGACAGCATTTTTTATCGTTTGGTATATCTAGTTTATTCTTGATTTAAAATCGTCAAAATGGATTTCAAAATTTTATCAGAATAATTTTTCACATTTGTAAATAGAATGTATTCAGATACTTTACAAATTTTTTTAATTTCTGTGCAAAATTAAGTTTCCAAAATTAAATCATCATAAACTGACATGTTAACGCTCATCAGATCCATATTTTTTTTAACTTTGAAATTATGGAAGTTTCGTGAACGCCAGTAAATTAACACATTCACTCTAACTTCAACCTTCTTCATCTTCAATACTAAAATTAGACTCTTTTAGTTTAAGGCAACGAGTGACATGAGTTAATAAACAACAATAATATGTGTTAACTAATTAATCACTCGTAATTTAAGAGGACTGCTTGATTATAAAGCTTTTAAAGCTTTTTTTTATTGAAACAAGTTTTTTCATTTAAGTTATGTTTTATTTTCTCTTAAATTTGAGTTAAAGGTTCTTGAAAAATTTTCAAAGATTTCAATCTCATTTTGATTTCGAATCATATTTTTGTTTTTTTTTAAAGCTTTGTAATGTGGAGTGGCCATGGTCTCTCGAGTAAGATACGGTAAGCTCCGTTAAAGCTATTTCAAATAGAAATGCGCGATTAGAAAACTTTTAGAATTTTCAAGATTTCGAATTATTAAGGCTATAATTTTAAAATACTGCACTTTCACCGAATGCTTTCCGTACCGAACCGTATTTAAAGCGTACCCGTACTGTATGAAAGTTTTAATCTGAAAATTTTGGCCTATTTTATGGCCTGTATACGCGTATACATATTTGTATTACGAATACATAAAATCTTTGATTATGTATACGAGTATACTGAATTCAGAAACTAGTAAATTATACAGTCAGCACTGCGAAAATTACAATGGCAATAAAGCAACTGTATCAGGTGAGAACGGGGTCAAAATTTACAAAAAAGAGCACTATTTATGTATACTCGTATACAGGCCAAAAAAAAACTTTGCTAGAATTTTTTTAGAAAAGGGATCAAAAATTTTCCTCCTATTCGAGAATACGTAGTACGGTACGGGTACGACATTAATTCGGTGGAGGTGCAGTAATTATTTTTTGTTCAAAGAAAGAGGTCTTCCACGATGTCACTTCTGGAAGTTCATAAATTTAGAGGGGTAAGGGAATTTTTTTTAAATTTTTCACATGAAAACTACTCTTAAGGCTGATTTTCTACTAATTTTCAAAAGTTATACCATGATATCGATCAAAATTATTGAAAATATTTTCCAGGTATTTCAATTTGGGAAATCTAAAATAAACATTTTTTTCACTCAATGGTAGGTACTATTTTTCGAGCTTTAAAAGAAGTTGTAAACAAGAAATCTTAAAACAATATGCTAGTTTTAGTTTTTTTTTTCTAGAGCTTCTGTTTCAAATTTTCGTCACCAACACATGCAAGCGATAGCAATTGTTTGCCTTGAAAAAAATTCAATTTGGTTTAAATTTTACAAAATATTTGAATTGATATAAAATCGTTTTAGCATCAAACTCTCTTTTGTATAAGCAAGCAAATATTTAGTAAGCATATTTAAAATGAAAAAAAAAAATTTTTCCAAAGGTTTCTTTCTTGTAAGGTTTCAAACAAATCGAGCGTTTTCTTTTTCTCTGTATTATTACAAAACAAGTCTTTGATGTTTTCTGAACTTTTTTTTTAATTTTCCGTTACATGATTTTTTTAAAATCAGTTAAACATCATAAAAACAATAAACACTGCTACCTTGAGCTCAACAGTGAATAATCATGATATTTTATTTTTTTTTTAAAAATTTCAAATGCTTCCAGAAATGACTCTGCAATTATATCTTTGACAAAAAAAAGAGAAAGCCTTACACAATCATTTATCCTTTTAAAAATATTTTATAACTTTCCTACCAACTGCAGTCTTATAAAATTTTTTTTTATTTTCACTAAAATAAATAGATTCAGTCTAACAATCTGAAAAAAAAAATTGAATCAAACAAATAACTAATTGATCTTCATTAAATAATAATTAATACAAATGATCGGAATATTTGTTTTTCGAAGCCGTTTCAAGAATCAACCATATGATTTTTTATTTAAGGAAATATTTAAAATTTTCTTTTTATTTTGACGACAAAGAAATTCTTTTTTTTTGGTAACGTTGGCTTTTCTCAGTCTCTTTTGTTTTTCGAATCAAAAAATAAGTTTATTAAAAATTTGAATTTTTCGTTTGATTCCTGTAAGGAACTTTAATGGCGGTTATAAAACACAAAAATATTAATATTTGAATCAAATCAGGTTTAATTATAAATATTTTTTTTCTGAAAATCGATTGATTTTTTTTAATTTTAAAATTTTAATATTTACACTTAAGGTCCATAATTAATGAATCAAATCGTTAAAGGAATTTTTTTAATTTGTTTTTGTATCGAATTTTATGTAATCAAATTTAAAAATGAACTTTTAATAATTATTTTTTTTTATTACGCATTTCTAACTACAAGAGTTTAGAAAAGTTTTTAACGCTTTGCCTATCCCAGAGTAAATGAGAATTAAGGTTCGCGTTATGCAAAACGACAGCACTATCTGAATCGGCCATTTTCGATAGCGTATTCGTTATCTACGCATATGGAAACCTAGGAAAACTGCTTTCATAAAGCGGGACCAAAAATAATTTTTGACACGAGGGTCCTGAATTTAGGGAGCCTTTTAACTCGGTGGTTGCGATTTTTAGAATTTTACACTTTAATTGTCATACAAAAGGCTTTATAATTATACATATTCTGAAAGAGCATAAAATTTTGTACATAGCTAAGTATTTTTTACGTTTCTCAAGTGTAGCTAAGCTTCACTTTAAGATGAAAAAAGAATTTTTTTGGGTGTTTTTTCAGTTTGTTTGATTCAAAAATAATATGCTGGATTTTGAATTTTTTGACTATAAATTTGTGATCCTCATGTAGGAAAACTCTAGCAAACAAATAACGCTTCATAAAGAGAGTGTTTTTTTTTCGATTTTGGGTGCTGAAAAAAGTGCAAAAAAGGTAATTTTTTGATAAATTGAAAGAATCATTTTATTCAAAAATTATGTAAATTATGTTAAGGTATGTTTTCTTGGGTTTTTTACATGAGGATTACAAATAAATGGTCAAAAATATGAAAATCCATCATAGTGATTTTTTCGACTTTTTTCGGCCCGATTATACAAAAATTAAAAAAAAATTGGATGCACCATATCCAAAAAAATTTGATAGATAATCGAAAAAATGAACGACATTTATCTTTTTTCAGAAGTTCTCCGGGGCATTGCTTGGGAAAATTTTCAGAGCACGCTGTGCGCTTGCTCTTTAAGTGTATTTTAGTGTTTAAAACAAATAATTACGTTTTTTTTAATGGTAAATTTTTATAAACATAACCGTTTTTCTGAAATATAGGATGAATATAAAGCAACCATCGCTAAAAAAGAATAAAAAATTAAAAGAATAAAACGGACCCTTGAAAAACATCCACCCGGGTGTATTTTCGAAAACATACACCCAGGTGTAACTTTTACATGAAGTGAGGTATGCAAAAAATTATTTTCATATAAGGTAGAGTAAATGAAGGGCTACTAAATTATACCATATTTAGACCCCCTGTGAAGTTATTTGGGTAAGAAAACTGAGTTTTCACTTTTCAGTCTTAAAGGATCCTCATATACCCCCCATAGTTGTTGTATACACCCACCATTTTTTAAATATCAATCGAAAGTTCTCAATGAGATCTACATAGATATATTGTCCATTTTTTATCTGTTATGCTCGGTTGTAGAGATACAAATCGGAAAAGGAAAATGGCGTTTTTTAATGAAAAAATCTTTTAAGACAAGAATAAATTATTGTATCAGAAGTAAAATCAAAACTCTCACAGAAGAACACTTAAACAGCTTATGCACAAATCAAAACTAAACAGTTTGCATTTCAAAGTATGATCTGAAGCTCATGTAGCACAGTTCCTGGAAGCCAGCTAAGTGGTTAAGTTTCTAAGTTTTTTTGCAAGAATTTCGAGTTAGAATGTAAAAAGGATCAACAGTAAAACGTTAAATATTTGTAAAGTTTATTAAATTTGTTTTGGTTTTAAGTTTTGTAAAATTTTAAGCTAGTTTGGACCTTACTTGTTAAACGAATGCCGCGATTCATAAACACTACCATCAAAAAAGTATACATTTTTTATCCTTTAAATTATGAGAGTAAACAAGATTTTATTTAGGATAATCATAGGTTAGTTCTTATAACCTTTTTTGTTCAACAACAAAAATTTATTATCCAAAATTTATTGTTCTAATCAATAATAAATTTATTGGATCGTATCATTTAATCATTTGATTAACATTAAAATGGAAATAAATATGAAAAATGAAAATTACACAACGAATTTTTTTCATTTAATTTTGCAAATTTTGATAAAAAATAAATTAGTTTTTTTCTTTTTAAAGAATTATAAATATTAAATAAAAAGATTAATAGAATATTGATAATTTAATTAATTGTGTTCCGGAACCTAATAAGGATATTTGTTTTTGTTTTTATTAAGTTCATTTTACAGTGGCAAATTTTGTTAACTAAGTGCTTCACTTAACTTGCATTCTTAAATTGTTAATCCTCCTTATTTCAAAGAGGTTTTTAAAATCAAAATTCAATAGCACAAGGTCTATATTTTTAAGCATAAGGATATTAATTGATTTACAATAACTTCATTTTGATTTTATGAAAAAAAAATTTTTTCAAGCCTATCATATAGGAACTTAAACAATGGTTAAATTAAGTAAAAATGAATTTCTGTTTTTCATCAACAAATTTTTTATTTTTATTGATTAGCTAACCATCGGTCCGATTTGGGTTTATGTTTCATCATTAAGAACTTAAACTCTGTTTTTTTTTTGTTGAATTTTTAAATTATTTCTACTTCGATCAAAGTTCATTTTCGTCGAGAGCTTAAGTTAGACTTTCGATCACATCCGAAATACCATACATGAGTCAATTAAACCTGACGATCAGTAGTCACATTTCACATTTGACGATAAGTTGCATTTTTTAACGACCATTTAGTTTTTTTGGCGATAAAGTAAAAATTTTCACGATTAGTTAAATTACTTGACGACCATATTAAGTAATTACTGGTCCCGAATCTCACTGTTCGTGAAATGTGACGATCGTCAGGTTTAATTGACACCCATACAGTAAATCGAACTCGTTGGGGTCAATGAAAAAGCTCGACTAAACCATCAGTTTATTAAATGTATGGGATTTTGTTCGTAAAATTGAGTTAAGCGTGAGGTTTTGTATTTTGGATTCCAAAAGTGAACATTAGTGGAGGCTCACAAAAAAATTTTTTTCACCAAATCTACCAAAAAGTTTGAGTAAATTTTCTAATTCAATTTTTTTCTTCATAACTTTTTTTAGGCAAAATAAAGTTATTTTTCAATTCACGATTTCATTTCAATTCAATTCAATTTTAACTGCGTAATTAAATTGCACTGCAGAATTTCCAATTAGTTAGATATTTGAAATCTCTTCTCTGCAACTTAATTGCGCAGTTAAAATTGAATTGAATTGAAATGAAATCGTGAATTGAAAAACAACTTTATTTTGCCTTTTTTTATGGCTGTCCCTAAAACACGGACTCTGGATTTTACATGCTTATCAAATTCGAATCCGGAATCGATACTAAACTATAGCTTTGGATCAATTTTTCATAACAAATTTTAGGCCCGAAACTGAGGTACCAATGCAAACAAATTCTTCTTTTACTTACTAAAAAATTCTTTTTAAAACCGCTTAAGCAATTTTTGTCTAGGCCAAGTAACGAAATGATAAAAAGTATTATTAATGGTTTTTGGTATTAATGGAATTTTCCTTATACCAGCTTAAGCCAGTTCCGGTGATCAAATTTCACCACTTTTTTTATTTTTTTGATATAACTTCTACAGTATTTACCTCACGCCGATGATTTATACCAAAAAGATGTTCCTGTAAAAAGTCGATTTTTGGTGCTCAAAAAAGTATCAATATTGTCATTCTTTTAAAAATTCATGCATCTTTTCTATGGTTTACATACATAAAGATTACGAATTTTAGCTCAAAAATTTCAAATTCATCATCTTAGTGATTTTTGATTTTTTTGACCTTTTTTGACCTTAAGTGTACAAAAAGTAATACGAAAATGAAAAAAGCAAAATCAAACCTAAATTTGCACCTTCGAATAACTCAGAGATCCTTGATAATACGTTAATTATACGCTTTTTCCGAATATGTATTAATAATATGGGGTTGATGGATTAATAGAAATGTTAGAGATTTAAAAGTAAAGCATGGTTTTTGATGGGTCTTGACACTTTAGACCCTAGGGTTTAAAAAAATATTTTGGACACCCCCTAAAAAATTGGCTCCCTAGGTATTCATACGTTTAGATTACAAATTTGAGGTCGAAAATCACTTTCTTAGATACTGTGGACGTTTAGCATTTCCGGAACGTTACCTCAAAAATTTAGAAAA
Organism: Brachionus rubens; assembly: GCA_022207745.1. Taxonomy (NCBI): domain Eukaryota; kingdom Metazoa; phylum Rotifera; class Eurotatoria; order Ploima; family Brachionidae; genus Brachionus; species Brachionus rubens. Next base: position 1,038,915 of record JAJVHD010000020.1, on the reverse strand, counting down.
AATTTACGATCTGGTCTTAAAATTTTGATGATACCAAAAAGGAGACTTTTTCTCAAACCCATAGAGCTAAGTCAACAATTTAAGAAACAAACATTTATTTTTAAAATAGACGAAAAATTCATAAACTTGAGTTCTAACTTCATGAACGCTGATTAAAACTCACGCCGAACCATCAAGTACAAATTGTTAGAATTCTTAATAGCATTTTTCCAGCAATGCATAAGTTTTGGTTGTTTAAACCTTTTTTGGTTTAGACAATGACAACTTAACAATTCATCTAAAAAGGCAATGATTTTACCTTGCTCATTTCTGATTAAGTATTTAAGTATATTTTTTATAAACATTCTTAGAAAAGTCAAGTACTTGTCTCGATTATCAAATGAAGATTCAAGTATTTTCTTAAAGTGCAAAAGCAACAAAAATTCTTTTAATACAACAAAACAAAAAATTCAATAATAATTGTATAAGAATTCAAAATATTTACTAATTCAACATATAAACGGATCAAAACAAAAACTCAAACTCACTATTTTAAAACACACATACACGAAAGTGATCCCTGAACAATTTATGTATGTGTTAGGATTACTTAACTTAAGAAAACATATTTGTTAGTTATTTTTATTTCGACTTATGACTTCATTAGAATCTATATGTTTTACAAAATTTAACGATTCCAGAAATGTTCTAAAACAAAAAACCTTAAACATAATTTTTCGATTAATTTTTGTGTTATAACTTACATAGGAACAAATGTTTTCACAATTATGGATTTTAATAGGAAACTCATATTTATCTTTTTTAGAGTATCAGGAGTTTAATTAAATTGATTTTGTTCAAATAATATGAGACATAATAAGCAAATAAAATTTGTTTATATGAAAATGTCAAGCAAATTTTTTAATCGGCTTTTATTAATGATGATGATTATCAACAATTAATAAAAACAACTCAAACAAAATCTGTAAACAAGGAGTCGTCTCTTGAAATTTTTTTGTTTCATTCAAAATTAAGGTCACACAGATTAATAAGAGCTCAATTGCAACTTTTGATTTGTTTTTGTTTAAACTTAGATTTCAAAAACAAAAAAGAAATCTAGTCTATGTTTGCGCTAACTTTTTCGTTAGAAAGAAAATTAATAAAAGTATTTGATTTCATTTTTTTTTTTTAGTTTTTTCATTTTGTTGTCACTTTTTCTATCATTTTTTATTGAGAGTCGGAATAATCTATATATTTAAAATTTCAGCGATTTTTTACTATAATACTTTAACATTGTGTTAAAAAGATAGGAAGTAAAAGTAGAAAATTTCGAGACATAAAAAAGAAAAAAATTCCCACGCTCTCTAAATGTGTGACTTTTCGGTTTTCGTAGATAATTTACAGGTAAAATAAAAAGATTAAATATCAACTTATTTGAGGGTTAATTGTTAATTGACACAAAAGAATTAACTAAAATATTTACTATCTTATGTAGAATTAGATAAAGATCTTTAATTAGAAAAAGATCAGACTTGCGAGAAGTACTGGCTTAGGTGTAAGAGTTCCAAAAGTATTAATGTAGCAGGTTTAGCGATTGACTCTTATGAGCTATGGATCCAGCCTTTCAGTCAAGGTAAGAAAATAAATAAAAAAATTGCGATTCGAATTTAGAAAACCAAGTCTGAAGACTGAACTGTATGTGGTAAATATCTTTGGAAAAAGTCTATTTAGTGAAAATATTAAAATGACACACATTTTTTCTCTCAAGTGTTTTAGACTCTGCGGAATTTCTATCGAGAGTTTTATCTTTCTAAAAAAAATTTCACCTGCCGTGATTTAAAAAAATAGACAATCTTAGCTAGATTAAAATTTTATCATTTAGTTTTCTTCTAAGTTTGAGCTAATTGAATAAGATTCGACATTTAGTTTATCAGATGACTTCTCAAAAAAGAACATTCTCAAAATAAGTCATGAGAAAAAATTAAAAAAAAACTGGAAACTCTCATATACATATCATAAATATTTCTTCAACAGTCAGTTTCAAAAATTCCATCACAGGGTTAGCGATGTCCATTTCCCAGAATGTCATTACATGAGAATAATTCTTTTTTTCAACCAAAAAAACTCCGGTATCGTGTTCCAAAAAGTCAAAAAAAATACCCTCAGATTAAATTAAAAAAAAACTTAAAAAATTAACAAAACAACATTCAAACTTATCCCAATAAAATTTTCTCTATTACCGAACGAGATTAAAGTAGACTTACAAATTAATTATTTGTTCCTATTCGATATTTTTTCGTGTACACTGTATGGATAAAAAAGAATTCTGAATTTACCCGAATAATAGCTCGAATGAATTCTCGGTCCAGTTTTAATCTTTCTAAGTGTTCAATAGTTTTCGTAAGTTAGAGATTTAGGAAATACAAGGGTAAGTAATCACTGTGGAAGAGACTAGAATGGATGGAAAATTAAGGTCGCGTCAACAAGCCTTACAATACCGGTCTTTCAAACTGTCCATTTCTGAAAGTTCATGAATTTGGAGTGAAGGGGTAAGGGAAAAATTCTTACTTTTTCTTACTTTTAATCCCAAGAAAAACTTGATAATATTGCCTTTTAAGGGTCGCAGATTACGATAATTGAGTAAGCAGTTGACCAAGTATTGATCTTCAGTTGAAAATAAAATTCATGAGCTTTCAGAAATGGACATTGTGAAAGACCGGAGTTGTACGTTCACAAAATTCGAATCCCCTATGTTATTTTATTTGAATTTGTTTTTTATTCGTTTACCGTTAATGGGATATTCTAGTTTTCATTTAAAAAAAGTTTAATCTATGTTCGCATGAAAATCTATCAAGAGTCCAATTACTTCTCATTTTTATGTTAAAATTTGTATTGGAAACTATAACAACCATTATTTAAAATAACTGATTGTATTGAAATTTTTTAATATATTTTTTTAAATTACCTGTGTGTACAAATTAAATTTTGCAAACGAAAAAAAAAATGGAGCATAAATTTATTAATACTTAAATTCAATTTCGAGGAAAAAAAGAACTTTTTTTTTGTTTTTCAAGGCTCTAAATATAATTGTTTCTTAAAGCTAGTTATTTAAATAAATGCTTGAAGGAGCAATTAAAGTTATTTCTTTTGTTTGTTAAACCTATCCCTGGTTATTATCGTCATCAAACAGAATTCATTACTGAAGTAAAGATCATATATAACTAACTGTAAATGATATTTAATCATCAAATAATGACATTTATCTAATTATACAACTAGGATTACTCGAATTTCAAAGCGAAGACTGATATTGAAAGAAATCATTTTTCTTTTTTCAGAAGTGTTTGTTTAAGAGTCTATAAGTAGATGTTGTTAGCTTTACGACTCTTTAACGATACGAACAAAAAATAATAATTTGTTTGTTAGGATGTATTATTGAATTTTAAGATTCTTCTATTAATGAATAATCTTAAGGATTCAATTAAGATTTATTACAAATTTTTTTTTTTTGTTGGAAATTTGAGATTTGGATTAAGTTAAAAAACAATTTGATAAAATTTTTTTAAAAAAAAAAATAAAAGTAAAACTTGAATCATTTTGTTAATCCGTTAAAAATTTACGTTTTGTAGCTATTTTAAGATAAATAATGAAGTTTTAATAAACTCTTTGGCAATTGTGTAACAAATAAATTTTTCACTTTAAAGAAAATAAACTATGCATCAATTAAGCTTGTTTAGAGGCTATTAACATTGATTTGTTCAATGTTAAATAATGTAATTTAGTTTTTGCTACCCGAATACATAACTTTATTATAAGCGTTATGAAAAAAAAATTGATTTGGCATTTTAAGCTTCTTTAAAGAATAAACGAACGAATTCTTAATTTAATTCACTATTTATCCCAATAGATTTGTATTTTATTTGCTTGTATCTAGTGTAATCTAACTGATAAATAAAAATTTGTAAATAGTTTTCCTAAGTGCTTGAGATCATTTTATAATTGTTTTATTAAATTAGCACCAATTTTAATATCCAAGAAGTAGCTATTTTCTTTAGTTTCAAAATTTACACTGGTTCTTCATCAAGGTTCAATTTTGTTCTAAGGATGATTCTGGGAATAAAACTAAACTCTATCGAAAGTCTTTTAAACTCAACTGGAACTGCGTTGCGAATGGGACAGAAACAGGTTCGAAAACGTCTTTAAAAACAGTTCCCTTCATTGCAAAATTATTATATCTGAAACAAAAAGGTCTCATTCTATTCCTCGAATGGTCATTAGGGCCAGACGAGTTTTTGAACATGCTCTAAATCGTAATCGTATGTAACAGAGGCGTTTTTTGAGTCCGTTTAGAGCGCATTACAAACGTAACGTTATATTTTCGCAAGAATCACTGTAATAATTGTATTCAAAAAGTTCAGTGGTATCTTTGGAGTGTCGCACTAATACCTTTCCTTTGAAATAAGCAAACTTCATAGATCAATAGTTTCTTATAAGACCTTCTTGGCTTATAATTTATGATAGTTTAGAAGAACAAACTTTTCATGTCGCAAAATTGAAATTTTATAAAGTCTGAAGTCGATATTCAAGTTACTTTAAACTATAAAGGCTACCACCAGAAAAAAGTCAAGCTAAAATTTATTTATTAATTTAATTAGAATTAACCTCCTATTTGGATAAGTAAAATACAAAGTACAGTTAAAGTAAAAGTTTTATAAAACTGATTTTTGACGACCATGAGCTGGGGTATGCTGTGTTTTGCTCATAACACTGAGAATAATTTCGGAACTCGAATTGAATTTTTTTGACACGACTTGGATTTGAACCTTCGACCTTCTGCATGGACATCCACGACTGTACCAACTGAGCTATCCCCAAAATGTTTAAAAATCTTTCAAACCATACCATAGCTTTCAAGTCTGTAAACTGTGAATTTTGAACCGAAAAATAAAGTAATTTTCAAAGAGACAGAATAAGTAGAGAGCTGGATCTAGGAATATCAGATATATGTTTTGATCATTAATGTTAAATCCCATTTTATCAAAAAAATCTAATTTAAGCAAACTAATTCAAATAAAGAAGTCCTTTTGGTCAAATTATCGACCATTAATAACTTAAGAGCTTGTTTATTTTCAAATACAAATTATTATTTAAGGGTTTATGTATCTTAATTTACCAAGTTGTTAGTTACAATGAAACAATAAACAAGAAAGAAAAAATTTTCAATAAAAAAATAAGTTTTAAGTACGAATGAGTCATCTTAAGCAATAAATATATTATTCCTTATTATCCTTTTAAGTATATTTTGTTTGAAGGAGACTAATCCTTGAGATAAAGACGATTAACCAATATTCAAAAAACACCAAAGCAATTTTTTTGTTTTTAAAATAATAAATTTGTTTGATGATGTAATGATTTTTCGAAATTATTTTTTTTTTCACTCTTATAAAGCATTGTTTATTTTGATAAAAAAAGAGAAATGGCAATAAAAACAATTGAATAAATAAATTTATTAGAAAATAAAAATAGGGATACTTTAGAAAAGTAGTGACTGTTGTTTGTTGCAAAATAAAACGAAATAAAGGTTTACGTAAAACAGCAATAAATAGAATTATTACAAGTAAAATAGAAAAAAATGTTTTTTTAATGGAATCTAAAAAACAAAGCAAAAAAATAGCTTCCAAACGTTTTACCAGAATTGCAACAAAAAAAAAAGAGAAAAAAACTTATAAACTAAGTAACACATAAATTGTAAATCTCCAAAGTTATATTAAGTTTTTTTTTGTTGTTTCATTAATAAAACCGTTTCTTTTTGTGTTCCATACAATTTTTCCTTTTGAAAAAGTCTAAAGCTTTCAGCAATCAAACTGGTAAATTGATTGTAAAAAAAAAATTTTTTTTCTTTCTTTTATTTCGTTCTTTAATAATAATTGTGTTTGTGTTCATATTCTTTTAGGCAATATTATAAACAAATTATTCGAAACAAATAATTTTGTATTAGATTTTTTAAAACAATTTTTTTTTAATATTCTCAACTCAATTTTGTTGATTCGAAATAATAGCAAAAAGAGCCTCTCCAAATCTCAAGTCCTCTTAGTTGTTATGCTCTACCATCAGTGGCCGAGAAAAAAAAAAAATTTTTTCTAAACAATCCATTCTTAAGCGTATTATTAAATGGTTTTTGGCCGAAATCATGAGTCGTTTTTTTTTGTTGTTTTTTTAGCTTTGCGAAGTTTTATGATTTTTTTTAAGTCGTTCAATATATTAAGCTAATTTTGCTATTAATTACTAAAAGACTTAGAACGCTACAAACGGTCTTTCAATTTTTTTCGAATACAATCGAGACTCACAAAATTATAGACGCGTTCAATTTTTCTTTTATTAAAGTTTTTTTTGTTTCAAAGCTTTCAATTTTTATCCTCGAAAGAATTTAGCTCAAAAAATAAACGTCACTTTTTGTTTCAGATTTTGACTATCTAATGAGCTCAAGGTGCAAAAAAGAAAAACAGGTTTATAATTAAACAAATGAACTACTAATCGATTTAATGTTATTGAATTTTTGAGATTAGGATGTTTTGAAGAAATCCTAAAATACTTGAATCTCAAAATGTTAACTGTTAATATGTTTTTTTTCAATAATTATTTCAAAACAATTTCAAAAGTTTCTGATCAGAAAATAATTTATTTTGAGATCAATAGCTGCAATTTATTTGCGTAAATGAAATTCAAGGTCAAGTATAAAGGATTTAAATTACCATTAACTTACATTCACAAATGGAATGAAAACTTAGGATTATTTTGGCACACCTTTAATTTGAATGCACACAAAACTCTTTGTCATCTAGTTAATGTTTTACCTAAATGTTTACATTAAAAAAATTTAAATCTCAAATAGACCATTTGATCAATCTTTTATTAAAGCTAAAACTTTATATTTGAAGTCTTTAAAAGAAACTTCTAAAAGGTTACATGCATACAAGGGTTAATTGAAGGTAAACTTCCTTGGCTCTGATGATTAATTGATTAACTTTTATGGCTCTTAAAGCCTTTTTTGTTGTTTAGTTTTTTATTGATCCCAAGCAAATTTATAGCTATTACAAAATTTTCTCTATTTTTTTAACGGGTCAGGGGAGCTGATTTTTCATTACTGTAGTGTCAACTTAAGATAATAAAAGATCAAACAAATTTTTTAGCCTAATTTCCAAGAGGGAGGCATCTGTATGAAAAAGATTAAAAAAGGATATGTAAAGTGTTGGAAAACTGACATGAAATTTTGATCCTATGCTAAGCACACAGACATTTATGAGTCGGAACTCAATATTTTTGTATCAGAAGCTTTGAAAATTTTGTGCTCGATTTTTTTGACTAAGCCACTTTTAAGACATTCAAAAATGCTACGTCACTGCCAATCATTTTTTTCACTTGAAAATCCTTAAAGTTTAACAGTTATTTTTAAAATAGCTCGTTACAATATATTTGATTATTCAAATAGAAAAAAAAAAGAGGAGTAATTAAAAGGAAATTATTTAAAATATTTAAAACTAATAAAGTCAACCAGGTAATTTAAATTTAATGATGTAATCTTATATAAATAAATTTAACTTTTCTCAACTAAAAAAAAAAAATTTTTTTAAGGTGCTTTCTATTTAATTTTATTTAATTGTTAGTTTAAGAGAAAAAAAAAAACTTTGTCATTTAATTTTTGTTGTTGTTGTATTTGTTGCAAAACGTTAAACTTTTTTTTGTGTTGTTAAATCACAAAAATCAGAAAAAAGGGGCATCAAATAATTATTGGGTTTAATAAATTATTCAAAAGGTAATAATTCCTTTATATATTTTAAAGCAAGCAACTTCATTTTTACAAAATTATTCGAAAACTTTTGATTTTTATGAAACTATTTCTAAAAAATTTCACCAGAAAATAAAAAAAAATAACATTAATTACTTTTTTTTCTATAGTAACGAAATCAAACTTTCGAAAAAACATGATTTAAAAAAAATTATTAATTTTTTTTTTCTAACGGTAAATGGTTGATAAGTTTATTTATAGGTATGTAACCTGATTACATGGAACTTAAAGCACTTGAAAAAAGAAATGAGTGTTTCTTATTGAAACAGGACTTGAGGGTATATTAAAAATTGAAAATTGTTTCCACACGAGATGTTTCCAAATGGTTACTGCTCATAATTTTCTTGTTAATTAAATAATTTTATTCTTTTTTGTTTTTTTTTTGTTTTCTTTTCTTTATGTAGTCGTTGTTATTATTGTGTAAATTAAAAATATTAATTATAAACTTGCCAAATAATTCGAAATAAAAAGTAAAATTTTATTTTTTTTATTTCATACCTACACAGAAAATTATTAGCAATAAATTTTGAACTTAATTATACATTCGACTTAATTAAAAGAATTCCAATCTTTTTCTTGCTTGCTCACTCTGTCTTTCTTAATTCTATTACACACACACACACAAAATAAAACTTTTGATGATAGGTAATTTTGCTAGAACAAAAACTTAAACGATTTTAAAAAGAAAGCCAAAAAAAGTCTCAAAAATTTTTTGTCGAGAGAATCATTTTTTTATTATTTTCAAAGATTTCTTTTCTCAATCAACCAAGAAAACTTTTTTTTTTATTTTTTTTTTAAGAAGCTAAAAAATATGTTACAAATTTGAACATAAAACGAATAAAATAAAATATTGCGAAATTTAAAGACAAATAAACAAAAAAAAATGGTGCAAGGCGAAATAAACACGGCAGTTACACCTTCTATTCAAGCGAATAACACAAGCAATGGGCGTATGTACGATAATATGAATGCATTTAATATGAACAGTGGGGATGGTGAAAAAAAGAAAAAAGTCGGAAATTATATAATAAGTAAGACAATCGGTGAAGGATCATTTGCGAAAGTTAGACTCGGATATCATTTAATAACACAACAAATGGTAGCTGTTAAAGTTATAAATAAACGTGAAGTACTTAAACGTAATTATCTGCGAGCAAATCTACGTAGAGAAGCTTGTATGATGCAGCGTATGCAACATCCGCATATAATTCAATTGTACGAAGTTATGGAAACTGAAAATTGTTATTACATTGTTATGGAGCTTATTGACGGTATTGAATTTGTCAAATATTTAAGCAAAAAGTAAATACATACCTTGGAATATTGATCTATTTTAAATTAATGAATTATTTGATTAATAGACGTAGCCTAGATGAGAATGAGACTAGAGATTACATTAGACAAATATGTTCTGCCGTTGATCACATGCATAAAGCAAAAGTAGTTCATAGAGATATAAAGTTACAAAATTTTATGCTTGATCAAAATCACAATTTGACTATAATAGGTAATTTTTGAATTCAGTTTTTAAAAAAATTGAAAAAAATTTACACAATTTTGTTCTTAAGACTTTGGGCTTAGTAATTCTTTAGATGATAGAGAATTTTTGAATACTCAATGTGGTAGTCCTGCATACGCTGCTCCTGAAATATTTGCTCATCAAGACTATGGTTCAGAAGTCGATATTTGGTCAATGTAATTTCTAAATTCAATTTGTGTTTTTTTTTGTGTTTTAAACTTTTTTCTTTTAAGCGGTGTGAATATGTACGCCATGTTGGCCGGAAAATTGCCTTTCAAAGTCGAAAATCGAAGTAAAAACTTAGCCAAACTTCATGCATGTATACTCAAAGGTTTTGAATTGCCGCCATTCCTATCTCCAGGTACACGCCCTTAAATAAAAATCACCAAAAACTAAATTAAGTTTTAGCTTTGTTTAATAGATTGTCAAGATTTATTATGTAGATTATTAGATCCTTCGCCAAGTAAACGTATCAAAATGTCCGAAATATTTGCTCATCCATGGTTAAATTTTAACAGTTTTCCAGTCGAATTAATTCCTTATAAGCCTGTTGTTGACACAAAAGAAATAAAAAACGAAATTGTTCAATATCTTGTTCAAAAGTAAGACACTTTTGAAAAAAAAAAAAAATATTTTAATTACGAAATTGATTTTTTTAGACACGATTACACTGAAAATGATGTAATAGACGCAATTGTATATAGAAAACCAATAGCATTAAAAGCAATCTATTATTTAATAGAAAAACGTTTAAAACAAGGCCTTAGTTTTCCTGATCCTGATTATAATGCCCTTATTGAAACAACAAATCCGAGTTCAAAACAATCGTCAAATTATAAAATGCTTACGAATGAGACTAATAACACAAAATCGAATTTTGTAAATCATAATAATCTTACAACAACGAATAATAGTAATACAAACATAAGCCAAACTCCTAATTTATCGTCGAATAACGTGATTATATCAACAAATGGTTCTAGTGGCATTGTCAAACAAAATAGTCAATTATTACCTAAACGCCACAATGTTCAACTAGCAGCACGTTCAAGTTCTCAAAAAAATGTCGATTTTAAATCAATTTTTAACAACATGAACTTAAATAATCGTAATACAAAAGACAATGATTCGGTTACGAATAACGATTCGAATTCACCGTCGCCTGATTTTATAGCCGCTGCCGTCAATCCGATTAGGAATAACACTCAACATGTAACATCAGCCTCGTCAATCCGAACATCAAGACAAACTAATTATGCCGATATGAATCGAAAACAAGTCGGCTCAAATAGCAGTATAAATAACATTAACACTAGTAATAATAATATAAGCAACACAAACGGTTCTAAATATGACACCACTGGTAGGACAAGTGCAACTTCTTACGGTGGAAGTCAGAATGATTATAAAGTTGATAGATACTATGTGCCGACTTCAATGAATCGAGCTTCACCAATCGACGAACCATATCAAGCCCCAGTTTACTATCAACCTGAAAATCGAAATTTATCATCGACAATGAGTAATAATACCGCTAATGTAAAATTAGGAAATACTGGTAGTATTAGAAGTCTTCCGTCAAGTATTTATAGAGGTAGTCCTGAACGTAATCACCCTAAATCCCCTGATCGTTACAACGACTATTTAAATAACACGAATAATACTAATTATTATAGACCGACAACATCTAGGGTTTCATCGCGACCTTCCGATGCATCCGAAAAAAGTTATGATCAAAAATATAAAATCGGAAATTATTTAACATCAAAACGTAGTTTAACATCATACGATGAACCAACACTAGAACGTCAAAAAACAAATCCAAATATAACAAGTAATATTATCAAAAATCGTCAATTACACATGGGCAAAGCTAAAATTGATTTGGATACACAACCAAGTAAATTGAAATATTTTAATTTAATTAATTAAATTAAATAAAAATTTTAAATATTCGATTTATCAACAAAAATAAAAGAAGCCAAGTTTAAAGTCTAAAAAAAAAACTTCTTATCCCATAACCTTTTTTATTATTAACCATAACCGATAAAGAAACGAAAATGAGAGAAATAAATGGTGATTATCGATTATTTAAAATTTTATTTTAATCGTAATCATTAAACGATTTATTTTTTTTTTAAAAAAAAATCAAAAAAAGATTTGAATGTTGGTATTAAAAATGCTAGCAATTATGTTAACAAAACTATAACGAAAAACAGTACGGATAATTTAAAAACTACGACGACAACCAATCCATTAACAAAACACGCATACAGAATGACACCTGTTGAAAATACAGATAATTTATCGAAAAGTAAACAAGTTTCTAATTTGGTACATAGACACTCGAATCCAGCGTCAACATACACAACACCGACGACTACACTTGGCTTGCACAATCAAATATCAAGAACAAGAACTTCATTACAAGATTCAGCAAACGCATTACCTCGAATTAAAATCCAAAGCTAAATTGTTTCTTTTTTTTTTCATATTTTTTAAAAGCAAAATTTTGTAAATCATTTTTTTTTAAAAAAAAAAAATTTTCATATTCCTTTTTTTATTTTGTTTATTTGTAACTCTTATTTCATAAAAATCGGCTTAGTTTCGATTAATGAACAAAAAAAAAAGCAATTTTTTTAATTTTAAAATATTTTGAGTTCAGCAAAAAATGGTATATTTTTGTTTCCAGTTTGAGAAATTATTTTTTATAAAAAAAAAAAACAAAGAAGCCAAAATTTTGAGAAAAAAAAAATGTTGATTTTTTGAAACAACATTTCACTGCCATTGATTATATTTTTCTCTTTTGTTTTTTATTTTTTTTTGTTTGAGTAAATATATTTTTCTAATTTTTTTTTTAAGAATTGTTTTTATAATAAACACATTTATTTCAAGTTTTAAATTGAGTATTTTTTTAGCGGAGATTTTTAAAATAAAAATTTTAGTGCGCTCTCACGCCTTTTGAAAGTGTCTTAATTTAAACCACAGAAAAAAATAAACTTTTAGAAGCCATCGAAATTATTACTCATTCTTTTTTTTTGTTTAAATGTTCTTGATTGGCTTTTCATCTAGATTAACAATAAATTTAATGTAAAATATCTCGATTTTTATAAATAAACAATTATTTGACTAGTAGTCGACTTCAAACTTTCTTATAGTCGATACAGTCCTTCTCAAATCATCAATTGAAATGACTAACCTTCGACTAAATCAATTCATGTTACAGTTATGGGCAGTTTAATAAATTACCAGCGCTTAAAATGTGGAATAGACAAAATACAGTCAGCTCACACTTATATCATCCCATTTGTCCTCAAAACTTGCAGTGATAGAACTTGAATGCATGCTAAAAATCGGAACCGCATCACCTTCAGACTAAAATATGGAACCAAAAAAGTTTTTTTTGTTAGTACTTCAAATAATGGAAAAACGTCAAAATGACCCCATCGGTGCTTCTAGTGTTAAATATGTTTAGAACAAGTACAATGCTGCCTTTAAAATATTAAAGACAATGCGGCTATAATATGCTGATCATGCAAAGGTAAAGAGACAAGCCAACAAGGGAACATATTATAACCCTTCTAATTGATAAAATTAAATTGAATTAAATAAAGTAAAATCTCACTAACTGGATTTCTCTGAAATTTTCAAAATGAATTCGTTATTCGAAAAGTTCAATTTCCGAGAAGAACCGGACTTTGATGCTGAATTAATCGCTTTTAATGACATGCCATTAATAGCAAATTCACAGATTTTGAAAACTCAGTGTCCGTTAATATATGACAAATCACTAAACTCAAGCACTCGATTTTGTTGACGTGTCATATTTATCGAGCCTGACGTTAGTTAATTGAGGAATTTAAATTAATGAATTAAAATTGGAAGGGTTATAATATGTTCCCTTGTTGGCTTGTCTCTTTACCTTTGCATGATCAGCATATTATAGCCGCATTGTCTTTAATATTTTAAAGGCAGCATTGTACTTGTCTCTCTCCCATTGAATCTTTTTTTAAAAAAAGATTAATTAATTTATTTATTTGTTTTACCAATGTCCTGTAATTAAATAAGAAAATAAGCCAATAAGTTGAATATAAAATTTGGTACTGCCATGATAAATTGACTTGACTAGATTCTTCGCTCTTCTTTGGACTTTTTCAATAATATTTATGTTAACTTTCGTAGAAGGGTTCCATATACTTACGTCATATTCAAGATGCGGTCTTACAAGTCCTGTGTACAGGAGTCTAAATGTTTCTTTATCTAAACATACGAATGAGTTCTTGATTTGACCCAAAATTCTGTTGGCTTTGGAAGCCGCAGATGAGCACTGTTGTTCCATTTTAAGTCATTTGAGACAACTACACCAAGATCCTTTGAGTTTATTGGTATTCCAAATATTAATCATGTTTTTGTAATACGCGGCGATCAGTGATCGTAGTGTTCGAAATACGTAAATAGGTAGTAAAGGGAGCAAACATTTGGGAGCAGAACTCTAATTCTTAAATAAGTTAACATGTTTCGCAAAAAATGCTTAAGAAGCATTGCTTACAAAATTCGAGGTAAGGATGTTCTAGTTTGAATTTCACAGAGAACACATAAACTTAAATTTTGTATTTTGACTTTCTTAAAATGAGAACCAAAACATAAAGTTGAAAATAATCATTTCAAAATGGTAAACAAAACATTAAAACCAAATAAAATTATATTTAGTATTGCAAACTGTGATTGAAACATAAAAATCATAGAAAATATTTGCAATCAGAGACAGAACATAAAGAATTAAAATAAAAATTTATTTAGTATTAGTGTCATAATAAACACGCTGTTCTCATTAATCCAGATTGTTTTTGTCCAAACTGTACCTATTGTATCTGCAGTAATTTTTGGGACGCAGCAGTTTGTCTACACTTGTGTTGGTAGTTTCTTTCTCAATTTGATTGATTAATCGGCATTAATTTAATATTAAATATCAGAATTTATTAACTATTTTTATTCTCTTAAAAGAAAGGAGCTTAACTAAAAGGTTTGTTTGTGGTGTCTTTTCAAAATAATATGCAGTCTTCAATAAAATCTTAATTTAATTAGAAAACAGTTCTTTTAAAAATAAATGATTTTTTTTTTATTAAAAAAATTTTCAAATCTGGATCGGATGGAATGGAATATGCTATGAATTGAACCATGACGATTGCTGGATCGTTAGCCAGGTTTAAGAACAAACAACAGTCCCTCTACCCGGTCGAAATCCAGCTTGATTTACCCGAAGGATCGGTTCAACCATTGGACGAATTCTATTCAGCAACATCTTGTTGAATACTTTCGCACCTGTTGACATAAGTGATATACCGCGGTAGTTAGACATAAGTGAGAGATCACCTTTTTTCGGGACTGGTACAATTTTGTTGGTCGTCCATTGCCAAGGTGGTGGATCACCTTTCAGGACTTTGTTGCAAATCTTGAGTAGTTCGGCGGCTACCAGGTCGTCCGTGATATTCAAAAGCTCAGGTGTAATCGATGAATCGAAGCCTGGAGCTTTGTTGCTGTTAAGGGACTCAATGGCTTTCTTCAACTCACCAATCGAAAAATCGTTTGTGTTGATATCGAGGTCCACCTTTGCTGGTTCCGGTGTCTCATAAACGTGGATTGGGTTGATATCGGTGTTTAAGAGCTTCTCAAAGTATGATTCCATTCGTCAAGGAGTTCTTTCCCGCTTGATTGCTTTGAGCCTTTCGATGAACGAACTTTCGTGAATGCTTTCCTTTCCCGCCCGGAAATGCTGTTGATTAGTTTCCAAGTTTTGGATGATTGACCTTTGCTATCAGCTATTTTGAGTTCTTTAAGTTGACCTTCAAGGTATTTGACTTCGTCTTCCTCGTATGCTGCTTTTACTTTATCGGATAGTAGCTTCCACTCATTGAAAAATACTTGGTTGTTTGGGGTGCTTTGACACTCGTGGTACTTGATTTTATCTGAATCCCGTTTTTCCACTAGTTCTTTAGTGCTCAGTGTAATCCAATCCGGTGCTTCGGATTTCTTTACGACTCCGAGAATTTTTTCACCACTTTTCTGTATTATACTAACTAGCTCGTCATATGAATTTTGCACGTTCATTTGATCATTGAGAGTATCAAAACGGTTTTTTAGCTCAAGTTTGAAAGATTCGTAGACACATGGGACTTTCAGTCTACTCCAATCAAGCTTCCCCCGTTTTTCGCTATTAGTTGTTGAGCGTAAACTGACGCACATTTTAGCGCTTAATATACGGTGGTCGGATCTAGTCAGATAAGAAGATAATTATACAGTCAAAATACGATTATATGTAAATTAAAAAAGGAGCAGTGGCGTTTATTAATGTCTGACAACTTAGTTTAACAATTATACAGCTTATTTGATTTAACAAAAATTATGGAAATTAAACAAGAACAAACTACAAAATATCTGTATCAAATCCATTTAAAACCTGCGTTACGACACTCCCTCAGATCTTTTTTTCAATTTTCTAGATGAATTGAAAAAAAGATCGAGAGTAAAACGAGTTGAAAAAACGAGTTTTGTTACTCAAAGCCTTTACTTTTAAAAAACAAAAAAAAAACAAATGGACTTAAGAATTGAACTTTAATCCTTTTTCTATCACAAAGTTAAAATGCAAAAAAATGACTTAAAAAAAAATTATCCAGAATAAAAACCAACACTAACAATATTTTAGACTAACCTATAACTTTTCCGTTTATATCGGCTTAACGGCCTTTATGTATAATTTACGGCTTGTGGAAGAGGTCTACAAAATTATCTAAAAAGAATGCAAAAAAAGACATTTAAAATAACTTTATTTCATAAAATAACAAAAAAAAACATCAAAACTATTTGCTATTTAACAACTTTTCTAATTCATCGACTTCTTTTGGACATTTGTTACTTAACATTTCACATCCCGAATCAGTTATAACCACATCATCTTCAATACGAATCCCTATTCCTCTGTATCTTGCTGGTACACTTTCGTCATTTTGTCTGATATAAATACCAGGCTCAATTGTAATCACTGTGTTTGGTTCCAAATCGATATGCTTCGATACTTCTGGACAATCGTGTACATCCAAACCTAAATAGTGTCCGACATCATGAGCACAAAAGTTTGTTAGTTTCTTCATATAGTTGATTAGTAATGGTGTTGTTTCTGGATCTTCTGTTCGACAATTACTCTCATGCTCTTTTTGATCGATCAACCCAATCTTACTCAACTCGTCACCCATCTTTCTCATCATCACAAAATACAACTTTTGAATAGTCATATTCGGCGAACAACTGTTGATACAATGTTTCTGAACATTCAAACAAACTTGATACAATTCTAATTGTTCTTTGTTAAATTTACCACAAAAAAAAAAAAAAAAAATTTAAAAAATTTAAAAAAAATTCATAAATTAACATAAATTGGTCAAAAATTATTGGAATATGGAGACAAACCCGAAAGAGAGTACAAAGTTGAGACCCCTGGTGCTGAGAACACCTCCGAACCCGCCTATTTTCAGTCCAATCAACAGCTTGGACCAGAATAAACGACCAAAACCAGATGATGACTCTCCGCTTACCACGGATGGGAACGATCTTATGACGCTAAAAACAAGGATGGTTTTACTTGAATCAAAACTGGAATTAAAAGACAAACTTATTAACGAACTCGTATCGAAAATTGAACTGCTAACGAATCGTGTTGTAGCACTCGAGTCTGACCTAAACAATGAGAAGCAAAAAATTAGTAACGTTGAACAAATACAGCATCAGTCAAATACAAGTCCCCCTATCTTGTCGAGCTGGGTTTCAGTTGTAAAAAATGCTGAGGCGTTAGTTACAAACAATCGTATAGAAAGACCGATACAACAAATTGAAGTTATTAATTCGGTTGTATCAGAACAACAGGAAAGAGTCAGAAGGAGAAAAAACGTCGTCGTATTCGGGTTACCTTTGAGTAATAAACCGACTAAAAAAGAACAAGATATTGATGACGACCAGCAAATAGATAAAATTTTTAACGAGCTCAAGATAGACCCAAGATGTATTCGTTTTACTCGTCGTTTTAAGATCAACACTGCCAGCGCTAGACCACCACCTATACTTGTTCAACTTTTTGACGAAAAGGATAAATTTTTGGTCCTTAGAGCAGCAAAAGAATTACGTAGAACAGAAGCGTTTAAAAACATTTTCATCAACCCCGACATGACCGAAGCAGAACGTATTCTTGACAAACAAATGAGAGAAACGAGATACAGCATAAACCAAAGAGAAAGCGGTAACGAGTCAGGAATACGTTGGGGGATTCATAGATCGCGTTTTCGCAGAATCATCACCGAGGCATCAGCCAATGAAGGTGATCAAATGCAGCTCTAGAAATGAAATCAAATCTAACAGTAACGTAAAAAATGTAAATAATCGAAATTGTAACAGAAACCAAAATTATTTTGATGTAAATACAACGAAAAATAACGAAAACGAAAATAATGTATGTAATAAATTCGAAGAATTAAAAATTATTGTTAGTTTGGCTGATTATGACTTAATTTTTATCACAGGAACATGGTTTAAACAGCATTTTTGCCCAGTTTTAGACGGATACACTTTGTATAATAAACCTAGAGATGGTCGGTCTGGAGGCGGAGTATGTATATATGTAAATAAAAAGCTCACATCGTTTGAAGTAATTGATCCGATTCTCCAAGATGAATCTGTTGAACAAATATGGTGCGGTATTAAAATTGGAACAGATCGTATTTTGTCGGGTTGTGTTTATAGACCTCCGGGTCCTGGTCCTAGTGACCCAAAAATTATACAGAGTATCACTAGATCATCCGATATATGTAGACGATTAAATTTTACTGGTATTTTAATATGTGGAGATTTCAACTGTCCCAAAATCGACTGGGGTTTGGGTGAGTACACATCTTGTCCATCGGATGCAGCTCATCAATTTGAACAAAATTTTATTGAGGCAATGGAGGATTGTTTTTATTCCCAAAATGTATTACACCCGACATATCAAGACACAAGTGGGCCGAAAAATTTGTTAGACCTCGTTATAACCGATAACAGTGCTAGAATATATCATATAGATCATGGACCACCGTTAGGATTACTTGACAAGGGTCATCAAACTTTATCATGGTCTTATGGCATAAAGGAGTCGAATGAGACAAGCAAAATACATTTTAAATCGAATGATCTCAACTTTGCTAAGGGAGACTACGTGTCTTTCGAAAAATACCTGTTATCGTTGGATTGGGCTAATATATTTCATGGTTTAGAAATTGAAGAGATGTACAACAAGTTCCTCGAAATTTACGACACCGGTTGTTCAAGATTCTTACCTAAATTAAACAAAACTAAAAATCAAAATCCGTGGATGTGTCGATCTTTAAAATCGCGAATGAGAAACAAAAAATCAGCATGGGAGGCGTTTAGGGCTAGCGGCTGGTCTGAATCAAAGGAGTCTGAGTATAAATATGCGAAGAAGACGTGTGAAAATGAAATAAAAAAAGCGGTAAAAAACTATGAACAAAAGTTAGCAGGCTTGGCTAAGTCTAAACCTAAGCTCATCTACAAGTACATTAACAGTAAAAGAGACGTAAAGCACTCGATTAAAGCACTAAATGACGATAAAAACACCTCAACCACAAATCATCTGGAAATTACGAATATTCTCAACAATTTTTTCACGTCAGTGTATGTCAAGGAAAAAAGTAACCATCTACCTTCGTTCGAATCAAGAACCAACAAAATGTTTGATCCGAAAGCTTGTGATTTATTCGATTTTGATGTTATATTTGGTAAGCTTAATAAACTTGAAGCCAATAAAACTATTGGTCCAGATAAAGTCCACGGAAAAGTGTTGAAGATGACAGCTAGAGCTGTTGCTGTACCTTTAATCTTTATTTTCAGAAAATCTTACGAAAGTGGCAAAGTTCCATCCCATTGGAAGAAGGCAAATGTGACACCATTATTTAAATCCGGAAGTAGAATGTCGGCAAATAACTATCGCCCGGTGTCGTTGACTAGTGTTGTTTGCAAGATCTTCGAAAGTATTCTAAAGGATGCTATGCTTAAACATTTGTTAGAAAATAATTTGATTTCGGAGTCCCAACACGGTTTTTTACCATCAAGATCATGTGCTACGAACCTCATTGAGACAATCGATATTATCAGCTTTGCGTTAGCCAAAAATCTCCCGGTCGACATAGTTTATACGGATTTTGCAAAGGCCTTCGATAAAGTATCACATAGAAAGCTCCTACACAAGCTCAGAGCGTATGGTTTTGGTGAACAAATAATTAACTGGATCAGATCCTTCTTGTCAGAACGTACACAGAGAGTTGTGCTTGGAGAGGTGTGTTCGGAATGGGCTCCAGTTCACAGTGGTGTACCTCAGGGTTCAGTCCTTGGTCCGTTGCTTTTTATTATATATATAAATGATCTATTTGAGTTGATTAGAAATAGTTGTAAAGCATACGCCGACGACACGAAAATAATTGGGACAATCCAAAACTTTTTATCGCATCATAACCTTCAATTTGACATAGATACGATATCAAACTGGTCGAAGTTATGGTCTACTGAGCTAAATAGCGAAAAATGTAAGGTTGTTCATTTTGGAAGTAAAAATACTCGTTTTGATTACGATATACAGTCATCGGATGGGGAAAGAAAATTATTGGCCAAGTCGAATTGTGAGAAAGATCTAGGTATTTTTATAAAGGACAATCTCAAATGGGACACACAAATTAAAGCCTGTACAAACAGAGCAAATTCGATGTTAGCTTTAATACGAAAGGGTTTTAAATACTTAGACATTGGTACGGCAAACCTGCTATATAAATCATTGGTTAGGCCTCACCTTGAATTTGCGATCAGTTCTTGGTGTCCTTTCCTTGAGAAAGATAAAAACGAATTGGAAAAGGTTCAAAGACGAGCAACACGACTGGTACCAGAATTGCGTAAATACGAGTATTCCGAGCGCTTAAAAAGACTTAAATTGACAAATTTATCCGTTCGTCGAATGCGTGGTGATCTTATTCAGATGTACAAGATTAAGCATGGATATGAGAGAGTGAGTTTTGTTAATGGAGTCAAATCGGTTCCAAATAATAAGCCAGAGGGTCGGATTTACAACTTAAGAAGTAACAGTTATACATTAGAGCGCGAGATCGTTAGAAACTGCAACTCGAGGCACTACTTTTTGACAAACAGAGTGACAACATGGTGGAACAAACTATCAAACGAAACAATTAATTCGCCGAATGTGAATGTTTTTAAATCGAGAATAGATAATGTGTTATGTCAAATGAAAACGTAAGACTGCTACAGCTCAATAGAGTTCTGCTAGAGGGTTACTCTTCTAGTCGCAGTCATTTTTATACTACTACTACTACAAACAGGCCAAGTACGAGTGATATCACTTACATACTCATTGTACTGGCAACCAGCATCCATCAACAATAGTTCATCATTTTTGATAATTTGATTGTTTCTGATGTAATGAAGAGTCGTTGCTCTTGGGCCACCTGCTGTAACTGGTATGTATGCCAGATACGATGAGCCACGGACTCGGCAATCGAAATCAAATTTAGAGTATATCAAGTGTTCGTTAATGAGTTTAAGCATAGTTTATGGTTAGAATTACTGTGTACTTTTAATATCTCTCGAAAAAAATGAGAGATATAGAGATATATTATTCTCTCACTTTTTGAGATATATTTGCAGTCGTCATTTTATGAGAGATAAATGTTTTAACAAGTACAATGCTGCCTTTAATATCTTAAAGACAATGGAGATATAATATGATGAACATCCAAAAGTAAAGAGACAAGCGAACAAGGGAACATATTATAACCCATTAAATCGTTAAAATTTACCGTAATGCCTTACAAAGGAACGCTGCTTCTAGAATTGAAATTTTGACTTTAGGTGCCGCATTAACTCAAAGATTTTAGCACCAAATGTGCTTAAAATTTGAAGTTTTTTCTGAGGAAAGTGAGAAAAACAACGATATTGAGTCGAAAATATATAAAAAAATTAGAAACCTCCCTCTTTTTAGTATTAACTTTTCTCATTTTTTTTATCTCATTGAAATCTAAGAGTGTCTAAAAATAACGGACTTGGCTTAGAAATCAACGCACATTAAAATTTCTACAAAATCAGTTAAGTCGAATCAAAACAGGTTTTGAACAGGTTCGATCTTTAAATTGTTTCTTTTTGTCCGAAACCAGATTGGCACAGTTAGTGCTAACATTATTTGCAAGACTAGCTCGCAAACCACTATGGGCTATTTTGATTAGGTCTTGACGTTAAAGATATCTTCGATACCCTTGACCCCGCCAATTCCTGACCTATATAATTTTTGAGTAATTTGCGACACATATGTACAAATCATTGATTACGCTGCAAAAAAAAAGTTTTGTTTTTTTATTCATGATTACTTGATCAATGATCAATGAAGGCACATAATCAGGGACCACCAAAATATGCGAAATGAGGGGATTTAGCGGATTTTTTAGCTGTTCTTTAGTTGTGTTTCGCATATTTTGGTTGTCCCATAATTACATAATACGTAAGATAGTCAAGACTGGTTGGTCATTTTGCAAGCGACCAAAGTCAAAAATAAATGTACATGCAGTTTTAAAAAAAAATAAATTTGATTGTAAACTGTTATTTTATTTCATGAATTTTTTTTCTTTTTCTTTTTTTTAGCTTTATTAATTTAAGTATTTTTACTAATTTAAGCTTTTTTTACTTTTTTTTAGATTAAAAAACTCAACGATACAAAATAAGAATCCTACCAGAATGGACATTAAAAGTCAAAACAAAAAAGAAAGAAGTAAAGAAAGATTGGAAACGATATTAAAAATATCAAGCTTGATGGTAAACGCAATAATGGTTGGATTAAAATTAACAGAAATTTTTTTCTAGAATTAGAATTTTGAAAAAAAAAAAAAATTCTTTGATTTTTTGAGCCTTATTAATTATGTTTTTAGGAAATTTTTTAATTGTTTTTTTAGGAGGGGGATATAGTCCGATACCCCCCTCCTAAAATTTTTTATTCATATTAAACAAGGACAAAATGTCAAAGTTAAAAAAAAAAAGGAAAATTAAAAAAAAACAAAAAATAAAATAAACAAAAACTTCAAAATAGTAATTCAAATTACCGTACCAAGACCTAAAAATTTTATATTTGTTGTCCTTTTATAAATTTTTTTATGATTTTTTCGTGTTTTTTTTGTAATTTTTTGTAATTTTTTTGTAATTTTTTGTGATTTTTTGTAATTTTTTTGTAATTTTTTGTGATTTTTTTGAATTTTTAATGAATTTTATTATTGATTTTTTTTTTAATTTTGGCTGGTACGGTAATCGTAATTTCTCAAAATAGTAATTTTTTACATTTTTTTAATTTTTCTCTTGAGCATGAGAGACTTGTAGCATGAGAGACAATCTCGGCTGCGCTTTGTGTAGCCATTTTTTTTGTAGGCAAAAATTTTATTTGAATCTAAATAAGAAACAAGTTTAGTAAACAAATAACTGTTGTTTAAAAGCCAGGCGATTTGATAAAAATTAATTTAGAAGACATAACAACTTCTAGAGCATAAGCGGAGAGCTTTAATTCTAATGGATGGTCAGCGGGTAATAAAAAAAATACGACAAAAGAAAAGACCCCCCTGAAAAAACTCTCAATTTAATAAAATCTTTAAAAAATACTTGATTTCTGTATCTGTTCGGATAAACTTTGAAATTATTGACTTTGAAATTTTACGAAAATTTTAGAAATTTCCAAAAAGCGACCCCTTCCCCCTAATATTTTTCACTTTTTTTTTTTGATAATTGGGTAATAAAAATAAACAAACAAGTTTTTTACAGCCAAAATTCCGCTTATGCTCTTAGAGTAGAGGTCAAAGGTTTACGTTATGTGTTCTTTTTTATTTTTTTGAAAAATTTATTAATCATTTACTAACCTGGTCGTTCACATGTTCCAAAAATGTACGTTCATGAACTTTTGCGTTCAAGAATTGCTTAGAATGTTCAAAAGTTGCCCGAACAAATAGTAACCTTCTATTTGAATTTTGAAATTCAAAGTATGTGAAAGACAGTTTTATTCTACATCCGTGATGGGATCTCGGAGTCTATTGAGCTTTGCTTGAACAACTTAAAATTGAAAAAATTCCAAATCCTTCTTAATGAATTAATAAAACCAAATTGAATCATTCGTATCTTTTGGTCTGGAGTATTCCACTGTCAATAATTGTATATATTTTTTTTATTCTTATTTTATTTTATTCTTTTTTTTTATTCAATGTAAAACTTTAATATTATTTTTTATTTTACTTCTCCTGAAGGAGGTTAATTTGAATTAAATAAATAAATAAATAAATTAATTAAAAAAGGAGCAGTGGCGTTTATTAATGTCTGACAACTTAGTTTAACAATTATACAGCTTATTTGATTTAAATTTTTAGGTCAAGCGCACTTATTAAAAACTCATAATTATTTTAATTTCTAACAAAGCTAATTAATTATTATATTTGCTTCAAACCATTCAAGTTTGAGTTTACTTTTAACACCCAACTGATTTTAATTATCTCCAACGTTTTTTGCACTAGTAATTTTTTAGTCTTTAAAACTTTATTCCACAATTTTAAAGGTTAATAGAAAGTTTGAGCTTGAGTTAAAAATAAAGTGACCAATTAACTTTGTTTATTTTAATTTTGAGTTTCCTTGGATTACACGGATTCGACATGTACAAGCTAAGTTATAATAATACCAAAATATCTAATACTTTCGAAAGATCCTACTTGATATTCCTAATTTGAAAATTACAGATACAGTTTCTCCCAAATGGACAAACAATATTCCATTAAATATGTCATTCATGTTCGGTTCTATCAGCGTGAATCGTTGTATTTACTTTAATAGCTATCCAACGGGTGCATTTTTGAATTGTAATTTATGTTCATACACAAGAAATGCTATTTGTAATACTAATGATAATTACTTTAATTTTTTTGTATTTTTGATAAAAACAAAAATTCATAACAATTAAAAATGTTTAGGGTTGGTCGACCGGTTTGCTTCAAAAAATTGTTTTATTTGATTTTTTGTTTCATACTATGGTCCAACCCTTATAAATCACATACCAGATTATAGGAAATTAAGTTCTGTATCTTTTGATATGTATATTATGCATTTCTACTTCTAATTGAGCCTTATATTTGAATTTGACCGGTTTTAGAACCGGTTTTTTTAACCGAATTTTTTTAAGGGAAAATTGCTATGTAATCAATGAAAATAATTTTACAATTCAACTTTAAGGGTACCAAAATTTAGGAAATTTTATTTCCTACAACTTATATATCCTTTATAAGGATTCTACCGTTCCATGAAACCATAAATAAAAATTAACCGGTTTTACGATAAAAACCGGTCGACCAACCCTAAAAATATTTTCGTTGTTTAAGAGGCTTGATATTAGTAATAAATATGTAGTTCCAACCTCACCATCTGAGATTGGAACCACATAGCCAGAGTTTGGGAATCAGTCTTAAAGACTTAAAACTGCTTAAGTCTGAGTCTTTAAATTTCTTTCTGATTGACTTAATTTTTAAGTCTTAAAATTTTTTTATGGCGACTCAGACACAAATTTAAGTCATGTTTCACAATTTAAGTCATAGGGGGTATCAGTAAGAAAAATTTCCAACACAAGGTCTATTATAAAAAAAAATCCATGGTTATACCCCCTTTATATGTAAGAAAATGACAGAGGAGCCGAAATTTTGGACCTCCACTCCTTCAAGATCAATTATTTTCAACAAAATATTAAAATTTTAACGTATTTTGTTTACTAAGATTTAAAAGTTGAATTTCCGCTTTTTAAGAAAAATCGGTGTTTAAACAATCTTTTTTTTTTTTCAAAAAAAAACTTCTCATGATGGTCTTGAGGGATGGGTCTGAGATTTCATGAAAGTTCAAAAAAAAAATTATGATTTCAATTAAACAATAGTATAATTCAATTCAAGTATTGCAAAGAAAATATCACACTTAAATTAGGAGATCCGAGTTCTAATTTTTATCGACATCTACGTCACAATGAACTCCACTTGATATTGGTCGATAAAAATATGCTTACACCTTGCTGTATTAGAAAAAGTCAACTACGACACCAGCCGCAAAAGATACACCTTCATCATCAAATAAAGGTCTAAAAAGAAATTTGGGTATAACTGATAGTCCTCAACCGTTGATTCGCTTTTTTGATGATTGTAAAACGTCTGACCCGAAAAAAAATCAAACTCGATCTTAAATTGTGTAGTTTAGTCGTTTCAAAGTCGTTACCACGATAGTCGATGCTGTTGAATTTCTTTAAAATGTGTTTAAAATTAGTTAATCATAATTATAAGAATTTGAATAACTTTTCTTTCAAAATTTAATGAGACTCAGACTTAAAAGACTTGAGTCTTTATTTTTTTTTTGAGACTTAGATTTTTTTTTTATTTATCAGGTCACAAAGACTGAGACTTAAAATTGAGTCTTTCTAAAAAGTTTGATTCCCAAACTCGGTACATAGCCAGTCCTATCCGTATGTCCACCGATGTACATTGTTTTACATTTTGGCACGTTCAGTTCAGTAGACCATTTTGTTGTCCAGTTGTTTAGTACGACAAGATCATTTTGAAATTGAGTCGACCCCGATTCGTTCTTATTCAACATTCCTAACATCTTCAAATCGTCTACATAAGACAAACACGTGCTTTAAATTGAGTCAAATAGATCGTTTATATAAATAACAAACAAAATAAGCCCTAAAACCGATTCTTGAGGAACACCACTTGTTACTTCTTCCTATCCTGACACTAAATCACCAAGAACTATTCTTTGCTTTCTTTCGAGTAGATAAGACTTAATCCATTCATATAGTTCGTTGACAATCCCATAAGCTCTGAGCTTTTTTAATAGTTTTCTGTGTGAGACTTTATCAAAGGTTTTCGAGAAGTCTGTGTAGATGATATCAATCAGATTTCCTCTTTCAAACTCATATGTAACTTTGTCAATAAACTCAATCAAATTTGTAGAGCATGATTTACCAGGTACAAAACCATGCTGCTTTTCATTAATCAGATTATTCAATAATAAGAAAATCATAGGAATCGCTTCCGGGTTATTTTAAAAGTATTAGATTCCGAGTTATAGAATATAGCCTAACAAATTCGGATCCGGGTTTTAGCAAAAAAAACTTAACCTTGTTTTGTTCCGGATTTTAGGGATAACCAGAATTTTTTATTCACAAATTGAAAATTTATGCTTCTAGATTTGGACGTTATACAGTATGTCTAGAAAATTCATATTTTTATTTTGGGACTGTTTTGTTTTTGAGTGGTCTGGCGTTTGAAAAAAAAAAGTTAAATTTTTTTTTTCAATTTTTATTCATCATAAATTTTCACATCGGAAAAATACAAAAATAAGGATAGATAAAAAAAATGACTCGTGTGAAATAAAGTAAAACAAAAACTTGTAAAACATGTAAAACATATTATGTTTTATAGAAAGTAAAACATAATTTATTCAAATAAAATATTTTAAAACATATACATAGGAAAAATTGGTGATACTTTTTACTAGTCGAATATGTTTTACTAGCAAGATTTTTTTTATTGGACAAAACATCTATTACCTTTTTCAAAAATTTTTGGAATCAGCTTTTCAAATTTAAATTATGGATTTATTAAATTAGCTTTTAAGTTTGCCTAATTACCTCATTAACGAGATTTAGGTATAGATTATAGATTATTTAAAAAATTCTGCTCTTGCTTTAAAATTTAGAAAAAAAGTTGAAGATTTTCTATAAAAAAGGCAAATGATAAAGTATTTATTTGATCACTTTAAAGAAATTATTTGACATTATCCAAATATCTATATTTATTTAGTAAAATTCTTTTTGAGCATGGTCATTCACTGAGCTAGAAATTTTTAATTTTCTTTCCTGTATTTACTTAGATAAAAACTCGGTAAAAGTGATACCTATATTGTTAAAACTAAATTCATAAAACTTGAATTTGAGATTCTAATTGAATTATTTAGAAACACTTCATTCTGATCAATCTAAAAATCATAATACCTAAAGCCTAAAAAAAGTTAGCCTAAAATCAATCTTTTGGAGTCTACTTCTAAGAATGCGGTTACGGTAAATCTTTTTTTTTGAGTAAAAAAATGTCCAAAAATGAACGTTCAAATGTTTTCATTTGAATTCAATGAATATTTTTGAACGCTTATGAATACAAATGAAAACATTTGAACGTTCATTTTTGGAACATGTGAACGACCAGGGTAGTAGAAAGAAGAACAGAATACAAAAAATTTGCTTCAAAAATATTTAATATCCATCAAAACTTAAGCTTGGAATAAATAAATTTTAGTTCTAATTTATACGTTTCATTCAATTTTTTTTATTCAGGTGTGCCTACAGTCATTCGCCAAGCTTTTAACAAGACACCACGAACCTTACATCATCCTTATTTCTCAAATTATCAGAAAAAAATGCTTTATGAAAAGTTTATGTTTTGTCCAATCAAAAAAATTTTGCTAGTAAAACATATTCGACTCTAACGTATCACATGTATATGTTTGAACATGTTTTATTTGAATAAATTATGTTTTACTTTCTATAAAACATAATATGTTTTACATGTTTTACAAGTTTTTGTTTTACTTTATTTCACACTAGTAAAAAAATGAAAATAAAAAAATCCGGCGAAAAACGAACAAATAATTTTGGCATAAGTATATTAGGTATATTTTGGGAACCTATTTTTTGGCCAGTATACGCGTATACATACCGTATGTATACGCGTATACATATATGTATTACGAATACATAATATGTATACGACCAAGGTATTCGTATACATATTTATATGATTATGTATACTCGTATACATAAAACAAACAAGTGAAAATTTTTGGATACATGTATGGATCTCACACTTAAAAAATTACGAATTTTTTACAATATCCAAAATTGAACGAAAAGTAATAAACAATAAACGATCTTTTTCTTTGTTTGGTTCTTTAGCCCCCTCAATTGACAAAATTTCTTCATTTAATAAATTTTGCTCATTGACTTTTTTTTTAAGATCATCATTTTTTAATGAAAACTAGAAACCCACTCAATGGTAAACGAATAAAAATAAATATTTTTAAATAACATTTGTTTCGGAGATTCAAATCTGGTGAACATTAAGACTTTTAGAGACGACTCTTATTTCTTCAATTCTTGTTTATTTCAGAGTGATCCATATCCCTAGTATTTCCTAAATCTCTGATTGACGAATGCTATCGAACACCTAGAAAGATCTGAATTAATGGACTGAGAATTCATTTAAGCTCTTTAAGACTAAAGAATTCTTTTTTAATTCTGAAAGTGTATCCGAAAAAACATCGAATAGGAACAAATTATTTTTTTGTAAATTTACTTCAGTCTCGATCAGAAATACAGAAGCATAATCTTCCATTTTTATTGGCATCATTTCAAATGATTTTTTGTAACTTTTTTTATTTTAGTCAGAGGGTAATTTTTTGACATTTTTGGAACATGATGCCGGACAGGGTAGGTTTTTTTGATGGGAAAAAAAAATTATTTAGGTTATCCCTAAAACATGTGGATTTTTTGGACCTAAAAGACGGATCCGGATTTTTCAACTGTTTCCTAAAAAGCTGATTAGGACCGAAAAAATTTAATTTTTCTCAATACATTTAACATTTTCCTTTTTAAGAAAGGATTCAAAAAGGAAATTGCCTCTTCGCTTGCGTATAATATGCATTCGAAATTTAGCTTTTTTTAGCTTAGCTACTCTGCTTAGATTAAAATTTGTAATGAAAACTTGATTTTTTAAATTAGGAACCGTGTTTTAGATGTAAGAAATCCGGATTCGTATTTTAGAAGGTATGATATGAGTCCGTGTTTTCTTTATTTTTTTTTTAGATCAAACTCAGAAATAAACTAAGATTTTATTTTTTGTTTTGAAAAAGTTAACAATTAATTTAAAAAAAAAACATTAACGATTATTAAAAAAACGAAATAAATTTGAGAAGAACCTCAGGCTTCTCCAAATTAATCGAATTCCAGTCCTTCGAATTCGTTTTCTTTTGCCTTAATTTGACTGACACCCTTTTTCCTATCACGATCAAAAGGCTGGTGCCATAACTGCCCCTTTCGGAACCTTTATTTTAAGTCATCACCACTCGAAAGCCTGCGAGCTCATTTTATGAATCAGTGAGCGCTTGGCTGAGTCGCGAGTCAATGGACCGAGATGTAGCATTCCCTCGAGGGTAGAAAAATTTCGGTCATCGGATGATGTAAAATTCAAAAACACAAAACCCTGGGAACGCGCTATATACCGTTCATTGTAACTCTAAATGGGGAGATCATTTGCCACCAAATGGGAATGGTGGTGACTTAAAAAATGGTTCCGAAATGAACAATTAAGCAGGTTGAGAAATTGAGCTTAAAGAACAAAAAATTAAAGCAAATGTATTGGATGGTCAAAGAGCAAATTCAACTAAAATTATTTGTTTTAATTGTAATTTTTCAACTATCGGTCACCACTCTGAAAATTTTATATTTCGAAATCAAATATCATCTAGTTTCTGAAATACTGTTTGCTCTCTTTTATTTTTTAATTTACTTTAGAATTGATCAATCATCACAAAAAAGGAACGATTTATTTTTTTTAAATTAGACGAATTTTGTAAAAGTTAAAATAAATTCGAATAAGTTTTCTGTTGGTCTTATAACGGATCTGCACATGTAACAAAGTGTAACAAACTTTGTTACACCATTGAGCAAAAACTCTACAGTCTAATTGCGCATTTAGCTTCAATACTTTTTAATAGTGTCCGTTTTTCTGAAACTTTGCATAAATTTAGCAGAGGTTGCTCAATGGTGTAACAAAGTTTGTTACACTTTTTTACATGCGCAGATTCATCATAAGACCAACAGAAAAAATATCATTTAAATTTTTCAAAATTTTTCTGATTCTTTGTACTAAACTTCACAATGCTTTTTTTCACTTAAAACTTTCTGTCAAGTTAATTAATTGATTAACAAAATTAGGAGAAAAATGATAAATAAGATACTAAAATTATTTGTGTCAATTAACAATTAAACCTCGAATAAGTTGAAATTTAGTATTTTTATTTTACCTGTAAATTATCTTACGAAAACCGAAAAGTCACACATTTAGAGAGCGTGGGAATTTTTTTTTGTTTAATGTCTCGAAATTATCTTCATTCACTTCCTATCTTTTTGACACAATGTTAAAGTATTATAGTAAAAAATCGCTGAAATTTTAAATAGATAGATAAATCGTTAAACAACTGATAATTATCTTTAAAAGCTTTGTTAATTTTTTTCTTTGTCGCTCTCGCTTCCAACTTGAGTTGTTGCTGTTGGAATTTTTTTTTCCTATTTGTCCCCTACAGTAAATATTCGATTATACAGAATAGAAAATTTTCTTGGGTTCTGTAAAACCGATTTTTCTAGATAATCGAATAGGGTGTATAGACACTAAATATTGTCTTGTAAAAGCGAAAAATGGCAGTTATAAGACAAAAAAACTTGTCATGTAAGATTTTCGAAATTCTGGATAATCGAATTCTGTATAGTCGAATATTTACTCTACATATTACAGTAAAAATTCGATTATACAGAGCTCGATTATACATAAATTCGTTTAAACATAATCTTGAAAAAATATGACGACAAAATAACTGTCTTAAGTTTTTTTTCTTGATGAAAGGGCACCAAACTCGATTTTTAAATTTAATTTGATTTTTAGAAATAAGAAAACCTTAGACTGTTCATGAAGCAAATCTTAAGATAAGAGTCAGATAGTCTTCTAAAGAGAAAATCATCAATCTTGAAAATCATTCAAAGTTTATAAGCCGCTAAAACCGTTGAGCAATCTTTTTAATTAAAAGTCGGTATGGAAAACTTAAAATTATTCTTGGTTTTAAGTTTAAAGATGAATTTATTAAGATTAAGAAAATAGCCTATGAATACAACATCGGATTATCCGCTGTTTATCAAATTGTCAGAACACTAACTTACTCATTGAAAAAAAAACGCGAAGAGAATCCAAACAGTCCATTGTGGAAAGTCTTCAAAAAACTAACTTTTTTATATAAATTTTTTTTTCAATAAGACAAAAAAAATTTCATTATGCATACTTGATTTTACATAAAATTCGCTCGAACATAAATCTCAAAATTTTTTCATTATGTATAAGCGAATTTCTACTGTATGTATACGTAATACATATATGTATACGCGTATACTGGCCAAAAAATAGGTTCACAAAATATACCTATGCCACAATCTTTATTAAAAAAACAAGTCTAAGATAGTGAAGCAACTTTTTATATGCGAGTAACGAGCCGTTAATTTAAAATTTATTTAGGATTATGTTTTACAGTAGATTCTCGGTTATACCGCCTAATTTTTTTTGTGGACCACATTCGGCTAAAGTTTAATGTGGACATGGCCTGTTTTTGCCGATTTCGCTCCACAAAACCCCCAATTTTAGTTCAAGATTACAATGTTTTATATTTACATTACCATCATTAACCACTTTAAACAAAAATATATTTTTCGGCATGGTTCCTACTTAAGGCATGGCCCTCCTTTTTTATTGAAGGCATGGCCCTAATATTTTATTGAAGGCATGGCCTTTTTTTAGAAAATTTAGATTTGGCAAATAAAATAATTAATCAGTTTCAAATTGGTCTGATTTCTTAGATCTCTTGTTCAAATTATCTGCCCGAGTTATATCGGCCGTTCATGAGACGGTAAATAAGCTCCTAAAAGTTGTCTAAGGTCGAAGTTTCATTTTTTTACCTGGATAGAGATGATTATTTGAACCTGTCTATACTTGAACTAAAATGGCGGTTATATTGCTAAAAACCAAAAAATTGGAATTGAAGGGCAAAAGTGAAGTTTAGGGTAATGGAGCAGGAGCAATTTTGCATAAGTCTTAAACATTTTGTTCCGCTGCCTTTATTACGAAAATTCAATTTGTGTAAATCGAAACAAAGTTTGTTGAACCTAAATTCAACGTCTGCAACCCGCATTTCAATTTGAATACTTTTTAATCGTGTGCAATTTTAAGAGTAAATTTAGATTTTTACTGTTCTTGTGCTTATAGTGTTTTTTTTTAGTGTAAAATACTATTTAGTTGGTGCTAACTTTTTGCTTTATGTTTACTAATTTTTTTGATTAAGAGAAATATACTATACTTTTTCTGTCTTTACTTTTCCTCGTATTTTGAGTGTAAAATGAAAATTAAGTGCCAAAAATAAATGAAACAAATGAGTATACAAACGAGATGTTAATTAGCGAAATTTACTAAATTTACTAAAAAAAATTTTAAAGACAAAAATATGAACATAATGAAAAATATTCTTGACCTTTAATTTTTAACAAAGAAATGCATAAGAAATAGATACAGAATAACGTCCAATAGAAATGCGTAAGAATAAGTCCAATCAAAACACGAATGTATTCGTCTAATAAAAATCGTTTCTCCGTTTTCAACATGCCCCTACGCATCTGTCTATTAAGCTCGTTCCTCGCAATAAAGTTTAGAAATCGTTCTTTTTTAACATTTAAAATGACCGCCTTTAGCATTGATACATGCAGCGATACATTTTGGCATAGATTCAATCAAGTTGAACAGAACCGTCTTTAAGTGCTCAATTGACGTTATTTTAGTTTTTACCAATTTATGGTCAATATATGTCCACAAGTTTTCGATAGGATTGAAATCTGGTGATCTAGGACACCAGGGAAGTACAGTTATTTGTTTATCTTCAAACCAGTTTTGAATGGAGTGTTCTTAGAAAAATAGTAACCCTTCTTAGAAAAATAGCTCGGCTGATGGCAATAATTCGTTTTCCAGGGTAGACAAACTGGTTTATTCGGCCAGTATAAATAGTACAGCACCGAGTACCATTGTAATTAATGCAACCCCAAATTCCTACTGAACATCCACCATTCTGTAGCCATGGTAAACAAAACTTCGGATGATACTTCTCATTTGCGAATCTTTTGACAAATACTCTTGATTTTCGGTTTAGAACCTCGAAATTTGACTCGTCGCTGAAAATCACTTTAGACCAATCTTGAATTGTCCAATCATGTCGTGGTCTGTCTTGAAATGTCAAAAGTGGCTTTCTTATAAAAACATACGATTGGATGTTTTTTTTCAATAGAATTTTTCTAATGGTGTCTTTGTTAACTCTAGCCTCATCAAAGGTAGAACTAAAGTCAGTCTATAGCTGATTGAAGGGTTGACTCTGACCTTTCTAAAAATGTATGATTTTTTTCGACTGGTAAGCTTTGGTGGTCTACCAGACCTTGGTAATTCTTTACAACTGGAAGTGATTTCTGAATTTCGTTTGGTTGTAAAGACGCATTTCTCAGAAACACCAACTAACCCCGCTATTTCTTTTTGAGACTTGGCCTTATCTTTCAACAGACCAATTATTTGCCATCTTTGGGCCTGGGTTAATTTTTTTTTACCCATTTTTATGTTAAAATCAGAAATACTGTATATGTTTTGGAACTCGGCGATTTTTTATGTTAAGTAAATGGTATTTATGAACTGCTATTCAAAATTAATTTTAAGAGATGTTCTGACATTCCCAAAAAAAAAAATCTCAAGGATAGACTGGGTGTGGTTTAATTTTTTACGAAAGTCAAATTTCTAAACTTTATTGACAATTTATTTTTTACTTAATTTTCATCAGGGAATTTAGAGACAAAATTAGGAGTGACTGGAATATTTATTTGGGATTTCCGACATATCATTAGATAGCTGATACAAATCTCAACAAGATAGGATGGTTAGTTTAGTGCGATAATTTTTAATTATTTTAAGATTTATGATTGAATTATTTTTTTTTCTTAATTTCTAAATTTATTAGACATACTGTAAAAATCTAATGTTCGAATTATTGAGGACATTATTGAACACTGATTAGTAAAATAATTATTAGTGTATAGTGTTGCAAAATTATCTATAATCAAGACAGTTAAAATATTTATTGATATGTTAAATTTTCAAGTAATAAAAAGACGATTGAGCTTTCGTTTTAAACCTTAAACCGAATTATTAATATTTTTTTAAGAAATAAATTTAACTATTCAAATACACTGCTTTTACGTAAAGAGGAGAATTTGTAAAATTACTGTCTATAAATTTGTTAACCTTTTGTTAAAGAGCCCCAAATCATAAATCTTACTAGCTTTAAATTCTATTCCTCCTTTGTGATACAATAAATCCAAGTTAAAAAGTGTCTGAGCATCTTTCTATCATAATTGTCTCTGGATATAGGTGAGGGTTTGTCATAAAACAAATAGTTTTCTTTAATACAAGCGATTTTTCTAAAATTTTAGCATTTTTCCATGAAAATTTACGGAAATCGATATTTCGGATAGTATCAAGAGTTACTTGTCATTTGAAAAACCTTCAATTTTTCTTGTAGAGAAAGACTTAAACTAGAAAGCTGAAAAGTTTGTGTCCTATCTAGATATAAAATTGAAGAGAAATTAGCTCTCAAAAACCATGAAAAACTAACTGAGATTTATGATTTGGTGCATCCTACTTCTTTTTTTCATTTTTAACGTAAAATAACGTAATTTTGAGTAATAAATAGTAAACTATTCAACCATCATTACGAATTACAGTAAAGCTTTAAATGTCTGATATCAGTCTCAAACACTTAATTCGTTATCTTGTCTTAACTGACCTAGCTTACTGACCAGCAGATAAAAATCATTATTTAGTAATGAAAATGTTTGTCTTTCATACGAAAAAGTTGTGTTAAATGGTGAATTGTGAGGTTAAATAAAGAGGTGCAACAAACAGTTGAACTCTCAGTCCAACTATGAAATCAAAACGCTCATTATTCAAGCGTATCCGCAAAATAGACCTTCAAGACAGTAGTGGGGTTGCAATTACATATGTTTTTGCAATTACAGTCGTCTCGCGCTTATATCCCCTAATCGGTTCTCAGCAAGTATGGGGATATAATTAAGTTGGGATACAATGAAATAAAAGCAAAAAAGCTACAAAAATACAAAATTTTTATTACAAATTAAGTTTTACCCATAACAAATTACAAAACGGATAAGAAAATTAGTTTTTAGGCTTAAAAAAATTTAAAATTTCATTTTGTTTTAATTTTTTAAAATAGTCTTTTTCACATGTTTTAAAAGATTTCCTCTCCCTTTAATTTTATACACAGTAGATCGATCAACTCCAAACTCAAGACCAATTTTTTTTTTAAATATTGGCACCAGAGCAAGCTCTATCCGGCCGGTTTATTTAAATATAATAAAATAAGGTAGAAGTGTTTTGTCTAAAATATTCATCTGAATAATTTATAGATAATTTTCTATCAATAATGGCCAATTTCGTTTCATTCGTTATTTTTTGTCTTTTTTTGAGGTCATTTTGAAGTTAAGTTTTCTTTATATAAATAAGCACACGTCGGAAAAAATTGAATAAAAAAAAATTAATGGGTTATAACAAAAAGTCAATTGTATGCAATATGTGTATTTGTTCTTATATTTGTCTGGGTTATAATTAAATTTTGGGGATAAAGATGGGATAAAACAAAAATAAACTTAACATTATAATGTATTAGGGAAATTGGTTCTGTATAATTTTTGGGATATAAACCCGAGGGGATATTATGGTGGCGGGATATAACGGTGAGACGACTGTAAACCCCACTAATATTATATGCTTTTCAAATTTGAAATATTATAATTTTCTTTCAAAAATTTAAAAATTCCTTGTATTTATAAATATTCCCTTTAGATCAATTGACAGCTTGGTAATAATAAGATAATGGTAACGTCGTTTTACCGAAACGTCGCGAATTGTTAATAAAGTTTTTAACCGTAAAGAAATTTTTCGTTTTTATTTTATTTCTATCTTCCCTCTACAACATTACAAAGACTGTATCCTTTATTTTATAATTTTTTGTTTTTTCCTAAATTGAAAATTCTCTGATAAAGAAGGTCATATTAAAGTTTCTGAAATTGAAATTTAACATAAGCTTTTTAAAAAATGACTAACTATGCTTAAACTTTGGAAGTATAAATTTAGAGTTTTAGTGTTTCTCAAAACTAAGAGCATGAACTTTTTAACTTATAAAATTATTTTCTTTCTTTAAATTCATATTCTTTATATTCTTGTAATTAATTAACTTGGTAAATTAAACAAATTAATCTTTTTTTAATCAAAGATTCAATAGTAAAGAGACAAATACAATGCTACCTCTTAAATCTTTAAGATAAAGACAATGGGCTATAACATGCTGAACAGTCAAATGTAAAGAGGCAAGCGAACAAGGGATTAATTGAACATTTTTTTTAAATTTTTGGTTATACGATAGGTCTCTTAAATTGGGAATCAGAAATGGGAAAACTGTTTAAATGTTTAGATTTTGAAATAATAATAACGTGGAAGTTTATCATAACGCAAATCTGAAAATTTAAATCTACTTAATTTTAAAATTTCAAATAACACATTCCATTGTACACCATGCTCACAATGCTCACACTATACTAATTTTGATTTTATTTAACGTAATTTTACGTAAACAAACTTAAGATAACATTTCATTAGCTTACGTAAAATTACGTAAAAAAGCTTAATTTTATCAATTTTTCTCTTTTCGTAAGAGTACTGTATTTAACGAATTCAATGAACCCTTTCTCGGCAACGAGGATAATAATCATGCTGATATAAAATATGCTGATGACATTCCAGCATCATTATTGAAGGTACAATTCCAGATGGTTTACAACAAAAAATTGTCGATTCAATATCTCGATAGTGCATTAAAAACAAAATGCGTCTCAATATCGAACAGAACAGTTTTGCCCTCAAGTACCTTTGGACTCTGAGAAATAGAGTTGTTCTTACTGTAATAAATCATTCAAAGCTGAAGCAGGTATCAAGACACACATACGACTTTCTCACAAAGCCGAAGAAAAACAATAACAATAATTTTATTATTTTTATTTAATCTTTAATTTCTATAACCTATTCTTCCGAAAAAATTGTGCAATTTACCTTAATCAGGTACTAATCAATTTTTAATAAAGAAATTTAAATATAAATAATCTATCCAATTATTTTCTAATCAGAATAACTTCTAAGAAGTTACTTTTGAGAAATTTTGTTTTCCATTTCGATTTTATCTCGGAGCCAACCAAAAAGAGATTTCCATTTTTATTATTTTACTGTTGTGGTCATTCACATGTTCCTCTTGTGAACTTTTATGAACTGTTGGGAAAAGACATCAATGATTTATTGTTATCAATTCAGTTTTAAAAGTTTTAACTAGAGCTTTTTAGCTTTCTCTGAATAATTTGTTCTTGTCGTGCGGGATTGTATTTAATCTGCTTTATATGATGATGAACGCTTGTGATGCATCATATAACCCAGTCAAGTTACATTTTCCTAATTCCATTGTACTAAAAATTTTGCGATTTGAATTCATGTACGATTTGATTTTGATGAATTTGGCAATTATAAGAGTTAGTTCAATGTTTTTGCGTTAGCCGGTTTATGAAAATTGAAGCTTATGAAAATTGGAGCAAGATATACAGTACATTTCTGAAATAAGTTGACATGTTTCTGAGCATTGCTTAAGACGCTCCGGCGCATTGCTTAGGCAAAGTTTCTGAGCTGCCTAAGACGCTCCGGCGCATTGCTTAGGCAAAGTTTCTGAGCTGCCTAAGACGCTCCGGCGCATTGCTTAAGACGCTCCGGCGCATTGCTTAAGCACGTAAAAAAAATGTTTTTGCGCAAGAGCATGCTCCTGCGCACGCTCTTGCGCATTATGTTAATTTTGCGGAAACAAAAAAAAATTTATATTTTTAAAAGAATAAAGAACTATCCTCTGAAAAAACAAAGTGTGTTTTATTTGGATCGGCTTTTCAATAAATTAAAAAAAAAATTTTTTTACTCTCCTTTTATTTTTAATGTTTTTTGAATTTTTTTTTGATCTAGATTTTATCTTCTGATGATTTTCTCAGCCAATTAAGTCTAAGTTTTGAATATTACAAAATAAAGATGTTCTAATCCGCATAAATTATTATAATTATAAAATTTTGCTTGCGCATCTTAAGCAACGCTCCGGCGCATGCTGCGCATTGCTTAGACAGAGTGTCAACTTATTTCAGAAATGTACTGTATGTGAATGATGATGAATCTACAAAAAAAGAGGAAAAAAAGACAATAGTTTCGAGTACGTTCCTAAACCGAAAATTTAAGAAAAATTTTCAAAGTATCCAAAGTATAAACTCTTGAACATTCGGCCGAATTCGGATGAACTCGAACGTTCATGAAAGAATCAGAACTTTCATTTTTCGAATAATTGAACGCCCAGGTAAGTAGTACTGAAAGCGTAACGTACAATAGTAAAAGTCTTCAGGTTGCACTGAATAAGTTAGAAATATTTTAATTAAAAATGGTTAAAGAATTAAAACTGGTCGACATTTTTTGACGATAGTTTTCCATTTGATTCTGATTCCCCAAATGAAATCAATTATGTTTCTTTTGTTTCTGTAAACGGTAATTTTGTTTCTTAAACGAAGATCCAAGAGTTTAATTAAAAATAAACACTTTGTTTTAGTGATTCGGATGTCATTCTCAAATTCTCAAATTTCCTAAAAAATAATATTTGTATCGTTCGTTACTACGAATCAATTATAATAATTCATTTTAAATTTCTAATTAAATTTTTACAAATTTATGAAGGTTCAATTTATAAAATTACAAATCAGGACTTAATAAAAGAATTTATTATGGGGGACTTTTTCTCAAAAGAATTAATTATTTTTTTAGAGATTCTTTTTTAAGAAAATAAAATTTAAATCTCATATAGAAAATCTCATATTACAATTTAAAACGTCAGATCAAACTTCAATTTTTATCTTTTAATTGTATTTTGATTAGACTTTTAAAAATCGGTAAAATTACAGTCGACTCGATTTTATCTGAGCCACTCTTTCCGGAACCGTTCAAATAAATTTTGACTGACGGACTCATCTCGAATACTTTTGGCTTCGAAAATATTCGGATCAAACCGAGTGCACTATAATTGTCATTAGTAAATGTACATGGATGTGGTGGGTAAATTTAAAAACCGAAATTTGAAAAAATTGTTATAAGAAAAAACTTTTGATTTCAATTAATGAATAAAAATAGAAAAAGACTACAGTCGACCTATTCTCCATTTTAAAATAAGATTGATGATGAATTTTTTTGTTTTGATTCAATCTAAAATCCTTTTCTCTCATTTTTTAGTTTAAAATACTTTACGAGACTGGGGTAGAGCTACGTTTCCCGTAAGGTATGTAAAAGCTGATTATTTAGGTAAAAAATGACGGCTATTTAACTAAAGATTAAAGTATCGCTGAAACGGCTGAAAATCAGTCAGTGGCGTTGTGTCCATACGGGCCTATCTAACCCTTACGCCGAGGTACTCGCGTGTGTAAACGATTTGAAAATTTATTATAAAATATAAGCTAAAGCTGCAAGACCCAAAAAAAAAATTAAAATGACTCATCTCAAAGTCATTTATTGTAATTATTTTGACTTATAAAAGTACGTTTTTTTAATGACCTTAGAATAAGCCCCTAGGGTAGATTGCTTCGAATATTTATTAGACTTAATAAGTTATGACAACAAAAGAATTTTAATGAAAGCAATGACAAAAAAAAATCTACAACGTGTATCACTTGCAATTTTATAATTCTTGAGTTAAGATAAATTTTCATAATTTTTAATTTGAAATTTTTAATTTTATATTTTTTTTCATTTTTGTTTGCTGCTGCAAAATAAAATAAAAAATTGCTGACATCCAAAGTTTTGCAAGCTTCATGTGAATTTTTTTTAACTTATTCTTATAAATTTTGATATAAACAATTGCTGGGAATGCTTTTCTTACTTTTTTTTAGAATATAAAATTCAACATTAATAGAATTTATTTTTTGTAATAATTTAAGTTAACAAAAAAAAATAATAATTATGAATTGAGAATATTCAACATACTAAAAATCATTAATGTCTTTTCGTAATTTGAACTCAGGCTCCATGACTTTGATGCCCTCCTTATCAACTAATGAACCGTCTATTAATCAATCAACGAATACATCTGATCCGTCTAATCGTTTAAATGATCAAGCTGAAGATGATTCAGCAAACAATTCGCATTTAAAACGTCTTATAAATATTGAAAAAATAAAAAATATTAATCAGATAATAAAAGATGAAATAGTCGCTGTTCGACATGCTGTTGAAGATGATATTGATGAAGCTGATGATTTTCATAATCGTAAACAATCGACTAATAATATAGAGAATCAATCTGTTATAATCGAACGTCAAGGTGGTCTTGCTAATCGTTTTGTTTTATCGTTACTTTTATTATGGTATTTTTTTAGTGCTCTAACACTTTATACTAATAAGTATATAGTGACTACTCGTAAAGTTGATCCGACTCTAATTGGTACAGCTCAAATGTTTGTAACTAGTTTATTTGGATTTATTCAATTGAAAAAAACACAATGGAAACATACTCAACACACATTGTTTAATTTAAAATCGAATAATAGTCATTATTCGACAGTATGGTTTTGGAAAAGCATGATAATAATTGGCCTTTTAAGGTAAACTTTATGTTTTCGTTAAGGCTTTTTTTATGAAATTCATTCAAAACTGGTCTTTCACTATGTTCTTTCTGAAAGCTTATAAATTAGGGTAATTAAAATATTTTGATTGTTTCCTCTAAGATAAGAGTGTTAATATTGGGTTCTCAGAGTATAAAGAGGCGTGAAGAATCTTGTTCAAAATCTTCTCAAAATTCTGCTTACAGCTTCAGTCTATTTTCAATTTCGATCATTTTTATATTAAGAATTTTCTGTTGGGTAATAAGACGATCTCGAATTAGTGAGGGTAGGATTTAAGAATTTAGATAACTCAATTATTCCGGGATAAGTAGTAGTAGTAATAGGAGTAGTAAAAATAACTGCGACTTGACAAGTCGAGTTAAGCCGTAAGGCTGTGAGAGTTCTTTGCGATCAAACCAATTCACGCGTTTTAAACCATTCATCACGCTT
Organism: Brachionus rubens; assembly: GCA_022207745.1. Lineage (NCBI taxonomy): Eukaryota > Metazoa > Rotifera > Eurotatoria > Ploima > Brachionidae > Brachionus > Brachionus rubens. The sequence goes on along the minus strand of JAJVHD010000020.1, from coordinate 997,344 downwards.
TACTTTGAAGGAATTTAATGAAACTGCTTCCACAACATTCTTTGGTAAACTGTTCTAGTGGTTAACAATTCTAATTGTTATTTAATTAACACTAGAAGGCCCGATTTTTTTTTTATACCATTAAAGCCCGGCAGTGTCATTTTGACACGACATTGGTTTTCTTATCAAGCAAGAAGAAAATAAGCTGATTTGACCCAGATTTTTTCTTAAAACACTAAATTGATGTTCTTTTTCGTAAAAAAAATAACTTTGTTGAGAACTGCTACGGGTCCTGCTTAAAAAGCCCGATTATTACAACCAAGAAGATTTTAAGTTAAAAGGTCGAAAACCGAATTTTAGCCAATTCTGTTGTTTTTTCCTGATCGGATTTTTTTTTTCTTGTTCTATTCACTTATTTTAGTAAGCTTCTTTATGTTTAAACTTTGAATTGCTGCTTTAAAATACTTTTTTTAAACCAAATACGCCATTTTTAACCTAAAAAATACCAAAATATGTAATAAAAAAGTAAGAAATTGTGAAAAAACTTTCAAACGTTATATCTTTTGAACTATATGACCAACTTCAAAAGTAAAGATATTTTTGAAATCAGCTCATCAAGATCTCTTACATTATACCCTAAAAACTGGGATCGGATACTTACTTTGCATTCCCACAACGTGTCAAAATGACACGACCGGGCTTTTATGTTTAATTTTTTTAAAAAAGGGAAGATCAAGTCATAACTCAAATCAAAAATTTCGATTCCTTCCTTAAAAATACACCTGGGAATCAGGTTTCCTACCGATAGCTCGTATAAGTTTATTTTTATTAAGGTTTGAAACAAAACGTGTCAAAATGACACGTCGGAATTCTTGATGAGTTGTCTTGAAACCATTTATGAATGACCCCTTAAATTATAAGTTTTTTTTTGCAGAGTTATACCTGATATCATTCATCAATTTGACAGCCTCTAAACCATTTATTATCTTGAAGAATTAAATTAAATGATCCCTCCTTCTTGTATCTAGTGACATAATTGATTATGAAGTATTTCAGTCAAAGCTCATTATAATATTCGAATTCTCGAGTTTCTTTATTCTTACATAAGGATACATGATTCTTTTATTTGACTCTTCTACTTAAAGTTACAAATAATAAAATTTCAAGTCACCCTTCTTCTAGCCTCTCAATTAAAAGACCTTAATCTGCTTTTTTTTAAATTGAGAAGGCTCCACAGAAATTTGATTGAGCGTCTGTCTTATGTCTCTGGCTCAACTTTCACCCTTAACTGCGTGTTTATTTCACGATCTTTCTTACCTTTTAGAAAGAATTTCATGCGATATCAATTTTCCGACCAGGAATAAAATTGTTTACCATGGTATACCTTAAACATTTAGAGTCCAGAGAGTTGGTAAAGAAGCAAAAAATCATCAATTAATTAAAATAGTTAAGCCAGGGCCGGCGCTACGATGTGGCGAGATGTGGCGGCCGCCACAAAGACGACGGAAAAACATTAAATCTTTTTTGTTATTTCAAGTCGAAAGGAGAGAAAATTCTATTTTTTAAAAAAAAAAGTTTTTTTTTTGAAAGTTCAACACAAAGTTCGCTAACAAAAAATGTTATTTCAAAAACTCCTATTTTTTTATGAACATAAAATCCGCTAATTAATTGTTAATTGATTTCTTTTCTCATATGATTTTTGTTAAGAGATTAATGATCACTCTCCCAGCTCTCCTTTTTCGGTTTTATTCAAAGATTAGATTTTTCTCTAAAATTTTAAAAGTTAAATTGCCGCTTCGATAGAGCAAAATTTTTATCGTTTTTCTTTGTTATTGAAAAAAATTTCTCATCGTGTCTTTCTGCGGCGGACGAATTAAGTGTATGTCATGAACTCGAGGCAAGTCTCAAGAGAAAAATCTAAGGTCCGCCTGGATCTAAACGTCCACGCTATCTGAACTAACTTTTTACATCATACACGTAGAATAAGTGATATGAGTAAAACACAACATACTCCAGCTCCTAGTCGTCAAAAATCAGTTTTATAAATCTATTTTTTAACTTTAATTTGTATTTAACTTCTCCAAATTTTATCTTAATTCTAATAAAATATAATAAGACTCCGAATAGTCAAATACGCAAAATTTTAATTGGATAAATCATAAAAAATTTTAGCCGTATCCCTTTGCTTTTTTCTACAGAAATGTCGTTGAAAAGTTGTGTTCATTCACGTGTTCCTTTTGTGTACTTTTATGAAATGATTTTGAAAAGTCATTATTGATTTAAGAGTCTCAACTGAAAGCTAAAAAGCTCTAGTTAAATCTTGTAAAACTAGCTTTACGTTTTTTTTCAAAATCATTAGTACATTAAAGTTCACGAGAAGAACACGTGAATGACCACAACAGGACTTTTTTAATTTTAAAGAGTTTAAATTGATTTAAAGATACTTTCGAAAGATAAAAAGTTACTAATGAGGCTTGGCTCCAAATCGATGGGAAAAGATGTTTTTCAAAAGCCATATTCGGGTCCTTCATTAGAATCCCACATTTTTTAAGCATCTGCTTCAACAAGATATGATTCTCTCCCAATCTTAGCATTCATTTATGTAATTATTTTCCTGATTTTACAATAGAGGACAAAAAACCGAAATAACTTTCCGTAATTGGGACTGCCCCCCCCCCCCCCCACGAGACCCTTCGCCATAAAGACCAAATATTCCTGGCGCCGGCCCTGAGTTAAGCTTAAAATAGTTAAACGATATATTTCCATAAACTTAAAAATAACTCATCATTTTTGATCGAAAATTAAGGTTCGCCCAATGCAAAACTTCCACTCTTTCTGAATTTGCAAAAACCGACTTTATAAACGTATTCCCAATATATAAAAACCTAAAGTTCGCAAATTTTTAGTCGGTCGGAAAAAAAAATTAAATTTTCGTTTAGAGGGGACCCAAGTTTAATGACCAAGCAAGAGTTGTTCTTAGTTTATCGCTAATAAATGCGAAGTATTTACGTATAATATATAGTGTTTATGTTAAATAACAAATTACATTATATTTATGAGACCAATTCTTAGCAATCAAGTCCATTTTTAGAGGGTTTTATTTAGTGTTGTGAGTCGACTAGTAAATCATCAAGTCGACTGTAATCGACTATTTTTTTTTTACAGTCGACTAAATCGACTTTTAAAAATTTCGAGTCGACTAAAGTCGATTAAAGTCGACTTTTTTTCGACTTTCAAAAACAATCGAACCTCCTTTCAAATATTCTTAATTCGAAACTAGGTCGATTGTGTTTAACATTATGTTCATTGCTACATTGCAAGGTAAAAGCTCAATAGTTTAATAGAATCACTATCATTTTGAAAATTTGAAAAAATCAAATTTTTTTATCATAATTATTTTGATCATTCGGAAAGCTCAAAGAGTAAGAAATTTTAAACATTATAGGATTGTAAAAATCTGATTTTTTCATTTAAAAACAAAAAATTAAGATAAAGAAGCCGTTCGATCAATAACATGCAAACAGGCTTGTTCTTAAAACATTTTTGAAAAAAAACTTTAACATCTCTTTGATTTAACTTTTTAGCCTATCCCTTTTTTTAATTAAACATTAAAATCCTTTTTACTAAAATAAAGCGCTTTTTTGTTCCTTTTGGTTTGTTTCAATAAAATATTATGTCAAAAAAAAGAAGTTTTTTGGAATGGTCAAGTCAATGATAAAATTGTTTAAAAAATTAATTCTGTGTTTTGTTCGACTAAGTCGATTTTAGTCGACTTTTGAGAAAAACTAGTCGACTAGAGTCGACTTACAAGATTTTCTAGTCGGCTGTCGAAAAGTCGACTAGTCGAAAAAAAAGTCGACTTTTTCCCAGTCGACTCACAACACTAGTTTTATTCTTTTTATACTGCAAACATTTCTTAAAGTTTTTAATTTATTTTTAGACTATTTTCAATTGTACTTGGTTTGATGGCACTCAAGCAATCTGCAATCTCCTTTGTCGAAACAGTCAAGAGTTCGTCACCTATTTTTACCGTAATCGTTTCACGGATTTTGTAATTCCAAATAAACAATCCAAAGTTTAATTAAATTAATTTTGAAATTTTTTTAAAGAATCGGTGAATTAACAGGTTTCTGGACAAAGTTATCTCTTATTCCAATTATGCTTGGCCTTGCCTTATGTAGCTCATTTGAATTGAATTTTAGCTTTTTTGGATTTTTATCAGCGATTACAACTAATTTTACAGAATGGTATGCTTTTAAATTTAACTTTTCTATTAAGTTGTTAAAAATTTTTGTTTTTTCAAGTCTCCAGAATGTTTTTTCAAAACTTTTATTATGCAGTGATAAGTACAAATTTTCGTAAGTCTTCTTTAAAATCTTTTTTGAATTTAAACAAAAATCAACTTTTTTTATAAAGTCCGTTAGAAGTACAATTTTTTTCTAGTACCGCATCAGTTGTTGTTTTGATTCCAATTTGTTTATTAACTGTTACTTTTAACGAACAAACTTATAGTTTTGTTAGCATAATTTTGTTTTTGTTAAATGGTCTTTCGTTTCATGCTCAAACATTGCTCGCTTTTACATTAATGAGTTATATTTCTCCAGTTACTTACAGGTAAATTATATGTCTTTAAAAAAAATGCATTTCCAGTCCAAATATCTTTAATAATGCTAAATAGCAGAGGCGTATATCATATCATGCAATCACGTAAAGACATTGATAATTAACGCCCGTTTAGTTTGTTTAGCAATATTCAAGGTTTAACTGTTTTTATTTTTAATTACAAGTTTGACATTTTTTGTTTTAATTAAAAAGTGTTTGCAATACTGTAAAACGAGCATTATTAATATGGTAAGTATCATTTTTGTTTCTCATTGTATACTAAAAATAAACAGATAAATTTATCGACAACAAAAAATTGCATGAAATTACAAGCTAAAAAAAATTTCCATTTGTAGGATTTGATGTCATTTTTTTTGTTTGAAAAGAATTTTTGTGAATTAGAAATAGAAAAAAAATTCTCAATTTTTCATTAATCGATAAATTTATCAGATGGAATTTTTAGTTTAGAGATGCAAATTTTTTTCAAGTCACTCTACTTTAAACTTTGTTTTTTTTTCCAACTCTCAGGTTTTCAGTGTACATATTTCAAAATCAAGTTGGCTACATGAGCGCCATTGGTACATTGTTTGTTATCCTCGGAGTTTTGTTTTATAATCAAGCGAAAAATATAGATAAACAATCGATCAATAAAGATACAGTTATGCACAAGATATGAAATTTTCAGTTACAATAAGTTACAATAGAACAGTTTTTATTTTATTTTAAGCTTCTTTTTTTTATACAAAAAAATTATATTATTTATAATAATCAGAATAAAAAAAAAGACGGAAAAAATTAATCGTTTAATTTTATAACCTATTTCCTAGTACCATTTATTAAGTATTTGTTCACCAAGTGTAAATATCATTTTAAAACAAGCGTAAAAGCTTCCGATGAGTTTAGGAGTCTCGTTTTTTATTACTTGTAGTTAATAGGAATAAATCAAAGTGTGTTTAATAATGCCTCTTAAAGAAGTGTTAAGCATTAGTATTTAAATATAATTTTGTTCATTGTTTAATTTAAACTATTTTGTCATTTATTTCATTTTTTTGGGTTCTGATGTCCCGAATTACGACCAAGAAATGTATTTTGATAAAAATACACCAAATATTATAAAACAAAGCTTTTTAAAAAAACTTTTCGAGAATTCGATAGCGATTTACATGACATTTCATTAGTTATTAAAGTACTTAGATGACTTGCTACAGTGCTACAGTACAGTACCAGACTTATGAAAGTTAACAAAAAACTAATAAATTCTCAAGCAAAAACTGTGAAAAAAACATAAAAAAAAATGATGCTGCACTGCTTCTGAAAAAAGGCGTACCGTACTGTTCCAACCCTAAAGTTTTAAAAGTTTTGAAATTTTTTTGAAAGTTTTATGGTATGGGATAAGCATTTTTTCAGGAGCAGTGCAGTAAAGAACAAAGCAAAAATTAGGCTTAAGACAAAACATAAGAACTGTCGTCTCAATTAAAGTAATCCACGGCCTGGAAAACACAAGATTACCATGTTTTTTTTGATAAAAAGCATTAAAAATTTCACCCTTACCACTCCACTCCAAAATTATGAGGCAACCGTTTTTTTCCAAAATTGAACATTTTTGAACCGAAACTGAGGGTTTAAAGCGTTTTCCTTAATGGACAGCCTTGTGGGGGATTACGATGAGAAAATCTTTGTTTTCTCTCAGTTTTTTATTGGTTTTTACTTGGTAATTTCTAAAGCAGTTTGTTAACTTTTATCAGACTGGTACTGTAACTTGTGATTACTAACTGTAACATCCAAAGACAAGCTTTTAGCTCAATTCTAAGGAAATTCTGATTTTATGGTTTTTGAGTATTAGATTGACTAATAAAATTTCGCGTGAAGTTTTTTATTTTATTAAAATAAAGAAAAAACGGTAAATATCTAATCTTCAAAATATATACACAAGGAGATGAGCCATAGAGCGGAAAAGATGATAATCAGAGGGGCAAAGATCTGGGCTATATGTTTGATGGGAAAAGTTCAATCCGAGTTCTTCAATTTTTTCCATGTTTTATATGCGGCTTTGCGTTATCTTAAAGAAACAAACCAAGCTTTTGGTTGAAGGGTATTTTGTTTTGCTTGAGGTTAAGCATAAATTCGTCCTAATTTTTCTCAATAAAGGTCAGCATTTATCGTACAACCATCAGAAACCATTTCAAAGTGTATTACCCCTTGGTAATTCCACCAAACGCACAACTGCTAGGGATGGTTTAGATGGGTTCAATCACTAGTTTCTGTCATCATTATTTCGAAAACAGATCCATTTCTCATCGCAAGTAATCTTCCTTCAGGAAAATCGTTAATCAAGAGGATTTTTGATTAGTTTTCTACATATTTCGATACAACGTTGAATATCAAAAGGTGTCAAATCGTGTGCAACAACTTGGCATCGTCTATTAACTTTATGGATCAACTAAAGGTGACAAAATATGCTGTGAAGTATTAAGGTCATTTGATAATTCGCGAGTTCTAACCCGGGAGTTGCTCTCTACCGCCATACCCAAGACGTCCTGATCGAAACTCCTTTGTCTACCAGACCAGTGTTTCCTTCGAAGTATCACCACTGTTAAACTTATTAAACCAAGCTTGTGTCTATCTAAATTTAAGAACATTCTCACCTCCTACTTGACATATTTCGTGGGTTTCTGCAGCAACAAAAGCCTCACATGTGGGGCATTTTTTCCAAAAATGACGTAACAGCACCGAAATTTCAAAATTTTTCATTATTTTTAAAAATTTTTAGAATCAAAAAATTTTAAATGATGACCCTTCATCTTGTAGAGCGTTCAAATTTGTTTAATCTAACATATAATATTATTTAAAGCTATGAGAATAAATAAGAACTAGAATCAATAATAAATTACCATCTAAAAATTTTATGAATCACCCTAATAAATTTGAAGTAAGCTAATTTCAAAGTTAAGATTAGATCAAGTAAATGTTTCTCGTCAAAACTATTTTTTACATCAAAAATGTCTAGCGTTAACAATTTGAGATTAAAAATTTTTGCTTAAAATGAGTGGAGTAATGCAGTAAAATGTCAAAATATATAAATCTGATTTTCATTATTACTTTCTGATCAAAAATTTTATTTCAAAAATGTTTATATAAGTTAAATGTACAGTTTATTATCCTAAAAATAGAGTTTTACTACATTTTCAAAGATGATAGAGCATACAATTTTTGGTGTACCAAAAAAAAATCATGTTACTGGGTAATCTCATGAACGATATTCTTTTTGATTAAGATTATTTGAAATAAAATTTTTCTTTCTGCTTTTGAGGCAAAAAAAAATGCTTCCTTTGAACATTTATTTATTCTGATTTTTGAATAAAAAATCGAAAGTAATAATTAGGTAATATTTCCGAGATTAGATGTGCGTGAATACACGCACTCAAAGTCTTTAAGGTTTCAAAAAAAAAAACATCAACAATTTTCGTAATTCGATGAAATATTTTTGATAATCACAAGAGTCATACTAGTTTTAATAGTTTAACTGTTAATCACTCAAACTTATTTTCATTCGAGAATTGATCAATCTATTTAATTTTTATGGATTTGTTTATTAATAGGAAGTTATTGACTGTGTTGCGCAACAAAAATTCATGATTTGGTTCGAACAAAAAAATAACACAATCTATAATATTATTTTTTAAATTAAGGACCTTCAATTTAATTAAATTCGTTCCAATTTTACGCTTAATTTAGAATGTAACGAAATATGATTCAAGATTTAATTATCTTGAGTAATTTTTTGTTTTTTTTAATCTGGTTATTTCAATATAATAATAAATTGCTTTATTTTTACATTTGATTTTTTAAACTTTATAACTTTTTCATAGGTAAAGTTGATTAAATCGTACTAATGTAAATTTATAATTCTTGTATAAATTTAAAAAATTCCATTCAGACTTTTTTTTCCATTCAGAATTATTCCGTTTTTTTAGTCACTGATCTCTGATTTATTAAATAAATTTTATTCATCTTAAGGAGCCCCAAATCATAAATCTTACTAGCTTTAAATTCTATTCCTCCCCTGTGATACAATAAATCCAAGTTAAAAAATGTCTTAAATCTTTCTATCATAATTGTCTATGCAGATAGGTGAGGGTTTGTCATAAAACAAATAGTTTTCTTTTATACAAGCGATTTTTCGAAAATTTTAGCATTTTTCCTTGAAAATTTGCGGAAATTGATATTTCGGACATATTGTAGTATCAAGAGTTACTTATCAGTTGAAAAACCCTCACCTATTCTTGTAGAGAAAGACTTATACTACAAAGCTGAAAAGTTTTTGTCTTATCTAGATACAAAATAGAAGAGAAATTAGCTCTCAAAAACCATGAAAAACTAACTAAGATTTATGATTTGGTGCATCTTATATCGTTTCTTAGTTTTGCGTATTTTACAACTGACATGTTAACCCTTAAAGTCCGCTTGTTCAATTTTCATGTTTTCATGTCTTAAAGGCATAAAACTCTTAAGGTAATTAGTTTTATGAATTTTCAACCATTCCAGTCGAATCCTCACATTTGTCTACCTTATTTTTGTTAACTTTAAAAATTTGAGTAAATTAACTTGCTTAATAAATTGTTAAATTTTGGTTTAAGACTATTTTAATTTTTTCAGGAAGTTTACGATCGTAATTGAATTATTAAGTACTTTTAGGAGTTGAAAAATAAATTGGAAAAATTATAGATTAAAGTTTTATCTATTAAGACATTTTTTACATTAACGGTTTTAAAGCTGTTTCCTATTCTAAGCAATTACCTTATATCCTCGTTTAGTATTACATGAATTAAATAAAAAGTTCTTAAGTTATTACATGTAGAACTTGATTAAATTCCTTGGCTCAATGTTAAAATTGCTCCGAGAAGTTTTCCTCGAAACTGAACCCTGATTTTTAATTAATTTTAAAAAAGAAAAACTGTAAAATAAGGGTTTTAAAACTAAAAAATGGTTTATAACGAAACGGAAACAGCAAAATTATTTTCAAGGGATCGTTTTGTTTTACCATGTGTTGAATTTACTTTAGTGTAAGTGAGAATTTCAAAAAGACTACCGTAATTCCTCATTTTTTGTACCATGAACAATAAATTTTTGTTTGTAGACATTGAATTTTTATTTTAAAAAAATCAAAAATCAGCAAGTACAAAGATGCAGAAGATTTGTTCTTTCTGAAATCTCCTCAAAAATTTTCAAATATTTTCATTTTTGGAAGATTTGAATGACCAGGGTTGTACAGTCATCTCTTAATTGTGTCACGTCTAATTTAAGTCTGATTGGAATATGTATTCAACTAGCATATAGTGTAACAGGCTCGTAAATTCTTTAGCCTAATGTGGCTTTAGCTCAGCTGTACTTTAAGTTTTAAAAAAAATGGACACTCGTCAAAAAGCAAGTAGAAATTAAAAGCTTGAAACCCGGTGAATGATTCCTTTTTGATCAAGCTTCTTAATAACCGGAACTATTCGGACAAACAAATGCTTTCAGAATGTCAGTTTCTGAAAGTTCAAAAATTTGGAGTGGAAGGATACAGGAAAAGATTAGTTTTCTTAATCACATTGTCATCTTGCGCTTTCGGGATTTTTATTTGAAAATAAAAAATCATGATCGTTCAATAATGGACGTTATGAAAGACAGAGTTTTTAAAATTCTACCGTATTTCCTTGCTGATAAGTGCCCCCGAAATCGACACGTTGATCGAGAAAATAATAATGATGCAAATAGATTTTTGGGTTCAGGAACTCAATGCACTCTATCTGAAGATCAAAAAAGTGAAAGTGACTGAATTTTCATTTGCCTAGAAAAAGGAGGGTTAAGGATTGGTTTTGAAACCGAAATTTTCACTTAATAATTTAAAAATTTTTTTTATAGCAGATCAGAACACAATATTTAAAATTTGTCTTGTACGTGATTTAAACTTAACTAAGCACCTTTTTTTTTTTAAAAAGTTCAATTTCTATTTATGAGAAGATATAATATTTTAAATTCAATCTCGGATTCGAACTTCCATTTAATTTTTAAAAAAATTCAAATAAAATCTTTTAGACAAAATAATCGTATTAACTTTTTTTTTCTAAAAACCTACAAAGCTACTTACAAAAAATCGATCGCGAATCAAAAATCTCTTCAGACCTTAAATTAAAGTATTAAAGATATAATTATTATGTTTTATACATTTACATTCAATAAGGGACTCTGAACCGAACAAATTTTCAAAAGTCTTTAAATTTTTAAAAAATAACTTTTTTGTTTTGTTAGGTTTCAAATCAAAAAATTTGAGTAAATATCAATTAAGTCAAATGAAAAAATTTCATGATGAAATATTAAACCATTCTTATCTCGTCGACTAGTGAAATTAAATAACAAAATTTTTTTTTTTTGATGATTTAATAGTCGAACTTGTTTGAAAGGATTTGAAATCAGAGTTTTCATAACTATGGTGGAAATAACAAAATAAAATATTTATTAAGGAAGCTAAAAATTAGATTGAAATATTTTTTTTACAAAACAAAAAAAATCTAAAATCGGAAATATTAATATTTTATATGTTGATTTAAAGCTATACGAAAATAAAAATTTTTGTTGTTATTTTTTGTCAAAGTAATCAGAATAGGCCTCGTTTTATTAATGGTTCCATGATTCCAAGACCATTTATATTAAAGTTGATCATTTTACGTGATTAAACCAAATGAACAAAATTGTCTCATTCAGCTTAATTGATTCCAATATTTCAACAAAACAAAAAAATTTAATTTAGTTAAATGATTCTAAAGTGAGTGTGTGTGTGAGAGTACAGGAAACTTTTACAATTAAATTGATTTTTATTAATTTGTTATATATCAAATTCAATTCATTAAATCGATTTTTAATATCCTTTCTCGTTGTCTCTTCAACTCATTTTTTTAATTTGAAATTGAGAATGACTTCATTTTTCAAGTATCTCTTTCAATAAAAATTATTTATTTTGTGTGATTTTTATTTACGATAGGGTAAAAGAAGAAGTTTACCAGGCTCAAATAAGAATGTGTAAACATCAGGAAATTTAATTCGACTAAAAAAAAAAGAAAATTTGTTTTTACTGTTATCGATTTAATAAAGTGGTTTCCGCATTAATAAGTCTCGTAAATATCGAGTATTAAAACATTTTAAAAGATTAAAAAAAAAATCTCTAAAAAAATTTTTAACACCTTAATGAAATATTAATTTTTGCTCTAACAAGGCAGGAATCCATTTTTTGGATTAGAATAAATTGCTATTTCCGTTTGAACTGAATTTTTTATAACATTTACAAAAAAAAGTCTTAGTAGGAAACAATTACAAGAGGAAACGCTCATACTGTTCACAATTGACTCTTTAAAACCGTAGAAAATAAAAATTCAATATTCTATTTATAAATTAGTTTTTTCTTTTTAAGAGTGAACTCTCTCATAATAGTTTGTTTTTACAAATGATTTGAAACGATGTATGAGTTTAAATTGATAATTTTAACCTTATTGTTGGGTTATACATGTGTTTCAATGAAAATATGCACCGATCAAGCAGTTGATGAAAATATAATAAATTCAGATGTAATCGTATCGGGTATAGTTCGTAAATTGGAACGAAGTTATGCAGATAAGACATATGGAGCTTACATACAAATTCATCGTATTATAAAAGGCAATAATTACTTAACTGATTATTTTAATATAAGCACAGAAAATAATTCGGATCATAAAAACAAATTGATGGCTAAACGAGCCAATAAAGCTATTTTTTTTACAAATTTGTTACATGTTAGAAATTTTGGTTCAGAAAGTATTTGTGATTCAAATGTTAAACCAAATGATGTTCGAATATTTTTAATTAAATTCGATCAAAAGCAAAAAATTTTACAACTTAATTCAAGTATTATTAGAATTATGTTATCGAGACCATTAAATTTTGAACTCATATCGAACAACTATGATTCGAATATCACAAAATGTAAGTTCATTTTTAGATTATTTATTTTCAACAAAAGTGGCAGTATCCATAAATTTGAAAACTTTCAATAAATTCTTTAAAAAAGTTCCATTTTTAATAAAATTTAATGTGTAAAATTCTTAACTAGTTCTGGAAATCGAATAATAAACAAAATGGAGTCAGTTGCAACTGAAAATCTTTTAAGAATGACCCTAACGTGCTTATATGCACTAGGTATACAAATTTACCAGTTTAGTCCAATTGGTTCATTAATCGACTACCAACACTATTCTTAAGGTGATTATAAAGACATAAGCTTGGTTGATTGATTCTTCATTCGGCTTAAAACTAATTTTTGAAGACTCCAAGATGAATGCACTTCTCATAGGAGTAGTGGTAGTAATAGTTTATTCTAGTAGAACAATCCTTCATTTGCTGCAGAAGCTGATTAGGCCTTTTCAGAGTTTTTTTATACTCGTTACGTTTGCATCTTTCGACGCCCTTATTTCAAGTCATCGCGACCCGCGAGTATCAGATCACCTAGAGAACAACTATTCGATGATTCTAGTCGGATCGTTTCCAAGCAGCACTACACTAAACGTTACAATTTTTTTGACTCAACCAGGGCCCAATTTTTTGGTAACTCGAGCGTCACAGTGGATCCTCTTGAGATTACAAACAAACATTGTTCAAAAATTAATTTTAAAATAACATCTAATTCCCTGAAACAACATCTAATTTAATGCTATGAATTTTATCTGATTTAAAATCTTGTGTGCCAAACCTACGTCGAATGAAACAACATGAAAACTTTAACAGAACATGATGATTAAGAGATTGTGCTTGGGACTTTATCTAGATCTAGATATGACTTCCAATAGATATTTTTTTTTATTTAAGATATGGAGTGTAAAACCTTTTCGCTTAGCTTATGCAATTTTGGTTCAACTTGTCACATAAATCAATTTTCAAATCAAATTAAATGTGAATGTGATATTAATTGTGATGTTTACGATCCATTACCAATATGTGGAAACGATGGTGTTACATATAAAAGTCTATGTCATCTTAAACAGACAAAATGTCTCCTTCAAAAACCAATCAAAATAATCGATCACGACTCATGTGGTATGTTAATGATCTTATTAATCAATAACAATTAAGCTCATAATACTTTTAATGAGTTAAATTAGTTCCTTTTCCTATTAAAGATCAACCTGACAACTAAAACACTATTGTTTACCTTTGTTTAATAGCGAGTATAAAGTTTCTATTAATCGATAGCTATTAAGAATTTTTAACCTCATTTTTTTGGTTTAAACAAGTTTATCACCATCAAAAAAAAAAACTGTCATTTGATTTTTCAAATTTATTTGGAGAAACGCTAGCATCTGAAATTTTCCCAACAGACTTTCGATCTCTTTCTTTTTTTTTATTAAAAAAAAATACTATGTAGAATAATTCGTTTAATAATCTTGTTGAATTTATTTTGTTTTTTTTTTTAGTTTTTATACGAAATTGAAATTTTTTTTTAAAAAAATGAGAATGCAACTTTTCACGAAATATAGACTTTAAGAAAAAAAAGCTTTGCTTATGATGGATCTAAAGTCATGGAAAAACTAATAAAAAACTCTTATTTTTATTATGAGCTTTTTTTGTTATTTAATCTCGTACAATACTTTTCATTTTGTCATATTATTGGTAAAGATCAATTAGAACATAAGTTGTGTAAATCAAAATCGTGTTCTAATTATGGTATTTGCAAAATAGACGAAAATGGCCTTGTACCCAAATGTGTGTGTCCAACTAATTGTGAAAATGATACGTCTGATGTTCAACAATTACAAAAAGGTTTAACAAATGGTGTTGTATGTGGTAGTGATGGTTTTGATTATGAAAATTTTTGTGAACTTAAAAAACATTCGTGTCGAACAAATAAAGAGATTAAAATCTCATTTTTTGGTAAATGTAATCCATGTGATGATATTGTATGCACTTATCCGACAGTATGTAAACTCGATTCGAATAGACAACCTTATTGTACATGTGATTATGAGTGTACAGGAACAGCTTTTAAGCCTGTTTGTGGCTCAAATGGAAAAACGTATTTTAATGAATGTTTTATGAATTTGGAAAGTTGTCGCTTGAATATTCCAATTCGAATTTTTCAAAATTTTGATTGTGTCTTCGGTAAATTTTTTATCTTTTATTTTTATAAAGACAGGATAACCTTCAGTAAGCCGTCTGCCGAATTTTTTTTAAAGGAGTATCCTCCCTTTCAAAATAATTTAGCACAAAAATCCGGTTTTCTTCAATTTTCAATCACGAAAGTCTCGACTGGATCCTAAAAATTTTCTATTTTCAAATATAAGTCAATATTAATCAATTTTTTTGTAACTAGTTCGTAATCCTTGTGAGGATTTACAGTGTGATCAAAATTATGGTTCCTACTGTGAGATTGATCAACACGGCAAAGCTTTTTGCAAATGCCAAGAAAAATGTGAAAAAGTTTGTTGTTTTTTTTTTCAAAAATCTTAAAAATTAATTTCAGTAACTAACAAGAGAATTAGATCTTAGACTATGTTTGCGGATCGGATCGAATTACATATGAAAATGAATGTGTTTTACGAAAAGAATCATGTTTTGGCAATCAGTTTATAACTGTTTTACACGCCGGAATTTGTGGTAATTATTTTTTTTTTATTTCAATATTCTGAATATCAAGACAATAGAATCAAGAAATATTTTAAATGATTTAATTAACTTTGAAAGCTTTTATTTATTTAACGACATATTTTTAATATCCTCTGACACTTATTTGAACCATTTTAAAAACACAAATTAAATTTGATTGACCGAGTTCAAGACTTGTTTCATCAACATCAAGTTTTTGCTCATTTTTTAAATCTATTTTAAGCTTAACGATGATAAACTTTATGTTACAATTAAATCTTAGGTTTATACTTAATTCCTTAATTTTAATCCTATTTTTTAAAAGTTTGTCTTGAAAATTTTTTTTTATGATTTTATAAGTTTTTAATTTTTTAATCCGAAGGAACCATGAACCCGTGTGTTGATCATCGTTGCAACTTTGGTGGACAATGTGAGATAATAAATCATGTTCCAGTTTGTAAGTGCATCGAATGTTCAGAAGCCTATAAACCTGTTTGTGGATCAAATGGAGTCACTTATAAGTATTTTTAAAAATCAATATATTTTATTAAAAATAAACATAAATATGTTTTTAAAATAAAGTAACATATGCAAAATGAGATATGAATCTTGTAAGAAACAGACTTTAATTGAGTTAAGTTATGAAGGTGTATGTGACAGATGTAAGTCTGTTAATTGTCCATATTATGGAACATGTGTTGATGATGGGATACAAACTAAATGTGTTTGTCAAGAAGTTTGTGCAGATGTAACACAAATAATTCATTTCATTATTAAAATAATAATTTTTTTAAAATGATTTTCTTCTTAGATTAATATTCCAACATGTGGTAGCGATGGTGTGACTTATAATAGTGTATGTCATTTACAATTGGAATCTTGTAGGAGCAAAAAAATGATAACTGTTTTGCACAACGGAAAATGTGATTTATGTATGAATCTTAAATGTGAAACTACAACTGTAGATCCTGTTTGTGGTACTGATGGTATAACACATGCCAATGAATGTTATTTAAAAATGACGGCTTGTATCACTAAAAATGGAATTACAGTTGCTTACAAAGGATCCTGTAATCAAAATCATGATCTTACGATTTATTCAAGTAAGGCTCATATTTTTGATACGTTCATCTACATACGGAATATTGCCTTCCAACAAACTATAAGCTCTTATGGGCTCATTTATTTGTTGACAAAGGGTTTGTCAAATCCAAGTAAATTTTCTTTTTGCAAGCTTCAATGAAATAGGGACCGTTTTCCATAATTTGAAACGATATAAAAAATAAAGGCGCTTCACTTTGAAGAGTCACAGTTGATATTTTAAATTTTTCAGTGGGCAAAGACTCAACTTTTAGAGCCTCTGCAAGTAATTTTATTCCTTTGGCAATATGTTTATTGGGTTCCATAGTTCAAAAATTTTGCAAACGTCATCTGTTGAGAATATTTAAACTTTTAAAATTTTCCAGAAAATTCAATCAAACAGTGTGAAGATTGTGGTTTCAATTCAGAATGCTTCCATTTCAAAGAAAATAACACTTATCAATGCTTATGCAATGATTTCGACTGTTCAAACCTAAAAAAGTAATCTAATGCCTTAAAATTAGGACACCTAGGTGTAGTTAAGTTAAAAAATATTTTTATTAAGAAACCTTATTTGTGGTTCAAATGGTGTTTTGTACGAAAACAGGTGTGGATTGGAAAGAGATCAATGTTTAAAGCAACAAAAAATAACTGAGCGTCCTTTTAGTGAATGTTCATCGCCTTGTAATGGTTTTGCACCTTTGGTTAATTCAAACACAAACCTTGAATACACTTGTAAGATAAGAAAAGATTGCCCATCTGATTCATACTGTGACAAACATCATTTAAAATGTTGCCCTAAAAGTAACATACATTTAACCTTTAACGAATTTTTAATAATTGAAATTTATTATAAATAAAGGAACAAGTTACTCGACTGATCGTTCTTTGGTATGTGAAAAAGATTCCGATTGTAAAAATGAAAATATGATTTGTAATTTTAAAAAATGTATTCAAAATGTAAAATGCGATCAAACAGAGCATGGTTGCTGCGACGATGGTCGTACACCTGCAAAAGGATCTTTTAAAGAAGGCTGTCCGAAACCTTGTAATTGTCATCCGGCCGGGTCTTATAATCAAATATGTGATCCACTCACTGGAAATTGTCCATGTAGACCTGGTGTTTTAGGAAAATTTTGTGATTCTTGTTCAATCGGGTATTGGGGTATCAAAAAAATTCTCGACTCAAACAACATAGGATGTCTTCGTAAGTCTCATTGTTTTCCCTTCTTTTATCTATTTTTTAATTCAATTCTTCTTAAGCCTGTTCATGCAATAAATTTGGTTCGTTGAGAGAGGATTGTAATCAAGAAAACGGCCAGTGTCAATGTAAACAAGGTGTTTTTGGTTTAAAATGTAACGAATGTCCTCCGAATAAAGAGCTTACACCTGAAGGATGTGTTTCACGTAAGTCTTAAACTAACGCGACGAAAAAAATTTTTTCAAAAAAAAAAATTTAAAGTTACAGATCAGCAAGAACAACTTGAAAACCTGTGTTCAAAAATTGTCTGTAATTATCCTGGATCTTATTGTTCAGTTGAAGATGGTGTTCCAAAATGCGTTTGTGACGCGATAAATTGTGAAAGTGATGGTCAAAAAGTATGTGGACAAGATGGTCAAACATATGCATCTAAATGTGATATGATAAAATTTTCGTGTTCAAAACAAACAGAAATTGAAATTTCAAACTACGGACAGTGTAGTCAAGGTATCAAAATTAAACACATTTTTCCTCTATTAGATTAGTTTGTTTTTTTTTAGGTTTCTTAAACCCTTTCTTAATTCGTATCCTTGACTATTTTTAAATTTTAGCCAACTTAGTTGACGCTCTAGCTAATAGTCATAGTGTCCGAAATAAAGACTCAAAAAAAACTCGTAATAAAATCATAAATACCAGTACGTCTAATTCAATTGAACTAATTTTAAAAATAAATGAAACAAATGATCGCAAAAAGCAACGAACTAATCAAATAACAAAAAAGAACACTATCAATTTGACAGAACAAAAAAATCACGATGATTCATTTCAATCAAGCACTTTTATACTTAGTTATCTAGATACAATATCATTTGCTAATTCTGTTAAAACAAATTGTTATTACATAAATTTCTATTTGATTATTTTAAGTTTAATTTTGTTTAAATTCTGTTAAAATTGTTAAAATCGAAACAAAAATGAGAATCTTATTTTTTAAAATGTACAGTCTTTGTTAATTAATGAGTTATGTTTATAATAAAAAATATAAAATTTTATAAAAATTTAATTTTGATCCCGGATAACATTTTTTGTACGGCTCTAACAAAAAAAGGTATTTTTTATTTATTTGGACAAATGATGCACTTTGGACAGCCGCACTAATTTTTTATCGTGTTTTTGCTTTGCTTATTTTGTTGATTTTTGTCGTCATACCCCTTTTTTAAATGTTTTAAAATAGATTTTTTGATTATTACATGATTTTAATATTTATGATTTTATAGATAAACAATCGGTTCTAAATTACAATGAAGTGGAAAAATTCGCAAACTATACCGAGTTTATTCAAGTCGATAAATCAACACCTTATGGTAAAAATTTGTTTAGGACTTGTCTGATAAAGTTTAATCTTTTTAATTTTCTAAAAAGGGACTAGAAAATGTAATAAAGATTTTGAGTGTGGTAAAAATATGGAATGTCTTGAAAATATTTGCTATTGTGTTCATGGATTTATTCCTGAAAACGATCACTGTGTTGGTAAGATTTAAGTTGTTTATGTTTAAATTGAAAATAAATTTGATAATTTTTTAATTTTAATAAGATGAAAAACTTTGGTTAACAAGGACTCCAAGTAAGTTGGTTAAAAAAATTCATCTTTTTCATACAGTTTCACTCAAAATCAAAATAGGCAGAGTAATAAAAACACTTAAAGCTTCAAAAATTACAGTAAAAAGCTAAAAGAAGTTTTAGTTACGTTTAGTTTTAGTCGGATTTAGTTACACTTAGTTGGCTCGGTAGGACTTTTATTCACCTGCCGTGATTTAATAGCATGAGATTAATATCACTAAACTTAAATTTTTGTCCCTTAAACCCGTAACCGGAACCAAAATAAACAACACGGAACCAGAGACTATAACCCGGAACGAAACTCAACAAAAAAAATTTTACAAAAAATCATTTATTAAACTTTTAGATAGAAATTGATAAATCGAACCGAATGTTGGGTATTATTATGAAAGAGTTTAAATATCCTTGAAGCGAGACTAAAAGTTATTGTATTGTTCCATAGTTAAGCCGCACTTAGAGTAGGCTGTCAATTCTTGGTGTTAATATTTGAAGAAAGATATAAATGAATTAGAGAAAGTACAACGAAGAGCAACTAAGCTGCTTGCAGAACTGCGTGGCTTGGACTATACACAAAGCTTGTCTAGACTAGATTTAACCAGAACAAGAAGATTAAAGGGTGACCTAATTGGCAAAGTGGCAAACAAATATGAAGCTAGCTAGAGAAAATTCGAGCATAGTTTAAAAAATGTTCATCATTAAGAAAGTTGCTTTTTTTCTTAAAATTGAAAGAGCTTAAAATTTTAATTTTTCAGTCTTTTTGGAAGATCCTTCCTTCAAATTATCATAATTTTTATTTTTGAAATAAAACATTTTCCGTGTTTTAGGATGTTCCGGTTCCGGATTTTAGTCGATCCTTTTTTACAATTATATCGTTCTGTGTTTTTACGTTTTGGCTCCGGGTTTTAGTCTCTGGTTCCGTGTTCCGGTGTTTATTTTGGTTCCGGTTCCGAGTTTTAGAGACAACCCGAAAACCCTAGAAAATCAATTTTTTAATTTTTTCAAAATTTGAGCTAGATGAGCAAGAGCAAGAAGTTTTTTAAATTAAGAGAAAAGTCGAAAGTTTTGAAAATCAATAAACTAATAGCGCGTTTCTTAATCATTTAAGATATTTGAACTTTTTTTAAGACAAGTGATTAATAGTTACGAAAGGTAAATAAGAAAAGAGCACATTTGGATCTTTTTTTTACTTTAAAGATTTTGGTCACAATCAAAAAAGATACACATTTAATGCTTGCAAAAGTAAGCCATGTTCGCCCGGAAGTTATTGTGAAAACTTACAAAATGCAAAATTTGTATGTCATTGTCCTCTCGGAAAATACGGAAGTTTTTGTGAAAAAAGTATGCCTTAAATAAATTAGACTTATATTTACATCCTTTAAAATTTTTCATTATTTAGACTACACTTCAATAATGTTTCCATCATTCAAACAAAACTCATTCCTTGAGCTTGAGCCTGCAAATATAAGTTTAGATGACTTTGCACTTGATATTGAGTTCAAGTCTAACAAAAAAGATGGAATCCTTTTAAATGCATACAATTCATTAGACAACGACTTTGTGTCTATTGTCTTAAAAAAAGGAAAAGTCTTATTTGGGTATGTTCATCTTCCTCTAGGTTGACAAGGTCTTATAAATTAAATAACTTGTATTTATTTCAAATTAGAATTTATAAAAACGAAATTGGATTAAAAATTTACAATGTTCCAAATCGAATATCAGTTGGAAAAGTTCACAGACTTTTCATTAAAAAGAAAAAAAAGTTTCTTTTTATTCAATTAGATGATCAGTTTCCATACAGAGGTAGCTTTTATTCAATAATTTTTTGCTTTTTCGATAAGCTCAAATTTTTTAATTAATAGAATTGACAAGTTTTTCATTCCGATTGAATGAAAAGCGAGTTTTTCTCGGAAGTGTTGGTTCAAATGAAAAAATCTCAACTAGGTAGTTGTTACTTCTAGATTTTATTACTAGTCTTACGCTTAATCAGCTTTTTTTGTTGTAAGACTCGAAGAAAAATTGAACGTAACCCAAAGCTTTCAAGGTTGTGTTCAATATTTAAGAATAAAAAATAAAATTTACAATCTATCATTCACATCGAATGATGTTAAGAATGGTGCTAATCTAGGTGAGTTCAATTTACTTACATTGTTAAACCAATACTTTGAATGAATAAATTTATTTAGAGGAATGTTCTGATAATGATTGCTTAAAAACTCAATGTAAAAACAATGGACGTTGTCGATTATCCAACACTTTTGATAAAAAAATTAAATCAGAATGTGTTTGCCGAAACGGTTTTAAAGAAAAATCATGTGAAAAAAAGTTGAATCCATGTTCAAATTCACCATGCAAGAACACAAATGAATCACAATGTATACCAACGTCTAGTGGGACATACCAATGTGTTTGTTCGGAAAATTTTGATGGGGACTTGTGTGAAAAGAGCATCTCTATCAAGAAACCTTTTGTTGCTAGTTTTGAAGGAAAATCATTTATAGAAAAACCGCCATTGGAAAACGATATTTCGCTTATCGATTTTATTTTTTATTCAAAAAAACCTGATGGAATTTTGTTTTACAATCGAGGTTTCGATGATTTCATTGGCGCTAAAATTGAAAACAGTTTTTTTCATTTAGTCATTTCATTGTCAAATAAATTCGAGTCAATAATGTAAGTGTTCTATTTCAAAAAATTTCTAATGAATGACTGACTTTTAGAATTTTAGATCTCGAAATCCTATTGACCCTCAAAAGTGGAACAAGGTTAGAATCATAAAAGAAGGTTCAAGATTCAAAATGTTTTTCAATTCAGATAAATTTGTGCTTAGTAGTCATGAATATTCGATGGATAATTTAAATTTGAGCGATTCTTTATTTATTGGAGGGGTTAAAGACACTACAAGAGTGAGTAAAAAGTTTAAAATTACAAAAGGTTTAAACGGAGCCATTCAAAAGGTATCATCAAATAAAAATCAAAAAAAAAAACTGAACAAAATTTTCAATAAATTTTCAAAGGCTAAATTCAACAATATCTACCAAACGGACATTAGAACAAATGCAATTGAACTAGGCGGGGTTTTTCGATATGAAGGCTTTCCTTGTAATGTATCATGTCTTAATGGAGGAGTATGCATTCCAACATTAAACAAATTCAAGTGTAAATGTATGAACGGATTTTCTGGTAAATTTTGTCAAAAAGTTAATGGAAGAAAAGCCAGAAACAGTAAGTTGACATTTCAGTCTTCTTTAAAATCAATAAATTCTAAATTCCGTTAAGACGCTGAGATGTTAAAAAAATTGGAATCAGATGCGGTTTATTTTGATGGACATTCCGAGTTGTTTTACAAGAATCGAATTTATGACATTATGAAAACTCAAAATATGAATAAATTCGAATTTTCATTTAAAACTCGAATTCAAAATGGTCTTTTGCTATTCACCGGAAATGGAAATCTTAAAAGTTTTCTTTACCTTGCAATTGTAAACGGAAAATTCGTTTATTCATTCAGTTTGCCAAAACAAAAACAATCATTTTCGCTTAGTTCAAGAGTAAAATTGAACGATAACAATTGGCATTCAGTTGTTGTTGAGAGGTACATATTTTTTATTAAGCCTTCAAGTTTTAACTTTTTTTATTTTAAAAAGGAATAGAAAAAAAGCTGTTTTGAACATAGACAACAATATTAAATTGAATGCAACTTTTGACGAAGTAAACTATGTTGGTTATGGAAACTTGGCAACTGATGGATATGTAAGACTCGGTGGTTACCGCAAACTACCCGTTGGTGTACCACAAAGCTTAAATATTGGTTTCCAAGGTTGCATTAAAGATTTCAAAATTGACGATCGTCCAATAGATTTAATTGAAAATAATCTCAATTCAAAATTAAAACCAAATTTATGCCCAAATTAAAACTTCTATTTTCCAAAATTTTTTAAATGTTTATTGATGTTGATGAGATTTGTAAATTAATGTTAAAAATTCACTAAATAAAAATTGAAAATTTAAAAAGTTATCTTTGAAACAGGCATATACCCGGCTTCGCCTAAGCCTTTACATGACACTCGTCCATCAGGTCTAATTGTAATACATGTTATACTTCCATGTGAGAGACCAAATCTTAACCAAGACTCAGCTGGAAATTGTAAAGCCCGACAAAAAAAATAACGAATTACATTTGCATGACAAACAATTATTTCAAATGAGTCTTCTAATTGCTCAGGTGGTGCTCTGTAAAAATGTTTTCTAAACGCTGCTTCAATTCTACTTCCATCCTGAAAGAACTGCTGTTTGTTTAATAAAAAATTAATAAGCTAAATTTGAAAAGGATGTTAAAAATTTAGTTACATAATATTCTGGTTTCCAGTGTCCAACAGGCGGTTCTGGTGGTATTGGAGCTCCTTCACAAAGTAACGGGTCTATATTTACAGGAATGTCTTGAGGAAGTTTCGTACGAATTATATCCGCTGTTTCAACTGCTCGAACCATTGTTGAATGATGAACTTTATTGAATTTAATTTTTTTAGCTAGTTCACTCAAACGTATACCAGTCATTTCAGCTTGTTCTCTGCCCAAGGCTGTAAGAACCATCAAATTATGATCCTTGGCTTCTATTTCATATTGACCATGACGAATAAGAAACAAATGTCTAGATGCTTTTGTGCTCTTTTTTCCTATTTCAAAATCATCAGTCGTCTTTTTTTCGTTTGATTGAGGATTTTGTTGAGAATCGACTAGATTAGTACCGACCGATTGGTGTCTATGTTTAGGTTTAAACAACGAATCAGGATGACGTCTATCCCAATTATGATCCCATTTAACCGATGGTTCATAAGACGTTGTCCACGATGCTTTTAAATTAGATTTATCCAAATGATCTTTTAAATAGATACCAGTGCCTATAATACAAATCGAACTAGCAGTGTAGTTAAATATTTTTCTAAGATTTCTCATTTTTGCTTCTTTGAAAAAAAAAAATAAAATTTGTTTGAAATTTAAAAACAAAACTAAGTTTGTTTTTTTCATTATTTTCTAATTGCATACATTTGTGTATCTAAATTTTTTCAAGTCCTAAGTCTTTTTTTGAACATAATTCATTCATGCTACTTAGATCGGCGATTAAAATGTCAACAAAAGTCCACAATCCTAAGGTCATAATCAATTCAATTGAAGGTTTTTATAATTTCAAAAGTCTAAAAATACTCGGTGTAATCTTTTTTTTGGGTTTTAGGAAATATTGCTTGCGGAAAGTCAACAATTTTGGACTATTTATCATCAAAAAATGATAAAAGCATTCATTGCTTACAAGAGCCGATATCTGAATGGACAAATATGAAAAGTGGCGATGATCTTTTAAGACTTTTTTACGAAGAACAAAACAAATGGACGTTCGCTTTTGAGAATTTAGTTCAATTAAGTCGTTTAAGAAGTTTTTATCAAGTGAAAAAAATGAGTCAAAATAATCATGTTTTGAATTTTTTTATAGAAAGATCAATACTAAGTAGTTACAATGTGTTTACATTGAATTCATTCGAAGAAAATAAGTTAAATCAAGTTGAATTTGATATTTTAACAAAGTACTACGAAGTGTTTAATAAACAAATTTTAGATAATAAAAATGAAAAATTTCAATTAGTTTACATACGAACAAGTCCTGATGTATGCTTTGATAGACTCAAAAAACGCAATAGACAATCCGAAAATCAAATCAATTTGGACTATTTGAATAAAATTCATTCAAAATACGAATGTTGGATAAGCACACTTTTAAATGAAAAAAACATAAATGTTCATATTATCGATGGTAATTCAACACAACAAAGTGTTATTTCACAAATTGAAAAAATTAAATTTTTTTAAAATATTCATCCCATTGAGAAATTGTTGTTAGCTTTTTGACGCCAAATTTAAAAATAAAATCACTTTTTTTTGTAAAAATTTTTGTCTAAGAAAATTTCCTTTCACTTTCAATGATTTCCTGTTATTTTACTTTTTTTTTGCATTGTCATGCTTTTGAGTAATTTATGTTTCACTTAAGAAGAGTAAATACAATTTAGACTGTATTTAGTAGCAAATATTTAAATTGAATTAAATCAAGTAAAATTTTGAACTTATTTATTTAAGAAATCGATAAAAAAAAACTCGTTGATTTCGACAATCGTTGATCTTTAAATTTTAATTTTAAAAAAATTATTAATTATTTATCAAGATGGTGAATTATTTAATATGCATCGAAAATCTGATAATATTAGTGAAATCAATATCTTTGGAAAAAAATTAATTTTATTATCTAACATTTTTGATCTTTGAAAACATGAAAATATTATCTTTTTCCACATAAACACAATAGTCTTGTCTGTCAGTACTTTTAAAATTATTGAATTGGAAAATCTTTGGCAAAAATTATGTAAAAGTGAATTATGTAAAACTTTTTACCGAAAAAGTCCTACGTCCATCCTTCGAACGGAGTCTAGGGCAAAATTTCAGTTAGGGTCTGGGACAAAGCCAAGCTGAGAATTAGGCATTGGGAAATGAAGGAAGACAATTCATTGAAAAGCTACCCGTACGCGTTCTAAATAATCACAAAATCAGATATATGAATCATTCAATTTTATGGTTTTGGCTACTAGAAAATTGAAAAATTCAGGTTTTGGATTCCCATAAATTTTGGATTTCAGTTGTTGGTCTGGGTTGGGTAATCCCAAAAAAACTAAAAAACCTATAAACTACCCAAATTTTATGGGAACCCATACCCACCGAATACCTTTAAATTAAAAGATAAGTATGTCTGCGCAAAATCACGTATTTGAAATTTAGAGAATTTTCAGAGGCGAGTCGCCATTAAATCGGTGGAAGTGCAGTACTTTTTTTATTTAAATAAATTATTGAGTAATCGAAAAGTGTAAAAAGTACATTGTTTTTTCGAAGGAAGGCGAGAAACATTTGATTAATTAGAATGGGAGATAGTATTCTTTTTAAAAATTATTGATAAAGTTCTACTTAATTTCTATGTCAAAAGCTTAATGGTTTCATCAAACTACTGATGTTGATTTAATCTACAAGAAAGATCGTCTCTTCTTGAAATCTTACTTTTTTTAAGCAGTTCTTGTATAATTTTCGGTTTACGGCTCTGTTGGTTCTAAAAAGTCCTATTTTTGAATAAAATACCTTAACTTAACTTTCCATTAATCATGTTTACTTGGATCTTTGAAGTCTTACATACCGGATTCTCTTCCTTTTCGTTAATCAACAAAGAAATATTTTCAAAAAAAACCCGATTACAAAACATTGATTTTAGTTTATGCCAAATTTTCTGAAATTTGAATTGAATGATCCTTTTAAATACCCCTTCTGTATTAAAATTAAATTGTTATATGCTTTCAATTATTCATTAAAATTATTCATACCAATTTTTTTTTAATAAGTTAATGCATAAATTGAAATTCAATGGAAAAAACTTCTTTTTTATTTATTTACCGTTGAGATTTATGAAAAAGTTTTTCTCAAAAAAAAAAAGAATTTTCCAAAATTATCAGGAAACAAAAATAAAAATTTTATTACAAAAAATTTATTTAAAAAAATCAAAAAAATAAAAAAATTAAACAAAAGGAAATAACAAATGGCTAGTTTATCGAAATCGGATTAATTATAGAGCAAAAAATATAATTTCAGCTTTGACTCACATGAGCTTTGATTAATAAGATGGAATAAACATGCTTGCACTTGATAAATTAGGTGTATTTCGATAAGTTTCGGTTTTAATCTTCCATATTCTATACTCGTTTACCATATCGTCTAAATTTAACAATATTGAACAAGTTAAGGTTGAAATGGAAACGATCAAGTGCAAATAAAGACTAAAACCAAATTTGTATGATTGTTCAGCTTGTGATGAAACTAACAACACAAATGCAATTAAGCTTAGTATGTCAACAATTGCTAAATTAAACAAAAAAATAAAAACATTTTTTGAAATTTCATGTTGAGTTTTAGAATTAAATTAAGTTACCTGAAGTGATTAGACACTCTCCAGCGGAATGATAAAAATAAAGCGTGCGATGCGAAACTGTTGTAACAAGACCAACAAATAACAATATTAAACCGAGTGTATGAAACAGAAGACCAATTAGTGACAAACAAAAAATTGCTAAATGAGTATCTTTGACAAAAATATGAAAAAAAATTTTAGAAAAAAATCAAGAAAAAAATTCAGATAGACCTCCCAGAATAAATCTTTATTTGCCTGATGAATTAATTATTCTTAACGAGTCTTCATCAGGCGGCAATTAATCTTAATTGTCTCTCTGTTAATTCTTAATGTAATGAAATCAATTATTTAATGTCTTATCGAGTCCAGTCTTCCATTTTACTTGTTAATTAAAAGGGAAGTATTCGACCTACAAATGAACAGCTGAATATAAAAATCAAAGGAAATAATTAATTAAGTTGTCAGGCAATGCTAGGAAATCGTTCTTATAATTAAAAAATTTTAAAGGTTACCTTCTTTGAGATAAAGTTTTGTGTAACAAACATCGATTCGATTTTGTATTTTTTTCTTTGCATTCTCCATTTTTAGAAAAATAATCGATTTCTTTTTTTCAATTATTTTTGGATTACTTTCGTTGTTTGACGTTGAATTAGACAAAAATATTGGATTTTCAGTACCACCAATACCTTCGGTTTTGTTACAAACTACCCACAATCCAGCCCTCTGACTATCTTCTAGAGAAAAAAATTTAGATATAACGAGGTTGAGTTGAAGAAAAAAAAAAAACAGTGAGGGGTACCATCGAAACGAATCCAATTTGCACTGACATTTGTAAAAATTAAAAATATTAAAGCAATTAAAGCAAAAGGTAAACAACATCTGCTTCGTACAAGTTTAAGCCATCTTGGATCCCATCTATGAGCTAGTATATAATTTATTTTTTCCTCTCGTTTACGTTTCATTGATTCTTTTTTTAATAAATAAGACTCTGTATTTCCATAAGGATTCAAGTCTTCTAATTCGTTTAATTCTTGTTGATATAAATATTCTATTAATGCATTACCCATTTCATCACATGCTTGATCATTTGGATCAAGTTGAAAGTGTTCTAAAAGATTAATATTCGGATCATTAATTAAATCGGTTAGTTGTTTATGTGATGTATTTTTTTTAAATTCATTGAGTAATTGTTGTTTATCACAATCACTCATTTTGTTTTGTTCTTGTTTTAATTTTGATTGTTGATTTATGTCTTTATTACGATTATTTGCTGCATTGGTTGCTTTTTCAAGTTTTTTACTTATTTCTATTTTTCTTCGTTGTAGACTTGAACGTCTTTGACTAGCATATTGAGCCCATGATATGTACGGACGATTATGTTGAATAGGTGTTGTTTGATTTGTGTCCGCCGTATGCCTATTTTGATCTGGTGAAGAAAAAGCAGTTAAAGCTGCAGCAGTGGCTACAGCTGCTGCAGCGAATATTGTTGTCGTATTTTGGTTATTCTGAGAATCATGTGAATTTTTGACACCTTTATTATTAATACCCTGATTTATTGATATATTACTTTTTGATTTAGCTAAATTATTTATAACTAAATTTTTTTCGTGTTGAATTTTGTTATCTTTCTTAGTCTCAAATAAAACCAAACGAATAAATCAACTCGCACAATAGTCGCAACACAAAATAATAGTTAATGATTAAAAAATATCCAAATTTTTGATATAGAATGGGAAACATCAACGGGAAGCATTTATTTGAAGTGAATTATTATACTAGGATTTTGCATTCAATTTCCCTGGTTGGTAAATTCTAAACTAAAAAGAAAAAAAGTTAAAATTTTAATAATTGCTTTTTTTTTTTTTATTGAGGAACGGGTGGTACAGAAAGTTTGATTAATTTAATCGTCGATTTATATTTTTTTTTTATAACTTATAATAAATTTTTTTGTTTGCTTTGACACATTTACGAAATCAAAAATATTAAAAACTAAAATTTATAAAAACCTGTCGTGCTATCGTTGAGGTAAATTCCGTGATTAATGTAATTTAAGAAAAATGAGTCTAAACTTTGATAATAACACTTATAAAAATTTTATATTTTTGGTTTTCATGTTAAAACAAGTGGAAAATGTTCGGAAAGAAAACTCAATATATATATAGAGGAAACTAAATTAAGAAAAAGATATGAATATTTAATTTCATCACGGAATTAACTTAATAGATCCTTATGGTTTTAATCAAATCTTTGATTATACTTAATTAAGATAAATAAAATAAATTTTTGTGTTTTTTCCGATATAATGGAACTAGGAAACAAAAATCAATTTAATTAATAAAATTTTTCACTTTTTCTTTTTTTATGCAAAAAGACTACTAGCTTTAATTGAGTTCAATATTTCTTTTTTTATTTTCTCTTTTACTCGTTTCAATATGTTCCTTTATTTTTCTTAGTCTCTTTTTTTTTTCAATTATTTAAATTCCTGTTTTTTACGTTATCGCAACTTATCCACCAAAACAAATAAAAACGAAAAAAAAAAAAACATTTGCTAAATCTTGTTTGATTCCAAGGCAAATATGCTCAAGTGTATTTGAGAGACCATCTTTGATAAATATAAAAAAAATCCTTTTTTGTTTGTAGGTTATGTTTGTTTTACGCAAATTATTAATAAGAGATTTCAACAAAAAATTTCTTCAAGGTTTTTTTTAAAGATTATCCTTGGACTAACAATTTGTTTATACTCAACAAGTTGTTTAAATACGAAAAAAAAATTTTAAAACTTGAAACCAATTTTTTTGAAATAATTTGAAATTTAAATCGTAACATGATCTTGGAAAAAAAAACAATTTGAAAAGAAGAGATAACTGTGTTTTAACTACAGGCTTACATCAAAAAAAAGTAATCATATACTTGTCAAATTTGAAGCGATATTTAAGAACTTGTTCAAACACAAAGTTTTAAACAAGTTGATTAAAATTTAACGAAGAGAGACTTTTTTAAAAAAAAAAAATCGTATTTTGATTTTTTTTTAATTATTTATATGCTAATTTGATATAAATAAAAATTTTTTTTTAAAGAATCAAGTTTATAAAAAATGTTTATCATCAACAAAATAAAAGTCTTTTTACAATAAATTTAGCTTGATATCTGATATACATTACTTAAGATATATCTCATTTCTACATATCATGTTTTAAAATCAACAACAACAACAAAAACGAGAAGAGAGAACCTAATAATAAATTATTGAAAAATTTTTTTAATTAAAAATTGTGGATAAACGGTTATCTCTTTTTAAATGAGAATAGAACTAGGTGCATGTGTCTATTTTGAAATTAACTAGCAAAAAAAGAACTATTTAATGAAATTCTAGTTTAGATTGTCGATCTTTGACAAATTTCTAAAGGCTGTTTCTATTAAAAGATTAAAGCAAAAAAATCGATTTTTACGCTTAAGATTCTTTTATAGGATAATATCCGAAAACGGTTTTGTTTTTTTGTAACTCACATTTGATGTATCTTCTTGAAGTCTTAAAGAACGTCATTTTTATGTTGAATCGAGCTGAGACTAAACGGTGTCTTGGAAAAGAACTTTAACACAAAATTGTTAATTACTCTCTTGAAATTTGACAAAAAAATATTTCATTTGGAAACTTTGAAAAAATGAATGAATCTACGAAATGTGAAAAATCAATCATTTGTCATTCGAAAAAGAAAAATAATTTTCCCCTTTTTTTTTTAAATATTAAGCTTAGGTTTAAAGTTCTTACGTAAAGAGTATCAAGTACAAGAGTAGATTTTAATTAAAATAAATTTTAATCGTTCTTTGAAGGGAACGTTTTCGTTATTTTTTTAATTGCGTCTAATAGGCTTTAATTAAAAGTTTTAAATAGCACACAAGTACATTCCTTCCGTTAATTATCTTACACTACTGATTTGTGATGTAGGAAATGTTTTTTTTTACAGAATAAAATAAAAGAGGTTGATTCATGATCGATTTTTTTAATCCGGACGTGGTCTCATTTTTAATGATTCAAGAAAGTAATAGAGTTTAAAAGCTTTTCGAACCTTTTACCGTATTCCCTCGTTCGATATTGCTGCACCACAAGTTAAGACACGCCTTTGGACCATGCACCAAAGTTCATCTCGCCCATGCTATAACATTGTTAACTTGGAGCGCATGCTCTAATAGCGTAATCACGCGTTTAGGTTCGCATCAAACACTGAAAGTCTTAGTTTAAGGAATTGTGAAGTTTAGTACAACAAAACAGAACAATTTTGAAAAATTGAAATAATTTTTATTCTGTTGACCTTATGATGAATCTGCACATGTAACAAAGTGTAACAAACTTTGTTACACCATTCAGCAAACTCTGCAAAAACTGTGCAGTCTAATTGCGCATTTAGTTATAATACTTTTTAATAGTGTGCATTTTGCAGAGACTTTGCATAAATTTAGCAGAGGTTGCTCAATGGTGTAACAAAGTTTGTTACACTTTGTTACATGCGCATGCTCTAATAGCGTAATCACGCGTTTAGGTTCGCATCAAACACTGAAAGTCTTAGTTTAATGCGTCATCAAGACTCGATTTTAAAGAAACAAATAAAAAATAATTTTTTTGAATTATGCATTTGGTGCAGCACCAAAGATTAAGAAAAAAAAATATTAAAAAATTCATTTTTTATATTTTCGATTTTTTTCTTTAAAATCGAGTCTTGATGACGCATTAAACTAAGACTTTCAGTGTTTGATGCGAACCTAAACGCGTGATTACGCTATTAGAGCATGCGCTCCAAGTTAACAATGTTATAGCATGGGCGAGATGAACTTTGGTGCATGGTCCAAAGGCGTGTCTTAACTTGTGGTGCAGCAATATCGAACGAGGGAATACGGTAATTTGTAAACTAACGCTACCGAAATTTTTCAGATGTATCACTGTGTGATCGTTTAACGATTTATATTTTTGTGTTTTAAAATTTTTAGAATACACACGTGCTTACATGATAATATGCAGATTAGAAATATTTTAAGTTGGTTAATAAAATACAGTTCTGACTGTTTGTTAAGCACATTCTCAATCGAGAAACAGGTGATTCAAATTGAAGAATTTTGAATAACAAATAAAATAAATTTTTCAGATCGAGATAGAAGCTCAGGATTGATTGAAAAGAAATTCTGAAAGTTTCTGATTTAAGGCTCACAACTGAATTTTTCATTTTTGAAATCATGACTGTGATTTTAGGCACCATCTAGTTCAAGTTTCCATATTTGAAAAAAGACATTGAGATCTTGGTGTCAGTTCAGAGAAAGGTCACTTAATTGGTTCCGGAGCTAAGAAAATTAAGCTATCACCACAGATTATATGCATTGAACCTAACTAGAAACAAAGTAGTCCATGCTGCGCATAGAGCTGGTTTGCCCGGGCTATATAGAATGGTGTATAAATAATACTGTTTTTATTATTTATTTTTCAGTTTTTGATTATTGTTAAAAGTAGAAAACGAATTGGTCTATTCACTAGGTCAGCGCCAGTCTAAAAACATTTTGTTTTTATTTTTAAACATAAATTGGTATGTACCCTTGGTTTTTAAAAATAATCCGGAAAGTGCTTTTCGCTCAATCCCCAGGTGACTTTGCAATGGTTAAACAACTGGTAAAGAATTGTGAATACTAATAGCATTTTTAAAAATAAAAATGACAAAATTGATTTTAACAAACTATTATAATGAGGCTAAATCCTCGTATCGTGTGATCAGCACATCACAGCTTTTATTATATTATTATTATACTATAAAGTTCTTATTGATGCTAATACCCAAATTGAACTGAGAAAAGTCACGAATGCAAAAATCTGGAGAAAACGTCAAAAAAGTAGAGCCCGAAGGGAATCAGCATATTTTTTGGCATGCCCTTAACACTAGAACACCCGGTAGATTTTTTCCCAAAACTATGGTTCCGTTTTATTCGCGAACCATTAAAGTTGATGACAAACCAGCTTAATTTTTCTGAAAATATGGACGAAAATGAATCAAATATACTGAGATCAAGTCGATCCTCAAGTTTTATCTCGGAAATAATTAGGAGTTAATTTTCGATGTAGGGGTCTAAAAAACCCCTTGGGCGTTCTAGTGTTAAGCAAGATACGATTTTCTATTAAGTTCAGAGATTAATTTTTTCATTTTTTTTTAAACAATCATAAAAGTCCAAAAAGAAAAGGAAATTTGCACCTTTTGACCTAAAAAACGTGTTCGAAAGCCCTTAATTTTAATCATAAAGTGTTTTTTCGATTTTTTTAAATAAAACAACTTGAAATCAAAATCAGCACTCAAAATCGATTGAAAAAAAGTATTACATGAAGAGATGCATGTGTAAAAAAATAAAGAAATTATAAAAACAGTTCCTGAGATTAATAGAGAATCGTCTCTTGTTTAAGGGGCATAAAGAATATTGGTTTTCTTCGGACTAGATGCGAATTGGCTAAAAAATTTACTTTTTATAGCATTTCCTCCCAATTTTTGGCAAACTTTCTTCACTCAATTTGGGTACCAACGTCAACGAGAGTTTTTTAGCTTTCAGATCATATGCTCAAATCAATGGCAACTTTTTCCAATCAGTAATTTTAAAATCTTTAACAAAAGCTCATCATCAGGCGGCTAAAAGCGGAGTTTTATTTTTTATTTTTTACAAAAAAAAATAATTCTGCAGTTTTCAAGGTCCTAGATGACAGTTATAATGCCAGAAACAAAAAGGGTTTTTCCCTTTTTAGCGGAATCGTTTTTTAAAGCCTTTATTAATAAATTTTCCAAAATTAATGAAAATATCTAAAATTACAGACATATGTACCCATTAATTTAAAAGTATTGGGTGGGTATGGGTTACCCATAAAATTTGGGTATATACACCCGAAACCCTATTTTTGTCGAGAAAAAAGCTAAAAATCTAAAAAATACCCAACTTTACCCATACCCTAACAGAACCTAAAACCTGAATTTTTTCGGGTTCCCCATTCCACCCAATACCCTTTAATTTTTGAATTTTTACTCTTAATTAAATTTAGTTAATCCACGATTAAGTTAAATTATAAATTTCAACTTAACGTGCTGTCAAATTTGTTATCCAGTCCCGTCTTTCATGTTTAGAATTTAAAATTACTCTTCAATATTTCTTACAATCCGTTTTTTTTGATAAAAAATGAATAAGCAAGTCGTAATTTTAAAAAATAGCGTTAATAGGAATCTAAAGTTCTTCTTTTATATTTTAGACTTTTTTATTTATTCAATATTCCATGAACCTTAGAATAAAAAAGTTCTAAATCAACTTGAAAAACTAAAAAAATTAATTTTAATTATCTTTGAATGTCTTTATTATGAAAATTAAGGTTCTTAAATAAATTCAATTGAAACATTTCAGCAACAAAAAAAAGACTTGAATTAATTTACTCAAAGAGAAAAAACTTTATTTCGTCTGTTAAAAACCGTAATCAAGTAAAATTCTTGTTAAGAGAAACAAGTTAATAAAAAAATATAAAAATAAACTTGAGTTTACAGTATGAGCAAAGAGATTTACAAATCCCAAATTAATAAATAAAATTTATGTGTGCAATGTCTATTGTTACATGTGAAAACTGACTAAAAAAAATTAATTTTGATTGCAAAAAATTGAGAGAGAGAGAGAGAGAAATAACTAGTTTATCCCAATCATCAAGATTAATTTTTTTGAATCGATTTTAACTTGTGATTGCAACAAAAAAAATGGATTTTACTTATTAGAAAATAATTAAAATCAAGATGTGTTGCAATAAATTCCAAGATTATGATGGTTCATTGAAAGAATTTTCGTTTACTCATTCTTAAGTAGGAGAGATGAATACAATTCTAAACAACCGAAAGTTTTTAATTTGTCACGATATATTTTAACTTTATTCCTGAGTTAAATAAATCAAGAGAGGCATAAAAATTCCTCTTCTGTTATTGAAGGCATGTTCCCACTTTTCGTTTAATCTGATTTAGAAGATTTTTGAAAAAAAAAATTTTCTAACGATTATCCTTTAATATTTTAAAAATTATTGAAAGAAGCCATTTTCATTATTTCTAAGCTTTAAACCCTTTATGAGAAAACACAAATAATTAAATAAATTAAAAATAAATAATAACTTGACATTTTTAGAAGACTTATTTGAAGAAGATACACTCAAACAAACTGTTATTTATTATTGATATTTTAAATAATTTTAAAATACCTTATTGAGTGTTTATTCATATGTTTCAAATTTAACATAAGGCAATTTTGAATAAAAATTAACATTTAAAAATTAAATTAATGTTCTTGATAATTTAAAAGTTTAGATCAAATAAAAATCCCTATGTGCTTTGATTAAGGTGGGTATGTTCTTAATTATTACAAAAGAATTATTTTTTTATTGTTATTTTTATTGTTAATTATTTGAAAAATCTAAATTTTTTTTTGTTTGAAGTTTCTTTAATTTTAGAAATATAAAAAAGTCCCTTGGGGTGTAAGTAAACATCCTAGAAGGCAAAAGTAGAGTGCACTTATGGTAAAAATGGTCCAATTAATAAAAATTAATTGGAATAAAAACCGAATAGAATAAGTTTAAAATTGAACATTGGCAAAGTGATATTCCAAGCGCTAAGAAAGTTTTAGGATATCGGTCTTCCTTCAGCCAAATGGATAATCGATCCGTAAGGTTAAAGCAGCGCAAAAAAATATGTTTAAGAAGTTTCTACAAAAAAAAATGCTCAACGAAAAATGGATGTTATATACAATTTTAATTTTCCTATGGAGATCAAAATTTTCTCAACTGTCGACCCATTTAATGTAATCCACTGTCTGGAAAACATAAGATTAGCATGTTTTTGTCTCCACTGCAAATTTTTGAACTTTCTGAAATGAGCATTGAGAAAGACCGGTTTTTACTGCTGTGGTCATTCTCTAATCCTCTTGTTAATTTCATGAACTAATGATAGGGAAAATATATAATTGATTTAGGGGTTGTCAATTTAAACCAAAAGCTTGTTTTACATACTTTAACAAGAGTCTATTAGCTTTCGGTTGATGTACCTAAATCAATTATGGCTTTCTTAATCTTTGTTTTATGAGCATCACAACAGGAACACGTGGGTTTGACAAATATATCGTCGAAGAGCTAATTAATTAAATTTGAAGACAAACAATAAAAGTATAATTAAATTGAATCGAAACTTTCTTAAGTCTCTTCTACAGTACATCTCTGACATAAGTTAACAGTTTTGCTAAACTATGCGCAGCGTTCTCCGAAGCTTTGCTTAAGACGCGAAGGAGAGATGCCCATGTCTTAAACAATGCTCTTGTGCATAAATTTATTGCTCAGGAGCATTGTTCATTTGCATTTTTTAAGAATGAAATCTTGTTGTCTAAAGCGGTTTCGTTGTGTCTCTAAGATGTAATATTCAAATTTTTCTTGAAAATTAAACTGTTTAAACTGAGCTTAAATTTTTCTCATTGATTTATCGAAAGAGCTCTACGTTTAACTTACAATTAAACCTATTTAATTGCAACAAACTGACGTAAATAAAAAAATTTGAATTAATTTGTTTATAAAATAAAAAAAAAAACGAAAAAAGAAACAAATTTTAAGAACTCATTAGTCATACGTGATGACATCAAAATTCATTAGCAATATTTTCAATAACACAACAAATCTTTAAATTTTTTGTTATTAGATAGATAAAAATAATTATGATATTTCGAAAAACTAACTAATGAATAAAATTATTTATTTTTTCTTCTTGTAACTCGGAAGAAAAATGTCAATTTCATTTTATATATCTCTCTTCTTCTTCTTCTCTCACTTGCGCTCTCTCTCTCTCTAAAGCTCTATTGTTAGTTTTTGCAAGAACCCAGGGCAAATTTGGTTTGTTAACAACTAAAACTAATAAATATTTTTATTTATTTATTTTTTGTTTTGTTCTCATCAGTTATTAATTCAATTCCCAACAAAAAAACTGATAACCTAAAATCAAAAAAAAAATTCTAATTAAACTTTTTTTTTAAAAAAATTATCTGATTTGAAAAAATACAACAAAATTGAAATCAGTTTTTATTTAATTCAATAAATTGTTAGCAAAAAAAAAATTAAAATCCAAATTTTTTTTTAAAAATAAAAGTTTTTTGATTAGTAGATTCAAATTAATTGATTTATTTTAATGTTATATCGAACTGCATTAATAAAACCTTCTTTGTATTTCATGTAAACACCCTCGTTGTATTTAAGACTTTTTTCTTTTTGATCGTTTGAATCTTTTAAAAACATTTGTTAAGTGTTATTTTTTTTTATTTTTAAATTTTTGATGAATTTATTTTTAACAACAAATCATACTTGTTTTTGACTTTTTTTCGATTATGATTCTCTCGAAAAAATTATGAATTCCGCTTGATTCTTTTTTTAATTCTTTAACTGGTTCTACTGTTTTCTCGTTAGTTGCTTTTTTTTCTTTTAAATTAAAGAAATTTGACATTGCTTTATTCTTGTTTGTCAAACTCTCTATACTGGCTGTGTGACTTCCCCTTTATTTTTTTAATTAATTATAATTAGTTAAATTCACATAACCTTAATAATAATTTCATTCAAGAGTTATCCCATTAAATTTAAAAAATATTTTCCGAAAATTTTTGACATTCAAACTGACACACTCAACATTTCATAAAATTTTGAAAGAACTTAAAGCTTACCCTTTATTTTTGTCAGCAATTTTAACTTTAGACATTGTAAGTTCTCTTGCAATTTGTTGTTTGACAACGTAAC
Source organism: Brachionus rubens (assembly GCA_022207745.1). Taxonomy (NCBI): domain Eukaryota; kingdom Metazoa; phylum Rotifera; class Eurotatoria; order Ploima; family Brachionidae; genus Brachionus; species Brachionus rubens. The sequence continues at coordinate 959,424 of JAJVHD010000020.1, read as the reverse complement.
TTAATTGTTTATGCTGTTTTAAACCATTAAATTTTATCAACTCATCGATTGAACTAAAATTAATTGAAATTATTTTTGAACAAAATTTTAAAATTATTAAAAATTATTACGGTTCAAGTACAAAATTAAATTGACCATCTTGACCTTTCTCTTGTCGATATGTTAAATTAAAAAGCAGCATTGTGTTAATTAAGGCATCGAAATGTTCTTTTTCACTTTTGCTCAACAACTGTACCGAAACAGCTCTCATTGTTGGTTGAATAATTTGACACAAATAAGGTACGAGATCTATCAATGAATAACATGCTGAATTGTGAAAAACACGAGCTGATGGAGACATTTCACTCAAATAAGTGCTTATAATTTTATTATTTCGATTCAGTTTCATGGAATACTTTTTTTTGAAAATTATTAAAAATACCGTATTCCCTCGTTCGATATTGCTGCACCACAAGTTAAGACACGCCTTTGGACCATGCACCAAAGTACATCTCGCCCATGCTATAACATTGTTAACTTGGAGCGCATGCTCTAATAGCGTAATCACGCGTTTAGGTCCGCATCAAAAACTGAAAGTCTTAGTTTAATGCGTCATCAGGACTCGATTTTAGAAATAAATTAAAAATGATTTTTTGGAATTATGCATTTGGTGTAGCACCAAAGATTAAGAAAAAAAAAATATTAAAAAATTCATTTTTTATATTTTCGATTTTTTTCTTTAAAATCGAGTCTTGATGACGCATTTAACTTTAAAGAAAAAAATCGAAAATATAAAAAATGAATTTTTTAATATTTTTTTTTCTTAATCTTTGGTGCTGCACCAAATGCATAATTCAAAAAAATTATTTTTTATTTGTTTCTTTAAAATCGAGTCCTGATGACGCATTAAACTAAGACTTTCAGTGTTTGATGCGAACCTAAACGCGTGATTACGCTATTAGAGCATGCGCTCCAAGTTAACAATGTTATAGCATGGGCGAGATGTACTTTGGTGCATGGTCCAAAGGCGTGTCTTAACTTGTGGTGCAGCAATATCGAACGAGGGAATACGGTAATCAAATGGGTCCTCTTCCAACACAAGCTTACCTCATATTGTTGAGTAGGGTATTTAAATCTTTTATTTTGTGTTTGAATTTGTTGATTTAAAGATGAAAACAAAGTATGATAAACACCTGGTATGTAACGTTGATATCTAAGTAAACCAAAATCTTGATTTTCACGACTTATTTTTGAAAACCTATCACAAGTCATAATAAATTCATTTGCTTTAACGATCTTGGAAAAAATTGTAATTTTTATTTTGGAATTTAAAAGATTAATTGAATTCAAAATGACCATGCTATATGAATTTGTTATTTCTGATATTGTCGCAGTGTTCTACGACCTCGAAAACCCCAGAAAATCAATTTTTACATGGAGATAAAAAATCAAAGATTTTACCGTATAAAAAACATATACATTTTTATATTAAATTAATCCCTTTATTTCAAAAAAACATGCTTTTTTGCACCTATTTTAGCGTCCAAAACCACTTTTCAAAAATAAATAATTCACTACCGATATATATATATGTTTCCTATGGTTATTCTATACGAGAATTCAGAATTTTAATTAAGGTAATGCCCACTTTTTTTTGGTTTTTCATTTTTATGACTTTTTTTGTCCGCTAGTATCCAAAAAGCAAAAATCGCCTCTAGTTTTACCAGATGCAAAAATTTGGGTCCTGTGGCTCCCCTAGGAGGAGATGTAGTTTGACTGAAAAATTCCCTTATTTTTATCGCTTTTACCCATGTATTGATTTAGGGAATTTTTTTCCCCATCGACAATGGCCCCAGCGTAAATGGTAGCTTTTTAGCTTTCAGAAAATATCTTTACATTAATTCTGTGCTTTTTCCAATCATGTTGACTAGAATGCTTAAATAAAGCACATTGACATTTGGCTGCAAAAAGCAGAAGGGTAGAGGTAAAATTTTTGATTTTTTACCCCCATTTAAAAATTGATTTCCTGGGGTTTTCGAGGTCGTAGAAAACGGTAACAATTTCAGAAATAACAAATTCAGATAGCATAGACATTTTGAATTTAATGAACGTTATTTTTTCAAGTTTACATTTTCAAAATTCGAATCCCTAAAACGTATGTACAAAAAATTTTCATATAATGCTTGAACCAATCGATCAAAATCACAATTTTGACACATGTTAAGTATGGCATTGAATCGACTATTTGCATCATTTTTGTGATTTTGGTCCCTTAAAAACCAAAGTTTAACATTTTGGATCGAATTTTTGGTGTCTCCAATTTTACCGTTTATCGAATTTTTTGAAAAAGACCTCGTTCATTATTGTAAAAATTCCCTTTTCCATGTCTTTTTGACCTATGTTTATTTCATTAATAATTTTAGATGTAACTCGATTTGTTCTTTTGGACAAAAATTGAAGAGTGTTTAAAGATGATCGTATGTCATTGCTTGTTTTGTCACATAGAGCAATCATTGCATCAATATCCGAATGAATGTTTGTCATTGTACATATCTTAACAAAAAGTTGATAATTTTTTTTTTAAATTTAAAAATTTAATTTTACATTTTTTAATCGTTCTGCTAAACGATGAGTTGATATAGCTTGACATTGAAAAACAATCGCAATTTGACGTAAATTCTTTAACGATGGTGCATATCTATTCAAAAATCGTTTTATGACCAAGTAAAATGAGTAAAATGAGATAAAATCTTACAAATCATTACAGATACAAATGACAGGTCTTAAACAATGATTTGTTTTTTTGTTTTTAGTCTTATTGTTCTCAGTTACATGATCAATCAGCACTTGAATTGAATTCTTGAATAAAAAAAATTTAAAAAAACAAGAATTCCGATTCGACTGAGTAATGTACTTGAGGTGCACCATCGATTTCATCAATAATCAAACAATTAGGCTTCATGTTAGAATCGTTTACAGAGCCTCTCATTTGTGTGACTGACTCTAAATAGATTTTGAACATATCAACACTTCGATCATCACTAGCATTCATTTCAATGGTATTATAACCGGCTCTCTTGGCTATAATTTGAGCCAAAGTTGTTTTACCGAGACCTGGTGGTCCACTGATAAGACAAACTTTAGTCTTTGGACGATTCATTTCGTCCAATTCGAGAAGCTTTTCTTCAAGTTCAGCTTCCAAGTTCAACGGTCGTTTACGTTTCTTTGAGTTTATATTAGTTGTTTCTTTCATAACACTACGGTTTTCATTTCTTTCTCTGTCAAGTTCTTTACCAAAGACAGTGTAGTCCCAAGTTTTAATCCAAGTCAAGATGAGTCTATTCGTACTCTAAACAATAAAATTATAACTGACAATCAAGTCAAAAGTAAGACAATTTACATCTTCGCTTAAAAGTTCAAAAAAATCTTTTGGTTTAAATTTTTCAACCCATAATTCTGATTCGGATGCATTGGATTTTTCCATTAAATTGCTTACATAATCATCTTGTTTCAATTCTTCAATAGCTTTTCTCTAAAAACAAATTTTAAACTTTAACTTAGGAATCAAATAGTCCAAGTACACGTACTCTTTTGTTTGTTTCTTCGGAAGCAAGTTCCAATTTTAAGAGTTTAATTGGTTTGTCAAGCATGTAACTATTTTCATCAGAAATCTAAGGAAATCTCAATTTTAAAAAGGTCTATTTTATTTTTGTTTTATAAACAGTTAAATACTTGTTTCATAAAATCATAATTTAAATTTTCGTCGTTCATTTTTAATTAATTTTCAAATGACTATTGAAAAAATAATTTTGAATTTTTAAAAAAAAAAGATTGGCTAGTTACCTCGTGAAAGAAAGTGAACAGATTTTTCAAAAATTTCAAATTTAAATTGATATTTGTGCAGAGAGACAAAGTTGTAACTTTTTTATTGTAGAAAATACTTTTTTTTCAATTGTATCTTCTATTTTTTTTTGTAATAAACTTGTTTGAATGTTTGGTAGAACACCACCTTGTGATATTGTAACACCAGCGAAAAGTTTTTTCAACTTAATGTCGTTTCTGATTGCCAATTGTAAATGTCTTGGTATAATTCGTATTGTCTCTAGCAGCGTTGCCAGTTTATTCTAAAATTTCGGCTGTCAAATATTCTAAAACAGCGGCTAGATAAACAGGTGCACCCGGTCCAATACACAGGAAATTGAAGACCGGTACGAGCTGATCTACTCTTTGCTTGAGAACGATTATTATTGCCTTTTCGAAATTTCAAAAATAAAGTTAGACAACTACTTAAATCTTTATCTCAACAATGAGTAGGATTTACATTCTAAATTTAGGAAATCTAAAAATTGGGTGGTTATCAATAAAAATTTTGTTTTTAAAACTTTTATTTTTTTTTCAATAAAAACTTTTTTGAGAAAAAATGTTAACTAAAAATTGCGAAAAAAAATAGTTAAAAATTTTTTCAAATATCTTCTTCGGTATTTAACAAAAAAAATAACAATTAGGCCGATTCATCAAATACGGAATATGTCAATTTTTGAATGAAAATTGTAAAATTATCTACAACAAAAAAAAAATTTAATTTTTTAATTTTTTTTTAAATTTTTTTTCAAAAAATTACCGATTTTTTGTTTAAGTGATTTTGGTTTTTCGAGCACGACAAACAAATAATAAACTGGAGCACCGATAAGGATTATAAAAATACAAGCCAATGATTCCATCGGTGATTCGAGGACAGTCATTACTATTGTCAATGCACATAATATCAAGAAAAATATTGGAAAAAATAGATTGACCTTGACTGGTCTGAAAGCTTTTGGTTGGACTTTTCTCAACCATAATAAACCACCAACTGTGGCTCCAATGAATATGTACTCGACAAACATTGATAATTTAACTAATTTTTCGACATCATCGAAAAATAAACAGACTAAACTTGCAAACGACTTTTGAAAAAACAAAATAAATTAAGTGTCCAAAATTTAGATTATGATGGAATTTACCATAAACAAAATGGAAGTAATTGGTGTCAAAAATTTAATATTGATAAAAGCTAAAAATATTGGCATGTGGTTATTTCTTGCCTTAAGTTGAAACAAAATTAAATTATGTTATTTCAAGAATTGAAACTTACAGCTCCAAAAATAGTTCTTGATGCTGAAAATAAAGCTCCATTAATGTAGCCTAAAGCTGACAGAGCCACAAATATAGAAATTATCCACGAGTATTCGTTGATTATTTGCTCGGCAAACGTCTTAAAATTAAAATTTTAATTCAGTATAATGTAGACATTTTAAAAAGTTTTTACAAAGGCGACTGCATCCGATCTGACCATTTGTGCTGGTGTCAAAAGGGTGAAATAAGCAATATTAGCAAGAACATAAATGATTATAACAGCGCCTAAACCGAAAAAAATCGACAGTGGTAGAACCCTTATTAATTTTAAAATAAAAAAAATTTTCAAATGAAAGAATTTTTTTTGATCAAAAATACTTGTTTGGATTTTGGATCTCCTCGACAACGTAGTTAAGAAAACTCCAACCAGAGTAACTGTATAACCCGACGTAAAAAGCCGAAGCTAATTTTCCAGGGTTAAAATCTGAGCCTTCAAAAGGCTGCGCAAAGTTTTCTACTCGTCCCATTACTAAACCGTAGACACCCAAGCCGATGATCATAAAAAGACCGGCTACTTTACCAATACTAAAAATGTTTTGCATCAAATTTGTAAGTCGAACACTCACACAGTTAACCAATGTAATAATCACTAAAATGTTTTGTTTTTTTGTAAACAGTTTTAAATGTTTTTTGAATGGAATTTTTTAAAGAAAAAATATTACACATTGCAGCGGCGGCTAGTAATAGACGAGATGATTTTGGTATTTCACAATCTAAGAAAAACGGTTTGAGAGCATAGTCGGCAAATGTTAACGCGGTTAGAGCAAATGAAGCTGGCAAAATTATCATTATAAATGTCCACATGAACAAAAAACCGGACAACTTTCCGAATGCAACCATCAAATACTCGTATTCACCACCAGCTTTGGGTATCATACAACCAAGTTCTGTTTAAACAAAAAAATTAAATGTTTAAATTTTTTTAATTCTAATTGGAAAATTAAAACCTGTGTAAGCGATAGCTCCACAAATTGAAAAAACACCGCATATTATCCAAACTACCAACGACAAACCAATCGATCCTGTTTCTGCAACAATACCCTTTAATAATTACATTAAAAATCTAAATTTTGTTTGTCATAGGGTGTTAAAAATACTTTAGGTGAAATGAAGATGCCAGATCCGATGATTATACCGATTAGAATCGATATACAGTTTGTAAGTTTAAGATTTTTTTCAAGTTTAATTTCACCCATTTGGGATTTTTAACAAAAATTTCTACACTAAAGATGTACTCTGAAAAAAATTGTTTTGGTTAAATTTTAAATTGTTTATTTAAAAGGTCAGCGTTTAACTAAAACGAAAAAGAGAAGCGATATTTATCATTTACTTTATTTTGCATGCTATCAAAAGTGTAATTAAAATTTTTTGTTTTGTTACATTGATAAACAATAGGATTCAAAAATAAAAAATGAAAGACTTTTAAAAAAATTTATGTTGCATGCTTTTTTTAATTTTTTTTATTGTTGCTTTGTATTTGGATCATCAAAAGTCTATCAAAAACCTCTTTTTGTTTTCACACTTTTTTTTTCAAAATGTGATATCAGTTTTTTTATAAAAATTATTGAAAAAATCTTATCAACAATTTCAACGCGTGTAAAGCAAAAAATGTAAAGGACTTCAAGCATTAGTTCTAATGACTTGGTTTACGATTAAACAACGCAAAAGTGAAAAAGGAGAGTAGATTTTTTTAAAGACTTACTAGGACAAAGACAAAGAAAGAGAGAGAAGGGATTGTTAATGAGACTATGAAAAGTTTATTTCAAAAAAAAGAAAAGACCAACTTGGCCAATTTGTTGTACCTTTTCAAAATGAAAATTTTTTATACAAAATTTTAATAAAATATTAATTTTTAATTTTCAATATTGAGTTGGCGAACAGTTGTAAAATGAAACTTTTGAAATTTATATGATACCCATGAAGACAAAAACTGATTTTGAAAATAATTTTTGATTTTAAAATATTTATAAAAATTATTTAAAATTAAAATTAATTCTATTCAGCTTGAAATAATTACCGTATCACCTTGCTACCCTTTTAAAACCAAAAAATAAAAGTCCATGCATAAACTCCAATAACTCACTGTTGGCTTTAAAAATAAGTTCAGGTGACAATTATTTTGATCACGATCAAAATGAGACAAAATATTGAGAAAATGATTGATTTGTTTATGTCACAAAAGCTTCTTTTCAAGGATGAGTGAATTTCGAGTATAAAGAATAACCTCAGTCCAGTAAAATAAAATATTGATTGATTAAATATTAAGATGATAAATTAGAGAATGAAATGAAGAATGTGAATGTCGAAACAGGGTTCAAAATGGAACAAACTCTAAGTTTTTTTTTCTAAATTTAAACTCAACAACGTTGGACCCAACTTTAGTGCACTTCTACCGGACTTTTGGTGTACTTTATCATTCTCGCTTAACTAACCCTAAAATCCCGTACCATTAAAAAGCGTACAGAGCCCAACCCAAGAAAAAAATTTTCATTATGTTTGGAAATTTCAATAATCTACGGCTTCAAAAATGCTCGTTTTTAGAGTGTAAAAATTAAAATTTGATTCAGACCGTTTTAATATTGAAAACCCAATGTCAGCGTGCATTTTCGAAACATTTAAAAACTCACGTTACGAAACTTTGCTTAAGACGCGCAAGCGCATTGCTCATGCGCGTCTTAGGCAAAGCTTCGGAGCATGCTGCGCATTGCTTAGGCAGAGTGTCAACTTATTTCAGAAATGTACTGTATATAACAAAGTAATTGCAAAATGAAAATCAATTACCCAGTTTATCCATATTCTTAAGTTTGGAATAGTTTTTAAAAGATTCCAAACGACATTAGGCCATACCTAAAATTCTCAACTACAAAGTTTGTGAAAATTCTGGGGATCTTCATCACCAAGAAAAAGACTGTATCAGAGAAAAACACTGTTAGAATTGTGCAGAATTTGAACATACAACGAAAAACTGAAACTCAAAAAAATAAAGTGTTTAAATTGTTCTGGACACCATGAATATTTCAGTCATGATTTCAGTGAAAAGTTTTCGATCAACAACTTTACCCTCTCAATTCTACTGTGTGAAGGCTTTATTACAAAAAAAGAAATATTTTAAAACGATATACCACCGAGAAGTTCCAATCAGTCGAGTGTGAGTCGGTGTAAGAGAGGATCAGTAAAATCAAGTCGAAACCATTAGGAAAGGAGAAATGTAAGTAAATGCATGAAAAACAAGTGTGGTTTTCTTAAATCAGGTTCATAAATCGCTTCGTATAAAAGTTGCATCTGAGTGCGATGGAGCGAGGAGGGTACGGGAAAAGTGCAGTATAAACAAATAGACAGGGTCATTTTATTTAACACGACTCTGAAAAATTGGTTGCCAACTTGATCAATCCTGGATTACCATCACTATTGCCATTTACATTACTTAACATTAAATGTCGGAATTGAAAGCTGAAATCAGCTGACATTCATATTAAGAATATTGAAGAAAAGAGTCACGCCGATTTTAATCTACATATAGAATGATTCTTGCGAAAACGTAACGATTGACATCAAGTTTATAGTTCATTTTGGTTACTGCTTATCCAACAGTTAGCTATCTCTTTACCTCTAGATAGACCAAAAACAATTGTAGCTGGTTATTAAGAAAATATAAAATTTAATCAAAAATTTATTGACTGTAACAGTTATCTAATAAAATCGTCTGATGATTCAAAGCCAATAGGCTCTCATTTATCGCATAAAAATAAAAAAAAAAATTTACAATTTTTTACAAAAAAATTAAAAAAAAAATTATTTATTCTTTTGATTGAAATGTTCTTTCAATGCACTCAAATATTGTTTTGACTTTCCGAACGATTGTGCAAGTTCAGCCATAAACATTCTCTTAAAATTTTCTATAAAATTTGTGTCTATATCTGGAAATTCACTACACGATGGCACATTTAGATAAGTATCGAATAAATTTTCAAACAATTTGTCATAACCTCTTGGAAATGTACCTATAAATTTATTTCTATCTTTATCTTTGTAAGTTTTCATGTATTTTTTGAACACAACACAATGAATCGAACACAAAATACCATAAAAATCAACTTGATAACTCCACGGTCTCTCTTCTTTCATTTCGGGTATTAACAGTGACTTGTTGTCTATTTTTGCTTCAAATTCAACACTATCACCAAGTAAATTTAAATCAATGCTTCTATTAAAATCGATCAAAACCAAACATTTTGTTCTCATTGGATCAAAATAAGTAACCGATTCAGGCAATTGATTTACTATTAAATTGTCTGGTTTTATATCAGCGTGAATTATTTTAGCTTTGTGTAAATATTGAAGAATGTACAACATTTCCAAAGTCAAGTACAAGACAAACCAATACGGAAAACTCGGGTACTTGGCTTCGTTGTTTACATGAAAATTAATCAAATCTAATAACGAACCGTGATCGTAGTAATTCATAGCCGAAAAACATCCGTTTTGATACTTTATAAATTGGTTCATACGAATAAACGAATCCATTACATTTACTTTCATTTCTTTGTCCTCTTTCATTTTAAGTAATCGTTCATGCAATGATTCGGTTATAAAAAATTCCCATGATGTCGCTTGTTTATCGACTTTGAGCGCCATTTTTTTCTTTGTTCCCTTTTGTTCGATCAAATAAATTTTAGCAAATGAACCTTTTCCAATTTCACGAATGATTTTATAATCAACACTGTCTTTGAGTGTGATAAAGATTTTTTCTCGAATTGTAGGAGCAAGGACTTTCAAGCTACCAAAGTTAGGATTATTTTTTAAAGTCTCAATCGGACCCTTGTCCAAAAGTTTGTTTTTAATTTCAATATTAAACGGTTCTCTAATCGCTGACATGAGGGTTTCATTTAAATTAGCGACTGTCATTGACGTGTCTGTGCTCGACATTGAAACACTATTATTCGAAATATCGGGTAATGTAGTCACACCAAGAGCATTTGTCTTATGAGTTATCATATTAGTCTCATCCTCTTCTATTATAGTTTTTTCTTTGATGTTTTCTTTAGGTTGAGGTTTATCATCATCATCTTCATCATCATCCATTAATTTATCAATCATAACTTTTGATACGTTTAGACTCGTATTATTAAAAATACTATGCTCGTAAAACAACTTGTAATAATCGTTATTGAATCTTTGTTCCAAATTTTGTTGTGTCAAGACTCCTTTTTCAGAGTCAGGTTCTTGAAATTCAGGTTCAGGCTCTGGTTGAGAAAGAGGTGGAGCTGATAAAGTTATGTTCGGTATGGTCAAAGATGGTAGGGTTTGATTTTCAGTAATGTTCAATTTTGAGTCTTCTAATTTTTGTTTTTTTGTTGCATTATCAACTTCCAAGTAACTGTAATCCCATTGAATACCGGTCATATTGTTCATATTAGTCACATTGGGGATCTTTGATGTAACTTCATTGTTAACGACCATGTTGAATTTGACTTGTTTTTGGGTTTTTTGGGTGTAATTTGACCATTTGATTGTTTGAGTATTGAAATCCTGGGCTAATAGATTTGATATGTTTTTATCAGTGTCATTTTTAGCTTGATCAAAATGAGCATTTAATAATTTTTCTTTTTCTTCATCTTGATTTTTTAGTTCCCTTAATTTTTGAACTTCTTGATCAAAAGTTGTATCTATAATTGTCTCGAGCATGTTTTGATCATTGAAATCGTTCATTTTTTTGAGTAATGGTTTGATGCTTCGTGTACTTGCAGCTGGTGGTTCAAACTCCATAAATTTAGAAATGTTAGTTGTTGGCTCATTTATAGTGGTATTAAATGAACTCATTGGTTGTGATTGTGTATCAGCAATTATTCCTAATGGTTTGCGATCTTTGTTCTCAACTTGATCGTATACAAACATACTACCGTCTTGATTCATATTTTTTTTTTTTGATTCGAATTTTATATTCTCGTCATTTTGAGATAAAATTGTTTGATCACGTTTTGTTGTATTTGTTTGAGTTTCTGACAAAATCGTTGGGTCTTTGTAAATTGATATACTTGGTAGAGTGTTTGTATCTGTTTCTGATTTGTCAAAAACTCCCGTGTTGTCTGTTTGATTGAACATTTTTTCAGCCATACGTCTTGCTTCATTTGTTCGTGTTGTAATTGTCTAAATTTTAAAAATTTAAATTAGAAATAATTAACCACTAAAAAACAAGAACCCGGATGATTTTTTTGGGACTTTAAAACGAAATAATATAATAATACCCCTATTTTGACTCTAATTAAGCTGAAAAATAACTTTTTCAATTTAGTGTCACTGACACTGACGCGTAATGGTATTCAATGAAGAAGTTAACAGGTGTCTGACGTCAAGAAAAAACGACATTTGGCAAGAGGATCTTGTGTTATGTGATACAGTTACTCAACAAGTCACAACGATGCGATATTTAGGGTTTGAACTCAGTTCAGACAACAAAGACGAACACCACTTACAAATACGTAAGCAAAAAGCCAACGCAGCACTTGCCAAACTCAATCTTTTAGAAATAAACACAGACCGTCTAAACCCACACATGAAAGGTCAAATATTTAAAGTTTTTATTAGGCCAGTACTATACTATGGATTAGAAAACGTCTTCGTCAAAAAAACGACCCTCAACCTAATTAAAAGAATCGATGGAAACCTATTAAAACGTATCTTTGGTCTATCAACAAGATGTCACTATACAGACTTACAAATTGCCCTGGGAATTAAACCCGTCTCGGAAGTCATAAAAAAATTGAAACTAGATTTCTACCTAAGATTGGTCGAAAATACGTACAGTAAACACCTTTTAACAGAGACATCAGACGAATTTAGTCGCGATGACCTCTTGTCAGAAATATTAAATCATATCGATGAGATAGATGACCCAATTGTTGAATGTCAGACTACAACAACTGAAAAAATTAGAGCTATTAACTACGTCATGGACGTAAACTTTAAAATGAGGAAAATTGGAAATGAAAACGTTGACCAAATAAAAAATATTTTTGCAAACAAGAACAGATGCAACATGGCAAGTGAACTGTTCAATGTCTTAAAATTTTAAGAATCCAAATACCGCAAATACATGATGTCACAGTCGTATGGTAAATTATTGCATGCAGACTAAAGTACCCTTTTATTATTTTTTTGATTTTAACTGTGTGGTTTATTTATTTTTTTACTTTTTTTTATTTTTTTTTCTACTGGACATTTAATTTTTATTTTTTAAAAAAATAACAATTTGTTTGTAAATAATACGCTCTTTTTATGGGTGTATTAAATTTGGTTTTGATCGCCAAGCGGTCTTTAAATAAATAAATAAATAAATTTGGATCTTTTTTAATAATGGTGTTGGGTAAAAGACGTTTCCAAAAATGACGTCTTTAAAAATCCGTTTTTTTGTCAAAGGTAATATTATATAAGGAATAAAAAAGTTATCAAGGCCCAACAACAAGTATTATCGAATGTAATTTTAAAAAAATATAGTTTTGGCAAATGATCTCTTGGTTTCTGAAACTGTTGTTGGTTGAATTATGTGATTTTTTTGTTGTTTTTATTGAATTTAATTGATTTAAATTTATTTGTTTCTTCACTAAGGGTATATTTTAATTTTCAGGACATGTATTCTAATATTTATTACTTTTTCCAAACGTAAGTTGACATTTGGTCTAAAATATTTCAACGGTATGGATCTAATTTAAGTTTTTACAACCTAATTTTAGTATGAGAGAAAACTTTTGTTTAAGTTCAGTATTGCTATGCTATATGGATTTTTTACGTAAAATTACACAAAATTACGTTTGAATAAACAAAAAGAGACAAAAAAAAGCTTGAATTTCGTAGTTTTTGGAAATTAAAAAAAAACCTGTTTTTCAGGATACCTGAAAAAGCACATAGGGGTGTAAAACCTTTATTTTGTGGTCAATATTTAAACTGATATTATAGAAATGTTCCTCTCGTCAAAAGCTTTCGTCTGGTACCATATCATGAGCATTCAACAAGAGTTTCCTAAAGAAAAATTTAAAAAATTATAAAAAAATCCTCAACCCTCTGCACATCCTCAACCCACTCTTTTTTATAACATATCACTACAGGTGGTGTGAAGTTAATAGCATTAAAGGCATATAATTTTTGCAGGAACGCTATAAAAAGCGTCCTGTTGCAAAAAGAAAACTTTTCAAAGCAAAGTTTACTTAAGACTATACAAATTTTGACAAGACTTTGACAAGTTTTCTTTTTGCAATAGGACGCTTTTTAAAGCGTTTCTGCATAAATGCTATACCTTTATTGCTATAAACTTCACGTCACCTTTTAATATAAAATTTGGAAATGTAAAACGTAAAAATTTTATCCTGAACCGAAGCATGAGACCAAAAGTTTAAAAGATTTCAAAATGTGATCATCAATTTCATTTTTTGAGTAAATACCAGATCGGGTTAAACATAATCCAAGATTTAAATGATTTTCGTGTTGAAGGGATGGTTATTTCTGTATTTATGACATGTTATAAATATTTCATCTGTTTTATGTAGATATTCAGCTTTATCCAAATATCTACGTTATCTTGCTTTTGACACATTAAATGATGTTAATTAACATCAAATCTAAAAAAAAATGGCAAGATCAATGTAGCATAGCAACGCTGTAAGTAAAACTGGTTGAACAAATTTATAGCCACACTTGAATTTTTTTTGTAGTAAAAATTCAACAAATCTTACAATCTGAAACTTATAAGATAAATCTTTCTTCATTTTATTGCCCAAAGGAAAATTAATAACTTAGTAATGTGTGGCTTAAGTTTTTAGGTTAAGTTGTTTAACCGAGTTTTTTGAAAAAAATTTAGAACTTAGTTTCATCAACCTAGAAACCCTACGATATAAATTCTCTTAAATTACCTTATTAGCAAATGTAGCATCAGCAAACGTAGTCATCATTGAATTTCGTACATTAGCAAGTGTAACTTCAGTTTCAATATTAGTCACCGAAAAATTGCTCGGTGCTTGAAGACTATTTTGAGGTTGTGGCGAAATAGACCTATTCTTAGTTTTATCAAAATCTTCATCATCAGTCAAAATCATATCGTCACTATCTTCGTTATTAAATCGTGTTACATCTGTAAAATTTGTATTATTAAACGTTGTGGTGTTATAAGTTGTTCCCAATAGTGATTGACGATTAGTAGTTTTATTAATTGTCATGTCTCTTGTTTTATTAAGACGAACAGTCGTAGGTGGAAGAGCCATTGAAGTGTTTGTTGCCATTTCACATTTTTCTGTTTTTTGAAAACTTGCTTCATACTCAGCGAGTCTTTAAAAAAAAATTAGAAAAATTTAAAAAAAAAATTCGAAAAATTTTACTTTTTCTTCAACTGAGAGATTTCACTTTCATATTTTTGTTCAGCTTCAATTTTGGCAAGATAAATAGCCGAGTACTTTCTAGCCTTAATCTCTTCAAATTGAAATTCTTCATCACTATTCGGATTCGGTTTAAGCATCAAAAAGCTAAAAGCAAATTTTATGTTCATATTTGTTTCTGGCTCTTGGTTTTGTTGATCTGATTTATTGATATCTTCTTCGCTAACTCTAAATCGAAGTTCTTCTAGATAATCTTTGACTATTTTAGATTGATCTGAGCTCATAACGTTGGTTTTCAAAGCATTACGAAGGAGAATAAATGCTTTTGGTCGATCTGTATTTTCTAAAATTTTCGAGTAATCGATATAAAATTGGGATAATTTGACACAATACTTGTGCTGGTTCATCCAACTTAACCAATCCAATTTTCTGCTCTCATGTTTATTGATCTTTAAATTAAAAAAAAGGGTGAGTTGATTAGTTAAAGAAGATTAAAGAGGACTTACGTAGTTCATGAATATTTTGAGTAAGCGTGGATCATTTTGATATGTTTTGTTTCGTTTACAACAAGTTAAAGCACGATTGTACAAGTCTATAATTTCTTGTTTTTTTATTTGTTGTTCAATGTACAATTGATCTGACCATTCAAGATAATTTAACCAAATATCAATTGAATCATCGCCTCTTTTTTGAATTTCTTTTTCGAAACGATTACGTATCGGTAATAAATGTGATTGATCATCGTCTAACAATTTCGTTTGAGACTCGACTTTATTAGGATTTACATTCTCTTGATTTAATTTACTCATCTTTCAATTAAGTTTTACTAAAATAATAAAACTTGTGTACGATGAATTGAAATAATTTTTTTTTTTTTGAAATTTTGGTTGAAGTTTCAAAAATACCTTCAACTTGAAATAATGCAATAAGTCTATTTTCTAGATGTACGTAAAAAGTTAAGAATTTCATTATAAATTTTAATAATAGTTTAATGACAGATCAAGACACTGGAGGTTCACAGAGACAATTATCGCATAAAATGTTTTGGTTATTTTTCCAAGCTATCGTATAGGAGGTTAGAGTAACATACCATGTATTATAAATTTTCTTACATGCACCTGAATTAAAAAAATATTGAATAATGGACTGATAAATTCGACCATTGAAAATCCTAACAGAGAATTTTCAAATAATTTCATACGGATTCCAGGGAGTAAAATACCTGTATTTTAAAGTCTTTTTGAGAAAACAACTTCAGAATGAGCAGGATTTACTGTACTTTTTTCATCATCATCATCATTCGGGCATTTTTACAAGAACCAATCACTCGACCTTCGTAGTACACGTGACCACAAGTTTTCTCCACTCTTTACGATTTTGTGCTGCCCTCTCGATCTCTTCAACAGACAGGGGGATGTTTTTACTTATTAGATTTGTTGAAGGTAAGGTTTACAGCATCATAAAAACCAACTATTCAAATTTTTAAGTTTTTAATCTAAAACTAGTTTAACTTTATGTCTTGGGAGCTTTCATTTTTTATCGGAATCAACACAAACTTTCTGGGACCATCCCTGGTGCTAAGGGTCCAATAGGGCTAGCCGAGGAAAAAAAATTTTTTTGACTCACTGACCATCTAAGGGGAATCAGACCCGTTAAAAACGGAAATTTACTTATTTTTAGCCTTTTCGGATCATTAAAAGTGAAATTAAGTTATAAAAAAATATTCCGTAATTTTATCCTAGGCAAATAGTGAAAAAATATGCATTAAAAAATAGGCCAGAAGATGTTTTTTTTGGAACATTGTAAAGCAGAATATGCGCTTTCAGAATATATGTCCATTATATACGATTCACGGTCAAATAACTAAGATAACGGTCAGAAATGGTTACCAACTTACTCTTGTTTTATAAAACATCGAGAGGGGAAGTCAAATTTTTTTTTTTTTTGAAAAATGAAAAAATACATTTTTATGTTTTTTTTTGGGTGTAGATTCCGAATCTGATATCGAAATAGCCAAGTTTTGATAATGTGGAAGTTTTGAATTTCCGGAAACCTTAAAATAATCTTTAGCCGATTATTATGAAAAATAAAAAATAAAATTCAAAAATCTAACCAGACCAAAATTTTCTAAATTTTATTCTCAACAAGAATCTGTATAGATATTTATTATTGGATGCTTGGTTAAAAAGTTATATCGCTTAAAACACAAGTATTCCATAAAAAGGACTTAAGATAGTCAAAATGTCACTTAATGATCCGAAAAGGCTAAAAATAAGTAAATTTCCGTTTTTAATCGGGTCTGATTCCCGATGAGTCAAAAAAATTTTTTTTTTTCGGCTAGCCCTAAAACACCCCCCCCCAATAATTGGACCCTTAGCACCAGGGATGGTCCCAGAAAGTTTGTGTTGATTCCGATAAAAAATGAAAGCTCCCAAAACATAAAGTTAAACTAGTTTTAGATTAAAAACTTAAAAATTTGAATAGTTGTTGTTTATGATGCTGTGAACCTTACGAGTTTGCATTTTTTTAGTTCTAATATGCTTAAAATCTCTGTTCATTCAACTAGAAAGATTCAAAAATTATTAATAATTTTTTAATTTAATTTTGACATGGATACAATTCACTAAAAGCAAATTTTATAAAAATATTTTGATAGAACTTTTTTTGTTGCTGTTGAAATAAATCAGACAATTTGAAATCTCTTTCAAATGTGTATTTGGTAGAGGGTATTGAATTTTGTTTCAAAGAATAAAATAACACGAATAATTTTCAATTGAATTTACTTATTGATTTCAAATACGTTTAAATTTTTTTGAGCATCGCACATGCAGAATATTCACTTTTATAGTTTTTTCTCACTCCATTTATTTTGTTGTTGAACTGATTTTGTATAGGTATTTTAGATTTAAAAGTTAGAAAATAGAAACAAGAGTGATAGATTAGATTTTTTCGTTATTCTATTTTAAAATGAGTACATCTACACCAGAAACGGGTGAAAAAATCGAATTAAAAAAGAACATTGGACTTTTCGGTGGTGTTTCCTTAATTATTGGTGTTATCATCGGAAGTGGTATTTTTGTCAGTCCCAAAGTAAATAAAAGTCCCCGATCATTTTTTTAATCAAAATCCAAACTAATCTTTTATTTCAGGGTGTTACTAAAGAAGTAGGATCAGTGGGTCTTTCATTAATAATTTGGGTAATATGTGGTATTTTATCAATATTCGGTGCTCAAACATACGCTGAACTTGGGTGTATGATACCCAAAGCCGGCGGTGATTATGAATACATCATGGCTTCTTTTGGAAGCCTTTACGGGTTTCTTTTTGTTTGGTCTCAGTTGATTATTATCATTCCGACCGCCAATGCCGTCGCAGCTCTTACTTTTTCAGACTATATCCTCCAGCCAATATACCCAGATTGTGATGCACCTATAGTCAGTCGAGTTCTAATCGCTGCTTCAGCAGTTTGTAAGTTTTTCATAAATTTTTAAAATTTTTTTTTGAAATTTTATTTTTTCAAAAAGTGATTTTAACCTGGTTGAATTGTGTTAGTGTTAAATGGGTCAATCGAATTCAAAGCATATTCTCAGCTGGAAAGATTATAGCTTTGTTAATTATTATTTGTTTTGGTGTATTTTGTTTGATTCAAGGTCGAACTGAAAATTTTGCTTCGCCTTTTGAAAATAGTAATTACGAGCCAGGTAAAATAGCCGTTGCTTTTTATTCAGGTTTATTTTGTTATGCTGGTTGGAGTTACTTGAATTTTGTAGTCGAAGAAGTCAAAGAACCAAACAAGTAAATTTAAAAATATTTTTTTTCTAAAACAAAAGTCTTAACTGTAATTTTAAGAACGTTGCCGCGATCAATTTGGATAGGTCTAATTATAGTTATCGTTGTTTATACATTTACCAATGTTGCTTACTTCACTTTATTGACACCGCGTAAAATGTTGGAATCGAATGCTGTTGCCGTTACTTTTGGTGAAGAACTAATCGGAAGTTATTCATGGATTATTTCAGTTTTTGTTGCTTTATCGACTTTTGGGTTCGTCAATGGAATCCTTTTTTCAACTTCAAGAATCATTTTCGGTGCAGCTAGGAATAATCACATGCCATCTATGCTTGCCTTTATAAACATTCAATATTTTACACCAATGGTCTCAGTCATGTTTATGGTAATTTTAGAAAATGAAATCCCTTTTCTTCATTGATTGCTAATTTTCAAAAAGAGTGCTGCAACTTTGATATGTTTGTGCTTCCAAGATACTTTCGTATTAATGAATTTAGGAGTTTTGGCTGAGTATTTGTTTATAGCCTTATCGGTAGGTGGTCTGTTAGTGTTGAGAAAAACACGACCTGATTTACCAAGACCAATTAAAGTAAAATAAAAACTTTAATCCAAATTTTAAAAGAATTTAAAATCATTATTTTGTTTAAGGTCAGTCTATTCTATCCAATTACATTTTTGATAGTGTGTATTTTTATAATTTTAATGACACTTTATCAAATTCCTGTTGAGTCATTTGCATGTTTGGCGATAATCGCAAGTGGTATTCCGGTGTATTGGTTGGGTGTAGTTTGGGAAAAGCCAAAGTCAGTTCAAAGCAAATTAGGTGAGTCATATTAAAAAAAAAGGACTTTGCAATCAAATTTTTTGATAAATTTTTGTTTTTAGATAAAATTACAATTTTTGTACAAAAATTAACAAATTCAGTTTTTGACGAGTCAAAACTTGAGTAAACTCTTGGTTAATTTTGTTGAGCTAGCATTTATGCAATATATTTCTTATTGTTGGATCCTTAAATTTTTACAGAGCCTTACTTAAATTTAACAATTAATGACTTGAAAATATTTAAGATAAAGTTCAAGTTATCTAAAAAGGGATAGGGATTTATGGTTATTTTTTGTTATTACTCTTTTTTGTTTCAAATGGTAAAATTTGGCATTATTTTTGTTAAACTTTCATTTTGGATTTTTTTTTCTTATAAATATTTTTATTTTTTGATATGCAGAAAAAAGCATTTCGGTACTTAAAATTAAATCCTTCTATTTTATAATTTTTTAAAATAAAGCCATAAACTTTAAAAATTTTGTACTAAAATCCGATTTATTCAGTTTGTTCGATTGATTAAAATCTCGTCCTTTTCAACTTTGTAGTTGGATCTTGGAGCTGAGAAAAAAGGCCTAAACGAGCTTAGTTGACTGATTTTAAACCATTGAACCTCCCATGCGCAAAATTTCTCAGTTGAAAATAAATTTTTTAAATAAACAGGCTTTGATCTCACAATAACTCTTATCCGTCTAAAGGTGGGCCAAAAATGACCCGGCCGATCATTAAAAACCAAAGTGGGTCATTTTTGACCCAATAGAAGGATTTAAAAAAATCTTGCTTTTTCATAAATATTATGCTTTCCATAACCAACAACGATTTCATTTTTAGAAGCTTGTGTCGATTGAATTTTGAGCTTAAATCAGAAAAATCGAAAAAAAAGGCAACCTGAAGTTTTGTACGATTGTACGATTCACTTCTGATAAACTTTTTGATCTGAAATTTTGACAGGAGGTGTACAAATTCATGTACAGAGTGGACAAAAAAAAATTTTTAGAATTCTTTTAGGTTAAACAAGTTGTACAGTGCTTAACAGGTCCAAAACTTGCACATCTTCCAAAATCTAGGAGTCATAGTATTTTAGTCGGTACGATTTATTCAAAGTGTTTCTCTTGAATTTGTACAACTTGTACAAAAGTTATTATCTCAATTTTTTTTTATTCTTAGTAAAAAATCGAATCGTACAAAAAAGTACGATTCAAAACTTAACACAAAATTTAAGTATTTTAAATAGAAATAACGTAATTGCTCGATTTTAGTGACATGTCACTATAGTAGGGTATTCGGTTATAGTGACATGTGACAAGTTTAAAAAGTGACATCTCTTTGACATCTTGATGGACTCCTAAAGAGTCTAACATTTGGTTCTTAAATATTAGCATTCAGCTCAAAATCGTCTATCTTTCAAGCATGTTACAAATAGCTGCCAATTATTAACATTAAATCGGAAAAAAATAAGCTCAAAGATAAACATTTTCTCTCAGCCAAAACCGTTAGTGACATGTCACTATAAATATAGTGACATGTCACTTAAATCGAGCAATTACGTCAACCATTGAAACGTGATTATAAATAAAAAATTACTTAAAAAAACTTATCGTACTAAAGGAAAAAGAAAGAATAATAAATTTTGGTGTGGTTTCAAAATATTTTTATTTTTTTCTTGAATTTTTATTCAATTAAACGATTGCAAATGGCACAACTTAGGTTCCCAATAAAAAACAGACAGACAGATAAATATCCTTCTTTTTTTTAAATGTAAATACATTTTAGTTTGAATTCTTTTTGGCCAGTTTGATTCTTTCTAGAATCTCTTTAGAGATTAAACTTATATCAATTTAACTATTACATGTCTCAAAGACTAGCCATTACGGCGACATATCATCATTAAAACTGATTGTAATACTTTGTTCTTTTTTACACTTTCGAAATGAATCCTCTACATAAAACTTCCCATTAGAATTTATAAGCATCTACTCCTGTTTAAATGTTTAAATGTTAAAGTCTTACAATTTAAATATTCTATTTTGAGGACAAAATTAAAGAACTAGCATTATACTCACAAAATAGTCATAAATTTCACCAATACAGTCATAATTTGATGTCGATTCAACTTTCAATACTGAAGTAGACTTGGCTCTCCCTCAATCATTAGTGTAGATAAATTCAAAAACTTTTTTAAAAATGGAGTAAGTAAGATTTTTAATAGGGAAATTGCTTAGTTCTTGTAAATAGAAAAATTCAAGATTGATGATTCGATTAGATTCCTTCTGAAGCCTTGCGTTAGGTCAAGTTTCAGTTTCCCGTTCAATTACTTTCTATTTTCCTTTGTTTTTTACATTTCTAAATAAAATTTTAATATCTTATTTTGGATATTAATTATTCCATTAAAAATTGAATCGTACAAAATTTTACTATTCACCGATTTTTTATTTGCCTTTATTTTTACATAATTTTACTTGTGTACAGAGTGTACAAATTAAAACTGATAATGTACAACGAATCTTACTCCTAAAAAAAAATTTAAATGATCCTTTAATAGTTCCGGTTCCAAATTGAGAAGTTTAAAATTACGAGTGATAGTTCAATAAGGGGTCAATTTTTAAGTGATGATTTAACAGTTCGATTAAGTGTACAAAATTCTGAGGAATTCGGTAATATGCTTCTTTTTTTCGTAGCATTTACCTATCAAATAGTACTGGAACCATACAGTACAATCGTACAAAACTTCAGGTTGCCAAAAAAAAATTATTTTGGAACAAAATTGACCCACTTGGGTCTTTAATGATTGTTTAATTACCTTTGGACGGATAAGATTTAAAGAGTAGGAGTCCAAATTTTTGAGAAGAGTGTGCTTTTCAACAACGCGATCATTTAAACGGACAACGTCCTCATATGGTTTCTGTAGTATTTACTTATTTTTCCATATGTAAAGCCCGTATAACCGAGTGGTTTGCGAACTAGTCTTAGTCGAGGGTTTGATCTCCGCCAGGGGAGAAAATTTTCTGACTATTTGTGTATTACAGTGCGGTGTGTTTGATGGGGATGGTAGCTCAGTTGGTACCGTCAGTAGATCAATGCTCAAAGTGTTAGGCTACGAAAGTGGCAGTTCAAAATCCGCTCGGGTAATATTTGTTTTAGAAAGAAACTAGCAAATGCTTTCAGATGTAAAATCAAGTGAAACACTGAAGCCCTAGCTCTTAAATAATTCAATTCATAGGTGCAATACTACATATGTGCCACTAACTGTGCTAACATTATTTAATAAATAAAGATATTACAGAAGTCTAGGAAATTTCATAAGCGGCGAACGGACTCTGGATGAAGGCTCCATATCAACCAGCGGACTTTTGCGAGCCACACGCAAGCGCCTTTTGCACGAATCTCCCTTGAAACGAGCGAATTAGAAAAAAGCCGCTTCCCGACCAAAAAAGCTTGAAGGGAACAGATATTCTTCTTGTAAAAGGATTTAATCAGCCAATATTTATTTCGATTTAAGCAGTGGATGTCTCCGTAGATAACAGAAAGATTAAAGACATTGAATAAAATCAATTTTTAGCATTTTTTTTTATTTAAATCGTTTAAAAAATAAAAAATGAAATCTACCAAAAATAGCAATCATTCTCATTTCAAAAAATTTTTACACTTTTTTTTGGAATATTTTTGGCTAAAAATTTAAAAAAAATATGAAAATAAAATGTAAAAAAAAAAGAAAACATTTTGATTGATTGTACAAGAACACTTTCAAGAGCGTTTAATCTGACCAAAAATTTTTTTGTTCAAAAAAAAAAAGTATAAAAAATAATATACACTTTTATAAGGACATTGTAAAAAAAAAGAGAAAATCAATAAAAAAAATATACTTTTTTAGTTTTTTTTCGAATCGCTGAACTTTGACCAGCGGATTGTGTAACAACTTGAATAAACCACCTTCTTTTTAGACTATGGCAAGAAAATTTTTGAATTTTCTTAAACAAAGAAGACTTTTATCCAATTTTTTTTTTTAATAAAACAAATTTTTTTTCTTTGGCTGTTGTGGAAGTGGTGGAGCCGTATTTTTTATCAAATTAACCCCTACATTAGACCCTATCGAATGATAATGAGTCGATGTTGTTGATACTGAGTTGTGAGTATTAAAATTAGAAGACGCTGATAAATGTATATTCTCACTTGATGAATTTACACTTTTATTAATTGATGATAGAGTTGCACTTCTGTACGAATGTCCACTTCCCATTAGCTCTGAATTCAATGAAGAACCGTTTGGTGTACGCGATCTAGGCAACGAATTCGAACAAAAAGCGGACATGTTTGACGAAACTGTTTTTATTCCGAGACTTGAACTTGACCTGGTTGACATTACTGAAGACGCTGTTCTTCCTTTACCTGAACTCCTACTTGACATTTCACTCATTACATCATCCGAATCCGATTCTAGTTTAATCGGAGTTTCTTCGTCATTCTCAAATAAAGATTGTTTCGATAGACTTGTTTTGAATATGCTTAGGTTAGTCTTTGGCTTCATTATGTCCGGGTTCATTTGTCTACCATTTACATTTGTATTTGATCTTGTCAAAATAAGACTCTTATCAGTTTGACTATTTACAAAATTAGATGAACTTCGTATAAGATTTGATGCTGAATGAGGTCGTTCAACACTAAGTTGTTTAGAAAAATTTTTTTGTGTCTTTTTTTGTCTAATATTGTTATACTTTTTAAAATATGAACCTCTCTCTTCTTGACTCATGGGGTCTGTGTCGTCTACATAAACGTAATCTTTGTCTTCTTTATCAAACTCATCCGGTGATAAGCTCTCAAGCATGTCCGACTCCTCTTCCATGTGACTAAGAATAAGACCCGAACGAGTTGAGCTGACTGATTTTAAACCATTCGGAGTTTTACTCATGTTTTCTTCAAGGAATTTTTTAGTTACCGGCGAGTCGAAGTTGGGTCCAGAGACCGGGGACATAGTATGCATCTGAGACAAATTACTCCAACTTTGTCTAAGGGGAGTGTATTTATAACCAGATGAGAGGATTATAGAACCCGATTTTTTGACACTTTTACTCTCGTTTTCAGATGGTTCCAAGTCTCGTAAAACCGAGGCCGATTTGGAATATAAAGTATTTTGTGGCTCATGGGTCCGGCTTGATGACTGACGTTTAGAAGACGTATTATCAGGCTTTTTATTTTCAGACCCGACCAAAATTTTGTTCAAATCAGTCTCAAGTTCGTCTAACTTGATCCTTACCATTGTCTCGGACACCCTAAACTCTTTGAGTAGATCACTTATTTTTGGCATAAAAATTGTCATAATTTTGTCTTTGACAAATTCTTTGATACTTTTACTCTGAGAATCGAATTCATTCATCATGTCTGTTTTCATCCTTGAGACTGTATTTAAATAATTTTTTTGAAATGTTTCCAACAAATCAATGTCTTTGTAAGACATTTCAGTTTGACATTGAGAACTCTTCCAAGTGTCTGTTGTACACGAATTCGTTTGTTTTTGATGTTGTCGTTTAAGTTTCTCAACAGCCATTGAATGAGATTTCATCATGTCTTGCATTTTTTGACTCATCTTACTCAACTCAATTCCATGATCACTTTTAAGCTGTTGCCTCAAATTGTCCAATTGACTTTTAAATCTTTCTTCTGCACTTGATAAATCTTTTTCCAATACCCCTATCTTTTTGACACAATGTTCATAATTTTCTTTCAAACCCTCCTTCTCTTTTTCGCAATTTATTTTCAAATTTGTCAACTCGTCCAAATGAGTCTCTTTCATACTTCTCATTTCGGCTTTTAAGCTATCAATTACTTTTTCCGAGTCCATGGTATTTTTTTTATACCTCGAGACCATTGTTTGTAAATTTTCAATCTCTGACTTTTTACTTACCAAAGCCTTTTTGTAATTGTCACTTAACATTTGTTTGTTTGATTCGTATTTTTCTTTGGTTTCATTCAATAACATTTGGTACTTTTTTTCTATTTGTTCGACTTTGACCCGGTATGTTTGTTCAGCTGAGTCTTCGAATCGATTAATTTCGGAATTTTTTAACTCTTTAGCAAGTCTTATTTCGAATTCTTCTTGTAATTGAGATCTTAATTTGTTTATTTCGACTTCAAAATGATCGTCAGCGTGTCTTAATATTTCTTCGAGTTCTCTTATTTTATCTCGCAGAGTCTCTATGTACTCTTCTTGTTCGTCTAAAAATTCAGTCTGAGTCAATTTAGTTTCCGTACGAGTCTTGACATCTTTTTCTTTAAGCTCTTTGACTTGTTTTAATAACATTTTTTCTTTCTCTTCAAACTCAGTGTACTTGTTCTGATAAATTTCAATAATTCGTTCTTTTTCTTTTGAAAATTCTTCAGTTTTTTCTTTCAACGAATTCTCCATTTTGTCCTTATTCGCTTGTAAGAACTTGTCATAATCTTCTTCAAAACGTGTCTCGAGTTGTTGAATACACTTTTGAAGTTCTTCGTCTTTTTTGGCGGCTAGAATTCGCTTCGATTCTTCGAGTTGTTCGTTCAACTTTTTCAAGCTCAAAAAATCAGTTTCAAGTTTCATTTTTTGGGTTATCAAAACTTCGATTTCTTTTGTAAACTTAGCCTCTAGATTTTTCAAATCAGTCTCTCGGAGGGTCAATTTACCCTCCATTTCTTTAATTATGACCGATTTGTTCGAAACCTCAGTCTCCATTTTGTTGATCAACCCCTCTTTTTCGGCCAATACCCCCTCGAATTTTGATACAATCTCAATTTCGGAGCCTTTTGTTGCCTCCAATTCAGTCGCCATATTGGATATCTTTAGGTTCTGTTCATTCAAACGAGTGTTTAAATCATCTCTTTCTTTGTTCAATTTTTCAATAAAATCTAAAAGTTTTGACTTTTCAGTTTCTAAATTTGAACGAGCTTCATTCAAACTTGCATCGGATTTTTTCAACTCAGTCTCTAACTTAATCGTAGCTATTTCCAGCTCATTTTTCAAACTCATGATTTCACTGTTAAGTTTATCCTCGTTATCTTTGGATGCTCGTTCTATGTTGGACACTTTTTCTTTCAGCTCGGATTCAATTCGATTTGTTTTTAATTCTAAATTTGCCTTTTCGAGACGCAATTGATCATTAAACTTTTCTGAAGCGATCAATTTTTCTCTACATGTTTTCAAATCAGCCAAATTTGCATCGATTTGTTTACGATACTCAGCGATAAGACTTGTTCGTTCTTGTGACCATTTTTCGTTTAAAGTACTTTTTTGTTCGTCTAGTTTGTTCGCGACTAACAAGTCCAATTTTTGTTTAATCTTTAAATCGTATTCATCATCGTATTGTTGTTTTAAATTGTCTTGTAAGTTGTTTTTTTCATTACAAACTTCAATGTACATTTCTCTAAATTTTTGGATTTCATTTTCCCGATTGTTTAACTTCAATTTTAGATCGTTTATTTGCGCTTCGTATTCGTTTATTAAGATAAGATATTTTTGTTCGTTTATTGAATTATTTTGAGGTTGTAATTGTTGTTTTTGACTTAGTTCTTGATGAAGTTGATCGATTATTTTTTCAAGTTCTTGGCAATGGGATTGTTTATTGAAGAGTTCAAGTTCAAGATTTGACCTTAAATGTTGATTTTGTTCATCAGAGTCTAAAAGTTGGTCCAATTTGGCATTTTTATCGTGTAATTCAGATGTTAGTTCATTCTTGTCCCGAGTCAATTCTTCAATTAAACAATTCAACCGTTCAATATCAGGATTGAAATTATTCGTAGAAGAACCGCTTTGTTTAAGCGTTGCTATTTCGTTACGTAAATTTTCACATTCAGCTTGATAATTTTGAATTTCAGCTTGTTTTTGTTTAACGTAGACTAAAGCACGTTCTAATTCATTTTGTAACGATTTAATTGAACTAGTTGCTGTTGATTCATTCATGCTTAACATGTGGATTGTGTTTGTTAGATTTGATATGTGAAAATCAAAGCTATCATTTGATTGGGTGGTTGTTCGTTGAAGTGCTGATCCTAATTCACGTATTTTTTCTGATAGTTGTTCAATCAGTCTGTCCTTGCTGTCATCGTTCATTTTTCTTAAAATATAAATTTCCATTATTAACAGAAAATCAAATAATTTACATTGATTTTCTTAAGAACAATGTCAAAATTTGGTTCAACCTATCTAAGTATTTTAAGATCGGATCAAACATTAATTAACTGCTTAGTATGCTAAACGGACTTAAACAAGATCAACCTCTTGTCGAAACCACATAACAGTTGGCTCTGTACTTAACAATCTGTCGCTTAGGCTATTAAAGGATCAAATCTTGGAAAATTGTCTCAGCACTATATCGAGCTTAACTAAGCTTTATTATATTGTCTAAACTAACAGTTCTAGTAAGTTTAATTAGTCCCTCAACCTATAACATAAACGTAATTGTTTTGTCACCGTACACCAGCAAAATCGTATATCGTTGCGAGTGGACGATGGCCAGAGACGATGCTTACTTGGGTTTGATTTTTTTTGAAACTTTTTTGGACTTTTTTTTTAAATTGGAAAAAAAAAAAAAATTTTGAGAAGTACGAATTTTTTTCATATTTTTAGAATTTCTTGCAAACTTGATAACTTCATATTTAATAGTAAATTCAATTAAGATAATGCACTTCCACCTAATTAATGGTTTGCTCTACCGGTACCGTACCAAACGGACTACAAGGACGTAATGACCAAGATTTTGAGCTGATATTTTTCGATAATCTTATAAACGATTTTAGTTACATGCAGATAAGTTTTATTCTTAAAACTTTTAACTTTAAACAGTTTTAATTATTTTTTTTTGATATGCAGTTAAGAAGTAAGAGCTTTTGCAAGATCTTGCGGAAATTTCTTTAAATAAGATTCATTTAAGAACAAGATATCTTCGTCTGAAATTTTAAGATAAGGAAAATAAAGAATTCTTTCTTAAATTAAAATCTTTTTGTTTCATTGGAGTTTTTTTTATTAAGAAATTACAACTCCACGCATCTTGGATTATAGATGATACATTTTGTTCTAATTCTTTAACATTAGCTCATGAAGTTGTTACCGAATGGTTAAATACTTTTTTCTAAGTTCGCATACTGAAATTGAATTTCTACTATTCCCGTAATTGACAATATCGTATATCAGATCCAGACATGTGTACCCATTTATTTTCGGGTATTGAGTCGATTTGAGTAACCCGAAAAAAATGGGTTTCAGGGTTCGGGTATGGTAAAGGTTACCCATAAATTTTGGATATTTGGGTATAGTTTGGGCTGGGTAACACATAAAAATAGGGTAGGTATACCACAAAAACTCCAATTAAAAACAAAATTCCTATGGGTTACCTAACCCAACCTATACCCAAAAACCCAAAATTTATGGGTAACCTATACCATACCCGAACCCTGAAATCCATTTTTTTCGAGTTACTCAAATCGACCCAATATCCGAAAGTGAAAGGTACACATGTCTGATCAGATCTAAATATATATATATAACTTGTCAATTTCGTATTTAAGTTCTTGAAAGAATTTCATGTTTTACCACTGAGTAATATGTAATGGGTTCATTGTTCATACTTTTAAAAATTTGGTCAAAAAAAACTCAACATTAACAAAAATAAGCTTAAAATAGAAATAGGGACCGTAATGTGTTAATTTCAAGTATAAAAAAAAGTTCAAGGAACTTCTGATGCGACTGCAATCTTGTGTTAGTTCCAAGTTATTGAAAATTAAACCTTCCAATATGTTATTGAAGTTATTCAAGATCATTGGGACATCCAAAAAGCGAGATTTAGTAGAATTCATTAAAACAAAATTAAATTCTTACTCTTTGTTTAAACCAGCAATAATGACATCTTGATTATATTTAGCTTGTAAATCATTATAATTTTTATTAAGCCGATTAATGACCTCAGCAGTTTCGATTTGAGCAATTTCATTATTTTTATTAGCCGTGTCCAATTCCATTCTTAATATTGAAATAAATTCGTGTTTATCCTCAAGTTCTTTTTGATTTTGTGCCAAAGTTTCTTTCATTTGAAACAAATCCTTTTCATATTGTTCTCTAACTTGTTGTATTATATGCTCATGTTGTTGTTGCATACGTTCCAAAGTATCCATTTTTTGTTGCTCTGTTATTTGCATGTGTAAATTTTCAATCTCTTGTTCTTGATCATTCAACTTTTGTTCGAGTAAACGATTTGTTTGTTTTAGTTTATCAAATTTTTCTTGTAAATCACCACAAGTTTTTTTTGTCGATTCAACATCGACTTTGTACTGATTACACAACTCATGAACCTGATCCAAACTAACTTGTTTACTATCCCTCTCTTTCTCAGCCAAGTATACTTTATGTTTCATTGCTCGTATCTCTCTCGACATATCCTCTTGATACGCCGCAAAACGATTCGAAACCTCTTCCAACTTTTTACCTCTTATCTTATACAAAAATTGAGTTTGAATGTACAAACGATTTAAATGATCAATACTAAAGTATTCTTGTTGTTGTCTTTGTTCTTCATCGTGCAATTCTCTTAACTGTTCCTCGTTTAATTCGTTAAGATCAATTATAGACTGCTCTTGATAATTTTGAAAATTAACTTTTTGTTCGTTATCTTTAGGTGTAAATTCAATTTGCATTCCGTTTCCGAATGAAGCAATCGGAACTTTATTCGGTTTAATCTCAGTCGAATTTCGGTACCCTTGATCCTCGTTTTCAATTGTGACTTCATGATGGTTTTGAATAATTCCACCAGGTACTGCAAAACGTTCCAACGAGTGAACTTTACTATGCGAAACATAATGTTGTTTCTGTAAATTCAAGTACTGTTGAACATCTTGATTATTCTGTGTAACATCATTCGGGTCTATTTCAGCCATTGTATTATCCTGTTTTTCAAATTCTTTATTAGCTTCGATTAATTTTCGTTGTCGATAAAAAAGTTTGTCTTCTTGTATACTCGGGATTGCAGTTGCTTGTAAAAGTTGAGGATTCGGAGGATTTTGGTTAGCTGGCGTCGAAAAGTGATTAATTAAATAACTAGGAGTAGGTTGTTTTCCGTTATTGTAAACAGTCATGTCATGTTGATCTTGATTCGCGTGAGGGTGGTGAAAGTTAGTCTTGGGATTTTGTTCGTTATCAGAATCATCGTAGCTCGAATCGGCTGATGAACTGAGCATTGAGTCATCGTCCAATATACCATCTAACCCTCCTTGTGATATCAGTTCTCTTAACTAAAAATCGGATTAAATTGAGTTTAATAAAAGGGTTAGTTTATGAATTGTACTTCATTGTCCTGTTGTTTTTCGTCTTCGTGTTCGCTCTCCTCTTCGAGATAAAGTGCATTGGCATCAAAGTTTATGCTTCCAACTTGGTTTTCCATGTTTCGAAACAACAATAAAAAATCTCAAAAAATTGTTAAAAACTCATTCAAAATTGGAGTGTGATTAAAGCAATTGTGTGTTTGTGGTAGGGTTTTATCTAAACAGAAAGATAATTGTTGTTTTACAATCATAGCAACGGGGTTATCATAAAAATTTTAAAATCAACGTCTCTTTTTTTTAAGAAACACTTGAAAACAATTTTCTTTTAGAAAAGAGTATTGGCCTCGATAAAAGGTTTTTATTTGAATTTAATTGCATTTAAAATCGAATTTAATTTTTTTTTTTTTTGCAAACTAGAGCATTAGAACACAAAAATTCACCTATAGAAACAGAATTAATTATCGATTCACATTCGAATAATAATTGAGAACATACACACTCATATTCTACCTGGTCAAATGTTTTTTTTTATTCAAAAAAAAAATTTTTTTTTTTATTAAAAGACTTTTAGATCCGTTGTGTACGAAAGAACAAAATGAAATATAAAATTTTCTGATTTTAATGATGATTTTAATCTGTCTTCGAAATCGTCTCAATTAAAATGAGTTATTTAATAATTTAAACGGAAATAATATTTACTTACGAATTTGACTTGATTATCTTTGATTTCATCCAGTCTAATTCAGTAAATTAAATAGAACCGACTTTTACCTCTCATTTCTCCTTCACAAGACGTTATCTTACTAAACGAAAAAATCTAGTTTGCCTGTTTGTTTCCACTACAATGAAAAACAAAAGGTATCGGATTTTAAAGGATGAATTTCTCTTGTTAAAGTTTACATGGTAGCAGCGATATAAAGATGGCCGCCTCAGAAAGAGTTAATTTGGATCCTTCTTGGTCAAAAAAAGAGAAGACCAGAATTTTGGCGTAGTTCGACGCAAATATAATGAGAATACAAGAACTGGAAATGGCGCTAAGTGAAAAGAGCTTCATCTAAGACTCGAATACTCCAATTTATCATGGTAAGGTCGTTGAGAATTTGGACTGTTGGATGATTGTGATAGCAAACAGTATAAAGGCTGCAAGGGTTCCAGAGAGTAGGAAATTAGCGGCTATTACGCCATATTTTAGGGATGCCGCCCTTAATACCTTCATAAGTTATCATAGGTCGACAGGTTTAAAATCGTTAGACGGGTTTTTAGAATACTTATTGAGAGAGAGATTGAACTTGCCAACGAGAGTGGGTTAGCACATGACGATTTGGATAAATGAGTGATTATTCTTTATTATGACATTGATAATTTTAATTTAACCGCTTAAAATACTATGCACGTCTTCAATTGGAAAATATATGAAATTTAGAAAAGAACAATCTTGGTTGGCGTTTAGAAAACTTGAAGAGATCGAGAGGGCAGGACAAAATCGGAACGAGTTGAGAAGACTGGTGATCGCGTGTACTCGTGTATTACGAATGTTGAGTGATTTTCCGAACGGCTTACAGTGGTGATTTGATTACACTAGATTTATGATTTTTTACCAAAAAATACGTAAAATACTGTAAACCATATTGACCATATTTTACGTTAACGGTAAAATTAAAAATTTAATTAAAAACACTGTATTGATCAGGAAGCAACATTTTCAATTTCCATTTTCGAAATTCAGGATATTCGAATTTAGTGATACTATAAAACCTTGTTTATATCCCCGGGGCTAAAGACATCTCCTTGTTGGTTATATTGACAGAAGACGAGTTTTAAAACAGACAAAAATGTTTCAATACTAAATAGTCTCCAATATGCCTGTTAAAAATTGGCATTCGACTTAAAATTGTCTTTTTTTACAAGTCTGGTTCCAATATTCTCTCCAAGCCATATCGGTAGTTATTTTAATCTCGAGTCCTACCTCGTAAATATTAAATTTTCCAAAAGAACCCAACCCCAAAAAATTATAAAATTAAAACTAAGCTTGAATTTTTTTAAATAAAAGCCTAGACTTTATTTTTATTTATTAATGCAAAAATTGGCAATGAATTCGACGAGTCGTTAAAATCCATCTAATAATTTTTTCTATTCATCTTTTACCCCATGGGATTTTCATTTAATTTTAAAAAATAACTTGACACAGGTATTAAGTTAGAACTCAACCCATTTTTTGACTCCAAGTATTCTAAGCAATTTTTTTACAGTTATTGAACATTATTTTCTGATATTTGAAAAATCTTAAGCAATTAAGTTGAATAGATTGTAATAGACCATTAGTAAAGAATTCTTTGCTTTTATTGAAAATATTTGCATAACTTGACACTTTTGAAATTATAAATAAAAATTTAAAAAATGAATAAAGAAACTAAAAATCAAGAATGTCAAACAGATGAGCAACTTTCTTATAATTATGCTTGGTCAAGTAAGATAAACTTTAAATCTACCTCGGTCAACTTTAAAATAGTTCTTTTTATTATTTAGAATATTACCAACATTTTGTCAACTTTTATCTTTCGTCAAAAAGTTCTGATCAAAACGATTTTAAATCAGTCGATAAAAATGAAACAGAAATTGAAGAAAAACTTGACGCTGAATCAATAAAAAAAATTGCAAATTCTGTTATGGAGAATAAGGGATTCTTGTACGATCCAAATAGTAATCTTTACTATGACACACAGAACGCTCTTTATTATGACCAAGTAATTTCAAATAACTTCTATCCAACTTTCCGAATGTCGAAAGTTGGTAGAATCGCAAAGTAAAAAATGTCTTATTAAAAGGACAAGAAGCTGTATTTTGACATCGAAAATGGAATCAATTACCATTACCTATTTAACAAACAAACAAATACTTATCATTTAAGATATCATTCTAAAATATCTAAACAAGAAATTTTGAGATTAAAAAAAACTATTGGTTTGTCTACTGAAATTGAAGAACAGAATCTTAAAGAAACTGATGAAAGCTCTCAAAGTGATCAAGAAGATATCTCGACCTCAAAATTTCCACCATGTATTCGAGCGATTCTAATTGAATCTAATTTAGATGAAGATGATTATGATGAAACAACCAATAAATACGAATTAGGTTCTCTATTTATAATACCATACACTGGGGGTCTCATTGGATCAGATCCTTTGTCAAAAGAAAATTATGTCATAAATCTACCAGATGTATATCAAATAGATAGAATCCATGCATCAATAAGATGGAAGAAAAAAGGATATTTTATAAAAGGTTTGTTAGCTAAAAATTTAATGAATCTAATGAGACAAGATTTGATTTTAAAGACATAACGAGTTCGACTGGAACTTTTATAAATGGTAAAAAATTGGAACCAAATAAAGATTCAGAAATTTTACATGGTGATAAATTGGGTTTGGGCGAAACATTAACTTTGTTAATACACATACACGAGGGTTCAAATACGTGCTTAAATTGTGAACCAGGTGAAGTAATGCATCGATTTAAACAAGAAAAAGAGAAAACAAAAAAAAATTTAAATGAAAAATCAAAAGAGGATCTTAGGAGGGAAAATGTTAAACTCATTAAATCCAAGTAAATATTTAGTTTATACTCAATTGATTTATTGATATTTTCGTTATTTTTTTTTTTAATTAAGATATGGATTAAAAAAAAGTGACAATGTTAAAATGACAATAACATGTAGTGATTATACAGATCGAGCTAAACAAAGACGAGATCAACTAGGTGTTGATTATTCACACATTGAAAATGTGAACGTGCCTACAACTAAGTCGTCAATTGATAATGATAAATCGAGTATTGGTTTGAAGTTAATGAGTAAAATGGGATGGCAAGAGGGTAAAGGACTTGGCAAAAAAGAGTCGGGAATAATTGAGCCAGTGATTTTTTTTTTTCTTCAAAGAAAAAATAAGCTTCAAAAAATTATAAAATTTTTTTTAAAGATTTCTACAAAATTAAAATTAGACAAAGCTGGAATAGGGTCTGAAACGACCGGTGAGACAAGTATACAAACAACTGAAAGTGAAAAAAGGAAGATTTTAAATTGGAAAAAGACTAAAGAAAGATTTGAGTCAATTAAACCTTTACCGACTGATAGTAAATTGTCATCGGTATTTAACGAAGAAGATGAGGAAATTTAATAACCGAATTAATTTTAAAAAAATCTTTTTGTATCCGGTTTTCATTATATTACCACAAATAATACTTATTTAATTTTTGATCAATGACAAAAAAAGTTTTCAAATTTCAAAATTTTTTGTTGATTCGTCTCATTTTTTTGTGTCTACAGGATTATAATGGTTCAAGTTGACATCGGTCAAAGTCATCGATACATTAATAGATGTTGTTTGAGTAAAAAGCGATTAAAATTTAGAATTGATGTGAAAACGCCTAAAACAAAACGAACGATTTTATTTCATTGTTGCGTCTCGTCTTAGGATTATTCAAATATCAACTTCATTTACTTTAGTCAAAAGTTAAACATTAAAAAAAATGTTAATGCGAGATTTTTTAATCAAGATTTTGATGACCAGAAGGGACACACTAGGTCGATTTTAGTTATAGAAATGCTGAGAATAAAATAAGGTATTTTTGTGAGTGTAATTCATTTGCAACATATATTCAATGCTAATTAGGTCTGATTCAAGTGTTCGTTAAAAGAACGGACCATTTGAACCTCCGATTTGGAATATGATCGAACTTTTAGGCTCAGTTTTATATTTATCATCACATACTTCACTTCTACGAAACTTTTGGGGACCCTTGAAAACATACACCCAGGTGTAACTTTTACACGAAGTGAGGTATGCACAAAATTATTTTCGTATAAGGTAGAGTAAATGAAGGGCTACTAAATTATACCATATTTAATGAGGGTCCTTTAAGACTGAAAAGTGAAAGTTTTCTTCCCCAAATAACTTCACAGGGGGTCTAAATATGGTATAATTTAGTAGCCCTTCAATTCGCATTCCTCACTTCGTGTAAAAGTTACACCTGGGTGTATGTTTTCAAAAATACACCCGGGTGTATATTCTTCAAGGGTCCACTTTTGGTGGGAAGCGAACCGAAGCGTAGCCGTATCTAAACGCAGCGACGCAACAAGAAGGCGATTTCCAATTTTCCAAAGCGTACCCTTGAGTACCGTAGTTTCCGATTGTACGGCACGGTACGCTTTGGTATGTTTGGTATGGTACGGTTCACTTCGGTACGGAGGTTCCTTGCTACGCTCGCCACCAAAAGTTCGGGAGAAGTTCAGTATAAAACAAATATCCCTGAACAAAGTGCAATTAAAGCGTCTAAATGACTTGGAGATGCTACTTTTTATTACATAGGTTCTATAGATAAATAAAAAAGGCGTACCCTCCCTGCATACCATGAGTTTAAAAGCAACTATGAGTTTTTCCAATGATTGAAACATGGCTTTTCTGGTACTTTTGGAACCGTATTTTATTTAATTTTTTTTAAACCGAATCAAAATAAATCAAAATAGATAACGTTTTATGAAAAAAATTTATTTATCAACTATTTTTTCGTGTAATTTAATTAAGTCTTACCGAATCAAAAAAATCTTATTTTAAATGTTTTCTCATTTTACACATTTTTTCTATGATTTAATGTCCAATATTATGTTATATGCATTTGAAATTGTTTCGTTTACTTCTGGTGGTAATTCAGATGGAAATGTTGATGATAAAATATCAACTATTTCTGTTAGTTGATGATTAACATTTACAAATTTAACAAGTGCTTCTTTCAATTTTGGATATTTATCTTCTCCAATTTGAAAATAACTCACCAATTCTTGTACTAATTTTATCGTTGTCAGTTGATTCCAAATTTTTTCAGGATCATCTTGATTACTTGTAAAAGCATCGACTATTAGCATCAAATCGGGAATAAAATTCCTTAATTCGTTTTGTAGACTATCTGATGGTAACATACGTCCATAATTTAGAAAACTTGGTTTGTCATTTTTGAATAATGTTGAAATACTTCCGAATAAATTACCGATCGGATTGTCCCCAATTTTCTCAGCTACATGGTCTAGAGCAGTTTTTTCTTCGAATATTTTAAAAGAATTGATTGAATTTTGTAATAAGACTAGTAGAACCAAGACAAGAATCGAATTTGTTCTTTTCATTTTTAAAATTGATGCTCTTCATTTCATAAACTTTGTCTATTTATAGTTAAACTCACCGGTAAATTTGAATAAACTTGTCATTTAAAAAGTTTTTCAAGCATATCATTCTGTTAAGCTATGATCGATTAAGATAAAAAATCGAGCATAAAATTGACCCACTAAATTTTTTTTTAGAAATTAAAATAAAAGAAACAAGATTTAGGACATGACAAACAAAGTTTACTTCTGTCACAAAGTTTATCGTCAATCAAAATTTAAAAAATTAATTTCAGAAGTATGTTTTCACATTCAGAGCATTAAATACCTTACTTTTGGTATGATCAAACTTTTAAAAGCTCATTTGGTGCATTATTTAAATAATTTTCGGTCAGAAAATAAAAGAGGAGTTGAGGTCTTAATACTGCAAAAGTTTTTAAATATTGTAAATTATTGTTGACCGAGAACGACACCTCTCCAAAATTTCTAATAATGAGTGAAAAAAGTATTCTAGGAGTAGCGGGTATGATCTATCAGCCTAAAACTCGCAGCTGGTAGCATCCATTGATAAATCTTAATTTTAAAAATAGCCACTTATAATGATGGCCAGTCAGAAAAAAAATGGAATAATTTGCTCAGAAGGAAACGAACAAAGTATCAAAAATTGACCGGAATATTTCCTTTAACTGCACTACTTCTGAAAATAATGCGTACCTTACTCTGTACCGAAGCGTAGCATACCTTTCCAGCGTACCAACCCTAAAATTTTAAAAATTTCGAACTTTTTTTGAAAGGTTTATGGTATGGTATGGTGGTAGGGTAACAACTACTCAGAAACTTAAAATTGTGAATTTTAAATGTAAATAAACCCAACTGAGAACGGGAATGGAATTAGGAACGGAACGGGAACTAAGAACGGACTTTTCTGACCATTATTTAACAAATAATAGACATAATAGAGGTTTTTGCTTAAAAAAAACTGTCAATTACAGTCAACCCTCGATAACTATTATCCGTCCAAAGGTAATTTACAATCATTACAGACCAAAGTGGGTCATTTTTGACCCAATGTAATTTTTTTTTCGTTTTCCCTGATTTTATCCCAAAATTCAATCGACACAAGCTTTTAAAAATGAAAGATATTTTATTAGCTCGCTATTGGTTGTGGAAAGCAAAATATTTTAGAAAATTTTTCTATTGGGTCATTTTTGACCCACCTTTGGACGGATAAGAGTTAATACTAACGTTGACTCACTGCAATTATTTGAAGTATAGAAGACTGTTTTTATTTGAAACATTTTATTCAAATTAAATTTAAAAAAAAAATCTTTTAGAAAAAAATGGGACTTATAAAGCTCAATATCATTGATACTGAAAATTGAATATCAATCAATCTCAATATCAATTAACCAATTAACCTTTTTGATACTAAAATTTCAATATCATTCTTCAAAAACGAATATCATTTCAAGACAAATTAATTTAATCACCTTTCAGAAGCAAATTAAAGTTAGATTAAAAAAGCACGCGCTTTGAAGTTTAGTAAAATTGAAAGCGTGTGTTTCATTTAATTTCTTTTTTTTATTCAGTTAAATCATTTTTAACAAAATGAACACTTCAGAAATTTCTGAGCTTATTAATTCTAACGATATGGATCGTATAGTATCGATATGGTGTGCAGCAAAAGCCTACTTCAAGAAAATGAAAGGCACCAACAGACTTTATCTACAGTCATACTTAGACGAGTTTTGCTGGCGTCACAATCATAATCTCAGCAGATCAGGTGCTTTTGGTGCTGTCTTAAATCTAATCAAACATTCGAACAATTTTAACAAAACTGACGTAATTGAAGATTTGGTGTCCGAGTTTGACCAGGTCAAAATTGATTCAGATGAAGGAGAAGACATTTTTTACGAAGATGACGACGACGCAAATATTGACAAGTCATTGCCAGACGGAGATGTTGCTGATTTTGACATCAATGTATCAAAAGTCCATGAAGTAGATCCAGTAGTCCATGAAGTAGATCCAGTAGTCCATGAAGTAGATCCAGTAGTCCATGAAGTAGATCCAGTAGTCCATGAAGTAGATCCAGTAGTCCATGAAGTAGATCCAGTAGTCCATGAAGTAGATCCAGTAGTCCATCAAGTAGATCCAGTAGTCCATCAAGTAGATCCAGTATTCCATCAAGTAGTATCATTGAGTCAAACCGATGATGAAACCTTTCTAAAGGCCGTTCAAACAATTATTGGACAAATTAAAGATGAAGAATATGAATTTTATAAATTTTTAAGTGACCTTACAACTTTACAGCGTCAAAAAATTCATGAAATATGTGACGAAAATGGTATTCAGCATAAAACAACTGGTACACGTTACAAAATATTGACTATTTCTGCGAATAAAATCGAATCTTTAAAATGTAATGAGTTGGTCAAAATTACAAGTAAGCCTGTAGAGTATGCTCAAGAGGTAATTGATGTCATAAATCAAAAAGATGGAAACGTAAATGATCTAATAAAAAAAAAAAGAGGAAGACCGAAAAAAAATTAATTATTTGTTCTGTTTTGTTTTTTAATAAATTGATTTAATTGATATTAATTCTAGTATCAGCCTGAAAATTCTAATATCAGTTAATTGGTTAATTGATATTGAGATTGATTGATATTCAATTTTCAGTATCAATGATATTGAGCTTTATGAGTCCCAAAAAAATGAATAATCAATTATTTCTAAACAATTTATTAAAATAACTTATCAAATAGCTTTTTTTTAAACTCATTTGATGTTTCATCGTCATTAATTCGTTTCTTAATATCCCCTAATCGTTTAATCATTTGAGCCAATGTTAACGCTTTTTCACTATCCAACTCCGAATCGAATAATTCTTCAATTAAATCCTCAACATCCACTTCAGATGAATTCGAATCGTAGCTTGGATTTTTACTTTCCAAATAATTGATTATTGCTTGAACTTTGAGCATTTCTTGACGCCCTTCATCATCGTCTTCATCTCTTGAATCATCTTTATCATCTGAATCAAAATAGTCTTCGACCGAATCAAGAACTTTATATTGCTTTGCTGGTGGCACATTTTTTAACAAATTAGTTAAGTTTTTAATATCAATCGTTTGATTTGACAAATAATCTTTTTCAACAATAACAAAAATTACCGAATTGTTTGCCGTTGTATTGAAAGATTCAGTATGGTGTTCAGTAAGAATTTGATTCGTTAGAGTTGTATTGTAAACCTCGGTATGGTTTTGTGTTAGACTTTGGTTCGTTGCCAAAGGCAAACAATTAGTTGAAACAACTAAGAATAAAATTATACTTATCATTTTTGTAATGTTTTGTTTAGCTTGAAAAAGCTAGAGATTAAATAGACTGAGATGATTAGGTCATCTTAAAAAAAGTACAAATAAAAATAATTATTATTTAACAATTGTTTATTGCATTAAATGATTAGATAACAAATTATTTAGAAAACAACTAATCGATTCTTTTTATTTTTGTCTCTCTTGCGTCATCTAAATCTTCAACAGCTTTATTTTTTGAACACTGTTTACCACTTGAGAAAAATATATTGAAATCAATTTTAAAGATTGTGCAAACTTTTAAATTTAATAATGCGAATAAATCGGATGTTTATGTTACGAGGTTAGACGCCAAGGAGGCTTTTGATAAACTCTTATCACCGGTGGAGTAAAAAAAGGAGGTCTCTTTTTAAGTTTTTCGTAATGATTTAATTGTTGTGTGTGCCGAAATTAAAATTGAATGCAAAGCCCTAAATTCAAATGTCTTATTGATAATTCAGTCATTATTTTTTAATCAAAGTACACTGACTCCTATAAACATGCATAATTTTAATCTGTATGCGATTTTCTATTAATTGAACCACTATTCAAGATTATATCTTAATTCTAACTGATTTTTATTTAACACTAAGTAGACCATGCTTTTTAAAAATTAAAAAAATGCAAAATTCGAATTTTCTGTTTTATACTGAGATGCGTGTAAAATTGGGATCGAATGAAGCTACGATCCAAAATGACTTTAAACAAGTTAATGGGGACAAGACCCTTTTATATGCAAAAAATGCTCGGTGGGTGAAAATATTTCGTGGTGGGAAAGAGCGAACCAAAGATGCTCCACGCTCTAGACTGCCGAGAACGGCAGTTGTTGACTCGAATATTGACCTAGTTCGAAATTTTATAGAGGATAACTCATATTTTACTTATGATGGAATTGAAGCTCAGAATTTTCTTAGTCGAGGTGCAATTGAGCGCATTATTCACGGTCATCTTAAACTTCGAAAAATAGCATCTCAGTTTGTACCCTATTTATCGACTGAAAAAAACGTAGAGATAGGATTCGAATTAGTCAAGATAATTTGGCTAAATTTTAAAGCGGGGCATGGCGAATACATGACGTAGTCACAGGGGATGAGTCATGGTATTACTGCCGACAGATTGGCCGGAAGCAATCTAATGCAAGCTGGGTTGCAGAGGGAGAGAGTCCAAGAGCAGTAGTAAAAAGAGGGAGATTTGAAGATAAAACAATGGTTTGCATTTTTTTTGGAACAACTGGGGTGGATCTGATTACATTTTGGGATAGAGGAGGCTGTGTGGATCACAATTCATTTATAGATGATTTCTTAAAACCTTTGGTAAGATTAATTAAGACGAGCAGAAAGACATTGGGTACCAAAAAATTGAAATTTCATCCTTTAAACGCTCGACTCGCACGTTCATCAAGCTGTAATAACTTATCTAAAAGAACAAGGATTCACTTTAATGGAGCAACCAGCATACTCGCCAGACCTTGCGCCTTCAGATTTTTGGCTTTTCGATTATATCAAACAGCGTTTAGACAGTCGCAGTAGCTCCGAAAGCTAAGTACCTCAAATAATGGCAATTGTCAAAGCCATACCTAAAGAAGAGTATCTAAAAACCTTTCAAAAGTGGATCAAAAGGATGGAACCACGCATAAAATATAAATAAATATTATTTTGTATTGATTTTTATTCCGTTTTTATACCCGATTATCAAAACTTTTGGTATGCCTTAAGTATCATACTGGGATGACATCTTGGCTCGGACTTATGGGAGTCATGAATAACCATTAGTTTCATTTTAGATTCAATAGCTGCTAGATTTTTGGAAAGAAAAATGTAAATTCAGAAGTCATTCTTCTCTCTCAACGAAGTAGGCATCAGATCTCAATCCGTACTTGAAACTATCAAAGTTACACTTAAACAAATGTTAAGTTAGAAATGAAACTTAAAGAAGACTAAAAACACTACACCACTGGGGTTAAAATTTGTTAAATAATAAACAAAAAAAATTTCAAATTTATGATATAAAAAATAAAACACAAAGTAGAAATGAACAATAATCGATCCTCGAACAAACTTACGCATAAGAACACATCTAAAAACCTCAATACAAGCGCAACATCTTCATCTAACATTTTGTCCTCACTTGCATCGACACCTTATTCAGTCATAGACCAAAACGATGAAATATGGATCGAATTTTTGAACTCTTTAAACGAACAAACACCTGAGTTAAAATCAATTGATCAAACTGATTCGCCTTTATGTTCGACTAATTTAATCGATGAGACTCAAATTTTGGATAATGATGATCAAAATGATGATGATCCTGATTTTACAGTATGTCTTGAAAATTATGATTTAGACGATCCTGATTATGATATGGACGAATGGTTTCAAATACCTAAAAAAGAGGCTGTTGAGTTAGTCAAAGATGCCATTGAGATTTGTGATGGTGCGCCTATTGTTTATGATGATCAACGACACTCAAAAATAAAATCAGCGATTACAATTAAAAAAATATCCTCTGAGATTAAGACAAAAACAATCGTTAAAAGTAAACCTAAAAAGGACGAAGAACCTCAAAAAATTGATGCAATTCAAATCGAATTTATACCTGAGTTTACTGAAATTCAAAAAAGACAATTGGATGAACAATTAAGAAATGTAAGCGGAAATTTTCATAATCAACAAGGGTTTTAACGTTTTATTTTTCTATAGCATGTTCAGTTATTGACACAAACATGTTTGTTCACTTTTTGTTCAAAAGAATTCAATTACATTTTCGATGAGACTCACAGTTTACTTGTAAGTAACTTGTATCAAAATACAAGACATTTTTTTAACCTTTTTGTTTCCAAAGAAAGTTCTCAAAAGTTTGAATGAAGTTGACAAAGAAAACGAACCAAGTTTACTCTCTCTTCAAAACTTTGAAATCATAAACTTAAATGAATCGCTAGAAATAATTTCGAATATTCAAAAAATGAGTAAACAAGATCTAAATCTCGATGTTAAACAAGGAATACCGGCAAAATTTTTAGAAATTATAATAACAAGTCCTGTTTTTTATAACACTAATCTTGTACCTAATTTGACCAAATTCAAATTTCAAAGTCATTTTAAAAGATCACAATTTACGGATACAGAAAAAATGTAAGTCCATTTTGGTTATAAGTAATTAAATACGGATTGTAATAACTTACGGAGAATCAAATACGGAAGGACTAAAATAAGAATTACATACGGTTTGTTATATGAAGATTAAAATTAAAAAAATACACAAAAAATAAAAGATATAAAAGAAGATTCTGGTTGAGACTCATGCGTATAATTTCATTCAAAAAGTCCTGGAGGAGGTCTTGAGGTGTTCGGGTTTACTGTTTGATTATCATCTTGGCTTAAATAAATATAGTCAATTTTCTTCCTCTCAATGTTTTTTAGCCTCTAGAATAGATTACAGTCCTGGTCATTCCCAGGTTCCTCTTGGGAACGTTCACATTTAAATTGTTCACCAATATTCCCAAAGTTTCCCATAGTATTCCAAATTTTATAAAAGTTACAGTTTTGGACATTCACGTGTTCCTCCTGTGAGCTTTCATGAACTGTTGATTTCGAAAAGCTATCATGATTTATTGGTATCAAATGAAAGCTAGTTTTACAAGCTTCAATTAGAGCTGTTTAGCTTTCATTTGATACCAATAAATCATGATAGCTTTTCGAAATCAATAGTTCATGAAAGTTCACTGGAGGAACACGTGAATGACCACAACTGTACTTAAAAATTTTTTTAATTTTTTAACTTTTTTCAAAATAATTTGAAACAAAAAAAAGGTTATATAGGTTCTTTGTTAAGAATTAATAGAGATATAAATAAATAACCGTTTCCACTTGCATAACACTGCGTTAATGTGCAACCGAATACGGTTAATATTCATCGGGAAACTTTTGATCCAAACTTATTATAAAAATATCAAGATTTTTTTTCACTGTCAATTGTTTATTCAAAACAAGGTTTGGATGGGTCATTGACCAGTGACACGACCTAAAGATGAACCGAAACTCAGAATTGAGATAAAAGCGATTATTTTTAATACAAGATGCAGGCTAGAAAAATTATACCTGTGATATCTCTTAAAAATTTTCTGGATTGTTTTTGCCAAAAATTTTTTCGTCCGTTTAACCTCCTTAGGAAATGTAATTCATTTTTTCATAAATATTTAGCATCGTTAAAAATTGGAAAAATTTTTATAATTCAAACATTATATTATTTTTCAACTTCGATATCATCCTTATACAAACAGGCAATTTGAAGTTGTGAATCAATTAAAAAGAATCAAAACTCAATTCAAATCCTAAAAATTCTAATAAAACTTTACAGAATAACTTTTTCTATTGCAGAGGTATTTTTTCAAGGTAAACATTGAATGTAAAACGTAAGGTTAAGTTCTGCAAAATTATGCAAATTTATTGCGCATTTAAATTAAATCTATTAATATTGTCTGCATTCTGAACTCTGCATACACTTTTTGCAGATCTTCTCCTTACGTTTTACATTCAATGTTTACCTTGAAAAAATACCTCTGCAATAGAAAAAGTTATTCTG
Organism: Brachionus rubens; assembly: GCA_022207745.1. NCBI lineage: Eukaryota > Metazoa > Rotifera > Eurotatoria > Ploima > Brachionidae > Brachionus > Brachionus rubens. The sequence goes on along the minus strand of JAJVHD010000020.1, from coordinate 914,938 downwards.
TAAAGTTTTATTAGAATTTTTAGGATTTGAATTGAGTTTTGATTCTTTTAAATTGATTCACAACTTCAAATCGCCATACAAACACTTTTTAAATTTTTTACGAAAAAATAAATTCCATCTTTTCTTGTTTCAAATTATTTGAAAAGAGTTAAAAAAATTAAAATTTTTAAGGAAACTTTTATAAACTTTGGGAAAACCTGGGAACATTGGTGAACGTTGGGGAACCATTTAAATGTGAACGTTCATGAAAGGAACCTGGGAATGAAATGATGACCTTTCTCTTTACATTTTCTGCACTCTTCATCTTTAACTGGACACTTGGTGAACTTATGACCAGGGCTTTGAAAATAAAAACAATTGAGTTTTTGACCAGCGATCGTGACAATGGTTTTTAAGTTGCAAATATTTTGAGGTCCAACAAGACACTGAACTTGTTGCTCGACGGTACACCATTACGAATATTTCCGACTGGATTTTTCATCATCTTAAGGTTGATTCTGACAGCATTTACAAAACGCCACCTTGGGATGTCTGAAGTACAGTGATCTTACACTTATATCACCCAACTTGTCCATTCGAAATACCGGCGATTAAACTAAAATGTGATAGAACTGAGAAGTTGAAAAATAAATAATATGTTTATTAATTCAAATAAAGTTGAATTTATAAGTTGAAGGTTTAATCATCTACTTAATGATATATACCAATTATTCTTTCTTTGATGTGAAATATGTACAGTACTGCTACGATTTAGTGTTTTTAGTAATTTTTACGTGAATTTACGTGATTTTACCAAAATTCACGTAAAAACAGGTTATTTTACGTAAAATTACGTTTGTAAAAAACGGTAAATTTACCTTTATTTACCGGATTTTACGTAAATTTACCTGAAATTACGTAAATTCTCGTAAAAAGTAAAAATTCCACTTGTTTTCTTGATTGTTATACTTCGACATCGAATAACTCATCAACAAAAAATTCAAAAAAACTTGAATCCATCCTAAGTACGTATAAAAGATTACGAAGTATTCTCCAATAGTTTTGGTATCACAAAAAAATTAAAATTTAGGATTATTCAGAGCATTTTTGTTCAAAGCATCAAAAATAGAAATGGAATTTTTACTTTTTACGAATATTTACGTAATTTCAGGTAAATTTACGTAAAATCCGGTAAATAAAGGTAAATTTACCGTTTTTTACAAACGTAATTTTACGTAAAATAACCTGTTTTTACGTGAATTTTGGTAAAATCACGTAAATTCACGTAAAAATTACTAAAAACACAAAATCGTAGCAGTACTGTAAATAATGATAGTTATTTTTCTATTCATTCCTCGAAAATTTGTAATACATTGTCGTTTAATACAATCAGTTTTTGTATAATCGTCTTCATTTTCGGTATAACAAAAAATTTGACAATTTATTTTTTAACAATTAACAAACAAGTGATACAAGTCAATAGATTTTTTATACATCTGTGTTAATTAGTTCTTGTTTATTATGGAGAAATAACTAAAAATAGTGATATCTTTTAGTGACAGAACTAACCAGAAGTTTAATGCATTTAGGTCTAGTGAAATCTGTTCTTCAAGTCTTTAGTGATTCAAGTGTAATAGTGATAAAAGTACCTAGTGATACAAGTGTAAGACCACTGTAATGCTCTGGTTCGTCATCGCTTCGTGGTTTGAGCAAGATGAAATTTTTTTTATAGAGAGCACTAAAATCAATAATTGACACTTTATAATACCTCTTACATTTTTTTTGACCAAAATTATCTCAATTAAGTTAATAATCTCGCATTTCTCCGTAAGTATTTCCGAAGTGTTTGATGTGAATCGTCCATTTTATCATTTTTCAAAAAATTGATATTTTAATTTTAAAAAAGATTGTTGATTATGGGTTTTAATAAGTTTAAACATTTGCCTAAATCGGAATGTTGTGATTGTATAAAAACTCATTTGTTGCCAAACCGAAGTAGTGATGATATAAGAAAACAATTGAATTATTTTTCAAGTTCAGAACATAGACAAGTTCAATTGAAAGAGTTATTAAAAAAACAAAAACAACTGATGACCAATTTAATGCATGATTTTGTGTTTGTTAAAGATGTACATTATAAAAGTCCTTTTGATCAAGCTGATATTGTTCAATTACCTTCACAGTATACTGTAAGTTTTTTTTTCGGTTTTGTTGCCTTGTAGATTCGTTTCTATCTATCAATAAACTCTTTTAGATTGTCATTGAACGTATAAAGCTAGCCAAAGTTCTTAAAGATACGCGTAAAACTCTCAAGGAGTTAAAAGATAAAGCAACTGAGACTCCAGAGAAAGACCCAGAGGCTCAGACCGAGACCGAGCCTCAACCACTGACACCAAGTACGATACTAAGTCAACAAATTCAAAGTGTTACGATATCAAAAGAGCGTCAACATCGTTCACAAAAGTTGATTGAAAAACCTCGAACAACTCCTGTACAAAAAATACGACCTCAAATTACAAAAGTTGCTAATCAAAATAAACGACAAAGAAGTGCATCGCCTCCTCCTACTCCACCAGTCGTTGATTTACAACCTGATATAAGTGTGATTGAGCCTTCGAGTCCACAGAGATCACCATCCCCGATTGTGATTTCGTCCGGTCCATCTTCACCTGAAGAAATTCGTCAAAAAGAAACACAATCAAACAAGAACACTGAAAAAAATCCAGAACCAAGTCCAGCTAAGCCTTTGAATAATATCCCAGTGATAACAACTTTACCAACCCAATCGCCAATAGTTTTACAAAACGCTAATTTTATTGATCTATTTTCTAGACCTGGGCAAATAATTAATCCGACAATTTTAAGACCTATGACCCAAGCGGTTCCGTTGTTAAATTTAGGAAGGAATTTCATGATGCCTCAACAATCACCACCGGTGTATTTACCAGCTAATTTTAATGGTACCGTTCTAATACAACCGACAATACACATACACACAAATTCAAAAAATTTAAATCTATCCAAGTATTGTCAAATAAAGCCTAAACAAGATGGTAAAGATTATTCGAATCAAACAAATAAAAAGAAAAAGTGCTAATAAAAGTCGTTTATGTTTGTAAAATTTTGTATTTTTTTTATATTTTTTGTATGAAAAATCCAAGTATTATTTGAGTGTAAATATGATTTTGTAGAAAATTTTTACAACAAAAAAAAAAGAACATAAAAAATTGTGTTTTTATTATGAGAAATGTCAGATTTTTTTGTTTGTGTTAATAAATAATTTGGAAAGATTTTTTAATCTTTCAATTGTATGTGATTAAGACAAGAAACGGCCATTAAGCAAAAGTTTTTGGCTATCAAAGGATTCGGAAGTCACTCTTGTTACCTCATAAAGACCAAAATGAAAAATCATTAACAGTTCACTGATTAAGACTTCAATGCAGTCCGTAGAAACTAGTGGTTAACAAGCTTCGTACTTTATATTTCAGGTAAATCGTTTAACTCTTGCCCGGGTGTCAATTAATCTTTCGTGTTGCTTTCCAAATCCAATAACGAAATAAAAAATGTTCTTAACATTTTAGAGCTTAATCTGATTCACTTTTGGAATGAAATTTTTGACCAAAAATTTGTAATCCTCATGTCAGAAAACCTTGGTAAACATATCTCTCTTCTCAAAGAACATGCAATTTTAAAGGTAAATTTTTTGGTACTGACATGGATAAATGTATTTTTTAAAAGGAAAAAATACACAATTTTCAAAATTATGTATTCCGGAATACTCCAAGAATACATACTTTCAAAAAAAATACTTATGTGTATTGCGGAATACTTCCAGATGTATTCTCGAATACATAAAAAAAATCCTTCTAAAAGAATAATCCTAGCATTCCGGAATACAACACGAATACACTGGGAATACACAACGAATACGAAAGCGTCTTAAAAATACTCGGATAAAACACTAAGTGTCCCGTGGCCAGTGAAAATGGAAGGCGGGTACACAAGAGAAAACATGTTGAACAAGAAGAGAGCGACTAATCAACTCAAAAAGAACAAAAATACAGTAAGATCAAGCACTAAGAGCGAATGCTGATAACTACAAATCCTTTAGAAATTTTTTAAAAATGAAAAATGATTCGTTAACAGACTTGCTGAAAATAGCAGAGCTGACGACTATTTATCAAATCTTGAAGGTTATTCACAACCAAATAACCAACCTGAGCGAATTATTAGTGTTTTACTGGGAGTTCTACATGAAACTATTGAAAACTTGATTTAAAATTTGATTTAAAAACGTAATTTGCCATTCTGAAAAAAATTAATTTTTTTTGAACTGAATCCGCTTTTTAAGAATAAAATAAAAAATATAAATCCGTGTTTTATGCACTCAAAATTCGACTCTTTCGATCCGCATCCGTACTGAAATGGAATTGAATTTTAATACGATTTTCAGTTGCAACTAAATACATTTTTCTCATTAAAGAATGACTCTATCAACACAACCAGAGTAATATTTTGAAGCAGACTAAGAGACCCACAATTTGCATGTATGCACCTGGTGTAAGAATTTACCGTTCTTGTTTTAGTCCAGTTGGTTCATTAGTCGACTGCCAACACCAGAGTTGACTTTTTTAATGGATTTTATCTTTCTTCCTCATTGAGTCAATTTTTCCACTGTTTTTAACTTATGCGTTTGAAAAAAGACCGTTGACCCTGGATGTACAAAAGTTAATTTCTTAACTACGGTAACCGCTTGCGTATAAACCCACTCTTTAATAGAATTTTTTTGTACTGTAAGGTAGCTTATGGATTTTTGTCCATTTTAGCCTTAAATTGAGGCTCAAAATCGATTTTCAAAAATAAATTTAAATCCTAACAAAAAAAAAATATTATTTAACAATTGTTTATTGCATCAAATGATTAGATAACAAATTATTAAGAAAACAACAGCACTAATGTTAATCGATTCTTTTTATTTTTGTCTCTCTTGCGTCATCTAAATCTTCAACAGCTTTATTTTTTGAACACTGTTTACCACTTGAGAAAAATACATTGAAATCAATTTTAAACATTGTGCAAAACATGTCTTTATTTGGCGCTACTTTGCGAACATATTTCGATTCAATAGACAAATCAGGCTCTTGATAAATTTCGTGACGAATTCTCTCTTGAATTTTTTTCAATTCACTTTCATCACCTTTACAAAAATGATAACAAAAAATATTCAATTTAAAATTTTTAATAATTTTTTCATCCAATGCTTGTTTGATTTTTTCAATTTCTTCTTGAGTGTATAAATTAACAAACGAGTCCAAGAACTCAACTGACATGGCTGGTAGATTCATTAAAACATAAAACTTGGAATCTGTTTTTTCAAAATCGAACTTATTCGCTTTACGATAATTCAAAAATTCGATCAAATGATACTTGACTTTGGTTCGAATGAACTCACGACCGTCTAGATTAAAACCCATAAAAAATTGATATGCATCAAAATTAAAGTCATCTGTTGGCAAAACTTTTTCTGGAATGGTTGAACGTTTAACCAAAGTCTTTCTTGCTTCCAATTCTTTCAATTTGGATTTTGATTTGTTGTTATTTTTAAAATTTTCCAACAAATATTTGTAACTATTCGGGTTCAAGTCATTCGATAAACATGCGCTTACTCTTCGGTTACTTACAGCTGGTACCGAAAATGGACCGACTCCAGCGAACACATCATAAACAACATCGTTTGGATTTAACAAATTTACGACTCGTTCATGTTCTGTTCCAAGACGAGGGTTCCAATAGACATGGGCAAAATCAAACTTAAACTCACAGTTATTTTCTTTACACTGTACTAGAGTACTCTTTTCACCAGCCAATATTTCAAATTTAAAATTACGAAATGTGTTATCAATTTCGTTGACTTTGTTAACAACTGTTTTTATATGGTTTAGTTTGTCTAACAAAACTTCACCAATTATGTTTTTATAATCAAGAACTTGGTCTCTGAGATTAAAGTGAGCGATATGTCCGATAATACTGTAACCTTTAACGTTTACATTTTCGTTTATTATTTCGTCTGGAATGATTGCTTTCATCACATCGTCGAACTTTAAATCGTTATAGCTCAATTGAATTGACAAGTCTTCGACTAAATCTTTAAGTTCATTGACATCTTTTTTTAAAAGTTTCGATATTTCTTCTTTAATTGGAACTTCAAGTTTGTCCAAATTGAAACTCTCAGGGTCCAAAATGACATACTTGTGTGTCGCAAACAACGGATCTTCTTTATTCAGATCTTGATATCGTTTCAAATTGACCGCCTCAAATGTATAATTTCTGAGTAACTTTTTGAACTGTAGATAATCATTTTTGGTGACTTTTAGAACTGGTAGTTTGAGATCAATCTTGAATAAATCACGATTTAATACTTTCATACCCTTAAGGTTAGGGTCAAAATTTAACTTCATTTTTGTAAAAACAAATTTTTTATCAATTTTCAATAAACTTTTGAAATATTTAAAACCTAAATTTGGCTTGAAAAACATCCAAAAATAAAAAAAGAAAAATTTTAATTTTAATCAATCACGAAATCTTTAACTCTCTGGTATTTTATGACCAGATCAAAATTAAAAAAAAAAACATTGATGGGTTCATTTATTTTTATTCTAAAATTAAGTTTAAACAAAAAAATTTTCAATGTTTTAGTTTAGGCTACTTTTTTCAAATATGGCGTGTTTCTAAACTCATTATTATTCAAATAGAATAAAATTTTTTCTTCTAATTTGTCTAATGATCGAGTAGTCATTACCAAAGTGTTGTGTTTTAACATACTGTAAACATTAAGACCATAAGTTGGCATTAAAGTGGAACCTTTGATTTTAGCACAAGCAGCTGTTATATTGTATGGCATAATGTCGATGCTTAAATAATCTAAATCATTAAAAAATAAAATTTATCAAAACTGTAAAACCGATACATACTCATCTACAAACAGAACAGATGGACCCCAAAATCTTTCATTGATAAGTTGCTCTAAATACTTGGAAAATTGCTTTTAAAATCCTTTCACAAAATATTTTAAATCATTAAAAATTACTTGGTAGTTCTCTGTGGGTAAATCTAAAGAGTCGACGATGTGTAAATCATTCTAATTTAAAGAACTTGAAAAAGATTTTAAATGATTCGTAAAGGGTTGTGTAATTACTTGATGAAATTTAACAGTTAAAGCAGTGGTGAGACCGGTTATTCGTTGAAAAAATCCTTCCATAAAAAAGTATGACTTTGGACCTCTTGGACCATGAGCAACACCACCCCGCATCCATTGCGGTGAAAGTCTACTACCATGTCTAGCTTTACCTAAGCCTTTTTGTTGCCATGGTTTTTTATTACGACCTGGTAACTCAGCTCTTGTTGGCACCCAATTATAATCCTGGATCAAACAAAATTAAAACCTTTGAATGAAATTTAGATTTCAAAATTATTTTACAATTTTCTTGTACATTTGTTGCCAGTAAACATTTTTTGCCAAAACGTCTAATCTTGGTGAAACAGCGAATATTCTTGGATGTAAATCGACAAGACCGACTTTTTTATCTTCAATTTGTGATAGAGTTTCGACCCATGATTGTACTGGTTTTTGTAATGGACTCAATTTGATTAGATTTCTACTAGCTACGAGTGGTAAAGTTGATGCCATTCTTCTCTCCGTCTTCTTTTTAATTCACAAAAAAAATTTTTTTGGATAAAAAAATTTGAATTTTATTCTCTTTAAACTTTGTTTATGCTTATATTAAGTTATGTTAGTTTTGTTTTTAAAATAGCGTGTGTGCAATTTTAAAAGACAACCCTGGTATAATGATCGCTTTTTAATCCCACAGCCTTGAGGCTGTAATTTTTGTAATTTGTTTTACTCGAAAAGTGAAAGTAATTCTTTCAATGATCTTTATTGTTTCCTTTAAAATTTTGCCTTAACCTAAGTCCTTGAATAATGCTTTACGCGAAACTTATCGAACCTTTAATGTTAAGTCTCCAGATATTGGATCAAACAGGACTGGTTTACTAATGGTCTAAATTGTCCTAACTGAAACGCCTAAAGTCTTGCGAAAAGATTTGCAAGATTACAAACATATCTGAAATTCAGTTAGCTTATATATGACTTTTGAAAAAGTGCTTTGAGTATACAACAGGCTCAATTGAAAACAAAATTAGATTTGAATTTCAAAAAAAAAAAAGAAGTCTAATCGTGATAAATTACATAAAAAAAATAAAATTTTTACCCTTTAGAAAAAATAATAAAAATGGACGGTGATTTATATGATGAATTCGGTAATTATATTGGTCCTGAATTAGAGTCTGATGAAGAAGAGGAGGAGAATTTTTATGCTTCAGAGTTTGGTGGAGCTCGTCGAGAAGAAGAGGAAGAAGAAGAAGAGCGTCAAGAACAACCTGATCATGAAATGGAAGATGGAACAGTTTCAACAGCAGTTGTTCTTCACGAGGATAAAAAATATTATCCTTCTGCAATGGAAATTTATGGTCCGGAAGTTGAAACAATTGTTCATGAAGAAGATGCTCAACCTTTAAGTGAACCAATAATCGCCCCAGTTAAACGATCAAGATTCTCAGTAGTTGAACAAGACATTCCAGAGACAACTTATGATCTCGAATTTTTAGCAGATTTAATGGACACTCCTGATTTGATTAGAAATGTAGCGATTTTTGGACATCTCCACCACGGAAAAACAACCTTTTGCGACGCTTTAATCGAACAAACTCACCCAGGTATAGGGTCTATTGAAAGCAAAGACTTGAGATACACAGACACTCTGTTCACTGAAATCGAAAGAGGTGTAACAATCAAAACTCAACCATTCACAATCTTACTTCCAGACAGCAAGGGCAAAAGCTATCTTTTAAACATAATGGATACTCCTGGTCATGTAAATTTCAGTGATGAAGTAACTGCAGCTTTTCGTATTAGCGATGGTTGTGTTGTGTTCGTAGACGCTGCTGATGGTGTCATGATGAACACAGAAAGATTGATAAAACATGCAATTTTAGAGAAGTTACCAATTACTTTGTGCATTAACAAAGTCGATCGTTTAATATTAGAACTTAAATTACCTCCAAGTGATGCGTATTATAAACTTAAACACATCGTTGATGAAGTAAATGCTTTGATAAGTCGTTACACTGATGAAGCTTCAAGTTCATCATCGTGGTTGAACGGAAATTTGAGTAGTGAAACCGAGACAATAGGTGGTCAAAAACCCTATAAACAAATAGTTTTATCACCATTATTGGGAAATGTTTGCTTCGCTAGTTCGTATTATAGATTTTGTTTTACACTTAAGTCGTTCGCTAGAATTTATGCTCAAAAGTACGGTGTAAATTTTGATTCAGCACAGTTTGCTGTTAAATTATGGGGTGACTCTTATTACAATCCAAAGACTAGAAAATTCTCTAAAAAAGCAATATCGGCCACATCACAACGAACTTTTGTAGAATTCATTTTAGAACCATTATACAAATTATTTTCTCAAACAGTTGGAGATGTTGATACCACATTAGTTGAAACTTTAGATGAATTGGGAATCAAATTGACCAAAACAGAATTAAAACTCAACATTCGTCCTCTTCTTAAATTGGTATGTGCTCGATTTTTTGGCGAATTTACGGGATTTACGGACATGTTAGCCGAACACATTCCATCACCTGTCGCAAATGCATTTAACAAAGTTCAACATTGTTATTCAGGTTCATTGGAATTGTCAAAAAGTGATGAAGATGAAGAAGACCAAGACGAAGAAACTCGTAATCACGAAAATTTCATTACATCAATGCTTACTTGTGACCCTGATGGTCCTTTAGTGATTCATACAGTTAAAAATTATTCAACATCCGATGCAACTACATTTCATGTTTATGGCCGTGTTTTGAGTGGTACTCTTAACGGTAATCAACAAGTAAAAATTCTAGGAGAGAATTACAGTCTACAAGATGAAGAAGATTCAAGATACTGCCAAGTTGGTCGTATTTGGATCTATAACGCTCGATATAGAGTTGAAGTTAATAGAATTCCGGCCGGAAATTGGGTTCTAATCGAAGGAATTGAGCAATCAATTTTTAAAACAGCTACTATTGTTGAACCCAAAGGTTGTAATCGTGCTCAAATATTTAGACCTTTACGATTCAATACTTCTTCTGTTATTAAAATAGCAGTTGAACCAGTTAACCCGTCTGAGTTGCCAAAAATGTTGGACGGGTTACGTAAAGTTAATAAAAGCTATCCGTTATTGAATACTAAAGTTGAAGAATCAGGCGAACACGTAATCCTTGGAACTGGTGAATTGTATTTGGATTGTGTAATGCATGATTTAAGAAGAATGTATTCAGAAATCGAGATTAAAGTAGCTGATCCAGTAGTCTCGTTTTGTGAAACTGTTGTAGAGACTTCATCAATTAAATGTTTTGCCGAAACTCCAAATAGAAAGTAACAAAAAAAAAAAAAAAAGTGAAAAAAGATTTTTTAAGTTTTTTTTTTTAAGGAACAAATTGACGATGATTGCTGAGCCTCTTGAAAAAGGCATTGCCGAAGATATCGAAAACGATATTGTTTCAATCAATTGGAATAAGAAAAAAATTGGAGAATTTTTCCAGACTAAATACGATTGGGATTTACTTGCAGCTAGATCTATTTGGTCTTTTGGACCAGATGTGAACGGACCGAATATTTTGGTCGATGACACTTTACCGTCCGAGGTTAATAAAACATTACTTTCGTCAGTCAAAGATTCGATTGTTCAAGGTTTTCAATGGGGTGCTAGAGAAGGTCCACTATGCGAAGAGCGTAAGACGTTGTAAATTAATTTCGGTTTGATTTTTAATCTTTATTTTTAAGCGATTCGAAACGTCAAGTTCAAAATATTGGACGCTGTTGTTGCACCTGAAATAATGCATAGAGGCGGTGGTCAAATAATCCCCACAGCCAGACGTGTTGCTTACTCCTCATTCCTTTTAGCTACTCCAAGACTCATGGAACCTTATTATTTTGCTGAAGTAATGGCTCCAGCCGATTGCGTCTCAGCGGTTTACACCGTTTTAGCTAAAAGACGTGGTCATGTTACTCAAGATGGACCTATTGCCGGATCCCCTCTCTACATTCTAAAAGCCTTCATTCCAGCTATAGACTCGTTCGGCTTCGAAACAGATTTGAGAAATCATACTCAAGGTCAAGCTTTTTGTCTTTCAGTATTCCATCATTGGCAAATAGTACCAGGTGATCCACTAGATAAAAGTATCGTAATTAAACCATTAGAACCTCAACCGGTTAATCATTTAGCCCGTGAGTTTATGCTCAAAACGCGACGTAGAAAAGGTCTTAGTGAAGATGTAACAATAAGCAAGTTTTTTGATGATCCAATGTTAATCGAATTGGCAAAACAAGAAGTCAAAATTTTAATTTGAATTTAATTCAAAAATTTATTCCTTTCGAAAATTACTCAAGTCAGACAAAAAATTTCAATTTTCTTTTTTTTAATTGAAAAGAATTTTTTCAAAATTTTAATGTAAATAAAAATTATAAAAATTATAAATTTTATTTGCTTGACAAAAAAGTTTAGGTCTAGCTGCCTATTTTTTTTTTAAATTGAGGAAACAATTTGAACTATTGATTTTGAAGATGAATAGAAGAATTTCTTATCAGTTAAAGCTTGGTTACGAATGTTTTGTAATTGGAAGACTTGAAAATTTAAATCGGCTTTTATCAGTTCCTAAAGTCGATTTTAGGCTTAGAAATGCTTATCAATGTTGGTCATGTCAAACAACTCTAACCGAGAAACAATCAAAATTACAATTTTGTCCATGTGAAAAAAATGTCATTTTACCGGTAAATAATAATGTTAATTTTTTTGAATTGTTCAATATGGATATTGATTATAATGTAGATTCAAAATTGCTTACAAAAAATTTTCGACAATCAATGAGAAAATTACACCCTGATTTGTTCACATTGAAATCTGAAGTAAGTTCCGAATATTCGATTCGAAGTGTCGTCTTTATACCTTTAACTGTTTTAAGTTGGAGAAGAAGTATTCAGCAGAGCAGTCAAGTTTAATTAACAAAGCATACGATACTCTAAAGAGTCCGATCAAACGAGCAGTGTACATGCTTGATATGATTGATCCAAAATATAATTTTGAATCAACTGAAACTCACGAATCAGATTCAGAGAGAAATTTGATTTTAATGGAAGTTTTAGAATTAAATGAAATAATTGATGAAATAAAACAAACGAAAGAAGTTGAAGAGTTGACCGAAAGACTCGATGAGATTATTCAACCTTTTGAAAAACAATTGGATGAAGCTTTTAAGCAAAAAGATTACAAAAAAGCCGTTTCAATTGTTTCCAAAATGAAATATTTTAAAAATATTTACGAACGACTTCAAAATTTACAGCTCAAATTTGACATAGAACAAGCTTAAAACGTTTTATAAATTTTTAGTTGTTGTTTTAATTTTTATAATAAAATGGAATTTTTAAAATTAATTTCAGAATCGATCGTATTTCTCAGCGAATTCACTAGAAATACGATACGATTCTAGGTATTTGATAATTTAAACAAAATTGAATCATTTTTTGAATTTTTTTTTATTGAAATAAACTAATCTGAATCAGAATCATCTGAGTCATCTGTGTCATCGTCAGAATCATCATCATCAAAATCATCACTATCGTCACTACCACCGTCTTCATCATCTTCATCCTTGTCTTCGATTAAATCAGAAAAAAAGTTTTCCGATTTACCTTTGGATGTTAATTTTTTATTTTTTAGACTTTTATTTTTTGACTTCGATTGAGGGTCTATGTTTTTATTTTTTAAATTTTCAACATTCCAAAATTTTATCTTTTGATCATGACACAAACTTGCACACACGCTTTTATCACTTGATAAATTAAGTTTGTGAATTGGAAATCCATCGTGATTTCCGATTACACCCAAAAAACGATTCGGTAAAATATGACATGCTCTTATATTTCCATCAAAACAACCTGTTAGGACCACATTACTTGATAAGGTAGCCATACAATCTATTGAAGATGGATGACCTGGAAATCTGTCTGATATATTACCCCATTCGCCATAGTTGAATATATCTAAGACTCCTTCACCAGTACCACATACAACTTTTTTTTCATCCTAAAAACACAAGATTAGTTCTTTTTCAAACGGGTTTGATTCAAGACCGTTTAGTTACTTTCATAAAGCCTACACACAAGAGCTCTGAGTCCATTAATTCCGATTGAAGTTCAAGCTTTTTCTTTTTAATATGAAAAGCATTCAGTGTACCTTCTCCACTAATAATATTTTAGTTTAAACTTAAACCTTAGACTTTGAATTTTTTAAAATAATACCAAGTGGCGAGAAGAATTTTTTTATCACTACTGACGGCAAGATCACTAATATAATCCGAACAATCGGACTTGGATTCCATACAAGCTGTCTTTCGACGATAATCCCAAATCTTAATCAAAATGACATTTTAAAAATTCTTTTCTTGTAATCAAGCACTGCAGATCCACCGAGTTAATGGCCTACGGGTACGGCAAACCATTAATTCAGTGGAAGGGCAGTATTTATTTTAATTTTACTTTGACTCCTCCTTCATCATCAGCGGATGCTATCAACCAATTATCTATCGTTACCAAACAGTTGATAGGAGATTCATGAGCATCTTGAAAGTCCATCACATTTGATTCGTGTTTAATATCAGTTAATTTAATTGATTTATCTTTAGAAGCTGTGAATACTAAATTTGAGTTGTTCTCTGGAAATGAGATTTTTCGAATGCTTTTTTTGTGAATTTTATGAGCACTCAAAAGTCTTTGTTTCTTTTTTGAAACATCATAACTTAAAATTTAATGGTCAAAGTCGATTGAGTTGATAAATCGTTTTTAAAAAAAGTTACATTTTAAGTTTTCCATTTATCAAACCAACATTTATAATGTTATTTTCAGATGGATGAAACATAATATCAAAGATTTCGATTTTCGATTTTAACTCATCGTAAACTTGTTCCTTTTCTTCTATTTGTTCCTCTTCTCCATTATCTTCATTTTTTACTTCAGTCTTTTTAGAACTCATGGTAAAATTTTTATTACCAAAATTTTAAAAAATCTTAATATTAAATTAATAATTCTAAAAACAAATTTCGAGCACGATTTTCAAATAAACATATAGGTTCTAATTTGGCTTTTATTTTGTCTTTCAAGTAGCTAATCTAACATTCAAAAATCTCTAATATTCTCGTCGTAACTCGAAAGCCAATCCCAATTATAATTTTATTCAAGCTTGATTTCTGGATTTCAGCACCAAGAGATCAATAGAAAATGGCTATTGTTAAGTCAGACCAAAGCAAGATTTTTGAAAATAATTTTCACCAAGATAATGCGTCTGAAAACAGAAAATTTCGGGTTTGTTTCTATTTAGTCTCTGGTTTCACCACTGGACCTCATTTTATTATACAGATTTTAAAACTAGGCAAAATTCTGATTAAAATGTAGAGCTCACATTTTTGATGTAAAAGACGATAAATATTGTCTTTTTGGTATAAAGGTACATAGATGTTATAAATTGCATTCACCATTTTATGACTTAAGAATTCGTATAAATTTAAGCAATTATAACTGTTAGTTAAGTAGATTTTTGATCTAAAGGCTAAAAATTCTAGTTTATCTTGAAAGGAGGGTAAGGTTCGCCCAATGCAAAACGTCCACGCTATCTGAATTTATAAAAATTGACAAAATAGCCAAAACTATTTGAAAACCTCAAGTTTCCAAATTTTTAGGAGGTCGTCAAAATTTTAAATTTTTGCTAAGTGGGGTCCTAATTTGGTGGCTTTATTTAAGAGGGTACTTCAGTTAATCGTTAGTATCTATGTCAAATAACAAAATTTATGGTATTTATGACACCAATTCTGAAAGAGCGTAATATTTTACACATGTTGATTTAATTTCAATGATAAAAAAAATTAAAGATTATTTTTTTAGGGCAAAAAATAGAAAAAATGGCTCTTTTTTTATTTTTTTCATATCTAGTCTCAATGATGGCCTAAAACATAAATTTTTTTAATCATCAGCGTGCGGAGCAGGAAATTCTCTATGAAACGTTGTGCGTTTATTTTGAGCTTTTTGACCAAAAAGATACAATCTAGATGTTTAAAGAGTCGCTGAAAATCAAAAATCCAAAAGATGAAGAAATTTACACTTTTTGACCCAAAATTCGTAATTCTCGTGTAGGATAACCCAAAAAAATATTTATTTTTATGTATAAATTATTCCTTCAATTATTCAAAAAGTGTCTCTATCATAGATCTGAGAAAGTGCAATAAAATCAGGCATGTGTACCCATTTATTTTCGGGTATTGGGTCAGTTTGAGGAACTCGAAAAAATTGGGTTTTAGGGTTCTGGTAGAGTATAGGTTACCCATAAATTTTGGATATTTGGGTATAGTTTGGGCTGGGTAACACATAAAAATAGGGTAGGTATACCCCAAAACTCCAATTAAAAAGCCAAATTCTATGGGTTACTCAACCCAACCCATACCCAAAAATCCAAAATTTATGGGTAACCTATACTCTACCAGAACCCTAAAATCCAATTTTTTCGGGTTACTTAAATCGACTCAATACCCGAAAATAAATGGTTACATATGTCTGAATAAAATATGTTTTCTAGCGTTATCCTACACGAGGATAACGAATTATGGGTCAATGAGGTTTTCATATAACATATGGGTGCTATTTGGTCAGTTTTTGTAAATTCAGATAGCGTGGACGTTTGCATTGGGCGAGCCTTATCAAAAGAGAGCAGCATCTGTCGAGACCTAAGGTGATTAATTTTATCGGAATATGAACATTTTCAGGTTATTTAAATTATGTTAAAAGTTTTAATCAGTTATTAACTTTTAAATTTCAGATAATTGTTTTGTTGTGCTGTAACAGCGTAATTCATTTATATGATTCTCAAAAAGAAGGTAAGCAATTTTTTTTTGTTTATCAAGTTAGACATAAATCTTAACTTTTGTAAAAAAAAAATTTATCTTTAAATTATGCTTTTCATTTTTAATTTTTTAGCGATCCAAAAATTTCTTGGTTTAGTTGTTTTTGTTTGCTAAAAAAAATAAGATTTACTTGTTACATATTTTTTAAATTAATTAAAATACTTCTTTTTTATTTGCGTACTAGATCGTAATTTAGACTTTAATTCAGTTTTAAATATTTTATAAATTGAGCGTTTTAATCAAAAATATACCACCATAAATAGTAACAATTCTCAATTTTTCATTTAAAAAAATTTGCAATATATACAAAACCTAGAAAATATTTCGATTTTGATTAAGTACTCAATTAAAATTCACGAATCATCAAAAAAAATGAATGATTCAACTTAACATAATGTTTTCAAGGGTTCAAAGTCTTGTCTGAGTTAAATTTTTGGTTGATTTGTAAATCTCAATCGATTTCTAAAAATAGCTTTTAATGTCATTAAAACTCTCAAGCAACCCCCTTCTCCCTTAATTAGCTGTAAATCTCATTTTTTTTCCTTCCGAATATTTATGCGTGACAAAAAATTTTATTTACATGTCGCTTAAAATTTACACCTGCATTTTTTTCAAGGGTCCGAGGTCCGGTTACGTGTTTAATAATGCCGAAAAAAAATAAACTTTGATTCCTAGGAAAAAAACGGAAAAATGTGCGTAATTTCAATTAAATCGAAACTCGTCCTTCAAAATACCCATTATCCCCAATTTTTATCATAGATTCTGAACAAAATGCTGGGATTAGTCTATTCGTTTTTGTTTTACGTTTTGTACAGTAAAGGCCGGAAAAATTCACAAGACTCAAAAATCACGAAAAATATGAGGGAAAAATTCAAAATCCTTATGCATGAAAACTTCAAAAAACATATTTCTCTTAACTAAGAGCTTGTTCCTGTAAAAAGTCGATTTTAGGCGCTGATTTGAGACACCAATTTGGTCAATATTTGGAAAATTTTGAAAATCTTTTTCTATAAAATCCATGTATCTTTTTTAAGGTTTTCATGCATCGGTCAAAAACGATGACCAACTTACACTTGTTTTATAAAACCAGAGGAGGGCGAGGGTCAAAAAAAAGGTTTTTTCGAAAATTTGAGACGCAGATTCCGAATCTGATATTGAAAAGTTTTGATAGCGTGGAAGTTTTGAATTGCCGGAACCTTAATTAAGCCCATTCAAACACTTAGTCATTATTTTAACTGAATCTTTTTTTTTGTATGTTAATAAAAATTCATTTAACAAGATTTATCTAAAGTTAATTTAATTATTAATCCCTTTAACGAAAAGAAAAGGACTTTTATAATAATTTAATTTTGTAATCTAAAGAGGAAATGATTGCTTTAGTGAGATTATTCGTTAATACTACTCTGTATTGTATAAATTTAATCAAGTTGAAATAAAGTGTACAAAAATTTTTGTTCAGTTTGAAAGTTTGAACAAAGCAAAAAAATTGTTTACAATAAAAAAAGTTTTGACTTAACGTTGAGAAGCTTATCATTATTCATTTTATAGAGGTTTACTTATTTGGTAACAATATTATTCCGACAAAAAAAAAGAATAAAAACTAATTTCAATAATTAATCATTTTTGTTTAATTGCGTTCATATTTTTAGCATTCAATCAAATAGAAATCAAGTCTGATTTTCCCTTCTCTTTTTTTTTTTGGAGTTTTTTAATCGTTAATTTTTGATTTAATAAAAAATCTTATAAAATGATATTTTTTTATTTGTAATCATATATAGGTCAGAGTCTCTTCTTTTTTTTCTCATTCTTATCAAAAAAGCTATTTTAAGTTGTTTTAAAATCAAATTTAATTATTGATAACAATTTTATGAAATTAAATTTGAGTCTAAACAAATTTATGAGTCGATGGTGTATGAAACATAATCCAGAAGAATTTTTTATTGTTCAAATGTTTGTCTAGGCATGTAAAGAAAACTATAAAATCTATTAAACACTTTTTAATAAAGCTTTAATTCAACTTGTTTGTTCTAAATGTTAAACTTTCAAATAGTCTAAGTATATCGCTTCGATTGATTGCTTAAGCTTCCGTATAATAGTTTTTGTCAAGACCGTAATTTGTCATAATTAACTAACAAATCTTAAGTATTTTTTTTGACGTCAATATTTTGAGGAATTTTTGTTACTTTGGGATAAAACGAAAACAATTTACCCAGTTGTCAAATTAATAATTTTACACTTCTATTTTAAATTCGAATAATTATGTATGAATTACTTTAAAAAAAATAAAAATTTACTAAACTTATTAGAACCCATAAGGAATAATCGTCACCCTAATGTAATTATAATAACCCTTACACTAAAGAGTGAGAATTTCAACTACATGAATTTAATATTTCTAAATAATTACTAAATAAGACCTATTTACTTTTATATTTTGAGGAATGTATCAGTACACTTCCTTTAGAATAATTCAATCGTGTCCTCTTAAAATCAAAGACATTTATTTTTCAATTATGTCTTTTTTTGGTAAAATGTTTCGAGTTACTAATTTCGAGTTATATTACATTTAAAGAGATTTTTTTGTTTGTTTCAATTTCAATTTTTCTAAAAATAAATATGACGAAAAATCAATAAAACCAAAATTAAAAATATTCATTTTCTGATTCTTTAAAAGTAATTAAGTTTTATAATGACTAGAAATGAAATATTTATACAATTTATGTTGTTGTATGAATTATCATAAACTTTGAATAGTCTTTATCGATTTCAAGTTAAGCACGGGCATTCTTTGATATCTTATAAGTTACTCGACCCCCTAACAGTTGAATTCAAGTGCTATTAAATGCGTTTATTATCTTTTAGATAACAAAAATGGTCTAAATTAAGTGCGGTTAAAATAAAATCAAGTTGAAAAAGATTTTAAAACACCCTGGAATTAGTTTTGAGAACCAAGAATAAGTATAAAAAGGCTTTCCTTAATTTTAAGCGTAGACAAATCGCGAATGAATTTATTAATCAAAAAAGCTAACCGAAAAAACGCCAGCTGTTACATTTTACATTCTCATGATAAAAAATTATAAAATCTACGAATTTTACGGCAAGAGTTAGATAAATAATAAAAAAGTTATAAACATATAAAAAAGAAAAATGTAATTACGTCCGAATTTATGTCATTCTTGACAAAAGCTCATTTTTTTCCGCGATATCGTCATGTTTTTATGTTCCAATATTGTTTTTTTTAGAAGACGGCTTTCATTAAGTTTTATATCAATTTATAGGTATATGTATTTATATCTCTGATGATTGATTTTACATAAATAACGCCCAAAAAGAGGCACCCAGAAAACTAAAGCAATTTTGACCAGTTTTTTCTAATAAACTACACATAATAAGCAAACAACAAATAGCTTGGTTTTTGCTACAGTACCGGAACTTAACTTTTCACATGATATCATATAATATCAGACATATAATAACATGTCACTAATCCAGTTAGTGACATGTTATATCTTATCGTGCTTTTACGTTATATATCACATAAAATGTCACATCTGAAATCAGATAATATTCAAACATTTGTTCAAAGATCGTAAACACGGATGTTAATTTTACCAAAACATCAGATGAGTTCAGCTGATGTCATCTGTTATCATTTGATATTCGTTTCAGTTCCTAAACTCGTTTCCATCAAAGGAAGAAAGAGAAACTGTCCCGGAACCTTTTTGAAAACCTTTGGAACTAGAACGGAACTGTTTTTAAAGACCGTTCTGAACGCGTTTCAAACGGAACTTTACATTTTCGCAAGAATCACTGTATAAATTTGAATAACTTTTTTTCTAGATGAGATTAGTTCATTCTGCAAAATTCTACAACTTACAATTTTGCTACACCTTATATACCTGTCTGCAAATCTCTGCATTTTATATACATTTTGCACACCATTAAAAAAAATTGTGTTTTAATTTGAAATTGGTTTGCAGCGTTTTTGCAGACATGTACCTAAGGTGTAGCAAAATTATACTTGCTTCCATGATAACGTTAAGGTCGGTTTTTACGAAATTTTTTTTATTCAAAACAACTCCTCTCAAAGCCAAGCAATACAAAAATCTTCCAGTGTCTAGAATTTAAAAATTTAAAAAAACGTTCATGAGAGTGGAAAAATGGAAAATGTATCGTTCGACTCAACCGGCGGTTGAGGGTTAAAAACAGACATGTAACCATTAATTTTAAGACATTAGGTGAGTATGAGTTACTTGAAAAATTTAGGTTTTTGATTTGGGTAGGGTAGCTCATATAATTTGGAAATATACCCAAAATCAAACCCTTACCTTCCCTGAATCCAAATCTTGAAACATTCTTCGGGTAACCCGTATCCACCTGTTAATGAGTTAATAATGAGTGTATTTTTCAAATTTTTTCAAGTATCCTATTCCTTCCAAACACTCCAGGGTTTATGAAACGATGAATTTTCATTAAATATTAAAAGCCGATTAAGCCCTATATTTCAATTGAATTAGTTGTTGTTAAAAGGATTTTAATTTCCTTTTACTTAATTTTATAAAATTTAATATTGTAAAATAAATTGTTTGTTTATATTTGGCACGAAAAAGAAGTTCTAAGACAACTAATCTATCGAAGAATTTTTTTGGCATAGTCATTTATATCAGTACATTTTTTAAGGAAGTAAAACCTAGGAAAATTTTTTTTTCAATTTTCGCTATGAATGAATTAGCATATTCATTTTATTTGACTTTACTGACTTGAAAAAAATTTTTTCCCAATTAGACAAAATCAGCTTGTTCCTATTGTTTTTCATCCAAACATTGTAGCCACAAATACAGTGGTGATTTGAAAGGAGGATTTTACAAAAATTTACGTAAATTAACGTAAATTATTGAATTTTTACAAAAAGTTACGTAAAATACCGTAAAACCACAAAAGTAAAAAATTTTGGTAAAAATAAAAAATTTCAGTCATTTTTTCTACTAAATTTCGAAAGATGTCTTGTATTTGAGCGATTTTGTTAATGTTGATAATATTTTCCTCTACAGTAAATTTCTGAAATAAGTTGACATGTTTCGGAGCATTGCTTAAGACGCTCAGGCGTATTGCTTAGGCAAAGTTTCTGGGCTGCCTAGGACGCTCTGGCGCATTGCTTAAGCACGCAAAAGAAATATTTTCAATGCGCAAGCGCATGCTCTCTCGCACGATAATTTATTTTAATACAATTTTTTCCTGCACTTATGCGCAATAAATATTGTGCTGTCTTAAACCTTGCTTAAGACGCGCAAGCTCCTGCGCGTCTTAGGCAAAGCTTCGGAACATGCTTCGCATTGCTTGGGCAGAGTGTCAACTTATTTCAGAAATGTACTGTAAAACCAAAAAATAGACGTAGATCAATTGTTTGAAACATTTAGTTTCCAAAACTCGATCTTTCGTTAAATATGGTAAAATCCAAATTTTTTACTTTTGTGGTTTTACGGTATTTTACGTAATTTTTGGTAAAAATTCAATAATTTACGGTAATTTACGTAAATTTTTGTAAAATCCTCTTATCAAATCACCACTGTATGTTTCGCTGTTCTGTCCCATAAACTCACCGTAAAGTAATTTTTTTTTAAAGAAACGTTAGGAAGTGTATAAAAGACATGTGTTAAATGATTTTGGTGTTAATTTTGACCCATTTCAATTAAACCTTAAAAGTTCAATTAATTAAACTTTTCAAGATCTTATACTTAAAAAAAAATAATTATTTATAATGAAAACTTGAACACTTTTTTTTAAGATTATTTTGTTTATAATTACTTATAAAAAATAAAGCAAAACTCTTTAAGTCACGAATTCTCACATCCTAAAGAGAGCTTAATCTTAGAGAAAAAAATGTTATTTATATTGCGTAATTTGATACCCAAAAAAACAAAAAAATGAATTCATGTTCTTTTTTTTTATTTTTAAAAGTTAATTAATTGTAATAGTCAATAAATATGTGTAAAACAAAATACTTCAAATAAACACTAAATATTTTAGATAAAAATACTAAAAAAAATTTTGTTCCGATTTTCCTCATTTATTAAACAAAACTCTTGTTCGATTTTCTTTTGAATAATTTAATTGAAACAAACTGAGTTCCAATAAACATGGAGTCAGGAAATTTTTAAACTTTTGTAATAAAGAGAGAGAGTTGTTATATTTTCTAATAAAATCATTTATAAATTGTCTTTTTTTTTTAAATTTCATTTTGAGAAATTATATAGAAGGAAACGTCTTTAGGGCTCATGAAATTTGCAAATTAATTTTTGTAAGAGTTTTTTTTTTTTCGAAACTCTAGAGAACAATTTTTTTTAATTTCAAAAAAAAATTGTTTCATTATTATTTGGAACATATTTTTGTATTTTCAATCATGTTGCATGAAGTTCAAAAATCATCAGCTTGATGCTAGTTTTTGTTATTTTTGTTATTTTCAAGATAACAATGGAGACGTTTTCATTAATTTTTAATATTTTTTTTTATTGTTTATACATTTTCAAAGTAACTCAGAGATTATTGATTAAATATTTTATGACTAGATATTTGTTAATGTAAGGAAAATTTATTATGTTAAGATTTATTCTTAAGTTTTTGCTTTTTAAAATAAGAAAAGTCCAAATCACAAAGCTTAATTCGAGCGGAAAATGACAACAACAAAGATGAACTTAAAATTTGAATTACAACATTATTTCAGGACTCTTTTTAGATTTTTCTTTTAATTCAAGTGTAGCATGAATTCGAATCGGTAAACAGATATTTTTTTCAGAAAAACAAAGTGCATCAAGGAAAATAAAAGCATATGTCAACCCTTGTGACTCATGGGTTCGAGAGAAGAGAAGAAGATTTTAGTCAAAAATTTCATAGAATTGTCCCGGACCTAATACTGACTCAGTGATCCTGAATTGAGCAAAAATCACACCGAGTCAGTTGTACACAGAGTCAGTATACAAAATTGGCGCAGTTTGTTTCAAAAAAAAAAACAATTTTTTACCGATTCGAATTCTTGCTAAATAGTTTATTTATGTAAGACGGCCTAATGGAGTGAATGAAATTTTCGGAACGATTGTAACGAGTTAGAATAAAGCTTATCGATAATCCATACTATATATTGTTTAGATATCGTCGACATCACCTATGGTACAGACCCTGTCAAAAAAATTTTGTGGTAAATGAATAAAAATGGGTCAATTGTATGAGGGATTTTTCCACTCAAAAGAGATTGTAACATGTCGAAGGTAAGTATATCAGTAAGTAGCTCATTTTTCCCTCTTTCAAATGAACTATAAATAAGGAATATGAATTATAAGAATAAATGTATAAACATATTTTCTGGACAATGCTTTTTTTACCAGGAAAAACAAAAAAAAGATGCACCATTTTTAAATCATAAGTTAAACCCACTGATTATTTATTTTGCTAACTATTTATAGTTCATTTGAAAAAGGGAAAAATGCAAAATCAGCTCTTTACTGAGAACAAAATTAGTAGAGAATAAAATTCGCTACAAGGAGAAGGGTAAAAGTTTACTTAAAAAGATATTTTACACCTAAACTATTGGTTCAAAAGCTTCATTCACCCAATTACACCGTCTTATAATATTTAATTAGCATCAGCCTATGCCTTAACCAAGTTTTAAGAAAATCAATAAATTTTAATAAAAGCTAAGTAAAATAAATAAGAAAAAATTTTCTTATGTCTAAGCTTAAGTATTTGTATTAAAGAGCTTATAAATTTCATTGGAGCTTGTTCAAAAATATTGCTATTTTCGTCTAAATTGAAATTATTTAAGAGCTAAGGATTCGGTGTTTTACTCGATTTTACATCAATGGCGTTTATTGCTTTTGCTAGTTTCTTTGCTTCTTTGAAACAAATTTGACCCGAGCGGGATTCGATACTTTCATGACGCATTGATCAACCGACGATACCAACTGAGCTAACATTCTCATCAACCACATCGTCCAGTAATACAGAAACAGTCAGAAATTTTTTCTCCTCTTGCGAGGATCTAACTGTGCTTGCAAGACTAGCTCGCAAACCTTACGTAGATTCAAGTATCAGCATTTACAATTCTAAATGCTTCTATCTGCTTTTTTAGTTTTTCAATGTCATTTTTAATCATAGAATAAATATCAAGAGTTAGTGATGTGCTTAAAAATTATTTATTCACCCTCTAATACCTTACTAAGCATGAGAGATCATGTTTAAAAAGCATGAATAAACAAAAGTTATTTGAAATCGTTTTAATAACACTCTAAAAGTAATTTATTCAATGTGCCTAGAACAAAGGAAAAGGAAGCATAGACTTAATACATTTTATGAATAATGGAGACAATTGATTAATAAAAGAAGGTATTTTCAATTGATAAATTTTGCATTAAACAAAACAATTTTGAAATTCGTTTATTTCAATTGTGTTACTTGCAAGCGCAAGTATAGAAAATTATTAAAAATATTTTATTTTAATTTTTCATATTTTCTTTTCTTCTTATTAATATTACCAGTAACAATGAAAGAGAGAGAGAGAAAAAAAAATGCGCATAAAATTGCATCAATTAGAACAACAAATAAAAAAAAAGCTAAATTTGTTAAACGAACTGGTTTAATTTAATATGATCGTCTCATTTTTTTTGTCAGACATTTTAAAGTGATTCAAACTTTTACTTTTTTTTTCTCTTAGTTTTTGAATGCATGCAAATTTCAACTCATAAACCGTAGCGCATCTTTAACTAGATTAAAATAAATACAAAAATAATTGTAAGTCTGGTATTTAAAGTCACTTTCTTTCTCTCTCAATCACTTTTTTCTATGTCAATTGGAACTTAATTCCAGTTTTGTTTCATGACACACAATTTTGATAGCCCTTATTTTTTTTTCATATAAAGATTAATGGATAATTTAATTTTCGTTTAGATTCGAATGGAATTTTATAAAAATTAATATTAGCTCACACGATCAAATATTTACCCTTTTTTTTTAGAAAATGAATGGTTTATCTGTTGGAGAATTATGCTGTTTATTTTGTTGCCCACCATTTCCGTCGCAAATTGTTGCCAAACTTGCCTTTCTCCCTCCGCCACCAACTTATAATTTAATAATTAATACCGATCAAAGTCAAAATGAACAAAGTTCATTACAACAGAATCCATTGACGCCACAAAATCAACCACAAACACCGAATAATGTAAACACATCTAATCGAAATAATCGTAACCCAAGTGGTATTAGTAATTTTTTTGAATTATTACGTAATTCAGGCAGACGTTTATGTTCAAGTATAGTTTGTGCACAACAAAATTATGCCCATCAAACAGGTCAATTGATTACACAACTAACAAATGCAAAAATAGTTATGAAAGAAAAAGCTGAATGGCAATATGGTCCGGGCGAATTAGAAAAATTAGAAGTTTTTTTGACACGTACCGAACGAGGTCATCAAATAGCATGTCTATTTGTAAGATGCACACCTAATCCAAAATACACAATTTTGTTTAGTCATGGAAATGCGGTCGATATTGGTCAAATGAGTAGTTTTTATTATGGACTAGGATCAAGACTAGATTGTAATATATTTACTTATGATTACTCTGGTTATGGAGCTAGTGGTGGAACCCCGAATGAAAAAAATCTTTATGCAGATATTAGAGCCGCATGGAATGCGTTACGTATTCGTTACGGAATAAGTCCATCAAATATTATTTTGTATGGACAATCGATTGGAACTGTGCCTACTGTAGATTTAGCTGTAAGTTTAAAATAAAAATTTTAACCAAATTTTTAACTTGGTGTTTAAAAGAGCAAGTATGATTGTGCAGGTGTAATATTACATGCTCCATTAATGTCAGGTATGAGGGTTGCTTTTAACACGACAAGAACGTGGTGTTGTGATGCTTTTCCAAGTATTGATAAAGTAAGCAAAATAAGTTCAATTGTTTTAGTTATTCACGGAACCGAAGACGAAGTTATCGATTTATCTCACGGTATGGCCATACACGAAAAATGTCCGAAAGCTGTAGATCCATTGTGGGTTGAGGGTGCGGGTCATAATGACATTGAAATATATGCTCAATACGTTGAACGTTTAAAAAAATTCATTAATGACGAAATTCGATTGCATCAATATTCAATAATGACAGCGGCGCATGCTCAACAAGTCGCTGCGTCACTGGCTCAAAGTGTACAAACAAATCAACCTCAACAGAATGAAAAACCATTTACAGCTATATCAGCACCTCAAAATGTCAAGACGGCCGAATAACAAACAAATAATAATGCAAATAGGATCATTCCTATTTTTGTTTCACCTTTTTGATAAACTTATTTTTTTCATGTCTTAAAAAAAATTTTAGGGTTTTGAATATGCGGCAATAATTGACTCTTTGGTAAACCAAAATATTTTTTGTTTTTTTTTTCGTGTTTTTCTCTTTTTTGTTTTTGCATTTGAAATATTTTCAATGTAACAAAAGCAAGTTTTTATTTTTTGTTGTTGGCCTTCATGAGAACCAAGCATTAAAAAAATGTAAACTTAACTAAAATGGTCTCTTGTAAAAATGAAGTAGCACACATCTCTTAAGCGAATTTATTTTATTTTTGATACTTTTTTTTTTTTGAAACACAAATTTTTATAATTTTACATCATGGTCATCTCTCTTCTTTTTTTATGTATAGAGCTATTTTTTTTCGATAAAAAATGAAAATTTTCTCTTTTTTTTATGATGTCTTTTTAAAAAAAGGAAACACTAATCATGTAAATTCAGTTAAAAAATGTTTATAAAGTTCAAAAATAAAATCTTAAAAAGAATTATTTTAATATTTTAACGTAGCATCTGATATCTTACCTTGGAAGACCCCGGTCTGTTTACAACCAAAAAATTGAATTGCTCAACCAAAGAGGTCTGTCAAAATTGATGATAATTCCAAAATCTTCTTAAGCATTCTTAAAAAGAAAAACGTCATATTGGTAGTGGTGTGTGCTAAACAAAAGATTCATACCCTACTCTAGCCTAACCGATTATTGAAATAGATACGGTTGATATCATCACGCATAAATGTCTATCAAAATGCATATGTTCAAGCTCAAGTTTGCAGACTTTTTTAAAGGTAAAACAAATTTTAGTACCGTATTTTCTTGGAAAGAGAACGGAATTTATTCAGTATTTAATGCATTACCTTGACTCGGGCGCTATGCGACTATTACAATTTAAACCATATGAAAAAAATTTGATTGCGTGGTAAAGCCAAGAGTTTATCGAATAAAGGCAGGAAATTTTACTTAAATAACCGCAGAAATAAATTTAAACTATTATCGTAGTAAATCAGCCGATTACACCCATATCTTTCAAAATTATCGTCAAGATTTTGGTCGAATACAACCATGGTCATTCAAAACTTCCAAAAATGAACCTTAATCATTAATAGAATGCGGGATTTAGAGATGAGTCTCAAGACCTGGCTTGCCATTTGGATTCTGCGCAAATGGGTACGACGCTAGGTCATCAGTTTATTTTTAAACGTAAAAAAGCCCTTTCGTTTAAATCTAATGATCCGGGTCTAGTCAATTAGACAAATAGATTTTTGATGCAAAAATAAACGAAAGCTGAAATGATCGCATCAACTCTTGGCTAATTTATTTAGAGAATAATTATCAGAGTTGAGTTAGATTAAGTTTTAAATGGAAAAAAACAGTGCACCAAAGCTAACAGAGTGATGGGGCAAAGTTAAAATTCTTTCGATTAGTGTTTGGAGTCCGACATAGAAACCTGACATTAGAACTCTGGAAAACGTTCCAAGACTGATACGAGAAATTTGGAAGTGAGATATTCAACGATACAAATTTTTAACGAATCAGCTCTGTACTGTAGCCACATAAAAAATAACACACAAAAATCACATAAATCCATTGTTTTGTAAACTAGCATTTTGATTTTTTAGTTTGGTTGATTATTAAAATGCCATTTATATCAACTTTTATTGAGTAGATTTTTGGTAATTCGTCATTAATTCTGTGCCTCTAAAATCATTGAAAACATTCATAAAAACTCACACTTTTTAATAGTTCAAAAATCGTCCTTTTATCGCTACGAATCACTTTCTGAAAATAGAGGGACTCTAAATTCCTAATCGAACGTTAAATTTTCGCAAGAACCACTGTATACTTCATTTGTTGAAGCGTTCACTCTAAAAGAGACTAATTGCTTTTTTTTCATAAATTTTGATTTTAGGAGAATTTAAATTTTACAACGCCACTTTCAAACGATTTGAACATCATTACGGATGTTAAAGAGAAAGCAATAGAAGATAAATCCGGAAGTTGGCAGATTTGTATTCGTTACAATCAACTGATCCCTCTAGAGGCTTTTCCAATTTTTTTAGGACCCAATTCGATCCTAAATTGTGCTTCAAGAACATATTCGAAAGTATCAACACCCAGGTGACGTCCAAGATCAATCTAATTCGCAGAATCAAAGGTCTCAGACTAAAAATTCGAGCTCCATTTGTAAAATCATTTTCAAAAATTTTATTCGATTATGTGTTCATTCCGTTATTATGCTCAACTCAAAAAATCTCATCTGACATCCAAAAACTTCAAAACAAAGTGCTCAAAACACATCAAATTTTTCCTGCTTAAAATCAATATTGTTACCATCCAAATATCCCTCAACTTAGACCTAAAAGGAACCAGATCAAAAAAGCTTTTGTACAAATTCCTTAACAAAAGAGCAAATCATCAACAGCTAATGTAAGATTCGAGTCAAGACAAATTCACAGCAAAAATTCAATTCATTATTTCAAATATTCGAAAATAGCATGCTAATACAGTTACCAATCAGAAAATTTTTTTTTTGAAAAAAGTATTGATAAGGTAATTAATTGATTGTCATAATTTCTACCTGGTCAAAATTATTTACATTTTAAATTTTTATTTTTTTTTTATTCGCTCCTAATTGATTGACTAAATTAATTCGGTTGATTAATGAACGTAACTCATAAAAGAGTTACTTAATTGATTGATTAATTTTGATTTAGAGATTTACAGGAAAAATATCTTAATTACTATTACGGATTAACGATTTAGGATAATTTTTGAATGATAAGTTTTATATAAATAGCCCTCAAAACGGGCTCAGTTAATCATCCAAATAAATAAAAAAATATAATCATCAATACCAATAAAACAAAAAAATGGCATTCAGAAAATCTCTTGTTTCAAATCAAGTAATTTTTAATATTTGAAAATATATTTTTTAAAAAATTTTATAATGAACTTTTTATTTCAAGAAATCAAAATCAAAAGGTCTATCTTTGCCAAAATGTTTTCAACTGTCTGGGATTACAAAAACACTTTTCCCTTGCAAATCTACGCCTCATCACAACGTTGACAATTATGTTATAATGGATTACACAAACAAGACAGCTTCATCTGATTTCTCAACAGCACCGGCAACTAGTACAATGATTGAAGCTCGTGATAATCAAGAATCGGTACATCGTCATCATCTCAGCAACTACCCAAATCGTCAAAATGAATATTATGTATTGAATCAGGAACAAGAATATCATTACAATAATGGTGCATTTTCTGACGTTGAAGAAACACCACGATCTGCTTTTTCGGTTTCATCAATTACATCATACATCAGTGATTATGATGATGTAACTATCGTTGACAACAATAAATCACCTATTTCGAACAATCGAACCATGCAATCGAATGACTCTTTTACTGAATGTCTACATAGTACTAAATTGTCAAACGATAATATAATGTCGAGTTCAATAATGCCAGACAGTTTGTCACCACTATCGAACAATAAACAATCAACACTGTTACATTCACCGATTTCAACTGGGCAATCAATTTCAGACAATACGTCAAATTATCTTGAACTTTCGTCTCAACTTGAATCATTGATTTTAGGATTGTCTTCGATCAGTGTTCAAGGTGTAGACACTCATGTATGTACACAAAATTATGATGCCACTTTCGTTGATGATGTTACCGTTACTTTCGCAGATACTATGAAAGTTTTACGAGATAACAATGATGATTGGTTGTATGTTGAAATCTCGAGCGATGGTCGTAAAGGTTTTGTTCCAAGAGGCATTGTTTCTGATTTGAAAGATTTTATTGAACAACTGAAAGAACATCAAACATTGATCAGTCAATCTTCTTTGATTAATTCTCAATTGTAAAATTGTAAAAATTTTTATATATTTTTTTTTTTCATTTTTATAATTTTTTGCTTGAATTCTTCCAATTTTTACTTATTTTCTATAATAAAATATTAAAAAAAATTTTTGTTAAGATTTATCCCATTAATTTATTATCTCAAACTCTCTATTCAGATTTAATCATTCCTCGGTTTGTTTGACATGTGTTTGATTACACTCTAAACGCTTCTTCTCAATCCAGATCTATCTGCGATTATACTTCACCCGTTTGATGCCTAGAGTGTTTAGAGGTTTACACTCTCCTATGTGAAGCTTCGTGCGAGATATATCCTATTAAATAAAGATTAAAATTTGAATCTATATACAATTTTTACCTAAAAATATCCCTGTACATAGAAACACTCTAGACTGATTAGAATCTATCCAGCCGAAAAAATCGAATCTTTCACATGGTACAAAAGCACTTTCGCATTTTTCCCTTGCGAATCTATCGTGTGTTTACAGTATCACCAATTACACATTGATTGGAATAAGCTATAAGTGTTATGAACTGAAAGTTTACACTAGAGAGCTCACTTTTGACATATTCGGCTTCTGGGCTTAGCGGTTAACCTCAAAAATTCGGCTAAGTGAAAAATCTCTTTTCAATTTCAATTACAAATATTTTTCCAAGAAATAAAAAAATTGGATGGCAAAAGAAGTTTTTGTAAGTATGTCATACCTAAGCGACCAGATTCTTATAATATTGTTGGCGGCACATCGTCAGCCAACTTATGACCTCTTGTTAAATTATAACCTTTGATACTAGTTGCATTTTGTAACTAGTCTCGTTGCTAAATTAGTATTTTATAACTTAACTTAGAGTTACTAGGCTTTGTGTTTAATTTATCTTGGATATGAAATGCTATTAAAAGATACATATTAAGTTATTCAGTCTAATAGGATAAGTTCTAGTTTTAGTTCAATAAACTATGTTTCTAAAGTATCTCAATTTCTTTTATTTATTCAACATGGAACCTATGCGAGTTAACACCTTTGCCGCTAACAATATGATTTTCTAAAACGTAATCTTCAAGAATTTTAAGTTTTATTTTTTAATCAGATGCTCTTTTGGTAGTTTTAACAAAATAAAATATGTTTTCCAATATTGCATTTGATATAATCCATTTTAGCAAATAATCTGATTTCCGCGGTTTCTTGCGGATTTTATCGGAATAAAATCATCTTAAACGGTAGAAAGCTTTCGATGAGATCCAAAGGTTGGTATTATAAAAGTCCACTCAGATCACTTTTTTCTTCAAAGAAATAAAAATCGTGTCAGAAAGACCCGTCGGGTGTTTTAGATAAATTTTTTTTTACTCGGAAAAATTTTATTTTTTTTTAGTCTTGAAATACGAGTTTGGGAATTTCGGTGAAAACCAAAAGTTTGGTGAACATTCATTAGAGGAACACCTGAGTGACCATCAATATAACATCACTCTTTTAAATATAATTAACTTAGTTTTGTCTCAAGTGGCTTTAATTGGAGAAAACAATTATCGAAGGAAACGAAAAGTAAAGAAAATAATGAAAATTTTAAAAATTTAACTAAATTACATGATGATGATGATGTGTCAATTATGATAATTTTTCTTGTTTTGAAAATTTGAATTTTTAAAAAAATAATATTGAAACTAACTTAAATGGCAATCTAAAGAATAAGATATCAATGGATCTTGATTTTAAAGAACAGTTGGAAAGAGAACGTCAAAAAGTCGAGGATGTATTTGATTTTAAAAATTGGAAAATAGGTCGTGGTACTTATGGACACGTATACAAAGCTAAAAAAAAGGACGGGTTTGTTTAACATTAATCGTAGACTTAAAAAATTTAAAAATCCAAACTCAAAATTTTTAAGACTTGACATAAGAGAATTCGCTTTAAAACAAATTGAAGGCTCCGGTTTATCTACAAGTGCTTGCAGAGAGATTGCTGTAATTTAAAAAAAATTCAAAAAAATTTTTTTTTTAAGAAATTTTTGAATTTTAGTTGCTCCGTGAACTTAAACATCCAAATGTTATCACTTTGTTAAAAGTTTATCTTTCCCATCATGATCGTAAAGTATGGTTGTTATTTGAATTTGCTGAGCATGATCTATGGGTAACTTGAATCTAAGAATTAAACAGAAACAAAATCTAATATTCTTGAAAATAAAATTAAAGCATATCATTAAGCATCATCGTTCAAGTAAACAAACGAAGCGTTTTGATTGTCCTAGAGGAATGGTTAAATCTCTTCTCTACCAGATATTAGCTGGAATCCATTATTTACATACAAATTGGATCCTTCACAGAGACTTGGTAATTTTTAAAATATTTAAATTTTTAAATGAAAATATTATTGAGATTTTTACAGAAACCGGCTAATATTTTGGTAATGGGAGAAGGTTTCGAAAGAGGTCGAGTTAAAATTGGTGATATGGGATTCTCACGTTTATTCAATTCTCCATTAAGACCATTAGCTGATTTGGATCCTGTTGTAGTAACATTTTGGTATCGTTCTCCTGAATTATTGCTTGGAGCTCGGCATTATACAAAAGCAATCGACATTTGGGCGATCGGTTGTATTTTTTCAGAATTACTCACATATGAACCTATTTTCCATTGTAAACAAGAGGACATAAAAACAAGTAATCCTTATCATCAAGATCAATTAGATCGTATTTTTAATGTTATGGGATACCCGTCTGAGAAAGACTGGGAGGATATTAAAAAAATGCCTGAGTACAATAATTTTGCAAAAGATTTTAAAAAAACAAAGTAAGAACTCAAACGAAAATGTTCAAGATAAAAATTTTTTTTTAAGCTACCAAAATTGCTCATTGGCCAAGTATATGGAAAAGCATAAGATCAGAAGTGACAGTAAAGAATTTGTTTTGGTAATAAAATTTTCAAAGTCCAACTTCATTAGGGTTTTTAAAAATTTTTTTTTCAAAGCTAACAAAGCTATTAATTATGGATCCGCTTAAAAGAATAACAACGCAACAAGCGATGGATGATATTTACTTTAAAGAAGATCCAAAGCCAACTGAAGAGTAAATTTCAAAGGTTGACTTGAAAAAAAAGTTTTTTTTAATCATTTTGATTGAAGCGTGTTCGAGTGTTTTAAAGATATTCCTTATCCGAAACGTGAATGTATTCCTGAAGAAGAATCGGATCATGATAAAGAAGCCCAAAAAAACCAACAACCACAACAGGCTCAAAATCAACATCAAATGCACCATCAACAACATCAAATTTCCTCTTCTTTACAACCACCACCGGACAAGCGTATTAGACTGAATCAACATGGTCAACCGAATCAACCAGTAAATATGATAAATCAAAAACAGCCTGATCCAAATTACAATCAACAAGTAAAATTAATTTACATTAACAACTGGAAAGGACTGTAAACTAAATTTTTTTATGTCAAGTTCAATCAAAACAACCAACGTGCTTTTTTTAATGTAAGCTTTGGTTCTTAACTTTTTTTATCGAAATCAACTAAATTTTGTTTTGAAGAGAACTCAATCAGCAAATAATCTTAATCAACAAAATATGCCTCAGGGTATGATCAATCAACAACACAATCAACAAGCACAACAACAATCTCATCATCAAAATCAGCATCAACATCCTCAAATGGGACAACATCGCTAATCAAAAATTAAATTTTTAAAAAAAAAATGTAAATAAACTGTAGATAAAAGATTTAAAAAAATTTGATTTGACTTTTTTTTGAAAGAAATTACTTAAAGTAGTAATGTACTTTGATGATCTAACATGGACCAGAAACAGTCGGCAACAGGCATAAGTACCCATAAATTTTAAGGTATTGGGTGGACACGGGTTACCCGAAAAAATCAGGTATTGGGTTCGGGTATGGTGTGGGTTACCCAGAAATTTCGGGTTTCAGGTATGGGTCTCGGTTGGGTAACACAAAAATTAGAGTATATTTACCCAAAACCCGAAATTTCTGGGTAAAATACACCATACCCACCCAGTACCTTAAAATTTATGGGCACATATGTATGGTCGGCAACAAATTTTAATAATTTTTAGATTCATTAGAAGAATGTCATCGACCGCAACCTGGGAAGAGATTAAACGATTAGCTGCTGACTTTCAGCGTGTTCAACTTGTAGAAAGCAGTTACAAGTAATTTTTGAAAAAAAAAATTTAAAACAAAAAATTTGAAAAAAAATTGTTAAGACTTTCTGAACGAAACTGTATTGAAATCATCAACAAGTTAATCGATTTAAAAATGATTAATCTTTACCACAGTACTGATGGAAAAGAATTCATAACTCACAAACACTTGGAAAAAGAGATATGCGATGAAATTTATGTTCATGAAGGCCGAATTAATATTGTCGAACTTCAAACATTATTGAACATTGATATCAGTCATATTGAAGGAAAAGTTAGTGAAATTGTTAAGAACGATCCAAATTTAAATCTAATTTTAGGTCAAATAATCAGCAAGTAAACTTTCATTGACACAACTTTTAAGGCTTAATCTACATAAATCTCTAAAGGGATTACATGAACAAAATATCTGAAGAGATAAACGAATTATTAAGCGGAAAAGGGAGTGTTGCAGTATCAGAGCTAACAAATATTTATAGTCTTCCAGCTGATTTTTTGCAGCAAGTAATTTTCAAGTTTAAATAAATAAATACAATCGGATGTAAACAATATTTTTTAAAAGGTAATTAAGCCTAGAGTTGGAACCATAATAAAAGGAAACTTTGACGGAAACATATTGTACACTCACAATTATGTAAACACTCAAAAAGCTCTTTTATCTGGAATACTTGAAGCATCAATTAAACCTATTAGATTTTCACAGTTAACTAAAGAGTTTAATTTAGACGCTGGAATGATTTTTGGTAAGCAGGAGACCATCAAAAAAAAATTTTCACAAAATCTCAAATTATTTTAATTTAGAAATTTTTGATGAGCTTTTAGCGAATGGTCAAATAAAAGGAACTTTATTCGGTGGACGTCAAGTAGCTTCAGCAGTTTTTGTACCAGTTTTTTTTATTAAAGCACAAGAGCAATATGTTAAATCGTTTTTTAAACAAAATGGCTACATTGATTTTTCAACTTTGAAAAAAATTGGTATCACTGAACCAGAGAGTTATGTTAAAACTCTTTTTGCTGATCAAGATGTCAAATATTTGTCATCAAGCTGTTTAGCTGGATATTTTATCGATCAAGTTGAACAAGATATTGAAGAGGCTTTGAACAAAAATGGAATGTGTGATTTGAGTGTAAATAAATGTAATAAATCTCTTAAATTTCTTTCATTAATCTTTTTTTTTAAAGCAAACATTGCCATCAATTTTGAGTACCAAAGATGTCGGGTCTTTGACTGTTTTGTTTGATGAAAAACTAAAACAAAGTCTAGATACCGTAATCATGGCTGAAGTGTATCTAATTAGCAAAAGTTTCATTAAGAAAATTCAAACAAAATTTCAAGATCAAATGGAAGAAAGATCAAAAGAGGATTTAACTAAACCAAATTATGTTCTAGCTATCAAGTCTGAAAATGTAGTAGTTGGGTCTTTGGACGGAAAATCTACAAATAATTCGACCAAATCGGGAAAATCAAAGTCCAAAAAAGGAGCACAAGTTGATACTGAAACTCAAGCTATCGAAATTACATTTATAGATAAGGCTAGTTTAATCAAAGAATTAAAATCGGTAATTGAAGATATAAGTGATGATTTGTTGGAATCATTGGTCGATTTCTTTTTGAAACCATTGAATTCACAATATTTGGATTTGTTGAAGTCTAAAGTTGAAAAAGGCTTAATTACAACTTCTAATGAGAGTCAAGGCGAAAACGGAAAAGCTGCACCGAAAAAATTGACCATTAAAGATGTACAAGAAAAAGCTAAAATATTTTTGGTTCAAAGCAAAATATTTGATAGAGCCTTAAAATTATTCACAGGTTAAAAAATTTTTAAATAAATTTTTTCAAAAGTTTCTGTTAATAAATGTTGTTTTCGTAGATGCAAAAGTACAAGAGATTTTGAATAAACATTTGGTCAAAACAAGTTGTTCTGAAATAACCAATGAAATGCTTAAATTTATTGCTACAGAACAATTATTGCAAGTTAACACTGATGCCTTGAATCCAGACGTAAGTTTTTGAAATTAATAAAAAGAATTTTTAATAGAAGTTTTATGATTACAGAGTCGAGGAAAATTGATTCAAAAATTAAAGGAACCATTCAAACAAATGTTTACCGAGTTGAATCAAGCTTTAACAAACAAAGTAACAAAGTTATTCAAGTCTTTTAAATGATTTTAGTTAATTTTTTTTTCAAAGTCATCAACGGAAGTTATTGATCAAATTGAAAAGGTAGCAATGGATTCTTTGGAACTTTCGATTAAAAAGGATCCAAAAAAAGAAAAGTAAAGTCCCAATTTAATTTAAAAACAAAGACTTTAAATATTGTAAAAAGGGAAGTGTTGTTGCAATTAAGAGAGGGTACTAAAGCAAGTTTACAAGACGAAAAAGATCCGGCAACAATTTTACATTTAGTTTGTCTCATGCTATTTTATAATACAACAAACCAATTTTTAAATGCACCAGGTCGTTGTGTACCAAATATAATTGAGTTTTTAAAAACTAATTTAAATGATGAAACAAACACAAAATTGATTTATTTTCAAAGTAATTTTTTTTTTTTGAAATTTTTTTCTTCATTGTTTTATTTTTATCTTTTGTGAAGATATCATTATTGAAAGTGTAAACAAAACAAAAAATAATGAAGAATCAAACATTTCACAAGAACTTATTGATGAAATTCGATCGATTGGAATGAACCCTAAAATCCATCTTAAAGAAACCAAGAATTAAACTTTTTTTGTTAACTTTAGTTTTAAACACTCCTTGGTCTTATTTAATAAATATTTTACGAACCAGAATGTGTTTACCTTTCATTTATAGCCATAGCCGAGTCTCCAAAGAAATCGTATTTGAGATTTATAAGTTCTTGTTAGCTAAGCTACCATTCCTATCAAACACATCGCCCCGTAATACAGAAACAGTTAGGAAATTTTCTTCCCTTGCGGAGGCTGAACTTCCGATTGAACTCGGCTACGGGCTGTATTTAGATTTTTTTAAAAAAAAATTCGCCCGATAAGGGGCTCGAACCCTTGGCCTTGAGATTAAAAGTCTCACGCTCTACCGACTGAGCTAACCGGGCCTCAATATTACGGCATATACGCTATGCTTTAATACTGTCTACGAAAATTAAATATTCGATCAAGAGTTGAAAGCTTTAATTTATAAATCAAGCGATTTAAATTGATATTTGTTGAGTTTTGAAATATCCGTTTGACTCATTATTTAAATCAAGTAAATAAATAATATTACTCTGATTCCGTTTTTTTTAAGTTTAAATTTGCAAAATATTTTTGAAAAAATATCAGCGGAAAACTAAAAAAAATGAGAACCCATAACATCCTAATGGAATTGGAAAGTCTCGGATATCCTTAGGACCATTTTTTTTAGACCAAACGGTTATTTTCACTTTGCTAAGTAAAAACCCTTGTCTTTTAACAATTTTTAATTATGACTGCCGTTAGTAGTCCCGTGTGGTTAAATTTAACTTAGGGTTCAATACCATCGTTTTGATTCAAAGGTAATTTGAACATTCTTATCCCTTAAAAACTCCATCAAACCAAAATTATTTCTTGAAGCGCATTTTAAAGGATTCAAAAAAGAAATTAAAAGAAATTATTGTTTAAAGAAAAGGGTTTTTACTTAGCAAAGTGAAAATAACCGTTTGGTCTAAAAAAATGGTCTTAAGGATATCCCAGACTTTCCAATTCCATTGGGATGTTATGGATTCTCATTTTTTTTTAGTTTTCCGCTGATATATTGTCCGAATTCAACTCAGTTTATCATTTTCTTAATAATTCTGTTTTTATCTATGAAAATGACCAATAGCCACGGGAACCCAAATTACAGACAAATTTTCTGTTTTTTTAGCAATTTTTTCCGTTTGGAATGTTTGACAGTCAGTTACACCAAAGAGGGTAACCTTTCAATGCAAAATGTGATAATTTGATTCAAGAAGAAATAGTAGAGAATAATCTTAGGCCATAAACATTTTGAATTTTCAAATATTGTTTCTTGAATAATTAAATTTATAAACCTTTGTTCAATACTGTATGCCTGGTCTCAATGACTAAAATTAATGTTTTGATCATAAAAACCTGCAAAAAAACTCTGAATTTTTTCATTATTACAAAGCGTAATTTATTTTTTGCAGAGTTTTTGCAGACGTTGAATCGAATTGATTTGTTTTCGAACTATTGCCGGTCGGCTCAATAAAAACCGACTCCTTCAACCGTTTTATTAAAAAAATTCAGATAAACACTTAATAAAACATTGATTGTTTCAGTTCAATAGATACAACTTATTTCAAAAATCTAATCAACTCAAATTGATATTTAAAAACTTATCTTTCAAAAGTCTGCCCAAAAAAATTCATAATTTGTAAAAAAAATTTTTTTTTTGTTGAGTGTTATTCGAGTTTCATCAATTCAATTAATATTTTTTAATAACATCTTATAATAAATTTTCTCTTTTTTTGTTGAGCAAACATTGTTTAACCCAATTAAATACAAATGTTTTTTTAGGCATCCCACCATCTCGATTATACAATTCATGATATTACCCTTTTTTTGTTGTTGTTGTTTTCTAAAATGCCATAAACACACATAATAGATAATCTATTTTTAGTTTGAAAGCATTATTGGATTATTGCTAAAATCGAGTTTTTACCAATAAATAATATTCTCAAATTTTATAAACCTCAAGACAACTTTCAAATCAATTTTCATAACTTTATTTATTTATGACTTTTATGATACACCTTAAATTTAGGTTCTGTTATGCAATCCCACAAGTTTTTGCTTCTTTTCGATTCTGTAAAAAAATATAAAAGTAGAATTCACTTATTTTATAGTTGTAAATCTTTGATTAGTATATCTTTAATTATGTACATTAAGTTCATTGGTGTAGTTTAAGCAACTGCTTAGCAAAGCATTTTAAATTTGTTTAATTTCAACAATCAATGCTTATCGTTATAGTATAGCGAGAGGGCAGGAATATTTCGAGTAATCAAAGTGATTAGTATCGAAAAACTTTTATCTAAGAAATTTTTTAAAGAGGTTAA
Organism: Brachionus rubens; assembly: GCA_022207745.1. Taxonomy (NCBI): domain Eukaryota; kingdom Metazoa; phylum Rotifera; class Eurotatoria; order Ploima; family Brachionidae; genus Brachionus; species Brachionus rubens. The sequence goes on along the minus strand of JAJVHD010000020.1, from coordinate 875,487 downwards.
AAGTATTCACAATGATTTAACTAGAAAATTTATTATTAAAATTTTTATAATTAATAAATTGATAGTTTCTTATTTTGGTTAAGAAACAAAAAATGGAATTTGGATTAATAATTTTTAAGTCTGGATCAAATCAATCGTGTTTATACAATTGAAAAAAAAGTGTAAAATAGAGAAGATTACATTTGTTCCAATTATTAATGTAGATACATACCCGAAAAAATTGAATAGTTAGTAAATAGTTCAAGTAAATTATTATAGAATTATTTATTCATCTAACCAATAATCGATCTAGTAGAAAATAATAAATTAAATCGAGAATCAGAAGCAGATTCCCCGCTCACTTATGTTTATTCGTTTGTAGCCCACATACTAACATTTTTTAATTTAGATTACAACAACTAAAAATCGTTCGAATAAATTATTTTAAGTTAATCTTAATAGTAGAATAGGTAGTTGAAGATAAGATAATTTATTATAATTGTAACTTAGTCTCGTTTCGTTAGGAATTAGTACTGATTATGCTAAGGGTTTTCTTCTACAAAAATATGGTTATTCAGATTTTGTTTTCTATATAAATAAAACGAAAACTTTTTTTTTAGAAATCAAATCAAATTTGAATACAACAAAAAAACAAAACAATTTGCATTAAGCAAAAAGGTATTTAAGATATTGAACTTTTTGTTTCTTATAAACTAGTTGAACGAACCAAAATTGAGTATTCTGGTAATTATGAAAAAAAAATCTTATAACATTGTTTTTTTTTTAATACCAAGAATAGAGAGTAAGCTTATAAATAATTGAAATTTAGAAAGTTTTCTTATTTCAGAAGCAACAACAAGAAAGTTTATTTGATTTATTATCTTTCAAAATTATGAATTATTGGTATAACCATTCGTTAATCTATTCGTTTCAAGAGTTCGATATTGAAATATGTAGCTTTGATTCGATTATTTATAAAAACGATTCTTACGAAAAAAAGAAAATTATTTATATTTTTTACTTTTTTTGTATTTTCGTATTTTCTAGAATTCTCAGCCAACTAGAATTCTAGAAAAAAAAAAAGCTTTTGTTCTTCTGCTTCTCTGACTTAAGGGTTCTAACGCGTTTTAATTTTTTTGTTTAGATTTTTTCGAAATTTTAAAAACTCTTTAAAAACTCAATCAAAATGGCCACCCCAACAATGGACTCAATCAAAAAGAAAATGCAAGCCATGAAGCTCGAAAAAGAAAACGCCATCGATAGAGCCGATCAAATGGAACAAAAAACCAAGGACTTAGAAGACAAACTCAAATTAGTAAGTCTACAATCATATAATCATTAACCATGGGACAAAAATTAATGATTTTTGTTCAATAGGCTGAAGAAGAAAACACTGGTTTGATGAAAAGAATTTCACAATTGGACACTGATTTAGACAAAGCCCAAGAGACTTTGGCTGAAGTCAATGGTAAATTAGAAAATGCTAACAAAGCATCAGCTGATGTAAGTAGCCCTTCGAGCTAAATTCATTTCATTAAAACAAAAAAATCGAGTTGACTACTATCTACATTTTGGGATGATAGATAAAATCTCTTTTTTATTTAAGGCCTGTTTAATGTTTTAAAAAATGCGTAGGGTTAAATGATAAGAGCTTCTAACAAAAATAAATTAAAAAAAAATTGTTTATTCGAGTTTAAGCTAATAAAGTAAAAAGAATAATAATGATTTAGGAAATTAATTTTTTTTCATTTTTTGATTCTGACTGATTTATCATATAGAGATTAAATAGATAACAAAAAAAACATAAATTTTCGACTAATAGACACGATTTACTACTGAGAATTAACAACAGCTATGAAAAGAAACAAAAAATTCACTTGGTCTTATTTATCATCAAGTAAATTAATTCCTATTTGCGATAGATAGCATAGATATGATAATAAAAATATGTAAGTTGATACGATCAGTGTGCGCTTTTCTTTTACGTCTGAGAAAATTCTTTTTGAACACTTGATATCTTTATTATTCTTAAGTATTTTTGTTATGATTTTTGGCTTAGATAATAATGAAGCATTAAGAATTTATTCAATAAAGAGGAATTTAAGAACACATAAAATCTGGAACTAATTTTATAAAATTTCCTCTTCTTCATTTTATGATAAGTTCACTTTAGTTCTTTTCAATATTATCTAACATAAAAAAGAAATAAAAAAAATGTTTTTTAAGCATTTCACTTTTTTTTCTCTATTTGAGTTGTTGAGTGATGATTTCAATACATAATTTATTAGTTTTTTTTTCGTAATCACAAAGCTATCAGCTTTCGTTATTGTTTCTATTTTCAGCACTCTTTTTTTTTTTTGTTGAGGAAAAGTATTTTCACAAGTCACGTAAAAAAAAAATCAAAATTAAAAAAAAAATTTAATTAAAAAATTTAGAACTTTTTTATGAACTGATGATAATTGTTTACTAAGTTTATGTTTAGTTAACTTGAAGAGGAATAAATTTTAATTTTTAATTGTTGTTCCGTCCTGTGTAACTATTTTTATGTGTGAGTCTACCGGGTTTTTCTAAAAAAACAACAACAACATGGCATCAAACAATCAAATTGATGAATTGTTACAAAGTGGTCAAATAACAAATGCAATTGAGTTTTATAATTATTTTAAAAATAAAACTCAAAATCAACCACAAACACAAACTGAGCAAAGTACATCACCAATACCCACTTCATCATCATCGTCTTCCATTTCATCATTTTCAATGTCGAACAAACGAAGCTCTAAAAAGTCTAAGACTACAAATACTCTCAATGATTATGCATCGTTGTTAAATGTACCGGTTCAAAGTTACACTAAGCCTAGATTCAAAAAGACATCATCATCAACTAGTTTATCTGTTTATGCAAATCCGGTTGTATCACCAGGACTTTCAGCATCGAATTTATCAGTTTATTCCACTAATCAAAATCAACAATTTATGGCATATTCGTTGAGTCCACAAAATTCGAATAGAAGATCAACAATATTTGATGAGTATTTAATTGGTCAAGGAGTAAAACAAAATGATCAAGAAAATATTGAGTATACCAGTGATTTAAAGCCAAGTTCAATATCATCTATATTCTTAAAATCAGCAAATAGTTATTATCATAAATACAAACAACAACAACAAATGTTAAAACCACAAGAAAACATTTACGATGACAATCTTGACAAACGTAAAGAAGAAGCCATTAATCGTATCATACGAAATGAACGAATAAAAGAAATTCGTTTAAAAATGTACGAATATGAATTGTTAAAAGAGTATCAAAATTTGGATATTGTTAAACATGAAGACTTGAGCTCAAAATGTAAATCATACGAAGACTTTAGTTCGTTGAATGAAAATTTTAGCGAAGAATTTAACGATGCTGAAACAAGTTCACTTGATCAAGACTATTCATCTCGATGCACTAAAAAGAACACCAAGAAAAACATAAATCAATATTTTAGTCGTACTTATGGCACTACAAGTAAAACAGTATTCGATGAGTACAAAAGTAGTTCGAATTTGGAAGACGATGATGAGCTTGATAATGATGAAGACTATGAAAGTGGTATTGAAGATGACGATATGACTACGAGTAGATACCAAAAAAAACAACGTGTTAAACCCGGTTATGAGTTGTACCAATTAAATTCTCAATCAGGAGTTTGTTTTCCTCCCAATCAGTCTAAATTTCAGCTTAAAATTTCCATTATAAGTGCTGAAGTTAAAAATATAGTTAATGTTTTAAAACAGGTCAGACTAATTTTAAGATTTTTTTGTTCAAAAAACCGATTCAAGAAAGCTTGTACATTTTTAAGTCTTTTTTTAATTGTTTAGGTCAATTATTTCAAAGTTATCTTCAGATTGATGCATTTGACAGGTGTTTTTTAGGATAGTAATTATTAAACTAACCAAGCGCTAAGAAACAAGTCTGGTCATTAAATTGCATGGTCAAAGAAAATTATTTTCATAAACAACAATTTCAATTTTAGTTAGTCTAGTTAAGATTATTTCGATCATAAAAATTTCAAAGCAACAAAAAAAAAAGTTATGTTAGAATTTTATGAATCACAATATCGCACACTTGCACTCACACTCTCTTATTTCAAACACAAATATTGAATTAATGAAACAAAAAAAAAACCCTAAACCGCCATTTAAATTTTGTATTTTTATTTCATTATTTGTGTTTGATTTATTGCTTTTTTTTTTCTCTCTCTTTCTCTCTTAGTTCTATGTTTTTTATTATAATAATTTATAAGCTAAAAAGAGAAGTTAATCACCAAAAGCGTGGTGGTGTCGTTTGTTTGCATGATTAAGTCCATTCAGGGAATATTCAAGTTTAATTAACTGATAAACTAATCAAGAAACGAGTCAGATAAAAAAAAAAAATATTTCATAAAAATTATTATAATAAAATTCAAATCTTATTTCAACGAGAAAATAATTAGAAGAGAGAAAAAAAAAATGCATAAAAAAATTCTAGTTGCAAGTCTCTTTATTTTTCTCTCATAAAAAAAACATCTCTTGTTATCTTTTGTTTTTTTTCGTATCTAGCTTTGACTCTATCATTTGATTTTAAAAATCGGTCATTAAAAAATTTCTTTTTCACAGATACAAAATAGTTGATATTTTTGTAAATTAAGCGGATTTTTTATTTATTAAACCGGTCGTAATTGATTGAAATTTTTGATTTTTTTTCTAAAATTTCAACTTAATCATTCCTAATTTTGAATAAAATGTCGTCTCTGAATCGTATGGGTCTTACAGGTCTTGGTCGACCAGCACAGTCCGGTGTTGGCGATTCGTCGACCACAAATGGCATTTCCACACAAGGTTCCACAATATTAGATACACTTAAGAAAAAAATGAGTCAGTTAAAAGAGGAGTTAGAAACGTCTAAAGACGAACTTGAAAGAACTAGACACAATTTAGATGAGGAAAAAAGACGAAGAGAATGTGTAAGTTTGAATCGGTTTAAATTGATCTCTCCAACTCGATTTTTTAGTTATTAAAATGAAATCTTTTATAAACTTAAAATTAACATCAACTTACAAATTCTAGGCCGAATTGGAAGTATCAGCTTTACAAAGACGTGTTCAATTAATTGAAGAAGATTTGGAAAAGACTGATGAACGTCTTACCCAAGCTACAACTAAATTAAACGAAGCTTCACAAGCTGCTGATGAAAGCGAAAGGTACAAATGCGAAATTTTTAATATTTATTAAAAAAAAAAAACTCCATTGAATAATTTATAGAGTGCGTAAATTAATGGAAACTAGACTAAACCATGATAGTGATAAGGTAGAATTGTTAGAAAGACAATTAAGAGAGGCTAAAGAATTAGCCGCTGAATCTGATCGAAAATACGAAGAAGTATTTAAAATTATAATTTAAGGAATAAAACACCAATAAGTTAAGAGTCTTAAGGGCGTGTGTGTGATTTATTGAATGAATTTTTAATCTTTTTACCAATTTTAAAAAAATCGTATAGACAACGTAAATCATTGGAAGCCAGAAGTTTAGTTGATGATGAACGTATCGCTACTTTGGAAAAACAATTGGCCGAGGCTCAAATCATTGCCGAAGATGCTGACAGACGTTACGATGAGGTTTGTATTCAAATATTTGAAAAAAAAATATATCAAAGCTTATTTTTCAAATTATTTTTAAGGTTGCTCGTCGTTTAGCCATTATGGAAGTCGATTTAGAAAGAGCTGAAGACAGAGCCGAAGCTGCTGAAGCGTAAGTATTCGTGTGCGAAAACAAACAAATCTCTTAAAAACAAATAATGACAAACAAAATAAAAAAATCTTAAGAACAAGGATGTAAATATTTGTGTGTGCTTGAGTTTAGAAATTTTTGAAAAAAAAAAAATTTTTTTTTTCTATTAACGACTCTGATTGGTGTTTTGTTTTAATAATTTTTTAAAAAATATTTTTTTAGCATGTTTTTTTTTTTGCTTAACAGGTATCAAGAAAATTAGTTGTTCTTGAATCGAATGTTGAACGATCAGAAGACCGTGCTGGTCATTCTGAACAGTGAGTTAAACTAACCCACAACTTTTACTTTACTTTACATGCATGGTGTTTTTGTTTGGTTTTTTAGTAAAATATCAAAATTAGAAGAAGAACTTCGAATGGTTAACAATGTTCTTAAAGCTTACGAACACAACGAACAAAAGGTAATTGAAAATGCTCTTACTTTAAGCGCATAAAATGTCATTATAAGTTTAACGAGATTTTGAATTCAATTGATATAAAAATTAAAATTTTTACACACATTTCAGTAAAATCCTCGAATTAGAAGAGGAATTGAAAGTCGTCGGTAACAACATGAAATCTCTTGAAGTTTCTGAACAAGAGGTAGACAAAATTTAAAACTTAAGTGTGGAGTTTAAAAAAAAAAAAAAAGATTTCATAAAGCATGACATTAAGCACGATTTGCAGTGAAAAAAAAAGACAGTTCATAAAACATTTATTCAATAATTTTTAATTTTTCAAGGCCATCCAAAGAGAAGAAAGCTACGAAGAACAAATCAGAGATTTATCAGCTCGTCTTAAAGATGTAAGCAATTTTATTTTTTTTTTCAATCTGCTGATTATTATTTTAGGATGAATTTTACGGTGACAAATATTTTATATTACAGTCTGAGTTTAAAAAGTTTCAATTTGAATGTATCTTGATCAAACTTCAAAACGAAATATATCGTTTAGAAGGTTAGACCAAATTACTTTAGGATACTCTTTTAGTTTTACTTAAAATTCTTATGTCACTGAAATCAGCTCTTGAGTTAAGCAAACATTAATATTAATTGTCGAATCTTAGGCTGAACAAAGAGCTGATTTGGCTGAACGTACCATGGCCAAATTACAAAAAGAAGTCGACAGATTGGAAGGTAATTTACTCAAAAACATTTTTATGTGTTTCGTTTTTGAGTTGAATTTTTTTATGTTGTTGCATGTCTTCTTTTGTTATTATTTTCACCGCAAAGATACAAAAATGAGATTTTTAAGAGGGTTTATTTAAACAAAAAAAATATTTTCAATTAAGGCTGAGTACCGAGCCGATTATGATTCACGACGAGTGGTCAAATTAGAAAGAGATATTGAAAAATTAGAAGGTAGATCTTCTACTAGCTGAATCACTAATAGCTCAACAAAAAATCATTTTTATCTTTGCTTTTATAATTATTTTTAACTTTGCTAACAAACTTTGCTTGATGTTGTTTTTTTGCCTGTGATAATGAAATTTTTTTTTAAAATGCATGGTTTGAATAGATGAATTAGCAAATGAGCGAATCAAATCTAGGAGTTTACAAAGCGAGATGGAAAAATGCATTGCTGACTTGCAATCAATGTAGCCTGTGTGTTCCTATTTTTTTTTAAAATACAATTTTTACAAATTCCTTTTTTTTCTAATTAACCTGTGTGTAATTTTGAACTAGCCTTTTTTTAACTTACAATGGCTAATGTTTTCTAATTTTAAGACGAATTATTGGCCGAGAAAGAGAAATACAAAAACATCAGCGAAGAATTGGACCAAACCCTCAACGAATTACAAGGTTATTAAAACCAATATTCACATCTACATCTACTTGTGGAATTCAAAAAAGCTTATTTATTTATATTATTAAAATCTTATTCTAAAGAACAAATTTTGTTTGAAAAATTTTAAATTATATTTTTTTTTTTCGAAAAAAAACTTAAAAGATTTTAAAAAAAAATGAAAAAATTCTTCTCTTTTTTTTCTTTGTAATTTCATCAACATCAAAAATTAGAATTAGTCATTATTATTTTTTATTATTTTTATTTTTTTTTTTCTTCTTCTTTATTTTTTTGTTTCAAAAAATTTAAAAGTAGTTCTTCAAATAAAAATTTTCTGAATAAGACAAAACAGCAAGAATTTTTTAATTTTATGAAAACAAACCAAAAATTCACGATAACTCGGGTTTTTTGCGACAAAAGTTTTTGCTGATACTCTTTTTCGTCTTTTTTTTTTTCTGCCAAGAAAATTTTTTTGTGTTCAAAAAAAAAAAAATTAAATTTTTATTTTATAAATTCAAAAATTTCAACAAAAAATTATTTAACAAAATAAAAAATTAATCAAAAAAAAAAAAAGAAAAATTTTTTTTTTTGAATTTTTTTTCTTTTTTTTTAAACACCGAATTACTGATATTAATACTTGTCTTGGCATGATTATTTTTTCTTTTTTTCGAATCGTTGTTTTAATAATAAAAGTAATAATGACCATTAAAAAAAGTTTTTTTCTTTTTCATTCTTGCATTTGATCATTTGCATTGTTTTACTATGAATTTGAAGATGGCTTGTGATTATAAAAATTATTAACATCTTTAGGGCATTTCTACTGGATTAGCTCTGAACCAATACTTCGATCCAAGTACTTCCAGTACTAGAACTTGAAGCTCCAGAAGAAAGTATTCAGTACTGACTCTATAAATTTTTAATAACCTGGTCGTTCACATGTTCCAGAAATGAACGTACGCGTTCTCCGAGTTCGTCCGAACTTTAAAAAGTTTTTATAAATTTTTGGACTCGGAACGTCCTCGGAAAAATTATGAAAAATCATCGAAAACTTATGAAAGATCTCGAACATTTTTGAAAGTTTATGAAAACTTTTGAACGTTCAGACGAATTAGGATGAAGACAAACTACTACTCGCACTAAATTTAACCACAGCAGAAATTTACCTAGATAACCTAAAGACAGATCTTTACGTAAATCTGGTTTCAAACTCATAAAACAAAAAGCTTTTGATTGAAACTGCGAGGTTTAAATTGAAAATGACATAATCACAGAGGTCTTTAGAATTACAGAAAGAACAAATGATGAATACATCTCACTGATTGAAAAATGTATGTTAAACAAACACCTCAACAAAATTGAATTCGATTTGAAGGTGAAATGTGAACACTTCGTACCAAAAATTAAGGAAGTATTTAATACAAAAGACAAGACCAAAATACCAAGTCTCATATTCCAACTTTGCAGATATGACTTCATTGTCTAACAATAAAGTATTGATGTCTTCTTAGAATCTTGTTTTTTTTTCCTTTTTGAAAAAATAATTATTTTTCTTGTACTGAAATAGTCAGATAATTTTTTATTGAGACCATTAATATGTATTTTTATTTATTTTTTTTTTATTTTTAAATGCTTATGAACATTCATTTACTAGAAGGAAGAAACTATCCGAGAGTAAATGAGTTATCGATACAAAAGCAAAACTTTCGTGCTAAGTCTGATTCTATCCAGAACCATTAACAATGGCATAGTCTAAATATCTAGTTCTCGCTTAATTTTGTATCGATTGCCTCTTGTCTTGTATAAACGGTAAACCATCTCATCAATATCCAATTGTTTATACCAGTTTACATTATCTTGCTTAGGAGTCTGTACATTTAGATGAATTCATCCCTACTACTTCTAATTGTAAGGGTTATCAGTTTAAGTCTTTTGAACCAAACCCCGTATTCAAGGATTCTAAAACCGTTAACACTTTTCTTTAAACTCGAATAAGACTCGTTTACATTTTATTGATGAAATCTGCGCTATGATTGCTTAAACCATTAGACCAAGGATTCTATTTGTTCTGACAGCCGACGTAATCGCCAATTTACTTCATTTCATACGTCCATTAAGTATTCTCTTTGTTCTCTTGTTTTTGTAGTCAATCATTCTTGAACATAAAATATTCGCTATTGGGATTGTTTCCTCCGATATGTATTAATCGATCTTTAGGTTCATTGAAAATCACTGAATAAGACTATTTACTGTGCTGGACGTTCACGAATTAAATGGAGTTACGTTCCTGAACGTTCATGAATGTTCATGAATGTTCAACAGTTCTTAGACGTCGAACGTTCACGAACGTTCATGAACATTCATGAAAGACTTTTCATAGTTCATTCGCATACCGCGAACGTTCATGAACGTTCATGAAAGACTTTTCATAATTCATTCGCATACTGCGAACGTTCATGAATGTTCATGAACGTTCATGAACGTTCGCCGAAAGGCCTAAGAACTGTTGAACATTCATGAACATTCATGAACGTTCAGGAACGTTCCTCCATTTAATTCGTGAACGTCCAGCACAGTATGTCACCCTGTAGTTGTCCTTTCATTATGTTTTGTTTTTCTTCATTAAAATTTTAGTAAATCTTACTATCACCGGCAAGCGTTAATGACGTACGTGTCAAGTTCTTATTAAGTTATTTACACTATTTTTCAAGTTCAGAAATAGATCTTAAATGATTCAAAAGTAAGAAATTTGAACGGATCTCAAGTACTGTGCTGGACGTTCACGAATTAAATGGAGTTACGTTCCTGAACGTTCATGAATGTTCATGAATGTTCAACAGTTCTTAGACGTCGAACGTTCACGAACGTTCATGAACATTCATGAAAGACTTTTCATAGTTCATTCGCATACCGCGAACGTTCATGAACGTTCATGAAAGACTTTTCATAATTCATTCGCATACTGCGAACGTTCATGAACGTTCGCCGAAAGGCCTAAGAACTGTTGAACATTCATGAACATTCATGAACGTTCAGGAACGTTCCTCCATTTAATTCGTGAACGTCCAGCACAGTAAATCAAGTAAATAGTTTAAGATATATTTCTGGTCTTGAAAAATCGTGCAAAGAACTCGATACAACGCTAATAAGCAAATTCAAGAGTTTCTTTGGTTTTCTATTAATTGAAAAAAAATCACAAATAAAATTAATTTTTACTCTCTTCAATTTAAATTCATTTTGAACAAACAATAAAATTAATTTGTTTAAATTAAAAATAAAAAATTGCTATTTGTGTTTAAATAAGATTTTAAGAACAATCTTAATTAAAGTAAAAAAAATGAAGTCATTTTGACTGAATAACTAGCTCTTAGATATAAAAGATAGAATGAACTAAATGCATTCTAAATAATTAATTAAACTAAATTGAAGAAATATAAAAGCTTAGAAACAACCAAGTTAAGTTTATTAATATAGCAACCAACTGGCTCCGGCTTATGCTCACATAAGCACCCGCTAACAAACATGATTTTTATTTTAAAAATTTCATAAAAAAATGGTCAAATACTTTATTTAAGGAAAATTAGAAAAATTTTAAAAATTAAAAAAATTTTGAAATAAAAAAAACATATAAATTTTATTTAAAATATGGATTGTCGAGTCTTGTTTCCGGAAAAACACACACACACTCATTATTGAATAACGGTAGGATGCAAAATGATTTTGTTACAATGCTCATACTTAAAAAAAAAAATTCAAATTTTAAATATCAATATATTTTTTATTTTAAAAAAACTTACCATTGCATTTCACCACAGCAAGCAGCTCCTTGAATTAAAAAATAACTTTTGATTTCGCATTAGAGGACTAAATTAATTGAAAATTACCATAAGAATGACAAATTGAAGCTTGCTCTAAGCAACGATGACCAGAGTGGTGAGGTAACTTTAAAAGGAAACATTAATTTTTTGTAACATTCTCAAAAGCGGATTAAATAACTATTACATTGTAGGCCATCGATACACTCAAAAATAATAAAATCAAAATTGGAGTAAAATTCTTGTTTCTGTAAGAAATTGACATTTTGAATATTTTTCAGTTCTAGAGTTGAAATGAGGAAAAAAATTGAAATATTTTAAATTTTTTATGTTATTAATTAGATAATTAAATAATGATGAGCTCTTGTTCCTTCCTGATTACCTACAAACACATTATTTGTTCTGTTAAACAGTAAAATCTTGTGATATACCCCGTTGGGTAAGACCTAAACGTCCCATTGTGATAAAGATTTTTAGAATACGAGTTGAAACTAGTCATAAAAAGATTCTGATAAATGAAAGTTGAACATTAACTTAAAAATTCGATTCAAATAAGCGTGTAAGTAATCGCTTCATCTCATGATATTTCTAATTGAAATATTTATACCATTCATTTGAACCTTTTGATGGAACGAATCTAATTTATAAACTGAAAAACTTATGTTAATTAAGGCTAAATCTTAGAAAAATAAAAATGGATTTTTGGAATTTTCAATCTATGAAACGAAAAAACTAAACGACAAATAGAAATCGAATTTAAATATAAATTTCTTTTATTTTTTACTTTTGTTTTTCAATTTTAGTAATTATCATTAATTGGCAATCAAATAAAGCTTGAAAAATTCCGGATATTAATATGGAAATTTTTTTTATTTTCATTGAAAATTAAATAAAACAAAAATTAAAGAAGCTGAAAAATACTTTATTTAAAAATATTTTACAATTTTTTTCATGTCAATTTAAGTTAAGATACAATGGAAACAGTTCTTAACGCCTTTGTTGGTTCATGATTGATTTGTCGTTTTTTTTTCTAATTAAAAACAAACATTCATTAGCATAATCAGAAAAAACTTCCATCCTTTGGCAATAAAAATGATGGGTTCTTTAAGACTGAAAAGTGGAAAATCAGTTTTCTTCCCCAAATAACTTCACAGGGGGTCTAAATATGGTATCATTTTGTAGCCCTTAATTTACTCTACCTTGTATGAAAATAATTTTTAGCATACCTCACTTCGTCTAAAAGTTACACCTGAGTGTAGCTTCGAAGTTTTAAAAAGTTCCATTCGGACTTTTTCCCTAGCAAAAATGCAGTTGAGTGGATTACTGTATTTCTACAATAATGGCCGTATTAAACCGAAACAAAAATTTAAAAACTTACTTTATTTCTTGAAAGAAAATGTTAGATACGGTCCAAATTAGGGTCTCTTAATGTTTTCTTGAACGGATTGTTTATGTGCGGATAGTAAATTAGAAAGAAAAGTAAATTAAGAGTTAAGCTTTAAACCTTAAAAATATGAAAAAAACAGGAATCTATAGATTCCGAAAAATTCAAATCCTTTAAAATTCTAATCCAATTCTAATCGATTGTAATCCTTCTCAAAATAAGAAAATTGAAAAAAATTGTTTCTTTAAATTGAGCCTTATTTGATCCTTTTTATAAATAACTTTCAATTAGAGTATATTGAATTATTTTTTCACACAAATATTTAGCAAAAAATAAGAGAAATGTAATTTTCATTATTTTTTTGATGAAAATGAACAAAACAAGATTTTAAGTTTAAAATAAATTCCGGCTAATAATAAACTTTATTCCGCGTCTATTGATCATGAAGCGGAAGTTGTTTAAAAGACTAAGGAAATAAAAAAAATTAATCGAGCATTTTTTAATTTTTAAAAATTATCGGAATTATCGCGTTAAAACCGTAATGTCCATTGCATACATATAAAGTTTGTCCCTGGTAGAAAATTACGCGTAATTTATAATTAATTACACATGTCTTGTTTTTTATCTCAGAAAAATATTAAAGATGTGAATTAATAAAATAATAAAGTGAAAAATTTTTATACGAATTGGTTTATCTAATTCAGAATTCGAACTTTCCATGTTTACGTCATGGTAAAGAGCGGTTTCTTTTGTTTGTCCAGCTATTCTAGAACATTTAATTCTTGCCTAAAACATCTTTATTACAAAGTTTTTTGAAACTCATTAATTTCTTATGAATCGACTTGTACTTTGATATAGGAATAAAATTTAATGTTTCCTTATATTCATTTTCAAATTAAACCAACTCATCAAACGAGTACTGTATGGGTATCCAAAAATAATTTTTTCGGATCCTGTCCTCAATAACCATACTTTAATATTTAACATATCTCGTTTGTTTATCCATCAAACCAATATATATATTCTGAAAGAGCGTAAAATATTCCAAAAATCCTTACCCGTTAAATAAACAATTTTCGGACCCCTTACCCTGAAAGTTCGAATAAACGATAACAGTTGACGATTATCTTTTTGTCGGAAACACTCATGCTATAAATGAGGATCTAACTGACGAAGATATTGTGGCTTTAGTGTTGAGTCCAGAAAGTTCTGAAGTAGAAAATCCTGATATTAAAGAAGTTGCTGATCGTCCTTGACCAAGCTACCGTGATGTCTTAAGCTCAATTGAAGTAATTTAATTTTATGTTGAAACTTCAGGTTTTAGTGAAAATGCGATTGATACTTTAGATGATTTGAAAGAATCTCTGTCAAAATTGAGAATTGAGAATTTGCATCAAGATGCTACTGTTAATTATTTTAAAAAAAATTAATCGTTTTTATCTGAAATTAGACAATATTTTAATCGTCTATCATTTTTTTAAAATTTGGTCTTTCTATGTGTAACGTAAATTAAAAATAAGTTTTATAATAAAGTTTAATTTTTGTAAAATTTTGAATTTTCATTAATCCGAATTATTTAATCCGAACAAATATTCTTGACTCCGAAAAAGTTCGGATAAAAGCTAGTCGACTGTAATGATGAACAAAATCAAATGATTTGAGTCGCCACATTCAAATTTGCATTATCTAAATTATTTGCTCTGAAAAATGTCAAAAATAAATATCGTAAACTCGTAGAAACAACTGCGGGATTAAAAAGCGAAAATTCAGTTTTATTGCAGTCATTTGATATGTGTTTTGAATTTTTTTAGATATAGTTTTAAGGACTGACTAAAACTGAATTTTCTTTTATAATGACAAAATTTTTTTATCCAAAAAAAAAAGAAAATTAAATTATTAAGAAAATTTATTTTTGAATTTAATTCGTGGATTAAATTTGAATGCTTGAATTTTAAAACGTCATATATCAAAGCGAAATCATGTTTCACTAACATTTTAGAAACCCTAGACCTAATCACCGAATGTCCTAACCGAGGCTTCGCAATTGACATTTTATTTTTAGATTTCATGAAAGCCTATGACCTGGTTTCACACCCAGAACTACTTGAAAAGCTCAAGACAGATCGATTTAGAGGTAAAATTCTCAACTGGCTTAGAGCCTTTTTATCCGAACGAAAACAGAGAGTAGCTCTCGGTGACGTAGCTTCAGATTGGACTGATGTATTGAGCGAAGTACCGCAAGGTTGCGTCCTCGGTCCTCTGTTATTTGTCATTTTTATCAATGATTTACCGAGATTTTTATCTGTAATTTGTAAGTTATTTGCCGATGATAGTGAGTTAATAAACGTAATTAGAAATCCAAAAGATCAAGAAGAATTCCAGAGACCTTGGGTAATCCTCCAGAATAATCTAAAATGGGAAGAGCACATCTCAAACACTCTCCTCAAGGCAAACATTATACCCGGTAAAATTAGGAACTCATTTAAGAATATAGATATCAGAACATTCAAAGTGCTTTACACATCGTTAGTAAGACCTGTTCTAGAATATGGATCAGTTAATTGGTGCCCTTTTCGTAAACATGACATTGGCCAATTGAGAAAGTACAAAGAATAGCGACGAAGCTGGTACATTGTCTTAATAACAAAAAATATGACGAGAGACTAAAACTTCTAGACTTGATAAGCCTAGAAGAACGTAGAATCAGAGGTGACCTAATCCAATATTTCAAAATTCTTAAAAGTTTCAATAAAATTCTTTGGTATCATCCTGTTGAAAATTATCCTAATGTAAGTTTGCCAGGCCCAGCTGGTAATACAAGAAGTCATAACACATTATACAGACAATTTGTAAGTCGTGTCCAGTAAGACTCAACTACTTTGAAAATCGAGTTATACCATTTTGGAATGAACTCCCAGAAGACATTAAGAATGCTGAGTCAGTCAACTTTTTCAAAAACAAGTTCGATAGCTACGTGTCAGAGTCAAAGAGCATCTGCCATTGCCCATCCGTGGAGAAACCCATTGCAGATTATTTATAATAATAATAATAATAATATTGTTCTAAAATTTTTCTAAAAGATGAATTCTTCTCCCACAACTACCAATCAAAACAAATGTTCTAGGCGTCGGTTTTCAAATTATTTTAAAACAAAAGTTCCAATCAGCGAATTGTAATTCCTTACAAAATTGCTCAAAATTATGACAAAATATTGTTATGATTGATTCGGCTCGTTGTCATTTAACTGTACAGGTTGGGAGTTTTTGTTTAGAAAAAAATATCATACTGATTTTGGCACCACCTAGAGTGACAAACTTTTGTTTGCTTTTTTTGGTACAAGCTATTACAACAAAACATAGATTATGGTTAAATGAAGATGATTTAATGACAGGGGAAGAACAAAAAATTAATAAGAATCTTGAGACAGTCGAGTTGCCTCTCACACAACGTACCGAATATAACTTAAGAGAAACGACTAATTTATTAAATTTAAACCACCATTTTAGCTCAAAAAACAACGTAGATAACGAAAGCCAAGTTCAGTTTGTGTAATTTTAGTTATCTCAACCACCAGCTTCTAAAACACGGTCCACATCAAATAAGAGAAAAACTCCAGAAACCGAGCGATAAGTCGAAATTCCTAAAAAAGGGGTAAGAAACCTGGGAGTAAGAATAAGAAGACAATCGAAAGTGAGGCAGTCATGAGTTCGAACTAGATTTTTTTTTCCAAAAAAAAATTTATTTTGGTTTCTTTAAGAAATGTTTTTTAACAGAATTTTCAGTTTTAATCCACGAATCAAATCCAAAAATCAATTTTTCTAATAAAATTTAATTTTCTTTTTTTTTGGATAAAAAAAATTTTGTCGCACATTTAAGAGTCATTATAAAAGAAAATTCAGTTTTAGTCCGTCCTTAAAACTATATCTAAAAAAATTCAAAACACATATCAAATGACTGCAATAAAACTGAATTTTCGCTTTTTAACCTCGCTAGATATAAAAGCGAGTTTAGTTTTTTGCTAAAAAAATTAATTTTGCATTTGAATTCTTAGGTTCAAGATTTAATTCTTAAAAATTTATGCAAATAATCAACTGTATAATATAGTCGTAATTTTTTTGTTTTGCGCTTCTCTTCATTGATTGCAAATTGCTTTTGTAGCTGATTTCTACAATATTACTGCGTAATTAGTAATTTCTCATTATTCGCAGAACATTTTAGACGATCAAAAGCATTTTTGGTCGCAAACTAAAAAAATTGGATTCAAATCAAGAAAACATGATAAAAAGTAATGATTTCGATCAATAAATTTTAATTAAGTTTATTTTAAAATTTTTGGAAAGCAGAAGACAATTTTAGAAAACACGACGTTGTCAAGGTCATAGCAATAAAGCATTAGCAATAGTGCAGAATCGTTATAAAAATTGTTCTAGAGGTGCTATAGCCTAAATAAAACTTGTCTGATCCGAAACAAAACTTGATTTGAATTAACTGCGTAATTAATTTGCAGAGTTTTTGCAGACGCTTAATTTAGATTAGACAAATTTTGTTTCGGATAAGACAAGTTTTATTTAGGCTATGGTACCTCTGGAACAATTTTTATAACGTTTCTGCAAAATTGCTATTGCTTTATTGATATGAATTCGACAGCGCCGAATACACAGGTAATTAAGAGACAATTTTGAAACTGTATTTTTTCATTTTTAAATACGCTGAAGAATATTTTTTGATTGATTTTATTAGCCCTTAAACCAACGACCAATAAAGACATTCTGTGCAACAAAAACCTTTTTAGCCATTTAACTCTTGATCTGATTGGTTTTTTGAATTTTTGCATATATCAACCGATTCCTCATGCTTTTCTACCTTAGATTTTATTCTTATAAAATTTGATTAGATCTACTGGCTTTATTAGAATTAAAATTGATTGCGAGGAACGAGCAAGCCGTGAGGAGCGATACGTGTATTATGTTTTCAAGTGCGGACTATTCTAAATTTCGTTGATGTTGGAAATTTAGATTAGTACAACCCTGCCCATGAACGCAATCTTATTGAAATTCTTGGTAAGAAAAGTATCGGAACTTGGCCAAGTTCAGTATCTAATCAAGGACAATCTTTATTGAATATAAAATTCTTAAGCTTTTCATATGAAATCTTTTTTTAAATTGATTTTAAGATCCTAAAAGACTGACACAGGATACTTTAAAAAAATCTTGTCTGAAATTTTTAAAAGGATTTTCCATGAAAAAATAAGATTTTGAAAAAAGTTATTTCAAAGAATAATTTTTTCTTAAGATTTTGTAAGAAACGATTAAGAATCGTATATTCAATTAAGATTATTCTGGATCAGATACTGAACTCGGTCAAGTTTCGATACTTTTCTTACCTAGGTGGTAGTTCAGAACTTCTAAAAATGAACGTTCAAGGTTTTGAAGGTTCAAGGGTCCATGAAGCTTCATTTTTCTTCATGTATTTTCATTATTTTTCTAAAATTTTCATTTTATTTTCAAATTTGAATACTCGATAGAAATAATTTTCAGTTCAAACATGCATTTTAGTTTCAAAAGATATTTTTTTGGTTGACAAAGAACAAAAAATAGAATGATTACGCTTGACTATCATTTTTAATAACTTTTTTTCGTAAGAACAAACATAAACAGTAAACTTTACAACATTTTTTGTTATTAAGTAAGACTATTTTCTCACTTTTCCTCTAAGAAATTAAGTAGAATTTACTTCATAAAATAGGGATTTCATAGAATAGGAGGACATAAAATCGAGGATACACTGTATTTTTGGAAATTTTAACGGAGTTAATTAACTGCTATATTAATACGAATGGTCTCTATTTGCAACTTTGCTTATTGAAATACATGTGTAAATCATATGGATACGCAATCAGATAGGTACATTTAAAGATAAGATGCAGAGGCAAGAGTCTTTCCAGGAAATTGAAACCGCTCTTAAAAAGCCAAGCAGATAAAAAAGATGACAATAAGCCCAACAAAAAAATGGACTCGACTCATCAAATTTTGATAGGACCATGCCTTCCCTAACTGTTCTGGTTATGCTTTCTGTAATTGATTCAGGTTAACGTCTCGTTACTCGCATATAAAGCTTTGCTTCTGTATCTTAAATTTTAGTTTAAGACTTTCTTAAAATTTTTGAAAATATTTGAAGAAGTTTAGGGAATAAGAATTGAGTTTTCTATGGTTTTTCTATTCGAGAATCACGAATTTTGGTATTTCGAGAATCTCATATTTTCTCAAATTTTTTTCGTAATTACGTCACAACGATGCCATACTAAAACATAGAAAAACTAATGTCAAGGATCAATTGAATAGACTTCTAATTGAGCGAAGTATTGACTCAAATAATAAATGTTTAAGCATCATCATTTCAGAGTTCACTTCGTTTTTAAACTAGACTTAAAGTGAACAAGAAAACGTGAATCTAATTAAAATCATCATTTTGATTCCTTTCTGATGATTTAATAAAATTAATTCAATTTACTTAAAAGGCTTAGCGCCTAACTCAATGAGCCAAGTAAACCCGAGTATTTAATTAATATAAAAAAGATTTAAATAGAAAAGGAGGCTTTAAAAAAATTCAATTTCATTTATCAACATTTTATTTGATACATTTTGAGAAAAAAATCGACAAGATTTTCTCTTTATTGCTGCTAAATTTGACTTTACTCTTTTGGAAAATTGTTGAAAGAGACAGCCTTGAACATATCGACTTTTTCTAGTGATTAACTTTTCGTTTCTATCCGGGTCCTGTCAGCAACTTATTTTTTAAATTAATTTACTATGGCTTTATAACTAAGCTAAATTAAATTTGAAATAAAATTGTCGGTAGGTTAAGTAAGATTCAAACAGGCCACCATTAAAGAATAAGAAAGAGGGTCAATTATTTCATTAAAATTATTTGATTTAAGAAAAAATAAGTTTAAATATCGGTCTTCTAGAATGCAACTACTCAAGATTTCTTTTCATTTTTCTAAAATACTTCGAAGGTTTTTACGGTTTAACGGAACAAATAATGGGTTTATGGGTAATCAATAAGAATCAAGAACTCATTATTATTCAATTATCTAATCAATTACATCAAATTTAAAAATTTCAAATTTTTTTCCTCGTTCCAGCTCTAGAACTGAAAAATACTCAAAATGTCAATTTCTTACAGAAACAAGAATTTTACTGCAATTATGATTTTATTATTTTTGAGTGTTTCATTAACGATGGCTTACACCGTAATTAATCATTTAATTTACGTTAAAATTAGAATAAAAATAATTTTAAACTTTTAAAGATACCTGATCATTATGGTCATCGTTGCTTAGAACAAGCTTCAATTTGCAATTCTCACGGTATTTCAAAATTAATTAATTTTTTTTTCCGAATCGGAAATCGGGAGGATTCGTTTAGTGCATTACGTTATTTGCTTTATGTA
This sequence comes from Brachionus rubens, assembly GCA_022207745.1. Lineage (NCBI taxonomy): Eukaryota > Metazoa > Rotifera > Eurotatoria > Ploima > Brachionidae > Brachionus > Brachionus rubens. The sequence continues at coordinate 855,282 of JAJVHD010000020.1, read as the reverse complement.
TTATTTTAATATACGCCGATCAAGTAATTCAAGTTTGCAAATAACAACTAATGCTTTAAACGCGGTCCTCTCATCAATGGTCTGTGAAAGATTAAAACCTTTTACTTTTAAAGGTGCTGCTTGCTGTGGTGAAATGCAATGGTAAGTTTTTTTTTAAATTTTTGAAAGAAATTTCAGAATTTTTTTAAGTATGAGCATTGTAACAAAATCATTGTGCATACAAGCGTTATTCAATAACGAATGCGTGTGTGTTTATCCAGAAACGAAACACGACAACCAATATTTTGATTAATATTTTTTAATTTTATTTTAAGTTTAAAAACATTTACCAAATATCCTTCAATAAAGTATTCAACTATTTTTTTTTTATATAAATAGAAGTCTTATTGACAGTTCTTTTGGGTCCTACTAAAAAACTGACCCCCATTTTTCGTGAAATTTTTGACCCCCGTAAAACAGAAAATAAATTTTTTTTTGAAAATCTAAACCTTCTAGGCGATACAAAACTTTAAGAGCTTTCTAGCTATCATATTGGTTTTTTAAAAAAAATAATTTTTTTATTATAAATTTCAATTTTTCGATTTTTCGAAGCTTTGACCCACTGTCGACCCCCAAATTTTACGGATTGACCCCCAACCGACCTCCGATTTTCTGATACGTATTCCCTCGTTCGATTATGCATCACCACGACCCAAAATCCAAATTTTTAGGAGGGTTTTTTGAAGATTAGAAAAATGCTAAAACACGCTTAAGACATTCGTCACGCTCTAGTTTTGAAAGACCTTCCTAAAGTTTTGGATTTCGTGTTATGATGCTGCTTAATCGATCGAGGGAATACGGTAGAATAAAATTCGAGCTGTCCAAAAAAAAGGTCTAGACCTCTCAGCTATTTTGTTTTCGAGATATTTTGGTTTGAAAAAAAAGTGGCCAAATTTCTAAAAGTCATGGTGAATCGAATATTTAAAATCTGGCTCCATAGACATGTTCCCCATGCTAAGAAGCATACGATTAGTAAAAAAAACAGGACTCAAAATTGTTAAAAATTTTTCCAGAGTAGGGGTCTTTGTCAGGTAGCCCTCTAATCGGCTGACTTAACTAACGTAATTGTTCGATTTTAGTGACATGTCACTAACGGTTTTGGTTGAGAGAACGTGTTTATCTTTGAGTAAATTTTTTACCCATTTAATGTTAAAAAATATGCAACTATATGAAACACACTTGAAAAACAGACGATTTTGAGTTTAATGATAATATTTAAGAACCTAATGTGAGACCCTTTAGGAGTCCATCAAGATGCCGAAGAAAATTCCCTTTTTAAACTTGTCACATGTCACTATAACCGAATACCCTACTATAGTGACATGTCACTAAAATCGAACAATTACAATTACGTTAAATCGTTTTAAACAAATCATATGATATAGATACTTGAAGGGAATCTACAGCTCTACAAGTTGAACAGTAGTATGTAGAACTTTTGGATCGCCTGGTAGGTTTAGATTTCTAAAAAAAATTTTATTTTCTGTTTTTTTTTCGGGGGTCAAAAATTTCACGAAAAATGGGGGTCAGTTTTTTAGTAGGACCCGTCCTTTTATCAGTTCTTTTAGATCTTAAAATTTTTTATCTTTCATAACACTTTATTAGGAAGGCCACGTAATGAGGGAAAGAGTATTTATATAGATGATTCGGCGAATATTTAGATCCTTTTTTTAGAATAGGACTTGTCTCGCTTCGTTAATTTTGATCGGAAGCTTCGTCCGACCCTCTTAATTAGTTGGAACAAATTTTTCAGGGACATTTTCCCTTCCAACCGTTCTGGTGTACTCAAGAATAGATTCTTGATGGATGTCATGTAAGTGACATGGCTTAAACAGGGACCGGAACACAGAACCCGCTTCGATATTAATAATTTAAAGGTACAATAAAATTAAATTATTAGAGTTCAAATATTTTATTTAATATTTATAAGCAAAAAAAATCAACAAATATTATCTAACCAAAAAGACATTTGACACTCTTTTTTCCAAACATAAAAAAAAAACTTCTTTTAAAATTAAGAAAATTATTTTACATCAAATAGTTTTATTGTAGGAAAATAATTAATGATCGTTTCTTTTATGCGATCCTTTTCTTTCTTTTGTTGGTCCTTTCACAAACGCCCAACTAACCGAAATATTTTGACCATTAATCTCTTTGCCATTCATTGCGTTTAGGGCATTTTTGGCTTCGTTGAATGACTCGTATTCTATCAAAGCATAACCCTTTTGGATTCAATTTTTAAAATCGATTGAAAATTCAAAATAAAGAGACATCTTACTTTAAGATAACCAGTTCTACGATCTATGTTCAAGTGAATATTTTTTATCGTTCCAAAGTCACCAAATGGAGTGGCAACATCATCTTCAGTTGATTCCTCTTGAATTCCTGTGACAAATAAAATCCAACCTTCGATTGATCGTTTTGGTCCGGTTTCATCTGTGTCTTCTTCAATCGACTCGTATTCTCCTCCCTTATCTTCCATTGGTTCAACATTTTCTGAACATTAAATAATTTATTTAAAAGATTGGTTTTGAAAGATTTTTGAATTTTTTTTACCATTTCCCTGATTGAATCCTCGACCTCTTCGTCTTGTGGCCTTTTCTTTTATCTTTTGAACATCTTAGAAAAAAATTAATTAAAACTTTTTTTTTTGGAAGATAAAAACTTGTAAAGATTATTACGATCTTCAGCAAATTCGTCTCCTTCAACATGTATGTCCATCATTTTTAAAATCGGTTTAACAAAAAGTTAATTTTTTCTAATTCTTTGGATTTTGAAAATTTTCGAAAAATTACTACCTACGTTATTTTTTTTCTAAATTCTAAACTTTCTAAATTCTAAATTTGCTAATTTAGAATTCGAAAGAGTTCAATTCTAAATTAACATTCTAAATTAGAATTTAGAAAATTTCGTTCACTGATCGATTGCAACTTGTTCTAAATTAAAAATTTTTACATTCTAAACTAAATTCTAAAGCCTATTGATTCATTATAAGGAAACTAATGACGAGGATCACGAATTTAAGGTCAATTTTTTTATAGAAGTAAGCTTAACACAAGAAAATTTAAAAAAAAAAAATTCATTAGGCCAAAGGAAATTTATCAATCGATATGAAATTAAATTTTTAACGAAAAGAGAAATCTCATTTTTTATATAAATTTTTTATTTAAAAGTATTAAAAAATTAATTAAATTAAATTAAATCGATAAAAAAAAATATTTGATAAAAATAAAAAAATAATTATTTAAGTTTACAATATTTACAATGAATTTTTTCACTTTTAAATTTATCTAAAAAACAGTTAACATGAAAGACTCTTCTGCAACTGTCACAATTTATTGTTTGACTTTTTGAAAAATTTTTTTCAGCGCAAAAATAACAAAACGAATCGACACTGTCTGAGTTTCGTATAAAAGTGTCATTAATACTTGAACGTATTTTTTTTAGATTCAGTTCACTTGTATCAAAGAACAAATCATCGATGCCTTTTAAAATACGCTCTCCAAAAACACATACGAAAATACCACAGTTGAAGCCATCAATTTGTTTGGAATGAGAGTACTTTTTTTTTGTCCAATCGAATTTTTTTAAATCTGACCTTTTTGAGCTAAAGTAGCACCAGTTTTGAAACAAATTTTCAAACACGTCGCTGTTTTCACCCTGTGGATCGATAAATACGAATTGCCCATTTTTCATATCAACGAAAACTAAGCACCAGTGTATGCCATCAAAGCTCACTACGGTTATAATATAGTCGTAGGAGGAGAGTCTTTCTTTTTTAAAAACCATTGGACATCCTTTGTTGTCGAAAATTCTGGAAAAGTTCCCTTCAACTAAAATGCTTGTAGAGTAAGTGTTTGGCATGATGAAAACGTTCGACAACCCTTTGACACATGCAAAATAATTTTCAATAACGAGTTCGTGTACCCAATTGTTCCCAACCAAACGTTGATACATTTCTAAAGTGATCATGCTTTGTCCAATTTTGTAATGATTTATAATTTTTTTAACGAGCTCGTCTTGATGCATTTGGCCAATTAATTTTGTCGATTCAAAGACTGGCTCTAATATTTCTATGTCATCATCTTTTAAATTGTTAGAAATTGAAAGATCGACATAACATGTTTTTCGGTGTTTGTTGGGCTGCTCTAAATCATCATCGATTGATTTAATTTTTCTCAATGTTGGTTTAGTCTTTTGTTTATGCACTTTGACTCTTTCTTTTATTATCGGATTGTTCTTCTTTTGTCTACCTTTAAGCTCAAAATCAACCCCAGCTTGGAATCCAACATTATCTGGTGTTAATGAAGACGGTATTGGTTTGCTCCACTGTTCCTCCGCATCGTACTCATTTACATACTCGGAATCCTCAAGTTCGGTCTCGGTTATTTGTTTTTTTTTTCGTTTGTTTGTTTTTTTGGTTGACTTATCCAAAAATCGAATGCAGCTACCTTCAAAAAATAAGGTATAACTTAAATTATTTAAGAAATTAATATAATAGCAAAACTTTACCTTTAGCAATTTGAGACGCTTGGTTAATGTACAAATGGGGTCGAATATTTTTACGCGTCCCTTGTTTAACAAATTGATTATATTTTTCGACGATTCCATTTATGATACGAGTGAGGGATGTGTTTTGAAGAGGAAAACTAGCCCAAATAAAACTAAACGGCATATATTTATCGAGCAAATATTCCAAAACTTTCGGTGCGTACATTGGGTTTATGTCATCATTTGACTTTGTCATAAAACTTTGAGTAAGGTCACTCTTTGCTTTATCTGCAATGTCTTGAAATATTTTGTTGAATGGCGACTTTAATTTTAATGAAATTTTTTTCTCCTCTACTGAAAAGTCTTTTTCTTGTTCACGAGTTGAATCTTTCAATTCAAAGGTCTTTATTTGGGACTTGTTTAGGTCGATTTTTTTATTAGAATTGACAAATGTATTTGAAGCTTCGGCGTCATCATCATTATCATCGCTAAAATCACATACGTCATCTGTTTTACTGTCTTTAGAACAATCATCGTCAAAATCATCATTGTCAAAGTCATCTTCCAAAATCACTATTTCACCATTCAAATCGAGTAAATTTTGAGTTATTTCGTGATTGTTATTGAGTATAGACAGTTCGAGAATATCAACTAATTGTTTGGACTGGTTACGATTTTTCAACATTTGGATAAGTTCCTGATACTGTTGTTTGCACAACCGATTATTGTTTTTTGACGAACAAACGACGGCAATTGAATAAAAAATGGTCGTAATTTCTTCTTCAGTAGTGCTGTTAAGCATCAAGCTAAAACAATAACAAAAAAAAATGTACACTTCAACGTTGAGTCCGAGTTTTGAAAACGATTTTGTAAAACGATGCATGGTGTGAGCTGCACATGATACCATATACGATTTATTATCATCGTCATTTGTTTTTTGGCCTCTCAGGAGTCTCAAAATTCGGTTGGCATAATCGATTGGTTCTTCAAAATTTAAGGCATTTAAAACTCCATGAATTGAGGCCCAGGAATAATCGATAACCACCAACTGAAAGGCTAATTTCTCTTTGGTGTATTTTGAATAAGCTGAGGCTAGAGTTAAGAGAAAATGCCTAATTTGGAATACATCGTGTCGGCTTGTGCTCATTTCACCAATGATCGCATATCGAACCTTTACTTTTTGTTCAACATCTTGTTTAGAACGCAATACACAATTGTAGTTTAAGGTCCGTTTATACTTGATTTCACTTAAAACAAGGAAAAAAAATTAATTTGCTGAAAAAAAATTAATTATTTAAAGATTTTTACCCATCAGGTACTCGAATAATACTTCCTGTAGCGTCAAAATGAAGAATGCGATCTTCTTTATTTAGACTCTTAATACAGTCAAGTTGTTCTTTGCGCATTAAAATAAGCTCAAAGTAAGGCATGTCGCGTATCGATTCAACAAAACCGGCAATATAATCTGTTGAAATTTCTTGATTTAGAGTAATAGCTCTAGCACGCATTTCTTCATACCACGTTGACTTTTTGTAGTTTGATAAACATTTGGATTCTTTATCGGTGTTGTAGTCCTTATTATGACTACATCTACTTTCCAAAAGAGTATTAACTTTTGCTGTGTATACTTGAAAACTATACAGTTAACGACTGAATAGATTTCAAGTATAAAATCACAGTGTATAATTTTGAATAATTTAGTTTTCGAAATCTCATTATTATTTTTCTATATAATTTGTATTCTCTTTTCTCTTCTTTATTATTCTAAGGCTAGAAGCGGCCAGTTATTAAATAAAATATTATAATTTATATTATTGTTTTGTTTATTGTCCCTTCCCTTAGACCCCAATCTGATTTAAAGACAAGTAAGCCGATACTTGATCTTTAAAAGTGGCGTCCCTAGGTGTAAAATTTTTCTAAAATTTTCTTTTAACCCCCACAAAATCACGTGCTTTAAGTCACACTTTAATTTACATTAAAGTTTAAACACGTGAAAAAATTATTTACATTACAGGATTATCTTATCGATATATCCTATTTAATCATATCTTTCCTTATCTATTTTTGTAAAGTTCTTTTTCCTTTTTCTTTCAAAAATGGTAAATGGTCCAATCGATCGAATCACGGTGTTGGCAATGATGTTTTTTACGTCGATAGTCCCATCGAGCGTTTTGGCGATACTTGGCCTCAATCAACAAACTTTCACAGAACGTGTTGTTTCAATTATACACCGTTCAGTCATGTATACTTTCTATTATGGTTATGCAGTTGTCGTTAGCATACCAAGAGAAACAGCCTGTTTGATTGGTATTATCACAGTGCTGATATTAGTGTTCAAATTTTTCAAAAAGGGGAGGCACTCCACGTCGAGCTCCAACTCCCACAACTTTAACGTTTATAATACCATGCAACTTGATTCATCACGGAACAATTCGACCGTGCAAGGTACAAGTGGAAGCAACATGGTAAATAAATCAATCAAGGTTCCAGACATGTTCAGAGAAGGCATGGACCTTAACTCATGGTTGATACAATTAGAAATTTATCTGAGATATTTTGACAAGTCCGAATGGGTCGATATTGCTATTAGTTATATCGAGAGCAAAGTTCTTAGAAGAGTTCGTAATTTAAACGATCTCATACAAAAAAAGTTCCATTTGATGAATTCAAATCGATTTTAATCGAGGCTTTCACAGTGAAACAAAAAGAATTGGAGAAGAATTTTGAGATGTTGACACAGTATAGACAATCGCCTAAAGAATCAATTGTATCTTTTGGAGAGTCAGTTAGTCGAATGGTCAAAAAAATCTTTCCAAATGTTAGTGACTCGGAAGACATTGATAAGGTTATGCAAGAGAGATTTCCAGCAGGTCTTTTGAATCAAAGATTACGTGAAACCGTTCGTTCAAAAATGTTAAAAATGAGAAACACAAAGAAGGACGAGTTATTCAAATTAAACGATTTGATCGATTATGCCGAGTGTAAGAATTCGAGCTATGAAACATCGAGTCAAAGTGATGGTCGTTTTGTATCGAGTGAGAGTGATAATTCTGCTCAACCGAAGAAACTTCAATTTCAAACACAAACGAACCAGAATTACAAACCCAATAATGGGTACAATAAAAACTTAAACATATCACTCAACAATGAGTTTAATCATCAGGACACCCAAATTCACAGTGTTCCTCAAAACATTCAATCCGAACACCCACAACAATCGAATCAAGTTTTATTGTTTAAACAAAGAAGCAGAAGGGCTTCGAAACAAAACGTTCCGTTAAGAGGTCAAGCCATCTTCAATAATACTCTCGTGAGTTACATGTGTGACAGTGGGGCAGATTTATCAATAATTGATGAGAGGACATACCGGCTGATCAAACGACATGACCCTAAAACAGTGTTAGAAGAGTATCAAGATGGTAAGCTGTATTCTGCTAGTGGTGAGATCCGCGTAATAGGCACGTTAAAATTAAAACGTTGTTTAATATCACCACAACAAAATCTCAAAAACACAAAAATATTAGTGACCGAGAATATATCCGGCTATCAATGCGTCTTGGGTCGAGATATTATAAATCGTTCACAGGATCTAAAACGAAGATTTGATGACTTCAGAAATTTTTTCAATCAAATCTCTGATGGTGTATTGGAAGTGTTTAGTCAAGAAATGGAAAATCGTCGATTCCGTAAACAATTGAAAAATTGTCACAGTGACGCTAAAACAAGTCCAAAGACTGAGAGTCAAATCAACTTAATCAAATACGTGTCCAACGAACCAAAAACACGAAAGACAAGACCATTTCGAAATTCTAATGTCGAACTTTTCTATAATAATAATATTATCGTAAACAAGAAGCATACGAATCAAGATCGTAAAACTTCTGATACAAATCGTAGACTCACAGTGAAAAATAACGAACATCAAACAATTAGTGAGACTGATCGTTGTTCCGCTAGTCGAACTGAGAACGAAGAAATACGAACAAATTCCAAGCGAATTAGCGCTCACAGTGATTCTTCAAAAATGTTCAAGTCGATTTTTAGAAATAACCACAACCGAACCGATAAATTTCAAATTTCAAATCTAAAAGCCTCAACGTTAGAGGATACGAATAGAATGGATATTTGTCAAATCAACGAAAGAATGCTCAACTCAACTCATAGAAAAACAGTGATGATGGTTAAAATCAAATATCACCGTGCTGGAGATTGAAATTTATAAATTTAATAATTTTTCATTTTTTTTTGTAAAAAACTAAAATTAGGGGGGAGAGGAATGGTCAAACAATTAACGACCATTTAAATTCAATTATGTAACTCTTTCTCTATCAATTTTTGTATTCTTTTTCTTTTTCCGGTTAATTTTTCAAACTCAGGGGGGAGGTATGTTGTAGTCCTTATTATGACTACATCTACTTTCCAAAAGAGTATTAACTTTTGCTGTGTATACTTGAAAACTATACAGTTAACGACTGAATAGATTTCAAGTATAAAATCACAGTGTATAATTTTGAATAATTTAGTTTTCGAAACCTCACTTATTATTTTTTCTTTATTTTCTTTATAATTTGTAAAGGCTAGAAGCGGCCATTTATTAATAAACTATTATAATTTAATTTATTTTGTTTATTTGTCCCTTCTCTTAGGTCCTTTCCCCATCTTGATTTAAAGACAAGTAAAGCCGATACTTGATCTTTAAAATCGGTAAGCTTATTAAATTGCTTAAATCTCGCTTGTCTCATTACATCTTCCGAAGGTGGATTTTCATCATTTGCCAGCATAGCTAAGTACATTTTTTTTGATGATCCTTGGAATTCGTTGTTAATTTTGTTGTGAAGATCGACTTGCTTTTGACCACGGTATTGATTTGACTTGTCATCATTATGATCCTGATTGTGTTGGCCAACAACTTTTGTCTTGAACACGACATAATCTTTGCTTTCGTCGAATTTATTCGGCGTTGTAAAAAAATAATGAGCCTTCGACGCATTAGGGCATGCAGAACAATATCCATCGATTTTTAGAAACGGTGTTGTTTTTCGAGCAGGATTCGGGTTAAAAAATGCATTTTTTTTCACAATTCTGAAACTTTAAGTAAGAATAAGTTTTAAAACAATTAAGCGGTGTTTAATTTTTTTTTAACTTACTAAGGCTCGAGTCTTTCAAACTCTTGGACTTTTTTACTCAATATGGCAAAAATTGAGGAATCAACTTCCATACTTTTCATATTAATATTTGAGTGTGGCTCACAAGATTTTTCAAGAATAGTCTTTATGTCACCGACTGTGATCATTATGTCATACTCAGATTTCGACATTTCGTTCAATTAAGTTTAATCAATATTTATTTTAGTGTTATTTATTATCAAAAGTATATTTTATCAATAAGATTTTGATTCATGACAGTGTTTTTATGAGAAAGAGTTTTGGCGCGCAAATTTTAACGGAAAAAACTTTCAAAAATCAACTGTCATAATAATTGGATCATTATGACAAATTTTATTTATCAATTCATATCTATTTTAACCAATGATATTATCGAAAGTTATAAGCATAAATTACATTTTATTTTTTCGGAAATTAAATGATTGGTTGGCCAGTGAGTTTGAATTTTCTAATAAAATTTAGTTATCGGAAGATCAAAGGGATCATGATCCCGAATGGCCATCGGACTAGTCCGATAATTATTGACTGGACTGCATTCGCAGCATTTTTATTTTTGTAGTTATCTGAAGATGCTCTTTGAAAAAAATCATTGATCTGAATCCGAATTATGGACTCGAATTCAATCTGCGCCCGATCCGGACTCTAGTAACTAAGAGACTAAATAAGAGATTTACTAAATGATTTTTATGGAGACTCAGTCTTTTTTCAAGATACTGTGAATCAAGTTAAGTCCCAAAATTATTGAGAAATTCAAGTCTTAAAATTATTCAGTTCAAATGATTTCGATGAGAAAGAATTGAAGAATTACGGTACTTAATATCTATGTAGAACAGCGACGTTATGAATGCGAAATTTTTTTTTTTTAATTTTCTTGTGTTAAGCTTACTTCTATAAAAAAATTGACCTTAAATTCGTGATCCTCGTCATTAGTTTCCTTATAATGAATCAATAGGCTTTAGAATTTAGTTTAGAATGTAAAAATTTTTAATTTAGAACAAGTTGCAATCGATCAGTGAACGAAATTTTCTAAATTCTAATTTAGAATGTTAATTTAGAATTGAACTTTTTCGAATTCTAAATTAGCAAATTTAGAATTTAGAAAGTTTAGAATTTAGAAAAAAAATAACATAGGTAAAATTACTTGACTTAAGATTTTTGCTACTTCCCGAATATTTTAATGTGTACGAATGCAATCAAGAAATTAAATTTTTTCTTTCATTATGTTGTTTAGAAATTTGTCTCTAAAACATCAAATGACTGTTTGTTTCGATAAGGTATTTTTAAACCACCCTAAACTGTATTTTTAAAGTCTCAGGACATTAAATAACTGATTTCTTAAACAACTATCAATATTCATCTTGACCAGTTCTAGCTCGCCTGGACACGTGGGGATTCAAACATAGCCTCAAGGCTTAGCCTGGATTTTTTGTCCAATTCTCCGAATAAGTTTTTATTTTGAGAATAACAATATTTTTGTAGAGGACAGCATTGGTTTCAGGTCTGGCTACTCATATCAAACATCACTCTTGATTTTATATCATTCTTAAATAAAGCTATGGATCTTAAGCTTATTTCCCTATCTCTGTTTATTGATTTTAGGAAAGCGTTTTATCTAATTGACCAATTATTTTCTTTATTAAAGCTTTTTCACAATGGTTTTGATAATAATTCACTGGGTCTTATAACAAGCTTTATTGATGACAGATCACAAACAGTTAAAATTAAAATTCCTCATCTAAATTTGCAAAACTTAAGCTGGGAATTCAATAGGGTTCGGTTTAGGTCCACTCCCTTTTCTCATCATTATCAATGATCTCCCTTTTTGCATCCTCAAAGTCTTTATTGAGCTTTTTGCTGATGAAGCGACTCTTACTAGAACTGGGGAAAAGCTAGACTAGGTCCTAAAAGAATTAATCGCAAAAAGATTTTTTATCTTACGTACTTCTCTAAAAATTCAATTTTTTATAACTTTTATTTTACCTTTCTTTGATTATGCATTTACTCTAATTTTTTATTTGTCAAAAGAAGACATACAAAGAGTTAACAAGTGAGTACGTCGGCTGGGAGGGCAAACAGAATTCTTAGTCAAACGGTTTAAGCAATCACAACGCTGAGATCATCAAAAAAATGTATACATGTCTTGTTCGACCCCATTTAGAGTATACGGTGTCGGTATGGAATCCTTACCTAAAGAAAGATATTGACATCCTTGAGAGCGTGCAAAGGAGGGCGACTCGGGGCATACATGGCTTTAGAAAGTTTGAATACGTGGAAAGGCTCAAAAGACTCAAACTGACAAACCTTACAACCAGAAGGAGAAGAGGTGATCTCATCCAAATGTACAAGCTCCTAAACAAGCAAGATCAGGTAAACTGGTATAAACGAGTGAATAATGACGAAACAGTCAACCGGAAATACGAGACAAGAGGCAATCGATACAGACTTAAGCGAGAACTTGTGAAAAACACCAAGATTCAAATTTTTTACAAACCGTTTAGTGAATGACTGGAACGGGCTGTCGAATGAAGTTATTGAATCAAAATCAATTAACATTTTTAAGACTAATTTAGACAAACTTTTGAAAGACTAAAACATTGCTTATGGTCTGGAAAGAACCAGACTTAACGCGAGAGCGTAGCAATTATTTTTACTACTACAACTACTACTTAAGACTAGCAAATTGTTTCTATTTATGTATTTTTAAATTGCTAAAACTAAGAAAATTTTCATGTGACTAAAATGATTTGAATAATCCATTGGAAAAGTATGGGCTTTTTGTGTTTTCAGCATCGAGCTTTGGAGAGAGTGTTATGCTTCTCTTACAAAATATTAACTTATCTTAAAGAACAATTAGTCACAAATGAATCAAGAAAGATTGAATACAGCTTGCGAAATAAAAATGATTTTATGATACCAAGCTCCAGAACAAAGAGTGACAAAGAAGACATTTATTTGGGTATGTGTAACACGATATACACAGACTGAAACTACTTTAAAATTCACAACTTTCAAGTTGTCGATATTCAACAACTTCAATTTATGATGGAGCAACAAAAGTTTTTGATAAATTAAATTTAAATTTTAAAATTTTTTATTTTTAACAAATTTATTCATGAATAAATGGAGAGTTAATAAGTCTTTAATTAGGCAAGGGCACTAGCCTGTTGATTAAATAAAATCTAAATATAAAACATTTTATCTTTGAATTTATCGTTCACCTCTATTGGCTGAGAGATTTGGTTCTCATGAATCAATCCTTGAGAATAGTCTCTTTGAATATTATATTGTCTTCCACGTTCAGCACACAAGTCAGCATAATAAGTTGGCGCTGGGTATGAAACACTTGTTGTACTTCTAGAATAAATGTGGCACAAATAAAATGACAAGAGAATCAATTTGTCTGAATCAAAGCCATTTTCATCATGTAAACAAAAGTAATGACATGGTTTACTTGTTCCCTTGAAATAAAATTAAAATCTGTTCAATTAATTGTTATTTTTGGTTGTTACTTGAATTCCAAGATGAGAGCATACGAAATAATCAAACATTTCCGGCGTTACTATTAGAGTATCGACCACTGTACCTGGAGGTACGTTACCGCATTTTCCAACCTTTTTATTCAATCTGATTAGAATTTCTTGATTCAAACCCAAAAAATTAAAAAATTACGGATTCATTTTCATCTAATGGAAAAAATCGTGTGTGATGTCTTTTCTGAACAACTACAAATGTTACTGGTGGTCTATAAGAATCGCTTATTTCAGAGCATGCTCGTCTAATTTCGTTCATCTCATGATCACGAACCTAAATGAAAAATAAATTTAACTCTTTCACTAATTTTAAAATAGGGCATTGTGAAGTTTAGTACAAAAAAACAGAACTATTTTAAAAATTTAAATAATTTTTATTCTGTTGGCCTTATGATGAATCTGCGCATGTAACAAAGTGTAACAAACTTTGTTACACCATTCAGCAAACTCTGCAAAAACTCTGCAGTCTAATTGCGCATTTAGTTATAATACTTTTTAATAGTGTGCATTTTGCAGAGACTTTGCATAAATTTAGCAGAGGTTGCTCAATGGTGTAACTAAGTTTGTTACACTTTGTTACATGCGCAGATTCATCATAAGGCCAACAGAATAAAAATTATTTCAATTTTTCAAAATTGTTCTGTTTTTTTGTACTAAACTTCACAATGCCTTAAAATAGAGAAACAAACCTTTCTAAATTGTCCTTCTGACACTCCGTCTCTAAAGAAAATTAGTCTCTGAGGAAATTTTCCATTTTTCTTATAATATTCATTTAAAAGTTCTTTGACTGGTTTTCTCAAATCATAAACAGTTTCTAAGGCGTATTTTTTCTTTTGTACCTGGGATAATAAACGAGCAGGATAGTAACAACACTCTTTATCAATGCTTCCAACAACCTTAATCAATGTTAATTAAGATTTAAATCGAAAAATTTGAGTTTAAATTGCATTTACAGCAGCTATTGATTCGCATATCTCTTCCGAGGTGTTTGATGATGAACTTTGAATACTAACAGGCGCAGAATGATTTACATCAACACCGAAAATCATCAGTTCTTGTTGATACATATTTTTAAAGTATTTTTTGAAACTAATAGCCAATTTAAAAATTTTTTTTTTAAATATTTTAAGATTTTCTTTAAAAATTACTTTGGATCTTGTGGAGAAATGATAAAGTTGGTACCACCTAATTTACAATTAACTTTGAGGCAAACATTTGATGATAATGGACCAAAGCTTTTAGAATTTCTAATAATTTTCTCATCAATGCATTGAGTTACCAATCCATATTTTATGTCTCCAATTGTTTTAATAAGATCTTAAGTTAATTAATCTTAAATTATTTGAAAGGCAAACTTTTTTAAAGTTTATTTACTATAAATTCTTTTATTGTTGTACTGCAGAATTACCATTAAGAATTCAAGCTTGTTGTGCTTCATTTGGACATCAATAAGATTGTGTAATTCATTATCACTTATATCTGGATTTTCGTTAATAATTTTGAGTTCATTTTCTATTTTTATTGAGTGATTTCGAGCAACTTTTTTAAAATCTTGAATGAATGAATTGACAATACGTGAATCAAGGTCAGAAAAATTAATCAAAATCCAATTTGAAGTAGATTTAGCGGCGTAAAAAGTTTTCCTTATGCTATCCCATCGACCATTATTTTTCGGGTCAACCACTTGATTTTTACCATAATCTATAATCGCCCCAGATATTTTTTTTGCATTAAAACTAATCATTTTCATGTCAAGATTAATTCCAAACTCTCTCAAAATTGGATCTTCATTTAACTTTAGATTTTGAAGTGATCGCATAATAAATTTTTTTCTTTCACTACAAGGTACTGCTGTTGCTCTTATCTAAACAAGAAATTTGCTAAAAATATGAATCATTAATGATGTAACTGCACTTCTACAAACTTAAGGAGTAAAGCAGCTTAAGCCAGCGTTAACTTGCAATTTACATTAAGCCTTTCGTATTGTAGAAATCCAGTAGATCACTCGTTTTGAAATATTAGTACCATGTTTGATTGTTCATCTGTCGTCAAATTTGACTTTTTACTTGTTACAGAATAGCAAACTTCAATTGGCAAGAGTTTTTCCTTTCCAAATTCTAAAAGTGGCAACTCAGGAAACCTTAAAAATTTAATTGATTATACGTATAGCTATCAAAAATTAAAAAATCTCTAACTGTAGAGTAATGGAATATTTTTCCCGAAAATAATCATAAACTGATACTTTTTTTCCGTCATTTTCAAACTTGTGCTGTTTTGAATTCGATCTTGAAAGACTTTTAATTTTTTTTTTGTATCCCAAATGATCTTTTATCAAAAGTCCTTAAAACAAAGTCAATTTACTTATGGCTCATTTGTTTTCTATAAGTCACTTATACCTCTTAAGTAGAATTCTAGGTTGTCTCTCTTTCTCATGTTATTTAACTGAAAACTCAAATTTGGGGGGACACATTTAAAATAATCACATAATAAATCTAGCAATTTTCCCTCTTTGTTGAAAGCATTGCTTGTAACTTTAATTAAATTTTATTAATTTTTTTTTAAAAGCTTAAAATATCATATTACGGTTCACGTTCAGACTTAGACCTAATTCGGATGGACGTACAGAAATAAATAGGCCTTTCCACAAATCAACATTTAAGCCGATACTTTTTTTCTCTTCTCTGGTATCGAAAAACTTGTTTGACAAGTTTATGTAAATCTCGTTAAATTTAAGATTTTGAGTCATTAACATTTGTAAAATTCTAATTTTCTCAATGTCATTTTCGTTAAGTACACTGAGACTGGTATTCGGGTTGATTATTTTTGAAAATGATTTTGTATCATCTTTCGAAAAAATCACTTTCAATTTTCGATTTTTGTCATCAAGTACTTCAAATTCAAACTTAAAAAAAATTATATTTTTATTAAACTTAAAATTATAAATTTATAGGAAAACAATAATTTTACAGGGTTCGATTTGAACTCGAACGTGGAAAAAAGAGTTTTACGAAAATCGTAAATTATTTTAGTCTTGTAGTCCGGAAATTTTGCGAAAATTTGTTTAAGCATCAATCTAGAAGATAGATTAAACATTTCAAAGTCCTTAGTTCAATCAATCTTAATTAATTTACTCGCCGATTGATTTTGATTCAAGGATTTTTGACTTAGATCCATAAATGTCCACATGATATTGATAAAAAGTTAATGGTTTTTTAAGACTCATTGCAAAATGGTTAACAGCTATTTTTAAATCAGTTCCCAAAGAAAATCGTTTTGCAGGTTTACATGGAAATTCTAAATAAAAAATTTGGAGACCTTTCAAAGTTTCTAAAAGTATGAACAAGTACTTAGTTGTTGTAGATTGACTAGTTCGTTAGATCCTTGAGACTGTACTGATTCGCTAATGAGACTTGATATCATGAACTCAGATTTTTTCTCAACCGATTCATTTTTTGTTTCTTGAGCTGCCGCTTTTGAGCTTACCGATTGCGAAGTTGAAGGTTGAACTTGTTCAGGAGCGTCTTCGAATTGAACTTGTTGAAATTTAGAAGCTTCTGATTTTTCTTCAGGTAATTTATTTTCGGTTGTTTTTTTTACTAAAGGTGCGGCTTGTTGATTCATAGGTCCAGATCTACCACGACCTTTGAATTTTCCTCTACCTCCTACTTGATTTGTATCAGACATATTTTAAGATTGATGTTTAGTTAAACTTATTTAAGATTGTTGAATTAATTAATAAACTCTTAAAAATTGTTTTAAAATTAAAAGATGCGTAATTGCCTTAAGTATAAACATTAAATTTTATAATCTATGATTTTATTGTGAAATTTTAATTATAAATATTTATATGAATGTACTGAGTCTTGATTTTACCTATCCTTTTGGATTTTTCTATTAAGTTCTAAATTAGAAAACTACCGATTTTTCGCTTGGAAACTAAATGTCAAATTTTTTTGCAGAACAGTGACGAATTTTATTACATTTTGCAGAGCAAAATTTTTTGATAAAGAGTTTGGCTCATCATAAACTATCAAAACTTAAAAAATTATGCATTTTAAAGACGTGAAAAAAAATGCAAATAATTAGTAGTAGTCGCATGGGGTACTTGGAAAAAAAATTCTGAATACAAGGCCTATTTAGAAATTTTTCCTTCCTATCCCTTTCTCCCCTACTACAAGAGTTCACCTCGTCTTTGTAAAAAACATAGAAAAAGTTCTTTTAAAAGAAGTTTTTTTTGGTCAGAAAAAAAACCTTTCGATTTTCTTACGACCACCAAAACTTGCATTTTCCCTATATTCAATGGTTTAATAAGCCAGTCTTAAGTTTGATAACAAAAAAGTTACCAGAAAAGATTTTTTGACAGAGAAAATATACAACCCCCTGGCCTAATGTGTCAGAATTTCTAAAATGTTACCCCCTGGTAGTACTAAAAAATAACTGAGACCCGACTTAAGTTGAGTTAAGCCGCGAGGCTGTGACATTCTTTTTGTAATGAAATTCTGTTGGAGGCTGAATACCCTTCTGGAATTTGATAGAATTAGGTAAAGAAGTGTGTTGGTTCGTAATCTTTTATTCAAACATTGTCATAAATATAAATTTTCTAACATATTCCAACCTAACTATAATACGAATTCTTATTCATCACTTAGTCACCAATTAGAGTTTGTTTTAAAATAAAACAAATATAAATTATAACTAGGGTACAAGAAGTGTAGTGTTAGCTACGAGCTACTAGTAAGTTCTGCCGCTAATAATTCTTTCGTGCCGCGAAATTTTTGATGAGTTCTCCGTTAAATTATAATTGATCATTGCTGAACTATACCTGATACTATTCATTAAGTTGAAAGCTTCTAAACCATTAACGATCTTGTAAAATTGGATCAAATCACCCCTTCTTCTTCTTGAATCAAGAAGATCCATCCTTGTCGCTCTACGTTGAACCTTTTTAAATTGCTTCTTTTCACCCACATAATAAGGACTCCAGATGCTTTTGTCGTGTTCTATTTGCGGTCTCACTAATGACGTGTAAAGTAGCTTAACCAAATTTACATCAAAGTACTGAAAGTTCTTTCATATCATACCTAGTATCTTGTTTGCCGTGCCCGAGGAGTAATCAACCTGTGCTCCCCATTTAAGGGAACTAACATTTAATTAAAAACTAACTAAGTATCATACATCATTTTAACCTTGTTATAATTTTTAAGCACTAAAAAGTTGCCCCAGACCATAATTATCCTGGAAGTTTTTGGGTCTTCCGAAAGGATGCAGGACGATTCGGAAGAAAAAAAATATGTAAATTGGTCTTCAAGACATCGTATGATTATAATTTCCATATTTTATTGCTCAAGAGGCTGTTGTCTCGTTACTTTCAAATTTTTGTGATTTTACCTCTCTTGAAATTAAACTTGAAATAACCACCTTTTTAACTTTTGAATGAACAGGGTCAAATTTAAAGGTTTTTAAGCAATTCCCGCGTAACAGAACATAATGATGTGTTGATCTACAATGCATTTTAATCCTTGAGTATTTTTCTAAAGAATCACGGGTCATATCCATTATTATTCATATTATCCATTAGTATTCATATTTTTGAGTTGGAATTTTACACAAATTTGATACAACTTTTGTATCACCTGGATGAGATTTTTTGCTTTAAGACCATATTGTTTGAGGCTATATAGCCTACTGGGATCTGATAGAATTAGTTTGATAATCGCTATCTCTAATTGTAGCTTTGTCATAAAGTAAATATAGTTCGACACGCCTCCTACAATTTCTTAAAATCAATTATAGCTTTTTCCAATATTGTGTCCTGAATCGTTTGAATAAAACAAAATGACATTTGAATTCAAAAGCTGAGAGATAGGGCTAAAATTTTTGAATTCTTATGCTCGTTTTTATTCCGTTTTGACGTCGTTTTATAATGAAATTCACAGAAACAAATATGACAAAGCAAGAAACCGATACCTTAAAACTAGAGAACGATATAAAGAATGATACCATAGCGTTAAAAAAGTTATGAAATGGGCAAAAAACATCAATCTACGAATCCTAAAAAACATAAAAATCCTCAAGCTGAACGTAAAAGAAAGAAAACCAGTAACCAAATCAAAAGAAAAACTAATCAAAACTACGACCCAAATGATGAATGAAACCAACGCTAAACTCAATGAATTAGACAAACAACTCGTAGTACTCGATAAAAGGTTTACACATGAGAAATTAACCACAGCTTCATCATTGATTGATCCTAAAAACAACATAATCAATATGCAACTATCAAATAATCAAATAGAAGACTTTTCAATACCTTTTTCCAATCATAACGATCATAAAGATAGCTTTAACGCTGATACTAAGTACAACCATTTAATGTTGGATGATGTTACTGAAACAATGGACCATGGTCTTCAAGAAGGAGTTGAGGTTCCAATAAAAAACGTGCCAATAGGACCAAATGACACAAAATTTGCCTTAGATGGGTATAAAATTGAAGAATTGATAAAAAAATTAGTACAAAAAGAATTAGATAATATGAGATATCGAGCGATCGTACTTGAGAACAGAATGAACATAATATTCACTGAAACTGATGCGAAATTGGTAGGACTTGAAACAAAATTCACCCGTACAGACCAAAAAGTAAATAGTATTGGCACAAAAGTAACCGAGCTTGATTCAAAAATTGATAATATCCACATGATGATTTGTACATTGGAAGATAAATTGTCAGACAAAGATGATAAAATAACAAAGATAGCAAACAAAATTGACTTAAATCATCAAGAAGCGTCATAAAAGCAAGATTCGAATTTTAAAAGTATCAGAGCCTTAATTCAAAGCATGAGCTCGTCTACGTTGACCTAAAACATAATTAACCCGGTCAAAATTTTGGTGTACTATTTTGTATTATCTCTTTTCTTTTTTTTTATTTGTTGATCTTTTTACTTAACTGGACAAAATTTTTTCTTAATAGTGTCTTGGAATACAGTGCGCTTTATTTATGGGCGCACTGAATATGTGGCCCGAGTAGCGGCCCTTGTCCTAGAATTAATAAATAAATAAAATCAATGAAAAAAAAATTGTTTTTCTTGAGTTATCGATGTCGTAGAACACGGTAACAATATCAGAAAAAAACAAATTGAGGTAGTATTGAATTTTTTACTTTTATGGACCCTAACAATTTAAAAAAAGAATCAAAAAAAGTTTAAAAATGATATTTAAATTATTTATTAATCTCTTCTGGTATAATTTTCTTAAATAAATAACAAAATTAAATATGTATAGTTATATAAAGTTAAAATTATCAGTTCATAATTTGGTTAAATCTATTGATAAATACTGTAAAATTTGAAAAAACTGTCAATAAATGTTCACTCTTTTTGTTTTAATTATTCATACAGTGTTCTAAAAGTTCGGGACTTTTTTCCATTATTCTGGCAAGTATATTGTCAATATATTTGCGTAATCTTACATTCGTTTGCTGCTCATCTCTAATCTTTGCCATTAGCTATTTTGAATAATTAAATTTATTAAAATGAGTGAAATTTTTTATTAATTAAACTTACTTCATCTTTTGACGAGGTCTCCATTTCAGAGGCTAATGACGAACCGGCTACCATACCATAAGTTGAAGAAACTAATTGTTCATCATCAAAAAAGTGATTTATTTTCGTATTAATTGTTTCAATGTTTAAATTTGTTAGTCTTTCTTCTTCGAATGTTTGAATTAGACTATTTGGAGTTTGCTGATTCGAATCGACAGGTTGTCTCATTGAATTTTCAAATTGTTGATTTTCGAATTTCATTTTTTCAATTTGTTCTTCAAGCAGTCCTATTTTCTGATTAAAATTTTCTAGAAATAGTTTTATTTCGTCTCATTTTAGAAATTAGAAAAAAAAAGAAAATCTAACTTGATGACATTCATTTATTACTTCCATTGATTCTCTTTCAGACGTTTCATTTTCATCAATAAGTTTTTTATTTATAATTACAAGATTGTTATAATCATCTGTTAATCGTCGATAGGCTTCGTCACATTCTTCACTTTTCTATTTTAAAAATAAAATAATCTGATTTTAAAATCATTAATCAAAAAATGAATAAATGATTAATGAGAATTGAAAATTTATTTTTTATTCACTTGTCAAGCAGGTTAAACATCAATTAAAAGTATGTCCCTATTAACATGTCTGAAATTAGAGTGTTTCGCCTGCATGCGACAAAAATAAAGGGTCTACCTAGACCATCAAAAATTATCAAAAAATTACTTTGTAAATACTGTCTAATTCTTGTGAAATTTTAGAATTTTCTTGTTTACAAAAATTCAATTCATTTTGAAAATCTTTAGAACTTAAAATAAAAAAATTAAACCTTGAAAAATTTTCGACAAAAAATTATTTACTTTTTTGTAAAGATCATTTTTTCTTCATTCCAATTAAAATTTAAACTTTTAATTTCTTCTTTTAAACGAGCATTATTGTCATTAAGTTTGTATATTTTGTCTTCCAACAAAGGAATAGACTCGTTCTCTTTAGTCAATTCATTGTTCCTAATTTTTTATAAAAAATTTTGAAATCTCAATTTTAATCTGATTGTCCTTAAGGCAATCAATAAATCTTCCAAGCGTAAAAAACAAACAATAAACATACTTTTCTTCTAATATTGATTTATCTCTTTTATGCTTTTCTAATTGGAGTAAAAGCTCTTCTTTTTCGCTGATCAATATTTTAATGTGACTTTCTAACTCTGAAATCTTGGTTAATAAAAATGTTATCTTAACGATTTGATAAAAAAAAAATTTGTTGTGTCTATACTTTATCTTCTTTTGACTCTAAATATTTTTCATAATTATCAATTGTATCATGATTGATGCTTTCATAATTAAGGCTAAATTTTGATTTTTCATCATTATGTTCGTTCATTCCGTGCTGTGGTAAACTTGGAAATGATCTGTCTCGTATCAATTTTTTTCTTAAAAAAAATACAATTAAGATTTTTTGACTTGACCATGGTTGATAAATTATACTTTGACATTTGATCGTAAAAAGTAGAGCAAGATTTTGATGAGGATATCATTCTTTGATCTTCATTAATGATTCCAGTTGTAACAAATTGATCAAATTCTTCTTCATCATAATTTGATTTACCGGTATTACTAAGCGAAGGAATTTGGAGAGAACTCCTTTATTTGGAATAATGTTCAATCGAATTTTAATCAAAAATAAATTCCTTACGATTTATCTGAAAAGTCCAAGTCGTATTCACCAAACGTTTGATCCGATACGGGAGAAGAGACGGCCGACTATTAACAAAGATTGTAATTCAAAAATTGAAATTTAATTTTTTAAAAATATTACAAATTCTTTATGGTCAGGGTAACGTTGATCTTTTAGAAACTTATCGGATAACAATTCATCTTTTTATTTTTTAAAAAAATTAATAATCATCAAATTTTCATTAATTAAAAAATATAAACCTTCTTTGATTGATTTGTTTGCTTTTGATGTCTCATTGGTGTTAGTCAGTCGTTTGATACCATCTTTAAATTGACCATAACTTAAAACTCCTATACCAAATGGGTCCAATTCATCTACTAACGTGTTTATGTCCTTGATAACAAAAATTTATAATAATTTTCATGATAATTTATTTCAAAAATTTGGAACCATGGTTATAAAAAAAATTTTCAAAAAAAAAAAGATAATTACGATTTGATCTGCCAATCCGTTTTCTTTGACTAAATTTTGTGTTATTGATATGAATTGTTCTGTTCGTATTGAACCTGTTTGATCTGGATCATAAATTTGAAATATTTGTCTAAATGATTGTTCGTCTGAGTCCGTTTCATGCTGCGTTTCATGATTCATTCTTTTTAAACAAAAAAAAAATTGATTGCTTTTAAACAGAAATCAAATTAAATAATTTAGAAAAAACACTATAAAAAGTTTCAACAAAAAAAAATGAAAATTACGCTTGAAAAAGAAGAGATTTTTTTAATTTCAAAAAAACTAAAACTAAAATAAGGTCATGTGATTTTTTAAGATAGTTTGTGAAAAATATTCTTTAGATTATAAATTTTGTTAGAAATTCAGATTCGAAAAAAAAAGAAAAAAAAAAGTTATTTAGTAATTGGTTTAATTTGCTCGGATGCTAATTAAAAAAAAGGTCAAATTTTTTTAATTTTTTTGGACGGTTAATTTAATTTGGTAGCCTTGAAATGAAAATGAAAAAAAAATTATTTTTTTTTAAACGACTTGGTTGTAGACATTTTTTCGCAAATTTGATTTGGTTCTAAATAATCTTTTTATTTTTGTGATATTAATCAATTTAAAACAAAAACAAAAAAAAAACTTTGCATGTGTTTTTTTACACTCTAATAAAACAACAACAAGGCGCTGGACTTTTTAAAATAATTGCTTTAAATAACAATGAGGCAAACAAAAGTACACTTAAATTTAGACTCCTCGTATCTAAATTTAATTCAATTTGATTAACTTTTAAATAACCACAGTCAGAAAAAGATTGAACAACCAAGTTAAAAAAAAAACAATTTATCAGCTGAGCTCAAGATTAAATATTTATTTTTTTCATTTAAGGACTCTTCACTCAATTAGTTTATCAAATTTTGTATGACCATTTGATGAAAATAAAACCTTAAAACAAAACTATGAACGTTATTTTGTAACAATTATGAGACAATAGAAGTTCATTCCCTGATACTCATTTAATAATGCTTGTTAAATTAAAAAAATTACGGAAACATTTACATAATTGGGTCTTTGTTGTATTGATTTACGTAAATTATATCCAGTATTTTTTTCATAATTTCCTAAAATTTCAAAAGAATTTTTAATTTTTTTTGAATATTTTGGTGTAAATGCTTCAGTGTAATTAAAATGTTTTGTCAATCGTCATCTAATAACGAATATCCTGAAAATAGGAATATAGGTTATAATTCGTACCGTTATTCCCCGCAAGGCAATCCATTTGGAAAAACAAGTTTATACCTAACCCATCAGTTCTTAAAAAATTTAAGCATTGGGAAGAGGCAACTTTAAAATTAAAATGAATTTTCAATTTCCTATTTTTAAAATTTTCTAAAATCGGTTCTCCCTGTAAATATTTTGGAATAATAAAATTGCAGAAAAATTTGCTGCATCTCCTGTTAAAGTCTGTTATAACTTTGCAAAACTGTGCAAAATTGCACGGATGTGAAAAGGTCTATTTGAAATGGACCAGGGCTACTTATTAAAGAACACAATATGATATAAAAATTCTTATACTGTATTCCCTCGTTCGATTATGCAGCATTTTTAGGATGGTTTTTTGGCGATTAGAAAAATGCTAAAACACGCTTAAGACATTCGTAACGCTCTAGTTTTAAAAGCATAGTCTGCTTAGAATATTTTAACAAATGCCAATTTGGAAAAAGAGCTTCCTAAACTTTTGGATTTCGTGTTATGATGCTGCATAATCGAACGAGGGAATACGGTAACTAAATTGCGCATTCAGAATAGACTTTTTCACATCCGTATTGTTTTGCACAGTTTTGCATAGTTATGGCGGACTTGGCCAGGAGATTCAGCAATTTTTATTGCAAAATGTTGCAATTTTATTATTCCAACAACAAGGATACCTTTAAAGCGATTAAAGAAAATTTTAAAAAATAGAAAATTGAAAATTGATTAAGGGAGAAGAAACTTTTTGCCATAATTTTATCATCAAGTCAAGTCCGATATAAATTTTATTGTGAAAATGGCCACTTAAATTTAAAAAAAAAATTTATTTTCTAATTAACAAATTCTATAGAATTTTTGTACATGAGGAAAGTGCGAATAAATCTTTTGAAAGCAACTTTATTTTTTTATAATATTTTGAAGTTATTTCAAAACAAAACAACATGTTTCGTTATTCATATCAGAAAAAGAAAAGTTGTACGAAGCGAATGAAAAAGAAATGACATAAAGCTTTAGTCATAATTTTTTATTAGTGCGCACATAAATACGATTTTTTTTCTGATTTTTAAAATAAATTAAAATTTTAATTTGATTAAAAAACGAGGTAAGAAGGCTTTTTTTCGCAAAATAGGAGAATTGATCTTAACGAAATTTTGGTATAGAACGATGTCAAGTAATGACTCACAATTTTGAAATTAAAAAAATTCCTATTTAATTTTTTCCTTCCTTTTTCAACTTTAAATTAAAAATTTAGTCTTTTTATTATTTTTTTTTTAAATTTAAATTAAAAATAATTTAAAAAAAAAAGAGTTTTTTCTTAACTTTTTTCAATATATTCCAAATCGGTTTTTATGATATCAATTTTAATTAGACCAATTGCAAATGCATACACAAGCATAGCTGAAATAGCAACACTTAACGCTATTATTTGCTGTTTACGTTTTTCCCATTCTTCATTTTCGACTAATTTAGAAGTTGTTCCATCATCTTTGAACGAATTTGGCTTTTTAAACCATTGATTAAATGAAAAAAATTTAAACCAATTTATAAACTTCATTTGACTAGCCATTTGTTCAGCTCGCTTCTTCTCTAACTCTTTAATGAAATGATTTAAAAAGTTTTAAAGTAAAACCCCGTTTATTAACACATTTTTTGCACTCAATTTTCAAACAAGTCTTTCAAAACTTTTTAATTGAGTGTCAAAATCGATGGGTATAATTTCAGGGCTTTTCTAACAAACATTACCTTTTTTATCTACCGGAAAATTTTCTCTTTGTATTCTTGATATTAATGAACATAAGTTTGAACATGCTACCAAATGGCTTTTTAATGGTGAGTTCACAAAAGGAGCTTTGCTTAGAATACTCAAGTATCCAAATAAGTAAGCGTCAAGTAGTGTTGGCCTAAAAAGTGTAATTTTAATTTATCTTTCGGGATACAAATATTAATAAACTAACTTGTTTTCAAAAATGAACAAATTTTGGTCCAATTTTTGAGATAAAATATTCAAACATTCTTTACTTTCATAAATAATCTAAAAAATATTAAAAAAATTGAATTTTTTTTCTTAGACTGAATCGTACCCGTCACCGTCTCGTAACAAAATTCAGTAACTTGGTAAGGTACGCTTATGGGGATTCCTTTTTTTCTCTATCAGTCGATAAAGTAAAGGTATAAGTTATTAAAAAATCTTATTTTCATCAGTCAGAAATCTTATAAAATCAAGTCTTTTGAAAGATATCCTTTTTTAAATTGAAATGAAAACATATTTTAATTACTTACATGTTGTTTTATGTTTTCATATTGAATATGTGAACTTCGATATTGACTCAAAATAGAATTTCGAATATCATCGGCATATCGTTTTAATCTATAAACACTTAATGGAAATCTTAAATGTTTTCCATATGCACGTCTTGTTACGTTGTACGTATTCTCTTCATCCAACCAACAAAGAGAATTCTTAAAAAAAAATTTAGTTTGAATCCTTTTTTCTTTATAAAGTTAAAATTTAAAAATTACAAAAGCTGGAATAAATTTTTGCTTAAATAAACATAACAAAGCAATCATATCAGGATAGTTTTTTTCGTTCAACATTAGATCTACATTCTTCTAAAATAAAACTTTTAACATTTTGAACTAATCAATACTCTGTTTGATCAAGTTACATGTTGTTTTATGCAATCGATTATTTGATCGATTCCATCATAATTCTTATTTTTATACGTCAAACTGGGTAGTGGATCTAAATACAAAATTAAAGATATTGACGAATAAGGGTTCTTGAAAATTATTACTCTTGAATAAATCCCATGCTTTGTCTACTACTTTTATTTGATGTTCTACTTGTGCATATTTTAAAAAACACTATTTTGAAAAAAATTAAAAGTATTTTTTTTTTATAAATTTTAATTTTTTTACCATAACAGTTAAACATTCAGGATCTAAACTAGGTAGATCCCATTCACCTGGCCAAACACGTAAAACAAATACATTTTCATTTATACTTAATGATTCATTTACAGAATCTTTAGTCGAACTTGTTTCAGACTTCATTCATTAAAATCTAGAAATTAAACTTTTTTAAGAGAAAACTCATTTTTTATATCGACAAAATTTCAATAAATTATATAAAAATTTAATTAGACGTTTGAGAGTAAGAAATATGTACATCCTACTCAATTTAGACTCGTTTTTTTTTCTTGCAAAACCTTTAATGTCAACAAATTTTTTGAACTAAAATAATATTTGATTAATTGAAAAAGGGATGTGATCTATTTTTGTTTAACCTATATATTTATCCTTAAATTAATCAAAACATGGTTGAATGTAAAATTATTAATTAACAAAAAAAAATAAAGAAGTCGTATCCTAGTAACTGTTATTCCGCAATTTAGAATAAAATCAATAACCTTAGGAAATGAAAATTAAGATTTGAAAGAATCATTTGCTCATGTTGTTGTTATTTTTGTTAAATGATTAAAATAGAAAGCTCTTAATTAGAGGAAATTTTAATTTCAAATTTATTCTAAAACAATTTAAACTAATTAAAATAACTTCCCTGAAACATAATTACTGTCTGGATTTTTCGTATATTATTTTTAAAAAAAATTGAAATTAACCTAGGGCTCTCTTGGCTCCAAACCGATATGATCCAAAAAAAGTTAATTCTTACGACTGTATTTTTAAAAGAGCTTACTCAAGTAGAGAAAGTTCTTAGCTTAATCTGTGTAGTTCTTATAATAATTTTTTCCTACAGCTGATTGTAGACCTTTCAGAATCTTATTCGTTTTCATTTTTTTCGAAAAGTACAGCTGTTCCACCGAATTAGTGGAGTACCCTTATCGTTACCAACCGTACTCAAATCATAATCGTGACCGTCATGTCAAATTTATTGCAAAATCATGCATTAGAAATTTAGAGAATTTTTATAATGAGTACGCAGACATATGTCCTAATTTATTTTCAGGTATTTGATGGGTATGGGTTTGGGTTAGGTTACCCGAAAAACTGGGTGTATTTACCCAAAACTTAATTATGGTCGAATAAAAAAACCCAAAAACTTAACAAATATTCAATTTTCTGGATAACCCCACACAAATCCATACATAAAATCCGTACCTAAGACCTGATTTTTCTAGGTTACCCATAACATTTCAATACCTGAACATAAATGGGTACATATGTTTGTGGGTACGGTTATAATTTGAGTACAGTACGAGTACGTTTTGAGTACGGTTGGTTACGACAAGCCATTATTTCGGTAGAAAAACTTTAAAAGCTTTTTAATTTATTTTTTTTAATGGTTTTGAAACATCATATCTGACATATACCAGATACCAGATTAAGTTTAAACTGTATGGTGTTTTTTCAATAAAAGGAGAATTACTTAAGATAATTTCTAGTCTTGTTTACTGGAGGCTCTGTCTGAACAGAGAGTTCAGTAGTGTTCGTATAAAAGAATTCGAATAACAACAACTAGGATTAAGGATTAAGATTATTCGAATAGGATTAAGGATTAATTAAGGATACTTTGGATGAAAAGGGGACCAGAAAAATATATATACTTGATTATGTTATTGAATAATTTTATCAAAATCCGGTTTTAAACTCGGACATTAAATTTAAAAAAGAAAAAAAGAAAATTTAAAATATTATTTTATTGTTAAATTTTTTACAATTTTGAATACCATTTTTCGTATTAAAATTTTTTTTTTGACCTTTTTTATCATAAGATCGTCCAAAATTTTGGTTAATTCTTTTTTAAAGTTCTTTTTATTAGCCAAAACAAATTCGTTTAAAAAATTTGAATATTCAAGACCTTTACTTTTAATTTTTTTCTTAATAAAACTTTTAAACTTGGTTCTAATTTCAACCTGTTCGTTCGATGTCTCGATAAAAACTTTTAAATTTTTTAAAAGTAACTTTTTATCCTTCAAATGAGGATCCGTCGTTTTTGACTTTTTCTTAACAACTGGTTGATTCGACTTTTCAAGACAATTTCTATCAATAACTTCACCCATATCTTGTTCGTCTGAGTTTACAGTATTATATTCGTTTGGAACTAACTTGTCATTTAAAGCATTCAAATTTATATCAATTTCTGTTTCAATTTTGGTTTGAGTCTCAGTTAAACTCATGGGTAAGTCCTCTATCTTAAAATCGTCAGACCATTTAACATCAGTCGATTTGAATAAATGAACATGCTCTCGTAGATTATTATACAAAAATCTAATGTTTTGTTGGTATTTTGATATCAAACAATACAAACGGGAGATGTTACTCATGAACAAAATGTTATTTGATAAAAAAACACCATTTTTGATCTGTTTAATCAAATAAAAATAGATTTTATTTCGAATAAGATTATTTGTGTATTCGATAAGTTTATACGATGCAAATAATCGTAAAACAAGAAACTCGTAGACTTCTTTAGACGGTAAACAAAGTTTAAATTTATTAATGTTGTTTAAAGGTTTGTTCATTATAATAATCGAATCGATTAAGCTGTCCAATTTCATCTCGACAAAGTTTGTTAGCGATTTTTTAAGCTTTTTCATGTACTGTAAAGACTTTTCTTTACGCAATGAATTCCAATTCTTGTAAATCAACTTATCCAAGATTTGTTTTTCATTTTGAAATAAATTTCGACTTGTTTCGAATAGATTTAAAGTTTTTTCAAGTTGATCATAAAATAAAACATTAAATGTTGTTTTTTGGAATAGATTTTCGAACTCAGTTTTTGTATAATCGAGTGTGATAAGCGGCGGTGGTTCTATTTGTTTTGAATTCCATAAATTTAAATCGCTTGCTGAAAGCATTATCTAAAGAAGAACATTTTAAAAAAAAGTTTATTTAACAAATTACAAAAAAAAATTAGTTGAATTTACAAATATTATTTTTTAAGATTTTTATCTCTGTAAAGTTTAGATCGAAAAATTCTACCAAATGGTTTATAACGTCCACCGAATCGTAACTGTCCACTTTCTTTGTATCCACCAAGACCCCCGCCAAGTCTTCTTGGTCTCCATCCTTTAAGTTTTCTTTCATATTCATACTCTACCTTTAGCTCTCTGTCATCAATTATGATTTTATAAGAGTCATGATACGCTTTAGAAGCATCACTTCTATGTTTGAATTCAACAAATGCATAGCCTCTTGAAAATCCTGTTACAATATCCCTTACAACTCGTAGACTTCTGATAGTACCAAATTTTGAAAAATACTTTTTAAGTTTATCTTCTTCTGTTTTAAAATTGAGACCTGATACAAATAAAGTTTTTTCATGATCGGATTTGACAGCTTTATTCGGTTTATATCTTGAATTAATAGCTCGGATTATACCGTGATCATGAGGCTTTTCATCAGTTCCATCGATACTTCCACTTATAATTGGATCATAAAATCCATAATCTTTGGTGTGTTCGTAATTTTTTTCAATAGCCAATTCTCTTCGTTTAGTGTGATCAATAAATGAGTATTTATCAAGGGTTTCGGGATTAAATTTTTTGTCTTTAGAACTCATTCAACTAAAACTCATAAAAAAATCAAAAAAAAAAATTTTGAAATTTGAAATGAAAAATTGCAAGTATAAACTTGATAAATATGTTTATGAATGTAGGTAATTTTTTTTTTTTTCTTATTATAGATTCACACAGTTTGAGACTGCTTTATTGACTTGATAAACAAAGAATGTTTTTTCGGCAGGAAATTTGTTACGTTCAATTAGATTTATTAGTTGACTTTTTTGTTTGCTAAGCACTTTCATCATGATTTAATTCTTAAAACTAAATAATTCCAATTTTGTTCAATCAACCAAAAAAAAATTAATATGATTATTTTATTATGTTTAATTAATCAGAATTTCTAATTCGTTTCTTGGTTGGTGTCTAATAATTTTATATTCATGGAAAATTTGTTAAAATTCTATGTCTAAATTTAAGAGAAATCTTGTCTAAACATAATGCTTCGCATTTTTATTTAGGGAAATAATTATTTTGATGAGTGGGGATTTTATAACAGTGTTTAAAAAAATTACACAAAATCGCAAAAATTCAAAATTTCGGATTTTACCATATTTTAGGGTTTTTCAAGTAAATTTAGGAATAAAAATATGGCAGCAAACTTTTCGGTCGAATTTTGAACTATGGCTAGTATATGATCGATATTGATAAGATTGGTAACCTTTTCTTCTAAAACGAAAAAAAGACGTAATTCAACTGTTTGAAACTTTTTGTTTCCAAAACTGGGTTCTTTAACCCTTATCCGTCGCAGAACCGGGTCAAAAATGACGCGGAAAAATTAAAAAATCAAGAGAGTTTTTATGGGGTTAAACTAAAAATATCAATCTCAAAATTACATCAAACGATAGCTAAGTAAATGAAGAATATTACTATGTTCACTGAATTTCGAAAATAAAACATGAAAGTTGAGAAACATCAAAAACACTAAACCGGGTCATTTTTGACCCATTTCAGACGTTAACATGATTTTTTATAATTCCGACGGATAAGGATTAAGTGGACATCTTTCAAAATATCTGGTATATTTTTATTATTTCCAAAATTTCCAAAAATTACAGTAAATTTACTTTAAAAACAAAAAAATTTGGTAAAATCAGATTTTTTGATTTTTGCGATTTAGCGTACAGTTCTGGTCATTTACAAATTAAATAAAGAATGCTCATGAAGGTCCAAGAATGAACATTCAAAATAACGTATAATTGTAGCAGCAGAAACTCTGCTTTTTTCGATCACCGCAGCTATTAGTTTTTAGAAATTCAATTTAAAATCCTTTAATTTTGTTAAGTAAAGGTTGAATTAACGGTAAATGTTAGCCGAAAATCGACCCTTTTTTAATCCAAAGGTTTATAGTTAAAGACTAGCTCATGATGTTTTAGGTACATTTGAGAACGGTATACTTAACAATCACAAGAAGAAAGTTTTTCTGATTTCTGTCCGTCTAAATAATTGGTTTGTAGGGGGACACAGAAAGGCTTACGGTAATGGTCAGATATAAGGTATTGGGTTGGTGTTGGTTACCCAAAAAATTCGGCTTTGGGTTCGAATAGGGTATGTGTTAAACATAAATTTTGGATTTCAGGTATGGTTCTGGGTTTGGTAAGCCTTAAATTTGGGTATATATACCCAAAACCAAATTTTTGTCGAAAACAAAACTAAAAAACCAATAAAATACCAAAATTTTATGAGTTACCTAACCGAGATCCATACCTGAAATCCTCAATTTATAGGTAACCCATACCCTATCCCAACTCAAAACCCGAATTTTTCGGTTAACCTTAAAATCTGAATCTGAATTTTTCGTTAAATTTATAGTCAAATATGTCTGGTAATAAAAACTTTACAAAAGCTGTAAATTAATTGAATTTTTAGTTAGACAGGACTGCGGCTTTTATTGAGGGTTAAAATCTTTTGACACACTTCCTTCACGGAATTTATCGTAAAAAAAAATTTTTCAATAAACAAAAGTTTAGTTAAAATTAGTTGAAGACAAAATTTAGATCATACAATTATGTTTAATTTAATTCACATAAATTAAAAATAAAACAAAATCGATTTAACCTGCAGTTTTTGATTAGTTCAAGTAATTTTCATCAAACACGATAAGCGAGCTAAATTTAAAAGACGAGAGTAAGACAATTTTTTAGCATTTAAGGTTTCATTTTAAACATAATATTCAACTCGTATATTTATAATAACGTAGCCATTTTAACTTGTTCAAAGACAATTTCGAATATTATTCGATTTTTACCCTCTTTTCTCTCAAAACCCACTTAATCCACACGGTTAAAATAAACATAATTAATTCATTGCTAGAATTTTTTCATTCATGTACACGATTTCTACTCACAATCTAAAAAAAACACTAAAATCTTATAGTTTATAAATTCATTTCTAGATTAGTATATTCTTGTACTAGAAGAGGAAAAGTTTAAAAATGGTAAGTCTATTTCATATATTTTTTTGTTTCGTGATTAAATAGAAGGGGGTCGATTAAAACATAAAATTCAACTACGTCAAATACAAAAAAGGAGCAATGTATCCCCTTCTTAAAAATCCGTTTTAATCCATGTCTTAACGTTTGCGTATTGCTTAGGTCAATATACCAAAGACTAGACGTACATTTTGCAAGGACAAAAATTGTCGTAAACACACCTTGCACAAAGTAACCCAATACAAAACTGGCAAAGCTTCATTCTTTGCACAAGGTAAGAGAAGATACGACAGAAAACAAAAAGGTTTTGGCGGTCAAACAAAACCAATCTTCAAAAAGAAGGCTAAGACCACCAAGAAAATTGTACTAAGAATGGAATGCTCGGTTTGCAAAGCCAAAAAACAATTACCAATCAAGAGATGCAAACACTTCGAATTGGGTGGTGAAACCAAAAAGAAGGTAATTTCAAAATTAACTCAAAATTTCTTTATACTCATTATATTTCTTTTAAAGGGTGATGTACAACAATTCAAATAAATTCGGTGCCTTTTTTAAACCCAAATGTGTCCTATGTATTGCCCTGAAGATCATGGAAATATTTAAATTTATAATTGACACATTTTAAGTTAAAAAAAATCGCCAAATAAAAAAAAAATTAAAAAAAAAAAATTTTTTTTTCGTTGCTTTTATTTACTAGTCCGGGGTTATTTCCGGTATTTTCAGCCCCTAACCCGAACCCACTTACTTGTCTAGGCTGGACTAACATTTTATTATTTATTGATTTTAGATTAATACTAAATTTATATCAAAATGCCAGAAGAAGAGACAAGTGTACAACAAGCGCCTGCTCAACCTGTGCCTACTAATCCACCGGTTAATGGGGCTAAACCAGAGCTGAATACTCCTGTTAAAAATGACCAACCTGTTCAACAACAGAAACCACCACAAGCACAAAATGGCCAACTTAAAAATAACCAACAACAGCCAAATCAGAAACAAAATAATTTTCAAAACAAGAACAATAATCAACAGAATAGAAACGGAATGGTACGTGCTCAATCAGCCCAAAATGTTAATGGTCAACAAAAAATGATCAAAAATAATAATAATATTAACCATAACAACAACACTCAAATGCCAAAAAGATTCAATCAGAATCCAAACTATCAAAATTATCAACAAAAGAACATGCAATCAGGTTATGATCAACAACAACAACAACAGGGTGAAAAAAAATTCACTGGTCGTTGTCGTTTGTTCGTTGGTAATCTACCAGCAGAGATAACCGAACAAGAATTTAAAGATTTATTCACAAAATTTGGTGAAACTGGCGAAGTGTTTATGAACACCCAACGTAGCTTTGGTTTCATTAAATTGGATACTAGAATTAATGCTGAACATGCTAAACAAGAATTGGATGGTTTTACATTCAAAGGTCGTTGTATACGAGTACGTTTTGCCAGTCACGGTGCTGCTGTACGCATCAAAAATTTATCACCATTCGTTTCGAATGAATACTTGGAACAGGCTTTTTCGACTTTTGGTCGTGTTGAACGTGCTGTTGTGATTGTTGATGATAAAGGTCGTCCAACTGGTGAGGGTATAGTTGAGTTCGAGCGTAAACCATCAGCTTCTCAATGTTTGAGTAGATGTTCAGAGAATTGTTTTATTCTAACAGCTTACCCGAAACCGGTAATTGTTGAACCCTTGGATCAAAAAGACGATGAGGATGGTTTGCCTGAGAAATCGATTATGAAAAATCAACAATATCACAGTGAACGTGAATCAGCGCCCCATTTTGCTCAAAATAATTCACTTGAACTTGAACTGGCTATGAAATGGAGAGACTTGTACGAACTTGAAAAACAAATCAAAGAAGAAGGTCAAAAAAAAATTCAAGAAGCTCGTGAACAACTCGAATACGAAATCGAGGTCAGACTCATCGATTATAAAGAACAAAAAATCAAAGAAGATTTAAGAGCTAAACAAGAAGAATTACAACGCATCGAGGACATGAGAAAAAGCGAATTTCAAAGACGTAAAGAAATGGAAATGAATCGAAATATGATGATGAATCAACATGGTAATCAACGAATGCAACAACAAGGAAATGGTCCAAACATGGGTGGACAACAACAAAACTTTGAACCACCGCTAATTAATCAAGTAAGTGTCTTTTTTTTGGTTGTTTTTTTTTTGGTTTGATTTAAAGTCTATTGTCTTCAGCCACCAATGATGCAAAACGGACAAAACAACCGTCGTTATGATCAATCAAACGGTTATCAAAATCAAAATATGAATCAAATGCCGCAACAACAACAAGCAATGTTAGCCGCTCAACTATCGGCATTTGCCATGGCGGCTAACATGAACATGAACGGCCCTATGTTCGATCAAGGCCAACAACAACAAGGAATGCAAGGAATGCCAAATCAGGGCAATCAACGCGGAGGACGTAATTTTAATAGACGTGGCGGCGGTAATATGAACCGTGGTCCACATAGGGAAGATCAATCACCTTTTCCAGGTTATGATCCTAAACGCGCTCGTTACTAAACCAGCGTGAAACCAAGTAGAATTTTTTTGTGTAAATTAAACTAAGGAGTTTTCGCTTTAAGCGATTCTCTACAAAAACAAAAACAAAATGTGTAATTTTTAAGTCTTATTTTTTTGGGTAAGTTTTAATTAAAAGTTTCTCTATGTGACAAAAAATAAACGAGTTCGACTCGAAACAAAAAAAAAGTGTGTGTGTCTTAGAGTGGTTGTCTAGTACCAGAATAGTTAAGTTGTTTTTAAAAAAAAGCATCACAAAAACTTCAAAGTGTAAATATAAAGTTTAGTCGACTAAACAAGTCAACTTTGTTTTTAATCAAATAGAAGAAATATTTAGTTAAACTTTAATTTTTCAGCAACAAAGTAGTGTCTCTCTCTCTCTCTTTTTTGTTTTGTTTTGTTTTTTAAAAGAAATTTTTTTGTTATCTCTAGTTGTTGTAAGATTGTTTTTAAAGTGACACATTTTGAAAAAAAAAAAAATATTTTCTTAAAATTTTTTAAATTAATTTAAAATACATAAACAAATAAACAAAAATTTTAACAAAATTTATTTACCCGTTTGTTTAAAGTTTTAATTTGTAACATTTTTTTAACGTAAAAGCGGTCGGTCTCTTCTATTTGTGTAAATTTACAGTTAAATTGAAAGCCTATTTTGTGCAACGTGGTTTCCGTGTAACAAACTTGTAATTCTTATTGTGACCAAGTGTCTCTTGAAAAATAAAAAAAAAGCTTGCTTGAACTTATCTGTGTTAAATGGGATGTAAATTATATGAAAAAACTTGATAACTTGTAAAGCTCCAAGGAGCCAATAGAATTGTAAAAATTAACTACTTACCAGTGCCTTAAAATGTAAACGAAACGTTTTTGTGATGAAAAAGTTGGTTTAACAACCCGAAACAAATGTAAATTTACGAACACAGTTTTGTTCTTTGGTCTGAATGACTCAGTTTAATGATATTGTGTAAAAAGTTCATCTATAAATTATTTTTAACTACTTGAATTTGTAAATCCTTGAAAATGTATTTAAAGTAAAATTTTAATGCTCTTTTGTAAAATTCTGAACAAAACGTTCCCCGTCCTGTCATTAACATGTCAAATGTAACCATTTAAACTTTTGGTGAAAAATTAGTGACTTTAATCAACCATTGGTTGTAGAAATCAACATTAAATGATGTACATGTAAGTAGAGTGTAATTTTAGAACAAGATTGTTTTCAATAAAATTTATTATTTTTTAAAAATTAATGTTTATTTTTAAAGTAAAAAATATTTTTTTGTAGTTTTATTCGGGTGTAAAAAAATAATCAACTTGTGGATTAAAGTGTAAATTCATCATTCAGTAATGAAAATTGTATCAACGTAAATTTCAATCAAGTATTGATTGTATCGTAAACCTTCATCGTTTAACTTCAATTTGTAAATATATATCTAGTAAATTAGTGTGTTTGGATTTATTCAAACTTTGTTAAAATTTAAACGAGTTTAAATTTAATTTTTTTTGTGCCATAATATTGGACACATTTAGGAGTAACGACTGTTAAAAGTTTTGCAGATTTTAAAGAATTTAGAACATTTAAGATTTTATTTGACATTATAATTAAAGTATTTTTTGAGCAAATGCAACAAGGTAAGTACATTTAAAAGGTGAGTTATCTTTTATATTATTTTATTAAAATTCAATTTTGATCAATAAAATTAATTAATATGAATTTTGTTTTATTTCTCTTGTTTTAATCAAATTTTCTCGATAAAAACCTGCTTAAAATTTAACAATGAAATCATACACCTTTTTAAAATACCTGACTTGATGCTCCAAAGATAACCAACATCCTATC
Organism: Brachionus rubens; assembly: GCA_022207745.1. NCBI lineage: Eukaryota > Metazoa > Rotifera > Eurotatoria > Ploima > Brachionidae > Brachionus > Brachionus rubens. The sequence continues at coordinate 817,757 of JAJVHD010000020.1, read as the reverse complement.
GTTTTTCTTTTTTACAAAAACTAAAATTTTTAAGACCAATAATTTGTTTAAATTTTTCAAAATATCAAAAATTGCAGCATTCTACCTGATTCCACCAACAAAATCAGAAAAGCCCAAAAAATTCCTTTATGTTCAATATAAATAGGTCAAAATTCCTTCTTTTAATTAATAATGATCAGAGGCGCCCAAAAGTGCTTTTGAAACATTTGCACCTACCCGCAACATTTAACTAAATAAGCAGCTCTCAGATCATGTTCCAAAATTAAATTTTTTTAAAAGAAATAGAAATCTTGTACTAAAATTATCTAAGACCATCGCTTTAAAGTACTCAATAAATAAGGCTCTAAAGTATTTCAGCATTTTATAAATATCAGACAGGAAGATAATTATAGATCATCTGAGGTTATCACTTTAGGAGGAGATACTTCTTTTTTTTCAAATTAAGTCATCAAAAACTACACGACACCCTCATGTAACCAGTGATTAGATATTGATTAACAAGTCATAAAATCTTCATTACCTCTAATTTTTTATCCATTAAATACTCTTAAAAAAAATTTTAACGTAAATTATAAGTACTAAAATCTTAAAATGAGCTTTAGAACCATATTGACTTAAGTATTATTTTTTTAGTACCTCATAGTGTGCTGGTCGTTCACGAATGCAAAAATATTGGCTTTATCTGTAAAATATAATAAAAATAAATTTGTTTTTTTACCAAGCAAATTAAATAACTTTAAGCATCATATAGCATCTTATATCTTTAAGCATTTTTGGAAATTTTTAACAAAAAATAGAAAATTATTGACGTCTCTGATGCCGAGACCTACTTGAAAAAAAAACCCTTCTAATTTTTGTAAAATAACTCATGAAATCAGTTTTCTTAGGTTTTCAAATACCAAGATTACGTAATTAAATCAGAAATATTATTTTGTTTAGGTTTTGTTGCGTGCGAACTTTTTCCTTTGCTTAGAACTGAGTAAACTCTGGAAAATTTTTTTAAATGTAAGGATTCAAGTCAACAAAGGAAGATTGTTTTTTCACAAACTAAATTTTAGCCTTAATCTTCAAATAGAGCGTGGGCAATAAAAAAACATGGATTGCATCAGCATCTTGTAATCATTACTTTCAATTGATAAATTCTTAATGTAGGAATAAAAAAAATTGATCTAATTTCACTTTTGTTTGACTTCTTCGTTTTTGCATTGATGTGGTGTATCCATATTCCATACCGGTGATTCGTTTTATTTTATGTCATAATATGTTTTTCACACTGTGTGGAAAATAGTAATATTCATATTAACTTCATTATATTACAGTGTTTATATTTAAATTTTTACATTTGGCGCTAGAGAACGTTATAAGAATAAATGGTCTCACGCTCTACCAGTGTCTCTAACGATTTGGCTAGTGCTCATCTACTTTCTTCAACGCTTCATTTCACGCTCTATCAAGTAACACTTACGCGCCTCTAACGAATTACAATGTTTATTTATTTAGCACTTCCTGGCGATTTTATAAAAAAGTAAATTTTACTTAAGGATATCCAAAAGTTTTGACGTTTGATCAATAATTCAATTAATATTAATTTTTTTTGATAAAATTCATGCATAACCATGCTCTCCTTTTTATTAGCTTTCTAATGTGTGGTCGGCTAAACAAATTAAATACGTGTTTCAAATGTTTCAGTTCATAATTTGAAACCCACATTTCTCAAAATTTCAAAAATGAATAAGAATCACGTAAAATGCTATATTTTGATCAGACATAAGATAAATATTAGAGCAGCATTAATCCATTCCGAACTTTTGGCATCAATGGGAGATATTGAAACCCTTCGAAACGTACGGTCGAAAGATGGGTTGAACGTTTCAAGAGTGGCGTGGAGTCAGTCAAAGATGTTGATCCGATTAAAGCGACTAATTCGTCAAATGTTAATCAAATTCGACTGCTAATTGAAAATAACCCTACAAATTCTACGCAAATTGTTGATCCCCCATGAATTGAACAAGAATCAACAGAAAAAAAGAGTTGAGATTTGTCTCAAAAATTTAGACCTTTTAGAGACCCAGAGATGGCGTTTATGTGTTACAGGAGATGAGTCATGGATTTACCACCTTAAAATTGGAAACAAAGCATCTAATCAAGCTGAGTTCCTAAGGGCCAAAGTCAGCAAGCTGTGGTAAAACGCAACCAATTTGAGCCGAAATGTATGGTGTGTCTTTATAAAAGGGAGTAAGTGATTTAATAGAAATTTAGTTGATCGAATTAATTTGGTAGAAAGAAAAAATCATTTGATAGAAATGAAACAAGATAGAAAACGTGTGATAGAAATTTCTTTTGATTGAAAATTAATTGATTGAAAATTAATTGATTGAAAACTTATATATTAAAAAATTTATTACCGTAAATTCTTGCCCACTTCTCTAAGAACAAAGGCGAAACTGAGGTTTGTTCTATATGGAACTAATACCATCGAAACCATGTTATAACAATTTTTTTAATTTTTTTAGAATAAACCACAACTCCTGACTTAAGACTAATCGAAAGGATGCCTGCGAGTTAGAATAAAAACAAAAAAATAAAATTTAATTAATTAATTTTTCATCAATTTCGAAATTAGTTCCACAATTTTTTGAATTTATTCCAAAAAAAATACAAAAAATTAAGCGAACATTCGAGCTTACTCTTAGTCTTAAGTAAGGAGTTGAGGTTTTTTCTAAGAAAATTAAAAAAATTGTTATAACATGGTTTCGATGGTATTAGTTCCATATAGAACAAACTTCAATTTCGCCTTTATTCTTAGAGAAGTGGGCAAGAGTTTACGGTAGTAAAAATGTCAATGAAAATCTGGGTAATCGTTTACTTTTCAGTTAAAGATTACGAACAATATCTACAATTTGTTTTCTACCAGATTTTTTGCCGCTTGGAATAGTACGAGATCGTAACCGCAGAGGAGAATCTTTAGACCCAGAGTCGATAGAGGGGGTACCTTGTACTTCTTTCGCTACACTTTTTTAGCTAGTCAAAAAATAAATTGTTGCAAAGATACTGTACTTGTTTCGAATTTTTACCATTTGCGAAGCCGTAGCGATGCAAAGCGCACCCTAAGCAAATCATACAATACTGAAGGCGGACCTTAATTGTTGCGTACCCAAAGTTTTTGATCTAAAAGGAGAGCCGATAGAGAGGTTTTCAAACCTCAAATGATCCAATTAGACTTTTTATAAAATTCTATCAACTAATTTCTAGCAAATCAAGTTTCTATCAAATAATTGGTTCACACTTTCAATCAAATTTTTTTCTATCAAATGATTTCGACCAAAAAATTGTCTTTTTCTATGAAATAATTTTCTATTAACTCATATAGTGCCTTATAAAAACAACAGGACCAGTTTTAGTACATGTAGTTCCTAGGAGACAGCCTATAAATTACACCTATGTGATTTTTGGTTATTAAATGAAAATAAAACGCTTACGCGACCTACAAGTGAATAACTCTTGGAATCCCAAATTAAAGAGATACTTAATTCGATCCCTTAAGAGGAGTTTCAAAGGATCTTTTAAAAGTGGGCTGAGCGGATGAAACTTTGCATAGAGAATTAAGGCAATTACTTTGAACACCCAAAAAAAACAAAATCAAAAAAAAAATTTTTTTTAGCCTTTTTTAACTCGAACGTCGGATACCCTTAAGACAAATAAAAAAAACTGTACCAAAGGCAAATGTATCCTTTGCAAACAATAAATGCTTATTTTGGAGTGAAAAAAAAAATTCAAGATTGATCGATGTTAAAAATGGCTCATGAGGTTGTTCCTCAATTTTAATCCCATAATCATCGAGAGAATTAATTATTAAAAAAGGATTTCAAGTAGAAGAAAACTAAAGAGAGTTCGAAAAGAAAATTAAATTCAAATATTATGGGACATAGTCTAAACAGAATCAATCAAAAACAAAAACTTTCAGCGAGCTTTTATTTTCTTTGAATATTACACATAATTAAATTAAGGTTCTCACGAATTTAGGATTCAAAATTCATGTTATTTTTTTATTGCAAAATAAATGAAAACGTAAAAAAAGCAACTTACAAAAAAAAGAGAAAATTAAAATAAAAGTAACACACTTGCAAATTTAAAAGAAAGCAAGAAAAAAAAGGCTCAAAGCTTTAAAACACGGTTGTCATAAGAACGATATTTTAGTTGCTAAATAAAGTTGGTAAAAAAAAAAATTATTTTTTCTAATTAATATTTTTTATTTATTCAAATTGCCAATGTTTAGCATGTCGAAATATTAGCTGAGAATTATTATTTAATAAATTTGTAGACGCAAGTTGAATAATGTCGATTGTAAACAGCCTAAAAGATTATTATTTATTTATTTAGATGTAATATCAAAAAATGTCTAAAAACGATTTGACTCAAATGGATGAAAGTGAACGACAATTTCACTTCATTCAAGCATTGAAAAAACTCGATTTTTTTCAGATTAAAAATTTTGTAAGTTTCGAAGAAACTAATCTGAAAAGTTTAGAACCAAAATCGGACGGAAACGAATCCGAATTCAGTTTAAACGAAGAAGAAACTATAGAATTTAATAAAGAACTTTCTACTTGTAAGTTTATTTTTCAAAATTCTTGTTAATTTTAAACTTAAATATAATTTAAGTAAGTGAAATTTCAATAGAGAAAGCTTACAAACGACCAATCGATATTATCAATGAAAAAATATCAAAATTAGATTTAGCATTTTCTCAATTTGATGAAATAAAACCAGTTGGTCGCCCTGAAAGCTATGAAATAGTACCAGATGCAAAAAAAAGGGAATTATTAGCAAGACTTAAAGGTTTTTTTTTTAATTTTAAATTTGTCCATTTTTGGTCTAATAAAAGCTCGTTCTTTTTAAGAAAAACAAGAGAAAGAAATCAATCGATTCGGTGGTGTTTATTCATTGAAAAATGTTATTTACAATAAAAAAACGAATATTCCTCTATCGTTTTCAATGGTAATATATATCCCACGAAATCTAACTAGTTTACTTTTAATAGTTAGAGTTTGTATTTCCATTTTAACTAAGTCTCGTCGTCTAGGGTAAATTTTGAGTACTTAAAACCTATACCACTCTATATAAACTAAACAAATTAAAGATTGTGAAAGCCTTCAAGTTCAATGCTTCGAAGGGACTGATGTTAAAATAATATCCCTTTTTTTAAGTTCTTGATCTAAACATATTCTATTTTAAAGAAAATTGAAGAACAAGATTCAGCAAAAATACCAAAATTAGTAGAGCTTTATCAATACACAAAATACGACAACCGGAATGTAATTGATTTACCTCATGATGTTGTTCTTGATGATGTTCTAACCAAAGTTCTCGAATCGATTATCATTTTAGAAAGACAAGTATGTCAAACTTTTTTTTTTCTAAGGTTTACCAAATCAAAATTCTAAATTGAATTGCGCCTGTGCGATTCGGAAGAGTGTCTTAATTAAATCTATGACTTGGGTGAATCTATGACTTGGGCATTGTGAAGTTTAGTACAAAAAAACAGAACAATTTTGAAAAATTGAAATAATTTTTATTCGTTGGCCTTATGATGAATCTGCGCATGTAACAAAGTGTAACAAACTTTGTTACACCATTCAGCAAACTCTGCAAAAACTCTGCAGTCTAATTGCGCATTTAGTTATAATACTTTTTAATAGTGTGCATTTTGCAGAGACTTTGCATAAATTTAGCAGAGGTTGCTGAATGGTGTAACAAAGTTTGTTACACTTTGTTACATGCGCAGATTCATCATAAGGCCAACAGAATAAAAATTATTTCAATTTTTCAAAATTGTTCTGTTTTTTTGTACTAAACTTCACAATGCCAGAGTTTACGGTAGTAAAAATGTCAATGAAAATCTGGGTAATCGTTTACTTTTCAGTTAAAGATTACGAACAATATCTACAATTTGTTTTCTACCAGATTTTTTGCCGCTTGGAATAGTACGAGATCGTAACCGCAGAGGAGAATCTTTAGACCCAGAGTCGATAGAGGGGGTACCTTGTACTTCTTTCGCTACACTTTTTTAGCTAGTCAAAAAATAAATTGTTGCAAAGATACTGTACTTGTTTCGAATTTTTACCATTTGCGAAGCCGTAGCGATGCAAAGCGCACCCTAAGCAAATCATACAATACTGAAGGCGGACCTTAATTGTTGCGTACCCAAAGTTTTTGATCTAAAAGGAGAGCCGATAGAGAGGTTTTCAAACCTCAAATGATCCAATTAGACTTTTTATAAAATTCTATCAACTAATTTCTAGCAAATCAAGTTTCTATCAAATAATTGGTTCACACTTTCAATCAAATTTTTTTCTATCAAATGATTTCGACCAAAAAATTGTCTTTTTCTATGAAATAATTTTCTATTAACTCATATAGTGCCTTATAAAAACAACAGGACCAGTTTTAGTACATGTAGTTCCTAGGAGACAGCCTATAAATTACACCTATGTGATTTTTGGTTATTAAATGAAAATAAAACGCTTACGCGACCTACAAGTGAATAACTCTTGGAATCCCAAATTAAAGAGATACTTAATTCGATCCCTTAAGAGGAGTTTCAAAGGATCTTTTAAAAGTGGGCTGAGCGGATGAAACTTTGCATAGAGAATTAAGGCAATTACTTTGAACACCCAAAAAAAACAAAATCAAAAAAAAAATTTTTTTTAGCCTTTTTTAACTCGAACGTCGGATACCCTTAAGACAAATAAAAAAACTGTACCAAAGGCAAATGTATCCTTTGCAAACAATAAATGCTTATTTTGGAGTGAAAAAAAAAATTCAAGATTGATCGATGTTAAAAATGGCTCATGAGGTTGTTCCTCAATTTTAATCCCATAATCATCGAGAGAATTAATTATTAAAAAAGGATTTCAAGTAGAAGAAAACTAAAGAGAGTTCGAAAAGAAAATTAAATTCAAATATTATGGGACATAGTCTAAACAGAATCAATCAAAAACAAAAACTTTCAGCGAGCTTTTATTTTCTTTGAATATTACACATAATTAAATTAAGGTTCTCACGAATTTAGGATTCAAAATTCATGTTATTTTTTTATTGCAAAATAAATGAAAACGTAAAAAAAGCAACTTACAAAAAAAAGAGAAAATTAAAATAAAAGTAACACACTTGCAAATTTAAAAGAAAGCAAGAAAAAAAAGGCTCAAAGCTTTAAAACACGGTTGTCATAAGAACGATATTTTAGTTGCTAAATAAAGTTGGTAAAAAAAAAAATTATTTTTTCTAATTAATATTTTTTATTTATTCAAATTGCCAATGTTTAGCATGTCGAAATATTAGCTGAGAATTATTATTTAATAAATTTGTAGACGCAAGTTGAATAATGTCGATTGTAAACAGCCTAAAAGATTATTATTTATTTATTTAGATGTAATATCAAAAAATGTCTAAAAACGATTTGACTCAAATGGATGAAAGTGAACGACAATTTCACTTCATTCAAGCATTGAAAAAACTCGATTTTTTTCAGATTAAAAATTTTGTAAGTTTCGAAGAAACTAATCTGAAAAGTTTAGAACCAAAATCGGACGGAAACGAATCCGAATTCAGTTTAAACGAAGAAGAAACTATAGAATTTAATAAAGAACTTTCTACTTGTAAGTTTATTTTTCAAAATTCTTGTTAATTTTAAACTTAAATATAATTTAAGTAAGTGAAATTTCAATAGAGAAAGCTTACAAACGACCAATCGATATTATCAATGAAAAAATATCAAAATTAGATTTAGCATTTTCTCAATTTGATGAAATAAAACCAGTTGGTCGCCCTGAAAGCTATGAAATAGTACCAGATGCAAAAAAAAGGGAATTATTAGCAAGACTTAAAGGTTTTTTTTTTAATTTTAAATTTGTCCATTTTTGGTCTAATAAAAGCTCGTTCTTTTTAAGAAAAACAAGAGAAAGAAATCAATCGATTCGGTGGTGTTTATTCATTGAAAAATGTTATTTACAATAAAAAAACGAATATTCCTCTATCGTTTTCAATGGTAATATATATCCCACGAAATCTAACTAGTTTACTTTTAATAGTTAGAGTTTGTATTTCCATTTTAACTAAGTCTCGTCGTCTAGGGTAAATTTTGAGTACTTAAAACCTATACCACTCTATATAAACTAAACAAATTAAAGATTGTGAAAGCCTTCAAGTTCAATGCTTCGAAGGGACTGATGTTAAAATAATATCCCTTTTTTTAAGTTCTTGATCTAAACATATTCTATTTTAAAGAAAATTGAAGAACAAGATTCAGCAAAAATACCAAAATTAGTAGAGCTTTATCAATACACAAAATACGACAACCGGAATGTAATTGATTTACCTCATGATGTTGTTCTTGATGATGTTCTAACCAAAGTTCTCGAATCGATTATCATTTTAGAAAGACAAGTATGTCAAACTTTTTTTTTTCTAAGGTTTACCAAATCAAAATTCTAAATTGAATTGCGCCTGTGCGATTCGGAAGAGTGTCTTAATTAAATCTATGACTTGGGTGAACCTTAAACCAAAGTGTATATTTCATTTTTTTTCAAAATAGCCTAGTTACCGCGAATTTTTGAGCAATTTAATATTCAGTGAGCCATGTAAATTTGTTATTCATGTAAGAGTTTAATTAATTATTTTGTAATAAAACTTATTGATTTTAAATTGGTCTAGGACACATTTTGGTGGTGTTTTTTGCAACGATACCAAAAAATGCCGTCTATACAATTTGAATATTTTAATAGAATATCAGAGAATTATGTCAAACTTTTGTTCACTTTAATGGAACCGAGATACCGTGAAAATTTTTTCAAAACATTTGCAGATTTATTAGCCATGTGTGTTTACACTATTTTTTGTTCTTGTTTTCCTCAATCGTACATGACCCATTTCAACGATGATTTTAGAGAATTTATTTGCAATACTACTCATACCTGGATTAGTGGTATCTTATTAATTTTTTCATTATTTTTATAAATAAACTTCACTTATGATTTTTTAAATAGGGTGCAAACCAATTCCAAGGTCATATTCGAATTGGAATTTTAAATTGCTTGATCCGTCTGCAGCTGTTTTTGCTCAAGAAGTCCTCAATAAAAAACAAAATAATATTCTCAGCGATGTCTTTAACACAGACACACCAAATCAAAGTATTACGCATAGTAAAAATCATAGTCGAATTAGTAATTTGAATTCGTCTCTTGATAAAAAATCAAGTAGCACAAGCTCAATGTTGAAAAAAAAACACCATGTCGAATCAAGTGTGCTAAGTGAAAGTATTTCAAATAAATCGTCAAAAGCTAGCAAACCGGTTGTAAACAAAACTAAAAAAGAATCTCATCCTGCAGGGTAAAACAAAAAATCAAGGCTTCAAGTTCTCCATTTTCTTTTTTAATATTAAAAACCAAGTTGAGCTCCAAAATATTTTCAAATATTCTTGAGAGTGTTGAAGCCTTTTATGCATAAACATAAAAATGCCACTTAACTTAAATTTATTTGAAGTCGAGGACCTGAGTTTGAAAATTGTTTATTTGACATATATGGTAAGAGTCCATTAGTCGAATTGTATTTGTATAACTTCAATGCTCGCAAAATAAACAATGCTGAAACATTAATACGTCATTCGAGTGTTGTAGAACTGCCTCCACTCAATGCACCAACTTATGACGATTTAATAGATGAATCAGTACGAAAAATAAAAAAATTGGAAAAAGAATTAAAATTGTATTTTATTTGACAAACAATCAAAATAAAAATATTTTCTTTAAAATTTTATATTTTCAAAGGGTTTCAACAAAACAAAAGAATGAACACTTAAAGTTTGTCAAAGAAAGACGTAATTCATTACGAGAATATCAAGACAAGCTAGAAAAAGTATTATCGAATCAACGAGAAGTGGCAATTATTGGCGATATTATAACAATGAACTCTAAAGTAAGATTATTTATTTTTTTAAGCCTTTTTTTTTTCTAAAAATATTTTTCTTTTTAGAAAGATCCAAATTCAACACATTTTGCATTGGATTTGGCATTCAAAAAAGCAATAGCAAACACAAACAAACACTAGAGAACAAGTGTTTATTTAACGGGAAAAAAAATGTTTCAAAAAGTTTATCTAGCAAATAATAACAACATTTTAAATGACATAAATTTAGAAAAAAATAAGGTTTCTATAGCAATATCTTTTTATGTAACTTTTTTGTTAAAAGGATAATTTATTTGAATAAGGAAAAAGTGTTTTTGGAAAGCGAAAATAATTAAAAAAAATCTATTTTTATTGAATTGAAAATGTAACTTTTTTTTTAAATTTATTTTTTAAATATTTACAATAAAAATTTGAGTTTACACCTTTTCATTAAACAAAACATATGCAAATTGAAACAGTGCTTAAAACAACAATGTTAAAAGAAACCCTATCAAGTGTTAGTGAATATTTTCTAAACATCAAAAAATTTATAAAGTAAAGGGAATAGTCTGTAATAGGAATACAAAAATCACTTTCTTTTTTTTCTTTTTTTAAATCACGAAATGCAATCGAAAAATTTTGTTTAAATCTCTTAATTAGACTTTTGAATTCGAATTCATAGAAATTCTGACAAGCAAAAAAAATATAAACAATTTCTCACAATTAAAAAAGTAAATTTATGGAAACTCTTTTTCGATTTAAAAAAAAAATTCACTTGTTTGTAACTATGGATTTGTTAATTTTTAATTTTTCTTTTTTTTTTCTCTTACGAAAAATTACCTTCTTAAAACTTCTTTTCCTTAAATCGTTTTTTTTTGCTTTCATTTTTGTGCATTTTTTTTTTCTTGAGTGTATTCGGCAAGACTTAAACAATTAGCAAAAAAAAAAAAATTGTCAAAGATTTTAGGTCTTGAAAGTAAATTTAAATCTAATTTTAATATACTCGAATAAGAAAAGGTACATAAAATAATTAAAGAAAAAAAGTATCAACTACTTTTTTACAGCTCAAATGTGAGTTGTCACAAGTTTATTTAAAAAAAAAATAAAAGTTATTGTTTGAGAATTCTTAAAAATTTTAATAATCAATTTTTTTTATTAATTTTAAGGAATTTCAATAGCAATTATGTTGAATCCGAAATAACAGGATCTGTCTAAAATTTAAGTTTATCGGAAAATTGTTTAATTATGTTGCGGTTTCGTTTTGATTAAATTAAAATATTTTCTTATTGAACACTTGTAAAAGGAAATTAAATTTGTTTAAAATATTTTTAAATTCTCGAGAGTCATTTTTTAATGTTTGATGAAACGAAATGTAATTTTCCTCTCGAAAATGGTCACAAACATTAAAAAATTAGTAAAGCTTTTTCGTAAGCCCAATACATTCCCAAAAACAATCCACTGAGCAGTAGCTTTAACACAATTTGTCCTAACCCAGCTTTATATTTGGCTTTGGTCATTTAAATTTGTCCCGTATGCAGATCCACTGAGAATATGTCATGTAATTTAACTCTCATTTTTTGCAATAGCCTAAAGGTTTTGTGTGAAAAAAGGAAATTTGCAAAATATTTATTTTAAAAACAATGAAAGAAAAAATTCCAATGTAAACATTACCTAACATGTTTTAATATTTGATTTTAAAACAAAAAAAAAATGTAAAATCGATTTTAAAATCAAAAATTTAAGCACGAAAGTTGAATTTTGTTTAGAATGCTTAAGAAAACTTTTCTTAAGAGTGTAGCAACGATATATTACCAAAATATTTTCTCTATTTCATATTTTTTTTTTTTTACTTTACCCTTGGTTATTTTGGTTCAAATGTTTTAACAGATTTAAGTATAATTTTCATTGTTTTTAAATTACGTTTTGTGTTTTTATTTTTTTTCTCTTTAACTTAGAGCTAAATGAATTAAATTAAATAATGAACAAAATCAATATTTTAAAATTAAATTTTTCATAAAAATTTTCCAATTTGAAAAAAATTCTAAACTCGATTAGAGTAAAAAATCAACAATGGTGTCTTCAGTTGCCAATAAAGATTTAAGTCACGAATGGGAAAATGAGCGATATAAAGATTATCAAGTAAAAGCAACAGCAAAAAAAATATTTTTTATTTCAATTTTTGAAAAAATTTTTTTTTAATTTTTTAGGAATCAATGCAAAATTTTCAAAGCTCAGCTAAATCTCAAGAATTAAGCCAAAAACAATCTAAAAAGTCAGCAAAACAAGAGATTTATTTGCCTAAAACTCGACTAAGTCGAACTGGACAACTATTGCTTTTCACTGCAGAGGACTATGATAAAGAACTTTACGAGACTCGTATAAACTCGATGCTTGCTAAAAAAGCTTATACGAAAAAATGGCTCGATGACGTTGATCATGAATTAAATTTGGAGACATCAAAATTTTTAGATGAAAGAGTAAATATTTAATCGAATTGATTAATAATTTAAATTTAATTAATTAAATTAAAGCTTGACGAAAATTTGAATACATTCATCAATAGTCGCAATAATCGATTGACTAAAATTATGGGTAAAAATAGTAAATATCTCATTCAAGACTTAAAAGTTAAATCAGGGTATTTAAAAAAATTCACTTGTTTTTTTTTTTGTTTTGAATTTTAATGTTTATAATCAAGGAGAGACAGACGGTTACAAAGAGCTTCTTATTTAGAATATTTACCGAGTGATTTTGATCCTAAAAATGAGCTCGCCGATGCACTTAAATCAATTAATAATACACAACCTAATTTTGAACGTACATCTAGTAGTCATCAAAATAGATATTCAGCATTTTCGTATGCTGAAATTGCCGATTGTAATGATACAAGTGATGATGAAAAAACCGAAAAAGCCCCATCTGTGTATGTATTTTAAAATTTAATTTATTTTTTCCAAATCAAGTTCTTTGAACAATTGATTCAGTTCTGACATTCAACTTGCCAGTTCATTTGAATTTTTGAATGCTAGTTTTGAAACAGAGAAAATGACTTTTTTAAAGACGCAAAAATTAAAAGCACATAGAGGTTTAATCTCTTTATTATTATTAAGCCAAGTCATAAACCAGTACTATAAAAATGTTCCTCTCATCAAGAGCTTTCATATGGTGCTCATTAAATTAATGTTTTATCTTAGCTTACTTAAGTAAAACCAATAAAAGGATAAAAAAGCTCACACACGTCCACTGGAACCCATGCACATCCCCAACACATACATGATTTTTACATATCAATCGATAGAGAATTATACGATAAAAAGGGAAGTCTCAGTCCTTTGTTTTCCCCAAATTTTCTAAACAACGCCAAGAACCCTTTAGAATCTGGACACCCATTAACATTTTCTTGAGACCAATATAAAATGTCATTAAGGGCAGCAATCTTTTAAATTTATGCTTTCTATGACCTCGAATAAAAAAGCGCATTTTATTTCAATTGATTTTACTTTAGAAAACTAAAATAAAACATAAACAAAAAAATAAAAAATTTACCCTCTTTGTCCTTTTTTTAAAAGTGTTTGCTTTTCAGGTTTACCGTGCTCTTAGTAAAATTTTTGATTCATATCACAGTGGTTCGAATCGAAGACAATGGGGCGTAAATTTTCTAACATTGTAAATGTCAACTTGCGAGTCGTGGTGACTTAAAATAAGGGTTCCGAAAAGGGCAAATGTAGAAACTGAAGCGATCGGCTCATTTGAGTTAGGTGTCGTTTCGGTCGTTGAAAAAAAAAAACTTGACTCTAGCACGAACCCTCTAAAGATTCTTAAAGATTAATCTTGCAATCTCCTCGTTTCAGTTATCGTTTCCAACTTAAAACGATTTCTTAAAATGAGCATGTCAAGAGATTAAAAGGCCAACAGTCGATTTTAGACATCCTAGTTCTTCAAGCCTAGACCTTAAAAATTACAGAATCACTTTTACTATCACATCGTTAAAAAAAAGTAACTTCCATATTTTAAAGTTAAATTTTTTTTTTGGAAAATTGTGCTAATTCGGTTGTTTCTGTTACATAGAAGTAAACGTTATTTAAAAAATTATATTTTTAATCTTAAAGGCTATTCGAAAATACGCTTATCGTATTTATTGTGTAGATATAGTCACTCAATATAAATATTAGTATAGAGAATAGTCTCTTCTACTAGTAAAAAGCTTACTTCTATGTAACTTCTATGCTTCTTATTTGCCAATTTTGCGTTTTTTAAGTTTTTTATTCGGAATATCTGAGATGAGCTTCATTTAATTTTCGAATTTACGTGATTTTTTTTGCTTTAAAGGAATGTATCAAGATTATCAAGTCAACCGATTCTTTCAGCTCAAAATCTAATCAACAGACTAAGTTGTACAGCAAACACTGGTTATTTAATACAAGGTATTTATTTCTATTATACTTAAAATCATAGAAAATAACCCATTTACATTTAGCTAAATCACCTGAGAAATCTAAAAGTCTTGAAGAAGTAGAGAAAAAAATTGATCCTGCTGTTGCAATTGAGCAAGAGAATGATTTGTTGATCAATTACAAAGAGACTTTTGATTTTCATTATTTGAAAAGTGAAAGTCAAAATGCTTTGAAGAAGATAGAAAGCTCTTCGGCAAAAGTTCAAGAGACAAAAAATGATAAAAAAATTAAAAACGAACCCCAAAAAAAAGTTTTAAATTCAAAGAAAATACTCGATAAACGTTTTGTTTTACGAGTTCAAAATAGTAGCCCAGTAAATACGACAACAAGCACTGAAAATTTAGAAGCAATATCTATAAAACAATCTAAATCGAATCCTAAAAATTCCGTTACAATCACTAAATCAAATAGTCAACGAAATTCAGCTACTTTAGTTCGGCCAGTTATGTTTTCAGGGGCTAGAAGAAAAACTCTATCACCTAAGTTAGATGATAATGATAATTCCGATAATTTAACTATTTTGGGGTCTAAAAAATTAGATAATGAAGAAAATTTACCAAATCTCTTACATCGAACTCAAAATTCGTTGTATTCTTCATTTGTAAATAATCGCACACCCAATACTCCACTACCTTCACATGACAAAGTATTGACATCGACTGGCCAAACATTTAAACCATCCGTTCATTTCAAGTCAATGGCAGATGATGAGACTTTAGAGCCAATAACAATAAGTGTAACTGAGATTGAGAATGAATCAACTGGTAACAGTATTAAAATAAGACGATTTTTTGATCGACAATCGATACGTATTAATAAAATGAATATAAGCAAAGATCCTAAGTTTAGTTTTATTGGTAGAGAAAATAAAAGTTTAAGTGCCCATTCGGCAAGAAGAAGAACAAATAGAAATGAGAGTCAAATGGATCCTCAAATTGAAAATTTTCCAATCAAATTGGTGACTAAAAATTCATCGACTAAAAATGAAGACCGAGCTAAATCGGCTCCATTAGAAACACAAGTTATTGATATTTCAAAAATTACTCAGAACGTTGATCCTAATTCAATCGAATCGAGTCGAATTCAAAGCGCTGCTTACGTTGATAATGAAAAAGAGAAAAATGATAATATCGATTTGAAAATTAATGCGACAGATAGACCTGCAAATGATACCGAGACTCAGAAAGCTTTTGAAAAATTAGACCTGATTGTCATTGAAGAGAATGAAGGCGGTGAAAAAATTGAGTTTAAGTCTGAAAATTTACAAAATGGTGAAATTAAAAATGAAGATGAACATAAAATTCAAGATGATTTTTCAGAAAATTTTCGAAATAGTGACCACGATAAGAATATTCATTCAATTGATTATGTTGATAACCTAAGCATTAGTTCGAGAATATCGTCACGAAAAAATAGTTACGAAGGAGATTGGTATGTCTATGATGAGAA
Source organism: Brachionus rubens (assembly GCA_022207745.1). Classification (NCBI taxonomy): domain Eukaryota; kingdom Metazoa; phylum Rotifera; class Eurotatoria; order Ploima; family Brachionidae; genus Brachionus; species Brachionus rubens. The sequence goes on along the minus strand of JAJVHD010000020.1, from coordinate 801,912 downwards.
TGGAGATAAACTCGATACAGAGAGTGAAGCTTATGAAAAGCTCATTCGAAGTGTAGATAATTCAGAGCAAGCAAATATGGGTTTAAGTTCTAATTCACTCAACGATTATCAAGAGATTATTATTGAAAACCGAAGAGAGTATGTTGATGATAACACGAAACAAGTTGAAGATGAGGCAAGGAACAATTCTTATTTTAATCCTGATCAAAGGGGACAAAAGTATTCTTCTGAAAAAATCGAAACAATTTTAGAAGAAAGTGCTGAAAATTCAAAGATGAGTTTTTTTCAAAAGAGCTTGGAGCAAATGACTTCTGAAAAACCTCAAGAACCCGAAATTCAAGCTGTCGCAAGCCCTGAAATCGCTGAAAAAATCATTGAAGAAAAAAGTAACGATGAACAGGCACAAGAGGAGTTTGCACAAGAACCATTAGTTAAAATAGAAAAGACCGAGAAAGCTGAAGAAATCCCATTGATTGAAAATAATCTCAGTTCAATTGAAGTGACGGAAACAGTTAATAAAGACTCTGAGACAACAAAAGATTCGACACCAAATGATGAAGTAAAACCTGTTACACCTCCTAGAGTAAACAGTCCAACCATTCCTTCAATCCAAGTTGATGAAATTGAAAAAGGAGTTGAGGCAACAAAGAAAGCACAAGTTGAAAGTGGAGATGAAAAAATAGAGGAATCTCCAAAAACTGAAAATGTTAATGAAGTCGAAGAGCAAGTTTCGAAAGATATCGATAGAGCTTCTCCTAAAATCTATGAAACTCTTCCAATTAAATCGGTACATTTTGCAGATTCTGGCTCAAGTCGAACTAGTTTTTCGCCCGTTAAAGAAACGCCAATTATAGAAAATCAACCAAATCCTGATGATCAAAAGATATCGATTTCGATCGTTATTAACCAACCAGAATTTATGGAAGAATCGAATAGTACGTTCAACAATAAAGATATTGAGAGTTTGATTGATAAAAATGAACCCGAACTAGTTGTTTTTGAAGAGAACGAAAATGATTATATTTTAAATAAGCAGAAAAGTGAGGATATCGAAGTTGAAAATAGAGAGGATTTGAAATCAAACTCAATCAATTCTAAAGAGCTAACTGAAATGACAGTCGCTAAAGAAATCACTTCAAAAGATGCCGAGGATCTAATGATAAAAATTGAACCGTTAATTGATACAAAACAAGAAGAAATTAAGATGAAATCGTCTGATAAAGCCATTTCATTAAACACTGAGGATGACCCAAAATCAAATGAGAGACAAATTAAAAAAGTTGAGTTTTCAAATAATATTACTGAAAAAATAATTCCAAATACAAGGACTTTTGATGAGTTACCAGCAACCAATAACTTAACCGATAATAAAAAAACAGAATCTGTAGCAATGTCTAAAATTCAAATGGTCGATTCTGTTGAATCAAATAAGCCTGCTGAAAAAAATAATGATAAGACGTCTACTCTTAATGCTCATCCTCCGGCTCAGAAACCTCCTACTAATCGGCCTTCATCAAGAGTTGTTCAGTCAAGTAAACAACCAGTTAAAATCAAAACAAATGAAGTTGATAAAAAAGAGACTCCAAAAATTGATCAAGCGTTAAAAGTTGAACAAATTGAGACTCCTAAGCCAGCTCCAAAGTTTGATTTTTCTAAATTCAATGACTTATTAGGAGTAAAAAAGGAAGAACCAAAAGAGGAAGAGATTAAATCAGAGCCTAAGAAATTCGTAAAAGAAAGCAAATTTGAGAAAAAAATGCGAGAAAAAAGAGAACGATACAAAAATTTTCCTTATTTACAAGTTCCATGGGATTCGGCAGAACCTATTGTCGATCAAGATGCTTACCGAGAAGCATTCACAGTACCAGGTAACTAAATTTTAAAATAATTGTCTTTATTGTATTTGAAAAATTTCTATTGTAGATGTTCTCAGTCCACTAATTCATACAATTGACCCTACAACAACATCTGTTGATGAGTTGGTTTTGGAAAGAAGAATACTCGAGGATAAAATTTTAGAATTAAGACAAGAAAAATTAAACATGTTAAAAAACTTTTTAAGGGCTCCTGATTTTACAGAGATTTTATATTTATAATTTTTAGATTGAACATGACAAATGAGGATCGAGCGAAACTAGCTAAAAAAAATGAAAAAAAGAAAGGCTCCAAAAAACAAGAAGTTGTTAAAGTAAACAAAGAAGCTGATCTTAAGGATAGAATAATAAGAGAAGAACGAATTCGATTACAACACGAGGCGCACAAAAAGCAGCTTGTAATATAAAGTTTACTCAAATAAAACCTAATTATTTGATTAATTCTTATTGTGCCAGGAAAGGGAACATGTTGGAAAACTGCTGGAAAATGCTATTTTTGAGAAAGAGAAAGAGACTCAAAATTTGAATAAAGAACTCGAAGGAAATCAAAAGGTAGTTTCAAGTGCAATTTTGAAGTGTTAATAACTAATTATATTCAAAAAGGAGCTTAACAGTCAATTAAATGGTATAATGGAACAAGTAAATTATTTGGAAGGTACTGAAGATCAAATAAGAGAAGCATTAGCTCAAGCTCGAACTGAATTACGTGAACGCATCAAAAAAAATCAACAAACAACAAGAAAAAATCTTAAAGAAATGCAAGACGAAAGACGTGAATCGAAATTATTTGATTTTAGTGTTAAACAAAAAGAACTCGAATGGTTGATTGGTATGTACACGGACTCGCCTGATGAGATCGCAAAAATAAAATCAAAACAGTCGGTAATTGAAGCTGAAATTGAACAATGGTTATTTCGTTTCGAAAATGATTGTATTGATCAAGAGAAAGAATTGGAAGACAAAGAAGCTGAAGAAGACAATTTGTTAATGACAATGGAGCACGAAGAAGAGGAAACAGCTTTGAGCTCTATAAAACAAGAACAATTTGAGCTATTACAAGAGAAAAAGAATTTGATTGAAAATTTTGAAGAAATAAAACACAAGATAATTCAACGAATGTAATTATTTTAAATTTTGTTTTTTTCCAAAATTTTTGGAATCAAGTCTTCTTTTTTTAAAGACAAAAAGTTACTGAAGAAAAACTTCACTTGGAAGAAGAGAAAAAACAATTCGAATTGAATATTTTGTTCAATATTGAAAAACAAAAGGAAAAGTTGATGGAAATAATGGTAGGATAAATTTAATTTGATATCAAAAATTAAAGTTTTGTATATTTAAAGATTGCAGAAGAAGAAGCAAAAGAAGAAATTAAAAAAGACCTTGAAAATTATAAGGAAAATTTACTTTTAAAAAGAGAGAAAAACTTGTCGCTTAAAAGCGATCTCTCATTTTTGACTCATTGCCATAACATCACTAAACCCCACGTTTTTTCGTATGTAATGCACTGGCCTATTGAACTTTTTGCAAAGTAAGATCATTTATTTATTTATGGTATAATGGATTTTCATTAATTTAATTTTTTTTTCTTCTCGTAGACCGTTTGACCAGGATAAATTTAAAAAGACAAAACCAAAAAAATGAAAGCTTTTTTATTAATTCATGAAAACTTTTGTATAAATATTATTTTTTTTTGTACTTAATTTATTTTTTTTTAATTTGAGCCTAATTCACAATTTAATAAAATTTTTGAAAAATATATTTTTATTTTAGATAATATACTTATTGCAAGATGGATTGCAACCTTAATGAACTCAAAAGGGTTCTCATTTAATGATTTAATTCATCCAAACAACCAGAGTTGTTCCTCAAGTCTCAAGTCTCAAGTCAAGTCCAAGTCACGACTTGACTTGATTAATTATTTAGAGCAAAAGTCAAGTCATGACTTGACTTGATTTTATTTTTCGTGAAAAAATCAAGTCACGACTTGATTTTTTATATAGATAAATTTTTTAAAGATGTCTTTTAATAAAATTTAAGATATGAAATCACTTATAATATCGAAAATTCGTAAGAATGTATAAAACACAAGTTTTTTTATCGTTTAAATGATTTTTAAAGAGAACAATTTCAAGTTTTTGCCACAAAAAGTAAAGTCAAGTCACGACTTGACTTGAAAAATTTGGAAAAAAACAAGTCAAGTCGCGACTTGAGGAACAACTCTGCAAACAACCAAACGTTAAAAAAAGATAAAAATTCCAAAAGCCTCTAAAACACTTATAAAGAGTAAAAAGTCACATCAGAAATTTTTTGTGCTAAAAAGAAAAATATTAAATTACTATAACAGTAGAACAAAAATCAATCATTGAAAAGTTAAGACGCAGACGGTTAAGTTGGGGAGTCATGCTTTACGAAGACCAGGGAAAGACCCCTCCAAAGTCTTTTTTTTCTTTGAACCTTAAATTAATCATGCTAAAGTAAAGCACGGACAAAAAACGTCAACCTATTTCAAATGTATATGCGGGTTACTATTCCTGATGAATGTTGAAAAACTTGCAGCGATCGAACTCTCTGGAAGAAACTTGTCCCAAAGATACACATTCCTCAATGAAACTTATTTTGTATCATTAATTCAGGGTGAAGATTAAATGAAAGTAAAAAATGGAATACCTGAAATTAACACATAAATTTTTATTGATGATAGGGCATAAAGGAAAATTTTTAAATTTTTAGTTAAGTTTTAGAAATTAGACAACTTTAGGCTTTTCATGAAGGAAATCTTCAGATAAATGTCAGAGAGCCTTCTAAAAAGGAAATCATCAATCTTGAAGTTAATAAGACGCTAAAATCTTTGAGCAATCTTTTAAATTTAAAGTCAAATTGATAACTTGAATTTAAGAAAGATTTTAAGTTTTAAAAATTTTGGGATTCTTTTAAGTCATAATTTTAAAGATCAATAATTTTTTAAAATTATGAAATCTTTTGATGAAAATTTTGTAATTTTGGTGCTGTTACGTCATTATTGGAAAAAAGACCTCACTGCAAAACAGCAACCCACGAAATGTGTCAAGTAGAAGGTGAGAATGTCCTTAAAGTAAGAAAGGCACAAGCTTTGTTCAATAAGTTTTACAGTGGTGATACTAGCCTTCGAAGGAAAAAGGGGTCTGTGAGACCAGTGCGTTTCGATCAGGACGCCCTGCATAAAAAAAATAATGTGTCGATTGATGTCGACAAAAAAAAACAAAAAGAATCGAAACAAAATAGGTGTCGACACATTATTTAAGTCGCGATGGCTTTTTAGCTAAAAAAAAAAAGGATGTCGTGTCGTGTCGACACAATTTTTTTATTGTGTCGGTAGATTAAAATCGACAAATTTAAAAAAAATACCAACACTAGTTGGACCTATCTCAGTCAGCCCTGCCAGTCGTTAAAAGAGGACGATTCGAAAAGAAGGTAATGTTGTGCGTTTGGTGGAATAACCAAGTAATAATAGACTTCGAACTGGTTCCTGGTGGTCGCACGATAAATGCTGACTTTTATTGTCAACAATTAGAACGAAAGTATTGTTCACTTCAAGCAAAATACCCTTCAACCGAAAGCTTGGTTTGTTTCTTCAAGATAACGCAAAGCCGGATACCGCTCGAAAAACCATGTAAAAATTTGAAGAGCTGGAAGGTATTGAACTTATCCCTCATCCAGACCTTTCTCCTTCTGATTATCATCTTTTCCGCTCTATGACTCATTTGCTTAGAGGACGGGATTTTACTAACCAAGACCAAGTTGAAGCTGGGTGCCTTGAGTTTATCATCCCAAAAAGCCAGAAATGGTACAAGAGCTGATAGACCATAGAGCATAATGGTCTATATTTTGAAGATTAGATGTTTACGGTTTTTTATACTTTAATAAAATACCCAAATTTTATGAATCACCCTAATATTTAATAATCTAGGTATAGATCATCACGTAAATAAGGAGCTTTTGAACACATGGTTTAAATTTAAATGAACTTCAATGTTGGGTACAAGTTCCTAACTCAAGTATATTTTGTTTTTTGAACAAAATCAAATGGACTTTGAATATTCCAAGGGTCCATTCAAGTGTCTAATAAAGCATTTAACTTTAGAATTTGGATCGTTAAAGAACAAAAGACAAAATTAAAACATCGTTTATTTTCATTAAATAAATAAATAAAAGTGATTTACATACAACTGAGCGAAATAATGAAATAAAATTCAAACAAGCTCGAAATAATTATGATAATTTGATTGGAAAAATAATTAAAATTAATAAAAAAATTTACAACAAACTTTATTTTTTACGCATTTTCTTCTCGATTTTGTTCAAAAAATGAAAAAAAAAAGAAAAAATTTTTTTATGAATTTTACTTTCCATATGTTTATGAAATAAATAAAAATCAAAAAAATGTGAGAAACTGCGAGCGAAACAACAAAAATATGAAAAAAACTAACCATTAACAACATCCTAACATTCACTATTAATTTTATAAAAATTTATTTAGAACAAAATTAACTTCTGATAAACAAAAACAAACGGCTTTTATGAAGTTTTTATTTAAAAAATTTTTTTTTCTTAGAAATTTGTAACTTAGGGATAGAAAAGAGAAAACAAAAACTCTCTTTAGGGACGGATATAATGAACATAGTCAATTACACATTTGATACTGAGCTAATAGGTTCCAAGAATCTCGGCACAAAACATCATCGAAATAGTCGCGTTGCTAACATTTCTTCAAAAAATCTTGCAACAACTAAAGAAGTTTGCAATTCGGAACACTTTACCACTCGTTTGCCTCACACTCTTAAAGAGAATGAGTACGATTTAAAAGATTCAAACATAAATAAAATATTCACAGCCCAATGGTTGGACGATCGAAAGTGTATCATGGGAACCAAGTGCAATAAACTTGTTATTCTAGATACTTTAACAGGAAAATATTCGATACAAAATCCTTTAAAAAGTCATCCAAATAGTAAGAATATTCAAAATCATTGTGGAATACATTCGATTTCAATGAACCCGTCTAGGACTCTTTTGGCAACTGGTGCTGAACATGTTAACGATATTGGCATATACAGTCTGCCTTCAATGGAGCCTGTTCTAGTCGGATTTAATGCTCATAAATACTGGATATTTGACATTGCATGGCTAGACGATGATCATGTTGTAACTGGAGCCGGTGACAATCGACTCGCTCTTTGGACTGTAAATAACAACTCTAAAAGTTATAACAAAATAAAATCAAATCGTATAAATTCATCAAGTTCATTGAATAAATCTGATAATTCTGAGTCATCCAAATCAAAAATACTTAATTATTTAGACGTTGATGGTCGTGTTGATAGGAACTATTTAAAACGAGCATCGCCAGCAAGTCCTCCAATAGGCTCTCGTATACCAGTTCGACTCAATCCGTTTCAGTCTTTAGTATCACCATCGAGTTCGTTCAATTCGTTTTTCGGGTTAAATCGACTCGGTAGCACGCCTAGTGCTAATCGTTTTAATTTTTATAATATTGAAAATTACATGCCTAATAATAATAATCGTCGATCGAGTTCATTGACACCTAGAAACGAACCAAGACAAGAAGACAACTCGAATGATCAAGATGATAACTTTATAAACAACGATAACATAACTGAAGACGAGGACGAAGAAGAAGAAGAAGAGAATGATCGAATCAATTTCGATGATTATCTATTCAGGTATTCGAATGGATCTAATTTGGATTTGAGTAATGAAGAAAATGATGATGAAGACGATGACAGTGATGATGAATTTGGTTATTCGAGTACAAGTTCATTTTTTAATTCATTTTCAAGTGAAGTAAACGAAGACGACGAAGAAGACGAAGATTTAAACGATGACGAAAAATTAAACACTAAACGTAGACGCTTAAATCAATTCGGAAATTTTAAAAATTCTCAACAACGTATCAAATATAAAACACCTACTAAAGTAATTAAATGCAAACAAAGTAAACGTATTCGAGCGTTGGCGTTCAATCCTAAACGTAATGAAATAGCTGCCATATCTATGAATGCAGCTTTTCATTATTTTGATATTAATAGATTTGAACAGGTAAGTTGCAACAAAAAAAATTTACGACGTCAATCCCGACTGCCGTCTAGTCCGTTAAATTTTTCTTAAACAATTCCCAACTACGGTCAGTTGAATCCTTTTCCCATAAACTATAACACCGCAAAGCTTTATCTTTAAAAGTAAGGCGCTACTTCGTCTACCAATACATCTAAGCTTATTTTATTCTTTTTGGCCAAATTTTCAACAACATAAATTCATTCATCCAAGATATCATTATCTGAGGCCTTAAACACTGGAATAGTTCTAACCAAGTCATTTTTTATCATTAACTGGTTAGGTCCCGATCTCGATTCCACGTTGGTTTCACTCTTTTCGATGTGAGTTCTCAAGGCTGCTTGCGTTTTTTCTGCTAATAGTGCGTCCACTTGATAAGAAAGTCTCTCTTGTTGTTCTTTTAGTTTATTAGTACCGTATTACCTTGCTACGAAGTGCATGCACTTAAAATCAAAAACCAAAATTTAGCCCATGCACAAGCTCCCATCACTCCCATGTTATAGTGGCCTTAAAAATAAGTCCGTGGTATATTTTTTAGTTTTTAAGTTTTAACGCAGCGTTTATTTTCAAATTTCAAATTTAAATACGGGCTTAAAACAGAAATCGGAGACATATTTTTTTTTTAATTTTTTAATCTATTTAAGGGTTTTGGTTATAAATGCCGGGCTTAATTGTGAAATGATCAAAAAATTCAAAAATTAAAAAAATTAAAATTTTTAATTCAAAGAATTTTTACTAAAAAAGCAAAAAAAATGGAATTTTTTTCGGTTTTAAGCCCGTATTTAAATTTGAAATTTGAAAATAAACGCTGCATTAAAATTTAAAAACTAAAAAATATACCACGGACTTATTTTTAAGGTCACTATAACATGGGAGTGATGGGAGCTTATGCATGGGCTAAATTTTGGTTTTTGATTTTAAGTGCATGCACTTCGTAGCAAGGTAATACGGTAATCGTGATATTATATTGTTCATAGTATTCTGATAGTCTGTAAATCAGGTCGATCATTCTCTTCTTTGCCTAAATTTTAAGTTTTAGGCAAAATTTGATTCTAAAATTATTTACGTGTTTATTCCATTCGAATTAACATTTATGAATCCTTAAGGCGATAATTGTAACACTTTACCTTTTCTTCGAGGTATATTTTAAATATTCAGGTCTTTAAAGTACTTAAGGATACGTCTGTTAGACTTGATTTGCGTAATGCTCTCCATTTTTTTAATAATAAAAAAAAATCAAGCTGAAATTTGAATTTTTTTTTGAAGAAAATTATCTCAAGGCGTAATGCATTTTATTTTATAGAATCTCCATTAAGTTAAACTTGATATTTTAAAAAAATCAATCAAGTCTGGTTTTTGATTTCAAAGATTCTTAAACTTTTAAACGGACTCCCGAGTTTCCGCCTTGAGTTTAAAGGAATGATTAATTTTTTGTTTTTTTTAAGAAATATACAAAAAAATTATCACCGTTGAAAGAAAACGTTTGTCTAACAATAAACAATGACTATTCAATCTATGCAGTTGGCTCAGCGTCTCATGTACAATTACTTGATGCAAACAACGCCCGAACAATAACATATCCAATTTTTATTAAAAAAGACATCGGTATTAATTCTGTAAATAAAAATTTCAATTTTTTTTAAAAAGTTAATTTTTTTTGCTCATTTAAGGTGTCAGATCATTGCACTTCCGTAATAATGTAGTATCAATTGGCACTGGTGTTGGTACAATTTTGTTCTACGATGTACGAGCGAATAAATTTCTATTCCAAAACGATGATAAAATTGAAAATCATTTATCTTTACAAACGACCGGCGGGTGGATCGTAAGTCTTCAAAAATTTTTTCATCAATCAAAAAAATTTCAAATTTCATTTTTTTTTTCAAGATGAGAAATGAAACCTATTACGAAAACTTATCGTACACAAACGGAACAGACAATTCTCATGCTATTTATTCACATTCATACGATCCAACCGGGTCCAAACTCCTAACAGTCGGAGGACCATTAACCATAAACTTGTATGGACATTACGCTGGTGTTTGGCAGTGAGTTAAAACAAAAAAATTAAATGATCAATCAATCCAAGTCATATTATAGGGGTATTTATTGATATCAAATTTATAAAAATATTTATCAAATATTTTAATTTTTATCTTTTTTTTTGCATAAAATGTTTTTCGACTACTTCTATAACTTGTATTTATAAAAAAATATTTGTTTATATTTTTTTTTAACGTTTTTTTTTCAATAGGACTAATTGAACCTGTATATTTAAAAAATAAGATTTTAGACTATTCTCTTCTTCTTTTTTTTGTTTATGTAAATATTTAATAAAAAAAAAGTAACCTTGTGAACTAGTGTCCTTAATATTCAATGACATTCATTTTCATTTATAAAATTGTTTATTTTATAATATTTGATAGTTAATCTTAGTACTCTCATAAAAAACAAAATAAAAATAAAAAAATTAAAATATTTAACTAAAAAAAAGATGCTTGATTTTTTAAATTTTTTTGACAAATTTTGGCTTTGAATCCAAAAGAACCCACTGCAAAAAAAATGTCTCATCTTAAAATTTTTTTTCCACAAATTATTCTAAAGAACCCTTTTGGGCAATTTTTTAATTTCAAATCTAATATAATTATAGTTAATTACGCGAATAGTTGTAATTCAAATAGAACTAATTAATCTTGAACATAACTTGAAATATTTAAATCAATATACCACCACACAACAAAAAATTAATTTTTATTAATTATATAAATAAAATACACAATGTGTATCCGATCAAAAGCTTCTTGTTTTTTTTTTCTAAGAGTACTACTAATGAGCTAAAAGTGTGCAATTTTTCGAACATATCTTGACTTTTCATTAAAATCAATTATTTAAAAAGACTCGATTATCATTTCTTGGTTTGTCTTAATTTTCTCTTAATGCATTTATTTAATTACAGCCTTAAAGAAAATTATATGATATCGAATTTCAAAATTAAAATGTAGGCTTTTTAAATCTTGAATGCTGCAAATCTACCGAAAATTTTGTTAAACATCGTAGCTGTACCGTTCAAAAACTCTTAAAAGGTGAGCACCTTATGGTAAAAAAATTTCAAAAACTTGTATAGTGGAGATTCTACGGAAAATTAGGTAAATTTACGTAATTCGACGCAAAAAATATCAATTTTATTACTCTAATTTTTTCATACATGCGTATGTAAGAATAATTCGACATCATAAAATAGTAAATTTACAGCCTCTCTAAATTTAAGATGTGTCAAAATTACTTCATCGAAAATAATACATTTTTCGTATTCATCATTTTTTAAAAAGCATTAGATTTTTCAATTCAATTGACTCATCCTCTAAATTTTGGTATAATTAAAGCTAATAATGATGTGTCAATTGAATTGAAAAATATATTCAATTTCTTCCTTTAATGCTTTTTTTGGGAACTGTAATGAGTATTTTATTTTGGCCAAATAACTAAAAAATTCTTTTAGTAGTCTTTTTTAAGAAAAAAGGTTTTTTTATTTATTTTTGATCTTGTCTGTTCAGTATGTTAATAAGTTACTGGTACAATACGGATTTTCTCAGGATTATTGTGTCGGATAATTCAAGTGCTTGTTTTTTTTTTATACCGAATAGTTGCAATTTGTTTGATCGGGCGACGCTTAAACAATTAATTAAAAATTGTTACAATACTGGTCTTTCACATGTTCCCCAAATGAACGTTCATATAAGTTCAAGAACGTTCACGAACTTTCATCTTCATTTATGAACGTTCATTTTGGAAACATTGATTAAAAATCGAACCTTTGATTGTTTATTATTTTTTAATGTAAATTAATAAACTTAACGTTTAATCGAGCCAAAGTAGGGTAGGAAAACATAATCCTAAGGTAACTCATATTATGGACAATGTTCATGGACAATTACTCTAAACATGTAAAGTTTTGACACAACCAGGTTTTTGAAGAAAAATAATATCAATCATTTTAAAACCCTACCTCAATCAAAGATAAATTATCGTTTTTGAGGGGTTTGACATTTTAGACCCCTCATAAGTGAAGATTACAAATTTAATGTCGAAAATCATTTTTTAAAATTTATGGACCCCGCTCTAATTTGCCTCGATTTAAAGTTTAGTTTGATAATTTATATGAAAGGATAAAAAACAATCAAAAGGTTTGATTTTTAATCAATGTAACGTTCGTGAACGTTCATTTAGGGAGCATGTGAAAGACCAGTATTGTACGATTATAAAAACCGCCTCTAGTTGATTTCGATCTTTTGTTCACAAACTTGAGTTAAAAGAGATTAAAAAAAATCTTAAATTCGTTGAAATACAGGGGTGATTGGCTGACAGTAACCGACAGGTAGTGACTGAGGTGATAAAACACAGTTACAATTTGTCCCTACCTTGACCTATTGGACTAAGTGTGGCATTGGAATACTAACGTGGCAAGGTGTGACTAAATAAGGACAACATAAGGACAACCGTTTACTTAGAATTAATTGAATTTTTTGTACTGTATGAATAATTCAAAATAATTTATGTAACCTTTATGCTACTTATAATGAGAATTCATTGATGATACTTATAATGAGCTAATTCGACAAGTCAGAAGTATTCTTTTTTTACCGTAGCCAATTTTTTCCAAAATTTCAAGATTTAAAAATTCAATTTATTCTATTAAGACAATCTTGTGTCATTGAATAATTTAAAATAAAAATCAGACAGATAAGTCCAAATGTAATTTCAATTTTATATCTTTTAATTGATCCTTATGTCTACTTTTATGCATCATATTTTTTTTTAATTTAATTTTAAACTTTATTACAGATTTGTTTGTTAAGAAAAAAAAAAAGAAATTATCAGATTGTAACTTTGACGTTTGGTTAACCAAGTTAAATCAATTGTCTTTAATTTCAATTAAAGCATACTGAATACACAAACGCTCTTTTAATAAGCAATCAATTACATATAACAAAAAATATTTTGAATTGAATTTTTACCTATGATTAGTTCTATTTTTAACTTATTTTATTTGCAAAGCTCAAGGCCTTTTTTTATGTGTCAAATTTTTCATAATTTAGAAATTTTTTTTGTGAGTGCGGAATTTTTCATATCCTTTTATTTTGAGTAATCATTTAATTTAAAATCCCTTTAGTTCTTTCTAGTTATAAATCCTCGATCTAAATCCTTTAAATTTTATTCGATAAATATAAAAATAAATAAAATATGAGAAATTAGTAAATTCCGACCTTTGCTTACCTCATTGTTTTCCAAAACATTAAAATATCTCATTTCAATCGAAGAAAATGGATTAATAACACATTCACTTTTTTGTTCGGGTAATATATAAAAAGGACCCTTCGTCTTCTTTAAAAATCGCTGGTAATTATAATCATTGATTTTACTTGATTAAGATCTTAAAAATCAATATGTTTTTAAAAAAATCTATTTCTCGTCTAATCAAAACAGAGGTATCATGTCGCGATATATTCTTAGAAAAGCCCACAAAATACTCAAATTAAACTCGATAGGAACATGGTTACACAACTACTAAATTTTTTTGAACGATTTTTTTTTTTCGAATAATTAGATCAAAAATTAATTTAAAACAAAACAAAAATGGTTCGCTATGCTCAACTCATCATGGGTCCTGCGGGAAGCGGAAAAGTAAAATTTAAAGATAACACAATCATTTTGATTCTTGTTTATTTTGGTTTAATTCAAAGTCTACTTATTGTGATATGATGTTTAAACATTGTGAAGTAATTCATCGGAGTGTCAAAGTAGTAAATCTTGATCCTGCTGCTGAATATTTTCAGTATCCATTGACAGCAGATATAAGAGACTTGATTCAATTAGATGATGTTATGGATGATGATTCTCTTCATTTCGGACCGAATGGAGGGCTTTTATTTTGCATGGAGTAATTTTTTTTTAAATAATTTTAAAATTTCAAAAGTTGATTGAATTTTTAGATATTTTTCCAAAAATTTTGACTGGCTTCTAGAACAATTAGATGAAGATTGTGATGATGACTACGTTATTTTTGACTGTCCTGGTCAAATTGAATTATACACTCATTTGCCTATAATGAGACAGCTAGTAGAACAATTGGAAAGTTGGAATTTTAGAACAGTTGGAGTTTTTTTGTTAGACGCTCAATTTTTAGTGGACACACCAAAATACTTTTCAGGTGTTCTAGCCGCTTTATCGGTTATGGTCACACTTGAAATTTCTCATGTAAACATTATGACAAAAGTTGATTTGTTAAGTAAAAGCGACCAAGACGGATTGGACAAGTATAAATATGAACAAATTTTGTGTCTCCTCTATTAGGTGAACACGTGTTAACATAATATGTGACCAAATCATGTCAGCATCATTGAAACTATTATTTATGTCATGATAAGTTATTGCCGAACTCGATTCTGAATTTAAAGTACCATTTTTAACCGTTTGTTCTTCATTGACGCCTTCATTATCATCTAAGCCATGTTCATCTTAGGTTTCACTATCAAAATCATTATTTGTTGAACGATCATCGTTTTGTAATGAACCAAAAACCGAACCGCTATCTTTCTCCGAGCCATCTGATTCAACATCCTAAACTGTTTTGTGTTTCGTGTAAATAGGTGAACACAAATCTTTTTAGGTGAATACGAACAGAAATAGGCGAACATAAATTTGTTTATGTGAACACATTATGAATTTTTTTGTTCACCAGATTGTATAAAAAAAAATAGGTGAACATTTTGTTCACCTGACCCGTGAACATGATTTGGTCACATATTAGGTGAATATATGTTCATTTAATCGAGGAGACCCCAAATTTTAATTAAACAAAATTAAATAAACTTATTAAGGTACTTAGAGCCTGACGTTAGCTTGTTAAATCAAAACACGGACACAGCTAGATACAAGAAAAGATTTTTTAAACTTAATAGTGTATTAGCTCGTATAATAGAAGACTATTCATTAGTAAAATTTCATCCTTTAAATTACAGCGATGAGGATTCCATAAGCGATGCCCTTTTGATAATCGATAACATAATGCAATATGGCGAAGATCAAGAAGTTAAAGAACCGAAAGAACTAGATAGAGATGAAGATGATTATGCAGATAAACATGAGCTGAATGATGATTGATTCAAATCAAAAATAAACAATTTTCAAAATTAATATTACTCAAGAATATTTCCAAATTTATTTTTTATAATTTTTGATTTTTGAAATATTAAACATGTCTATAGAAGTTGTTAACCCCCCCAATCTATTTCATTTTTTTAAAATACAATATTTTTGTTGTAGTTATTTCTTGAAATTAATTCAATAATCACTGATAACGAATCGTTTAAGCGTTATCAATAAGTTAAAGTGCACAATCTTCTTTAAAGCAATTAACTCAAATGGAAAATAAAATTAGATTAATTTCGAATCTTTAAGGTACTTTTTAAGACACAGTTTACTTTACTTTGTTACAAGTTTATTTTAACTTGTAAAATCAATAATCTATCAGTGAATATGCAAATTAAACATAGTCTAAAACAATTAGAGTAAAAACAAAAAAATAAAAACAAAAAACGATTTTAAATGAGATAAAACCAAAATTAGTTTAGTAGTTTTTTTTTGAATTATATCATTTAATTTGGTCGATTTGTTTAAATCTACTTGTGTTGTGCTCCTTTAAGTAGAAAACCTATCAAAACAAAAATTCACGAAATTCATTGTTTTTTTTTGTTTGGAACAAAATTGAGTCGAATCACAATAATTAATCAGGAGAGGTTTTACTTTTTATTCATTTCGAATATAAAAATTGTTGGTTTATTTTTTATACGATTAAAATCAGGTATTGAAATAAAGTAAACATTATCTTTTAATGTTTCATAGAATATTTCAATTTTTTATCAGTGAATTTTTTTTAGTTAAAACGGATAATTTAATATTTTTCAAAAAATGAAGAAGATCGTATTGAAATAATGTTTTAAATATAAAAAGTTTCCTTTTTTTTTTAAATTTTAATCTCATGTAACAGGCAATTCTTGTTTTCGTATTTGAAGTAAAACAGATAACAGACAGATTGTTTTTTTAAGATTTTTTAATTAATTTTTTCTTCTCTTCATAAAAAAAAATATGATTTTATTTTCTTTACCGAAAAATTCTAAAAATTTTTCATGCTCCTTAAATCGGTTACTCAAATACAATTAATTTTGTTTTTTAGTTAAAATATTTCTTAAGTATTTAATCGCTGGTTTGTATTTTTTTTTCTAATCGTTGTACTTGTGGGTTCTTGATAAAAATCAAATCGAACTTGATCAGAAGAATTTAATTATTATTTTATGCAAGTTTTCCCTTTTTGTTAGTAAAATGATGCACTGAATTTATATTTACAACCGTTTCGTACTGTCCATAGTTTGTGTCGCAAAAAAAGACTCTCTTTGCTATTCTTAAGATAGATAGAAATTAGGCAAGTTCTATTTTTTGATTACATATGTACAACCCTGGTCGTTCAAAACTTCCAAAAATGAGCCTTCATTCAAGGGTCCATGGAGCTTTATTTTTCTTCATGTATTTACCGTATTCCCTCGTTCGATATTGCTGCGCCACAAGTTAAGACACGCCTTTGGACCATGCACCAAAGTACATCTCGCCCATGCTATAACATTGTTAACTTGGAGCGCATGCTCTAATAGCGTAATCACGCGTTTAGGTCCGCATCAAACACTGAAAGTCATAGTTTAATGCGTCATCAAGACTCGATTTTAAAGAATAAAATCGAAAATAATTTTTTTGAATTATGCATTTGGTGCAGTACCAAAGATTAAGAAAATATTAAAAAATTCATTTTTTATATTTTCGATTTTTTTCTTTAAAATCGAGTCTTGATAACGCATTAAACTAAGACTTTCAGTGTTTGATGCGAACCTAAACGCGTGATTACGCTATTAGAGCATGCGCTCCAAGTTAACAATGTTATAGCATGGGCGAGATGTACTTTGGTGCATGGTCCAAAGACGTGTCTTAACTTGTGGCGCAGCAATATCGAACGAGGGAATACGGTATATTATTTTGCTAAAATTTTCATATTTTCAAATTTGAAAATAAATGAAAATTTTTGAAGCTTCATGAACCTTCATGAAGGGTTGTAGATCGCCATTTGCAATTTCATGTCAAATTTCAAAAGAAAATCTAACTTTATTTACAGCTTATCAAATCCCTGCTCAAATAACACCTTTAAAATAATTTATGGTTTTATGATTTAAGGTTACATTAAACTTAATTACATGGCTTAGGTTTGTCAAAGAACATAAAACCATCAATTAATTTTTTCCATAAACATATAATTAAATTGAACATTTATTGATAAATAAAATATGATTTGTAGACTGTTAATTATAGCTGTTCGATTGAACAATTTGAAACATTCATAATTTACAAAAATTCCGTTTCTTTGAAGCTGAACCTGATTAAAGTTAAATTTCACTGACGCAAAATAAGGTTCAATAATTCCTTTTAAAGATAAAATATTACGTTTTTTTTTAAATTCTAGTGTTTACACTATAAAGCTTATCGATAATAAATCATTTTTTAAAATTCTTATGATTTACTTGAATCGAATTGAAAATTATTAATTTGTTTCAAGTTGATAATAGGTTTAGACGATTCGGAAGCTAAATTAAAATGTGTTTTTTTATGTTAAAGGAAGTTGTTTATCTACTTGTAACATGTAATAAATAATTGGTTACTTACTCTTTTTTTTTTTTTGAATAATGTTCAACCGTTTAAACACATGCGTTATTCAAATCGTTTTTTTTTTTGTTAAGCTAAATATTCTTTTGATACACATAACAATGGAAACAAAAAATATCCTCCTCAAAGTGCTTTTAGAATGTGCGTTAACAAAAGAAGCAATTTTAATCGGGTTTATTATGTTTGGGATAAAATACCATTTAATATTTACAGGAAGATTTTTTTTCGTTTGCTTTAAATGTTTTTTTTTTGAAAATAAAAAATTTCAATGATACGTTTATTGTTTTAATTTTTGGATTCAAGTGATATAAATCCATTAAAAATTTGCATTTAATGTAACAGTATAGTCTTGTGTGCATGATCTTTTCTTAGTCAAGTATATTTTGGGATACTAAGTCATGAAAAATTAATTTTTTATTGAAACTTTTTTTGTTCTCTCTCTATATTTTCCCACTGAAAAAAACATGATTAATTTAATTTTCTATCCTATATCTAAAAGGAATCTCGAAAATCGAATTTAATGTAAAAAGAAATATTTGAACATCTTTCTTATTATTTTTTGTTGTTGTTTTGTGATATCAATTTATTTGAAAGAGATTAAAAATAGATTACATTTGAAATAAACTTCTAGTTTTGATTGTTTTTTTGTTGGCAAAAACCATTAAAATTTAGTTATTAGAAATATCAAACAGTTAGATTTCATCAAGATTTATCAGTCAGTTCATAAACTATTCACTTTATTTTCAAGGTATCATATTTTTGAATACGTAAATTAAAAACATTAGAGAACATATCTAGTCATTTTAAAAAGTTATTTCCTAGAGAGTAATTAATTGTTAATCCCACAAACAACAAAAAACAAGATTTTTATTCCAATTTATTTTTTATTTTTTCATGAAATTTTAATTTCTCTCTCTGTTTTTTATTTTTTAGATTGACAAAGGCTTAAAATGATGAATTATACATTTTTATATCTCATTTATCAAAATTTTTTAATGTGAATCAAAAAAAGTCTTGAACAACAACAACCATAAGAATGAATCTATCTAACCAAACCATACACGAACAGTTACAACGCTTAAACTGGATCAACTTTTACATCCATGACATAGTTGGTTCAATACTTTTTACGCTTGGTATTTTACTAAATGTTTTGTCATTCACTTATTTTCAATTGTCGAGATCGTTTAAAGATACTTCTATGAGACATTATTTTAGTGTCATTAGTATAACTGACTCGTTTCGATTGACCGAATGGCTTTTTGCAATACTAGCCGATAAAAAAATATTGCTAATAAACAAACCAATGTGTAACATTTATTTGTACATTATACTAACAAGTGGTAACATAAGTATATGGCTTTTAGTATTTTTATCAATTGAAAGATACATTATACTCCAGTTTCCGTTTCATGGCAAACGCATTTACACAACTAAAAACTCATTGCGAATGTTATGTTCAATTATTTTATTACTCGTTCTATTCGATATACCTTATCTTTTGCCAGATTTTATGAACATAGCAAGTGTCAATCATACACTTCATTTAGTAATGTGTGGCCCGAATAGTGTGTACAGAATATACATGTTCATTAACAATGTACTAATATATGCTTTAATACCATTTTTTTTATTACTAATATTCAATAGTCTGTTGATCGCTTTGTTATCGAGACAAAAGTCCCAGTTTATGAGTGTTATTCAATCAGCTAATACGGTTGTAAATGCAAAACGAGAAAGACAATTCAAAGAAACAACTCTTTTACTCATTTTTGTGACTTTTTTTCTCCTAATAACCGTCTCACCACGATACATTGTAAGAAATATTTTCATTATATTCAATTATACAGACATAGACTCAATATCTATAGCCAAATGTTTGAACATACTTGAGATGTTTAATTTTTCGTTTAACTTTTTCTTTTATATTATTTGTAGTAAAACTAGTCGTAACGAATTGTATCTTATTTCGTACTATTTATTCTATTGGAAATGGTCTAAAAACTCGAAAAAGTACAAAATATGCAATCACCCGGAGCATAATAATGGTTTAGTTACACAAAAAAATTATCTTGTTCAAAGCTATTCGAGAAATTTTAAAGGTTCGTATAACAATTTGTCACAAACACAAAGCAATTGTTTCAATGAAGATCATTCAAATATTTACAATTATTTTAAAAGAAAATCAAGATTTAAAATTTATTGTTTTTTGGAACATGCTGCTAAAATAAAGACAACAAAAACAACAAGTATTCACACTACATATGGACAAAATAATATTTTGCTTAATGACTCATCAAATCAAAGTCATAAGCAAAGTAATTTGAATCTTTTGGATTCAATGACAAGTTTTGAATCGAATAATAAGCGTAAAATTTTATTTAAAAAAAATGAAAAAAATATTGAACGAAAAAAAAGCCTTAGTGGAAGCATTAATTCAACTAATTTTTTGAGTCCTAAATTTTGTTTTAATGATGAATTTCGCAACCAACATGTAGATCCTAGTATTGTATCAATATATTCTGATAAACAAAATTCATTGTCAACTAAAATTTTAACAAAAAATTCTAAAAGTTTCGAATCTTGAGAATATTAGGAGATTCTTGAATATTTTTTTTATTCATAAATTATTTAGAAAACCATGTCACTTGGTACTTTCACGGTTATTTTTAATTAGTTACTTTAACCACTTGAAAATTATCCCTGAAATGAAAGACCCTCAAACTATTTCTAAATAATTTGTAAATATTTATTTTTATATAAATTTTTATGCCTTAGACAATGATGGTACGAGTTTTATTTATAAATACAAAGTGCAAATCAGATTTCGAAAAATGCTTTCTAATGTCTCTACATTTTTGAATGAATGAGGCAATCACAGTAGTGGTGAACATGTACATCTAAGTAAAGTCAGATCAAAAACATGGGTTATTTTCTTCATTTAAAAAACGGATATTACCAAGCAAGCTATGTTTTTTCAATTTCAGTTTGTACAAATGCTTAACTAAAAAGGTTAAAAACCATTGTCAAGTTCAAAATTTCGCAATCATCGGCCATCATAGAGGAAAATTGTGTGTTTCAATCAATTATTGAGTCAACTAGGCTCAAAGAGAACGGGAAGTATTTATTAAAATGCGCATACTGTAGATCTCTCAGTAAGCCTCAAAATGATACTCTGCATGTCTTAATTACTTCAGATTTACATCTCAAGAAATAGTTCAATCAGGGTATCATTTGGAGGCAAACTGAGACATCTACAATATATCTCCTTTTTCTTACAAAAACTTACCGTTCCCGTCTACTAGTCAAGTTGGTCCAATAATCGATTATATACATTTAAATCGAATCAATCATTTTTGTAAATTTTTTTTAATATTTTTGTCTTTTAAAACTTTTTGTTTTGTAATCAAAATTATAGAATTTTTTTTTTGAATAAAATTTATTGAATCAATTTTTTTTTCAAATATTTCACTTTAAATCCTGATCAATTAAGGTCAATCAATATTTTGAAATAATTTGTTATTTTTATTTATTAATATCAACTTGAAATGACAAATTTGGGATAAAAACACTCGTTTCGAAATGTTTATCAAATTAGAATAAATTTAAAAAAAAATACCAACAAATTGTAACTAATTTTAAGTTCTTCTTAAAATCAATAATTTTCAACAAAACAAAAAAATAATATTTATTTGCTCTTCAAAATAATATGTACGATGAGATGAACGAGAAATTTAATACAGTCACATTATACCTGATATCGAGAAGAAATTTATAAAAAGCAAATATTTTCAATAAAAATGAAAAAATTGTTGAGTTGATTACGAAAATGTCTTTGCTTAGGGTAACTGATATTTATTTTTATAATAATAAAAATAGGAAAACTTTATATGATCATCGTCGCTAGTTGAATTTATAATTTCCAAAAGATGAAAATTATTATTTTTGAATAAATTTTAATTCCAATTTTGAAACAACTCCATTTCGAAAATAAGTAAATTTTGAAATTGTTATGTATTATGTAACTGGTAGTGACACACATGTATTTTTTTCTTTATTTATTTTATGTTTTGTGTTTCAATAATTCAGTTTTACTTTATCACAAAATTATGATGAACGAAAAGAAAACTGATCTCTCTTCTTTTATTTTATTCCTAAACCAAGTCGAGTATTTGACAACAAAATCGTGCAACTACTAAGTATATCAAAAACCAAACAATTTATTTGTAATTTAAAAAAGGTATTTTTGTTGTTGTTGTAATGTGATTTATGTGTTTTTTAACCTTAATGAAACACTTTCACAAATCATTAGTAAAAAAATAAACATAGTAACTTATCATTATTAAAATCAAATTAAAAACAACCACTTATGGTTAAGTTTTTAAAATTAGATAAGATTTTAAAAATTTTTATTTTTTTTTTAAAAAAGTTATTTTTGTTCGAAATTATGCAAGCAATAAAAATGTAACTATAGATTGTCGTCATCGTTTTTTTTTCTCTTTCCAGAAATATTTCAATGTAAACATTTTCATTTTTTCATATTTTTATTTAAAATACGTTCAGAAAAATTTTGAAAGAATTTTCTTTTTCTTCTAATGAATCATTCTTCAATCCTAATTTAAGTAGCAAATAAATCAAGTCGTTGACTAAAAGACTTTTTTGTTCTTAATTCACAATTTTGTGTCCCGACAACAAATCAAAATTGAAAAAAGAAATGACTTTTTAATGTTTTTTATTCGAATACTCTTCTAAAATTATTTTCAAAAAGGTTTTAATTTATATTCTTCGGAAAGAATCACACATATGTACCCATTTATTTTCAGGTATTGGGTGGGTATGAGTTTGGGTTCGGTTACCGGAAAAAATGTGTATACCGAAAAACTCATACCAACCCAATACCTGAAAATAAATGGGTACATATTTCTGGAAAGAATCTTAGACTTAGTTCAAAATTATCTCCTGAATGTGTTGATTGAGATAACCCTAGATTTGCATTGAGCAAGTAAATTTGATTCTTACTGTGTCGGTCTCGATTATAACTCTATTTAAAAAATCATGTTTTTTAAGAAATCCAGGTTGGTAAACTGCGTGTAGCTTAAAAACCACTTTATATTATTTGTTCAAATTAATCAAATTTTTTTGATTTATTTTTTGTCTCTGGGGCTTTGTTTTTTGATAGGTGAACAATAAAAAAGTAGCAAAAAAAAATGTTCAAGAATTTTGCGAACAGCTCAATCAAATAAATGTTTATTCAATAAACACAAAAAATAATATTAAGTATTTTGAATGCTTATAATTACGTTTAGCTAATATTTTTTAAAGTTTTGTCAAAAAAGATTTTTTAAAATTTCAAATTTTTTTAGTTGTTGGTTTGTGTGTGTAGACTAGATATAATGAAATAACATTTTTTTTTCTTTCTAACATCATAAAAATTCAAATGAATAAATTAAAGGCTAAACGAAAAAGAGGAATCATAAAAACGACTCTGGAATATACATAATTAGGAATGAATTAATTTTCGATTTGATCTTTAACAATCATATTTAATTTTTATGAATATTTTCCTTTAAGTTGAAAAATGTCATGTGTTCTAGTGGTTTATCTACGATGATTAAACCCATCATAAACCAAAAATTAGAGTTATTATTGATTAAATAGTGGTATTTATAACTTATCTAAATGGTATACAATAAATGATAGAAAACAAACAAATTAAAATAAGGCGTTTGGAAAACATTTTGTTGACATAAAAAAAAATGATAATCAAGTTAAAGACGTACATTAGAAGAACCTGTATACTCTTTCGTATTTCTTATGATTTATCTTACTCAAATATTTGAGTTTAGATTAAAATGGTGTTTTTTTTTTTTTGAAAAAATTTCAATATCTTAATAGTCAGCGATTTTTTTGTTTCTTGTGCTAGGTTTAATTTAGTTGATAATTTTTTGTTCGAAGCACACACACACAAAAAGACTACAACAAAAAATCAGTTGGTAAATTTAGTTCAAGTGCCAATTTATTATTTCTTTTGTAAGCTTGTAAATTTGTACAAAAAACAAGCTCAAATCTATTAAACACTTTAATTTTTTTGTTGTTGTTCATATTAAACAAAAAAAAAAGGATTTTAAAAGGCTTTATTATTGTTTCAAGTCCTATTTTAATTAAATAATTAATACGATCAACTTGATCTCTTTTGTTTCTTGAGTCTCGTTTATTCCGTTATGATATAACACTTTTTTTTAAAAAAAAATTCTCTTCAGTCCATTTAAACTTTTTTTGTTCTTCTTTAGATCGAGTAATAAAAGTATATGAGGGGTACTAAATTAATTTTGTATAAAATAATCAATCATTATTGAAAAGACCAGTTAAACCCAATGTAGGGTTTACAATTACGTAATAAATACAGAATTTTATTTTATCGATTTTTGAAAAAAAAAAAAATATTCTGGTAATTTATGATGACAATACTTTTTGAAAGCAATGATTTTAAAGTACATAAACGAAAAATCAATTGCCAAAGATGTGCCCGAAAACAAGCTCAACAAATACAAAGTTTAAAATTTAATAAATTTGCATCTGCTGCTGTCGCCCCTATTCTAGTCCATGAGAGTGAATCGTTCAAGTACATTAATTTGGTGTCTTGGTACAGCTCGTTAAGACAAGACGAGAAATGGTTGAATTTGAGAAAAAAATTTGACAATCGCGATGCTGATGATTTTATTTCTTGGATTAATAATAAACTCGAAAACACCATTTATGAATCGTTTCGTGTGAAAAATTTATACGATGACCTAAGCGATGGTCTTAGGATATTGTATTTAATCGAGATATTATATAATTACATTCTCATTAAAGAGAAGTCAAATACACGTTTACATAAGATCAAAAATTTTCAGACATGTATTGATTTTATGGAAACAAAACGTAGCGTAAAGTGTGTTGGAATAAGTTCATTAGAGTTAGCTGATGGAAATCATAAAATTTTACTCGGACTATTGTTTTTGATAAGACGTGATTATGAAAATTTATCAAGAAAAACCCTTCAACCGAATTCCGATGTTCAATCAGATCAAATTATAACAGAATCGAGTGAAATAACTTCTAAAAAGTCCAATAAATATTTACAAAACATTGTTCAAAAAAATGAAATTTCTGATGTAATAACAAGTAGCCAAGAGCATATTGACATTATCACTCCTAATTTTAAGTTATCAAACGCGAGTTTAGATTCTGGGTCTAAAAGCTCGTCTAGTCTTTTTGATATAGAAACATGTGGAAGTCGTGAGATGCTAAAAGCTGAAAACATTCCAAATTATTCAATCACAAATTCATGCAATAACATTGCCAAGTCAGAAAATGGATCAAATTTTTTTATTGACAGGATAAGAGATAGTCTACACGAATCAAACCAAAGTCAAACTGATTCGATTGTCGAATTAATGGAAAAACTAACATCGAATGGTTCATTGAACGATATTACTACAAGCGGGTTTCCAAAATCTTTTGAAAATTTTAAAGAACTTGAGAAAAGTGACGAAAATTTGTATCAATCAAGTTTTAGAATTAATGAATCGATTCATGAAATATTGGAAGAAGAAGAAGAAGAAAAAAGTTTTGCTTTCGATGAAAACAATCAAGAGCTAAACGAAGACGAAACAACAGCTCATACTTCTATTAACAGTCCAGGTAGATATATTGAAGAATATAAAGCTTCATATCAAGCGGCCACTCAAGAAACTTGTCAAACACATGAAAGTAAAATAGAGCTTGAAGAAGAGTTAATCATTGATGTCTATCAAGCTGTGACTCAAGAAATTTGTCCAACAGAAGAATGTCAAATAGAAATTTTGGAGATACCTACCGATACTTTCGGAAAAAACAACTGTAATGAAAAATCTGAATCTGAAGTATACCAAATTCTTACCCAAGAAACTTCTTTAATAGATGAAAGTAATCAAGAAATCATTAGAGTATCAACCGATATCTTAGAACAAACTGAATTTAGTATTCAGAATGAGTTAACTGATGAGCTAAATGAAACAGTTACTATTGAAACTTTCTCACAAGAAGAATCTAAAGTAGAAATTTTAGAAGTTAAAACTGAAACTCTTGGACAAATTGTAGTACAGACTGTTCAAACTGAAAGCCCAGAAGAGAGTAATGATGTACAAAGTGTTCAAACTGAAGAACCAGAAGAGAGTAATCAAGTTCCAACTGCACCTCTTGGGCAAATTGAAGTACAGACTATTCAAATCGAAAGCCCAGAAGAGAGTAATGATGTACAAAGTGTTCAAACTGAAGAACCAGAAGAGAGTAATCAAGTTTCAACTGCACCTCTTGGGCAAATTGAAGTACAGACTATTCAAACCGAAAGCCCAGAAGAGAGTAATGATGTACAAAGTGTTCAAACTGAAGACCCGGAAGAGACTAATGAAATCGAACCTGTTTTAACAGAAGAAAAAGTTTCAAACGCAAATAAATTAGAAACAATGCCAGATGTTGTAAATGGAAATTTTGAGTCAGAAACAATTCAAATCGATGACTTTGTTCATTTTAATAAATTATATAATTCGAGTCTTGAAAGCCTTCAAGATCAAAATTTAGAAGAGACAAAAGATGTTTTTGAACGCGAAATAATCGAAATAACTGAAAGCTTATTTTATGATGAGCCAAAAAATGAATGCTTTGAATGTTTGTCGCTGCCTCAAGAACATGTCGTTGTAGAACCTTTAACATGCGAAGAATCTACAAAAGAAACAGATGAAACAGATGCAAGTTTGATGCAACCTGAACTTGTCAAAAATCAAAATAATAAATCAGTTAACTGTTCGGAGTCAAAAAATCCTGAAACTGATGAAACACAGAATCAAATGGTAACAGATCCAATTTCGCATGATTCTTCTGAAGACATCTCAAGGGATCAAGTTGAGAGTGATCAAATTGTTCCTGTACATGAACCATGTATTCAAGAGTCGACA
Source organism: Brachionus rubens (assembly GCA_022207745.1). Lineage (NCBI taxonomy): Eukaryota > Metazoa > Rotifera > Eurotatoria > Ploima > Brachionidae > Brachionus > Brachionus rubens. The sequence continues at coordinate 775,187 of JAJVHD010000020.1, read as the reverse complement.
ACCGAAAAAGTATTTGACAACGTTCCGGATGAGTCAAACCAAGTTCTACCGATTTGTATCGAAAATGAAGAATCTTTTCAAAAGGATAATGGTTTTGAAGATGAACTTAAAACTCAAGACTCGATTGACTCGAAATCAGAGGATTTGATTCATTCAGAGTCATCAATCTTAGTAGAAAATGAACCAAGTTTAGTCGAAGAAAGTAAAAATGAGCATGCAGAAACGAATTCGATTGAAATCGAAAAAATTTCTGATGACATCCCTGTGACAATTCCAATATATTCTGAGGCTAAATTTGAAAAATCGTATAGCAGTGTAGTAGTTGATGGAACACCGTTAGAGAAAAATTCTAAAACTGGTAGTCTATTGTCCGATGAAGTCAAAAAAGACAAAAATGAAAAAAAATCAATCCCAAAATCACGATTAAAAAGAATATTGAAATCAACTCGAATAGAGAAGTTAAAAAAATAGCCGATTCCGTTGAACCCAAGACCTTTGAAACAAATAAAGCTAAGTCCAATGAGACTTTGAATCATTCACAAACGAATGAACAAAAAGTTTCAAAATCAAAGAAACCCGAAACCCATCAAAATAAAGCAATCCCTCAACCAACTGATAAAACATTGAATACAAAAAATTCAAATGAGAATGATAACCACAAAAACAATATTACAAAACGAAACGGAAAAACGTTAATTTCCAAAAATGACGCGAAAATAAATGGTCAAAAGTCCAATTTATTGTTTTCAAATGACAAAAAACTTATTGTTAAGAATGATCCGTCTGTAAAAGGATATACTAAATATTTGTGTATTTCAGTATTTATATTATTTTTTTTATTAGTTACAAGTTTTTTAAAAGTCAACGAAATCATATAAATCTTTTTTTTTTAATTTTGACAGTGAATTTTATTTTCATTTTTTTTATAACCGGCGAATAATTAAAATCAAACTTTTTACTTTGAAATTTTCATTTTTTTTGTGCGTGTGAAGAACACGTTCTTCAAAATCGAGCAGATATTATCGTTTTATCGTAAAACATTAACTTTTAAACTTTAGTAATTCGTTTAAAATTTTAGTTTTTCATATATTTTTTTAAAGCTATTATATATATATATATAATTTATTTTGAAATAAAAGATATTTTTACAATTTTTTTAATTTTTAATCTTGAAAATTACGAGCCAAGTGTTGACAATCCCTTTAAACGACTTCAGTAAAAGCTGCTTTCAATTTTCACAAGAAAGTAGAAGCTCAGGAGTTCAGGGAGACGTCTACATTTGTTGGCGAGCGTAGTTTTAAGAATTACAATAAATAAAAGATGTTATTTGTTTGACAAAACTCTTTATTATCTTCTTCTTATAATTCGTATTAATAGTACTTCTCATAACTCTTTGATATAAAAGATTTCTAAGTTAAGTTTATGAAACTATGCAACTGACTAGTAACTTTATATTACTAGTATGAAAGGACCCTTTACCAAGTAAGCAGTTAGGTTGCATAATCACCGGCTAACAACATTGGTAGTATTTGAACTGGTAAAAATAAATCGGACCCGAATAGTCGAGTTAAGCCATAAGGCTATGACAGTTCTTTGCAATAACCCCTATTTTGAACCATTTATTTCAATTCATTAACGATCTTATCAAAAATTGTATCAAATGACCCCTTGATATATTCATTCTTAATAATCGTTCATCGTCCTCTGGCATCGCGTTGAACTTTTTTATTTCTTTTTTATCACCTTCAAAATAATGACTCCATACGCTTATACCATACTCAATCGGTCTCACTAGTGATATGTAAAGAAGTTTATCAACATTGACAAGGAGAAATTCAAAATTCTTCCATTTATTTTCTTGGATTTTATTTTCTATAATAAAAGCATAGTTAACCTGTGCACTCCAATTGAGGTCGTTCTAAACGCTTGATACGGTATCAAAATCTCGCTCTAAACTTTTCATTTTGATTGTTCACTGCTGCATGATCTTCATACCATCAGCATAATAACCAATAACAGATTTGAAACTTTAAAAAATATATTTTTATAGATCAAGTCGTAAGCAAACAAGAGAGATTAGATGCATTGAACCTTAATAATCTAAAAACAAGAAGATTAATAGGAGATTTGATTGGAATGTTTAAGATAATCAAATCAATCCCTAGATGTCATGACTTTGTAATGGAAAGACGATATGTAAATAACTGTGAGCAAAGATACATTTTTTCAGCAACAGAGTGCTTAACGATTTGAATCGACTTGAAAAAGATATTGTTAACTCAAATACAAATTACCTTTTTAAAAACAAAATTGACTAGATTAATTTTGGCAAGCTATTATAATGAGGCTAAGCTCTCGTTTTATGCGCTGAGCACATCATATTATTATTATATTTTTTTATATTTTGACAAGCAACAAGCTTATTTCGAAAGTAATAGTCTCCGCTAGGTCACCCGTTGTAGATTAAAATAATAATAATCTTATCCGTATAAAAAATTGGACTTTAAAAATAAGTTTTGCACTTTTATTTAAAAAAAGTTATAATATAAGGTTGTTTATATATTCGACAAACATGTTTGAAACTTTGCTGGCATCTGATGGTGGATGAATTTTGATGTATGTTAAAAATTGTTGTCGCCATCTTCTTAATTCAGCCAAATTAACAGGTCGAATCAGCTTAACCTAATCACAAAATTTTAACTTTATAATTATTTGAGTAAAATTTTCTTAAATAAAATTACCTTTTCAGTTGCACCTGGTACAGACACTTCATTACTAGCCAATTGATTATTTTGTAAATTTAAAATGTACTAAATTAACGAAAAGTTAGTTAGAAGAAAAGCATGTTTTTTTTACAAAATTTACAGTCAAAATCTCTTGTGTTATTTTATCCATGTCGTGTAAAAAGTTGGTATCTGACAAAGGTTTCTTTAATCAGGAGAAAATAAAAAAATTAAAATAAAAAATTATCATGTTATATTGTTACATTTAGGGTGCTTTTATTTGGTGGAGGTGCTTGTTTATTGAACAAATTGTTGGCGATGTCTTCATAAGGAAGCTCTTCACCACCTCGGACTGTATACAAAGTAGAGTCCCATCTATTCTTGGCTTCTGGACATTCGAACCTCATGTTCAACGCTTGGAGCCTTAAAAATTTTGAATTAATCAACAGAAACATTGAATTTTTTTAAAAATTTTACACATCGTCACTGTATTGGTCATTTTCAGTTTTATTTTTATTCAATTCAGTACACTCCTCAATACTTCGGTCTGTAAAGATCTTTGTTAAACTTTTAGCAAGAGGTTTTATTTTAAAAATCAAAAAAAAAATTTTTTTACCACACATTGAGGGGTTTGATATAACTTTGAAATACAAAATAACTCATATCTGTATCCTTTTATATAGTTCAAATAGTCCAAAATAACAACGTCTTCTTTTGACATTAGTTTTTGTGCTTCAGACTTTAAGTTGGCTCGTAATTCTTTTTCAAAACCAGATTCTAAAATTTTAAAAAAGTTGCAAGTGGAGTTTGATTATAAAAATTTTTGGATCATAACCTAGGTAAACCGAATTTTTATCACTCATATAAGGTGTTTCATTAACAATAATTACATTTTTATTCATTGTATTTCTAAGATATTCGGCTAATTTGTTTGCGTAAAATGTTTTACCACTACTTGGCAGACCACACATCATTACAAAAGGCATCTTAAAAAAAATAAATTAAAATATCATTTTTTTTTGACTAGATTACCAAATCACTGGTATTTATAAAATTAAAGAAAAAAAAACTTTTGAATTTCATAATTTATTGTTTAAAGACCATGACCATGACTAATTCAAACAATATTTATTTTTATAAAGAAATTTTATTTAAAATTTAAAAATTGAAAAAAAAAATTTTTTTTTTGTTTTAATTTTTGGGGTCGATTCTCAAATACAATGAAATTAAGATTTTTTTTTATCTCAAAAATAAAAGAAAAAATATTTGAAAGAGAATTTGATTTTTTTCATAAATGATGACATTATCAAAAGCTTAGCTTTTTTTGGGCCATAAAAAATAAGGACAAAGGACTTAAAAGATTTTTTTAAAGAAAAAATTTTCTTTTTTTTTTGTTAAAATAAAATACGTTATTTTATTCAATTATACATTTAAGAATACTTGAAAAAAGACAAAAAATATGAAAAAAAATAATTATTTTTTGTATTCGTTTAACTTATCAAGAAGTTCGTTTGCATCGTCTTCGGTTTTTACTTTGAACAAAAACTTGCACGGGGTAGTTTCACTTACACCTGGTATAGCCGGATTAGGTACACATAAATATGATACGTCTTTTGGGCCTGCTTTGCTTATTGGAAATAATTTTGTTAATTTTACATTTAATAATATGTTTGCTAATTTTGTATCAGCACGAATAATTAATTGGGTGCTTTCACCGCTCTTGGTTGGTTTTATGAACAAATTACCGATACCTCGATCGACAAATTTTTTTTCTTTTTCACTATAATAATACAATTTCATTCTTTTTTCGTAAACTGCACCTTCTTCTTTAACGTCACTGGTTTCGGGTTTTGGTGGTTCGTAAGGCTCTTCCTCAGCTTCTCCTTCTCCGCCACCAACTGCAGCAATTGGAGCACTACCAAAAGGTGATATTGTGGATCCGAACGGACTAGAACCAAAAATGCTCTTAGTATCGGTGCTACCAATAGGAGTTGATCCAAATAAACTTGTTTTATTGCCTGTTCCGAAACTTAATATAGGAGTTTGTCCGGCTGTACTAGCAGTACCACCGGTTGATGGTATTGTAGAAGCAAAAGTAAATGGCGTAGAACTGATTGGTTTAAATTTTGATTGAGTTTCAGCAGATTTTTCTTGTGGTTCTTCGGTTGTTTTCGGCTCCTCGCCTTTTTTCTTTAAGTTTGCGAAGAAGCCCGAAGGCGATGGTGCGAAGGAGAATTTCTTACTTTCCTCAGTAGCAACTGGTTCGGCTGGTTTCTTGGTTGTATCCTCTGGTTTTGCTTCAAGTGCTTTTTCGTTTTCACTAGATGGTGGAGTCGAGATCGAAGTATTTGAACTTGGAGCTGTTGAACCAAATTTAAATAATGGAGTTGAGCTTAAATTGGAATTGAACGAGGCAAAATAAGTTTTTGATGTCACTGTTTCAGTATCTTTTTTCGTTTCTTCTTCATTTGGCTTGTCAACAGGGAATCCAAAACTCGCAGTAATTGTTGGTAACTTTATTTGAGATGTTAAAGTAGTGACTGCTTTTTCACTTTCTTTTACTTCTATAATTTCTGTTTGTTTTGTCTCTGTAATAGATTGAGGCTTGAAAAAAGATGGCTTTTCAACTGACGGTTTGTTTGTTGAATCACTTTTGAAGCTATCGAAAGTATTTGTTCCCAAAGAAATTGGTGCGAATGGTTGCGTAGAGGCCTTGAATAGACTTGGTACTTTTTTGTTTGAATCAAAAATTTCTTGATTCTCTTTAGCTTTATCTTCAATAATAACTTCATTTTCTTTATGACCATTTGTACCACTAACTGGTAACTTTGAACCATTGGTTAATGTACTAGAGAAAAACGAAGGCTTTTGAACAGTCTCTTTTTCAATTTTTTCATCCTCGGATTTTTTAAACGAACCCGGAAAAAAATGCTTTTCTAACAAAATCAAATAATTAAAATAATCAACAAACACTGGTGTTAACAAAACTAATGGACTCTCTTCAACATGTTTGCTTATCCATTTTGAGCAATATTTATTCAATTCAGCTAGGAGACATGCATATTTTGTTTCTTGATCACTTGACGATTCACTTGATTCTGTAAGTGAATCAATAGGTAATTTATATGTTCGTTTATTAGAACCATAACAGCGTTCGTACAAATCATTTAACTCGGTTATAAATTTAAGTTCACTTTCGCTTATATTTTTATTGATCGACTTGTTTGTATCATCGGCTTTTTTTACTTCAATAACTTCGTCTTTTTTATGTTCACCGTTTGTTTTTGAAAAAATACTTGATGAAAGATTAGTTTTTGGCTGTAAATTGAAAATTGAAAAAGATGCCGCAGGTGTTTCTGACAACGGTTTGGCACCATTTAAAAATGGTGAATCAATTTTTGATTCAGTTGAAGTTTCTTTTTTATCAAAAATAGACAATTTCATACTCGACGAAGATGTTTGAGTATTATTCTTTGTAGTTGTATCCCAATGAATGGGTTGTGGAGCTGGAACATTAGGTTTATATGCACTAAATCCTTTAAAACCACCAAAAACTGGTGCTGCTGATTTTTCTTGAGATTCGCCACCTCCTGCAGTTTTGGAAAACAACGAAAAAGGCTTTAAAAAGATTAAAATTAAAAAAAAATCAAAAAATTTTTTTAAAAAAAATTTACCGAAGGACCTGACCCAGAGGAGCTGGATTCCGAACCCAAAGCTCTGCGTTTGGCAACAAGCTTTTTTCTCGACTGAATTTCAGCTACTTTTTCTTCACCCAAAGGAGCCTAAAAACAAAGGTTGAAATTTCTTTCTGAACTTTTACTACTTAAACGGAATTACTTCTTCAACTTGTTGTTCATCACTGTCATCACTATCACTTCCGTCATATTTTGTTTTGTGCTCAACATTAGTTCTTCTTTTACCCATTTTTTAAAGGTTAATTTTTTGTTGTTATTCTTCTTATATTTTTTTTAATCTTGGATAAATTTTTAAACAAGTTTTAAGACTCAAAATTTTAATGGTTAACAAAATTCTAAACTTTCGTGAAAGTTAGTTTGGTTGAGTTAGATTTTGTTAAAGAATCATTTCATTGAAAAAAAAACACTAAAAAAACATTAGAAATTTTATAATATTTTTTTTTCCAAGTGAGAAAAGTATGAAAATTGTGTTGCGACTTGGAAAAAATTTCATAAATATTTTATTTTTTGTTTAGTTTTTAAAATTTTCAAAATTCACAACAAACATTACATTGATGTCTACATTTTTGTCAGGCGCCATGGGCAGTCATCGCTTCATCTTACTATTTAAATTTCACAAGTGTGAAAACTAAAATATTGTTCAACTGAAATAAAATATCAAACGATAAAAATTTGATAAACTGTTGAAACTATTAATAAATTCAGACTTGATATTTTTATCAATCAAAATCCATTATGAGTTAAGAATAAGATTAATTTTTTTGTAGGAAACTGAATGCCTGAAGATGAACCGGCAAGAATATCAAACTAAAGTAAGAGACATAGGCAGTAAAAAATAACACCTATTAGAAACATCGGAGTAAAGAAGAGCATCTTTTGACATGGATAGTTGATGTCCAAAAGTTCTGCTAATTCTCTAAAAAGTGTTTGAGAGTAATAGAGATTGGGAAAAGGAATGGCGATTTTAGAGTGATTTCTATGCATCTCAAATTAGACTGAAAGCTATTAGGTTTCAACCTACCAAAAATAGTCTTTAATCGGGACCCCGAGAAAAAACATAATGGAAAAGAGCGTCGACTCAAATAAAATCAGCATCTGAGAAGGTGTTTGGTCTTGAGCAATAAAAGGTACAATTTCAGTGACGTAGCTACATTGAGGCGAAGTGTGGCGGTCGCCATATCATTTTAAAATATACTGCGGCGGGGCTCTAGTAAAAAACAAAACCTCTCCTTTTAAATTCATTAAAAAATTTTGGTTAAATATTTAACAATAATTTCAAAGTCTTTCGATGCGATAATTCATTCCTCTTCTATTACTCTCTTCTCTCTCTTTTATTTCTTATTGTTTGTTTTTATTTTGGGCAATAAAAAGCCAATGAATAGTTGAATCCTCAATTATTTGTTAACTGAAAAATCAAGAGAAGGTTTTTTAACATTTTTTTATTTTAAACGAAATCAGTAGAAAAGAGGAAATTCATGAAAAAATTTTGGTTAATTGGACAAAAAAACGTTTCTCCTTTAATTTATAATGTTTCATACCGAAAAGCTATCATTAACTAGAATGGATTTTTTCATTCGAAACTTTTCGTAACATTTTTCTGCATTCACCTTTTTTATTCATTCTAATGATTGTGCTCTCAGTTTAACTCTAAAATCAAATGCCAAAAGAAAAGTTTTGAATGGATAACGATTCTTACGCAGGAATACAGTGATGATTTGATAGGAGGATTTTACTAAAATTTACGTAAATTACCGTAAATTAATGAATTTTTACCAAAAATTACGTAAAATACCGTAAAATCACAAAAGTAAAAAATTCGGATTTTACCATATTTATCGATATTTCAGGTAAATTTACGATAATTTTTGGAAATTTTGGTAAAAATAAAAAATGCCAGTCATTTTTTCTGATAAATTTCGAAAGATGTCTAGTAATTGAGCGGTTTTGTTGATGTCGATAATATTTCCCTCTAAAACCAAAAAAGAGACGTAAATCAATAGTTTGAAACATTTAGTTTCCAAAACTCGATTTTTTGAGACCTCGTACTTGGACTCCCAAAAAATTTGACCGAAAAAATGACAGGCATTTTTTATCTTTACCAAAATTTCCAAAAATAATCGTAAATTTACCTGAAATATCGATAAATATGGTAAAATCCGAATTTTTTATTTTTGTGATTTTACGGTATTTTACGTAATTTTTGGTAAAAATTCAAAAGAGCTATACCGGACTTGCATTGAAAGTTTGCCCTAAATTATCTATTTAAAAAAAAAAGATAGAGAGATATTTTTTTTTGATATAAGTAGCTCTATAATACACAAATGCCACCAGAACCTCTAATTTTATTTTTAAACTTTTCCAAAGGTACAATTTGGAAATAAAAACCAAAAAAATTAACAAAATAAACCTAACTATTTTTCTTTAATTAAAAATAAAAAGAAAGAAAAAAATATAGTATAAAAAAAATATCATTTTTAAATACCATTTATAATTTTTTTCGATAAACATCCCATCAATGAACCGGCCAAGCTCGAGTCCAAGTAATCCAGCCTAGATGGCTCCATTTCTGGTAGCTCCAAAACTTGTAGCTACAGTCGATGACCCACCAGTCTTAGTAGCGCAGTACTTGTTGCCCAAGTCCAAGAACTCAAGTCCAATCTCTCCATGAACCTCCAGTACTAGGAGCTCCAGTCCATGAACCTCCAGTACCAGGAGCTCCAGTCCATGAACCTCCAGTACTACGAGCTCCAGTCCATGAAACTCCAGTACAAGTAGCTCCAGAGAAAGAACCTCTATAACAAGTAGCACAAGTACTTGTAGCTTCAGTACTCCCAGCTCGAGTACTTGTAGCTCCAGTACAAGTTCATCCAGTACTAGTAGTGCAGTACTTGTAGCTCAAGTCAAAGTACATAAAGTACTAGAAGCTCAAGTACTAGCAGCTCGTGTACATGTCCCTCCAGGGAAAGCACCTCTAGAACAAGAAGCTGAAAAACTTGTAGCTTCAGTAGAAGTTCCTCCAGTACAAGTACCTTCAGTACCAGTAGTTCCAGTAAAAGAACATCAAGGGAAAGTTCTACCAGTACAAGTAGCTCCAGTCCTACTTGATCCAGTTCAAGTACCTCCAGGACTAGGATCTCAAGTAATTGTAGCTTAAGTCGAAGTCCCTCCAGTACAAGGCTCCACTACTACCAGCTCCATTACTAGTAGCTTCAGTTCCATAGCCTTACTAGGAGAAGAAGCGCCAGTCAAAGAACTCGAGGACGAGGAGCTCCAGTACAAGTTCATCCAGTACTAGAAGCTCGAGTGCAAGTACCTCCAGTACTAGAGGCTCAAGTACTAGCAGCTCGAGTACTTGTAGCTCCAGTACAAGTTCATCCAGTACTTGGAGTGCATTCCTGTAGCTTCAGTACAAGTTCATGCAGTACTAGGAGTGCAGTACTTGTAGCTCCAGGACAAGTTCATCCAGTACTAGAAGCTCGAGTGCAAGTACCTCCAGTACTAGAGGCTCAAGTACTAGCAGCTCGAGTACTTGTAGCTCCAGTACAAGTTCATCCAGTACAAGGAGTGCAGTCCTTGTAGTTCCAGTACAAGTTCATCCAGTACAAGGAGTGCATTCCTGTAGCTTCAGTACAAGTTCATGCAGTACTAGGAGTGTAGTACTTGTAGCTCCAGTACAAGTTCATCCAGTACTAGAAGCTCAAGTGCAAGTACCTCCAGTACTAGAGGCTCAAGTACTAGCAGCTCGAGTACTTGTAGCTCCAGTACAAGTTCATCCAGTACTAGGAGTGCATTCCTGTAGCTTCAGTACAAGTTCATGCAGTACTAGGAGTGCAGTACTTGAAGCTCCAGGACAAGTTCATCCAGTACTAGAAGCTCGAGTGCAAGTACCTCCAGTACTAGAGGCTCAAGTACTAGCAGCTCGAGTACTTGTAGCTCCAGTACAAGTTCATCCAGTACAAGGAGTGCATTCCTGTAGCTTCAGTACAAGTTCATGCAGTACTAGGAGTGCAGTACTTGTAGCTCCAGTACAAGTTCATCCAGTACTAGAAGCTCAAGTGCAAGTACCTCCAGTACTAGAGGCTCAAGTACTAGCAGCTCGAGTACTTGTAGCTCCAGTACAAGTTCATCCAGTACAAGGAGTGCAGTCCTTGTAGTTCCAGTACAAGTTCATCCAGTACAAGGAGTGCATTCCTGTAGCTTCAGTACAAGTTCATGCAGTACTAGGAGTGTAGTACTTGTAGCTCCAGTACAAGTTCATCCAGTACTAGAAGCTCAAGTGCAAGTACCTCCAGTACTAGAGGCTCAAGTACTAGCAGCTCGAGTACTTGTAGCTCCAGTACAAGTTCATCCAGTACAAGGAGTGCATTCCTGTAGCTTCAGTACAAGTTCATGCAGTACTAGGAGTGCAGTACTTGTAGCTCCAGTACAAGTTCATCCAGTACTAGAAGCTCAAGTGCAAGTACCTCCAGTACTAGAGGCTCAAGTACTAGCAGCTCGAGTACTTGTAGCTCCAGTACAAGTTCATCCAGTACAAGGAGTGCAGTCCTTGTAGTTCCAGTACAAGTTCATCCAGTACAAGGAGTGCATTCCTGTAGCTTCAGTACAAGTTCATGCAGTACTAGGAGTGCATTCCTGTAGCTTCAGTACAAGTTCATGCAGTACTAGGAGTGCAGTACTTGTAGCTCCAGTAGAAGTTCATCCAGTACTAGAAGCTCCATTACTAGTAGCTTCAGTTCCATAGCTCCCTTACTAGGAGAAGAAGCGCCAGTCAAAGAACTCCAGTACGAGGAGCTCTAGTACAAGTACTTCTAATACTTGTAGCTCAAGTGCAAGTACCTCCAGTACTTGAGGCTCAAGTACTAGCAGCTCGAGTACTTGTAGCTCCAGTACAAGTTCATCCAGTACAAGGAGTGCAGTCCTTGTAGTTCCAGTACAAGTTCATCCAGTACTAGGAGTGCATTCCTGTAGCTTCAGTACAAGTTCATGCAGTACTAGGAGTGCAGTACTTGTAGCTCCAGTACAAGTTCATCCAGTACTAGAAGCTCGAGTGCAAGTACCTCCAGTACTAGAGGCTCAAGTACTAGCAGCTCGAGGACTTGTAGCTTCAGTACAAGTTCATGCAGTACTAGGAGTGCAGTACTTGTAGCTCCAGTACAAGTTCATCCAGTACTAGAAGCTCGAGTGCAAGTACCTCCAGTACTAGAGGCTCAAGTACTAGCAGCTCGAGGACTTGTAGCTCCAGTACAAGTTCATACAGTACAAGGAGTGCATTCCTGTAGCTTCAGGCAAGTTCATGCAGTACTAGGAGTGCAGTACTTGTAGCTCCAGTACAAGTTCATCCAGTACTAGAAGCTCGAGTGCAAGTACCTCCAGTACTAGAGGCTCAAGTACTAGCAGCTCGAGTACTTGTAGCTCCAGTACAAGTTCATCCAGTACTAGAAGCTCCATTACTAGTAGCTTCAGTTCCATAGCTCCCTTACTAGGAGAAGAAGCGCCAGTCAAAGAACTCCAGTACGAGGAGCTCTAGTACAAGTACTTTTAATACTTGTAGCTCAAGTGCAAGTACCTCCAGTACTAGAGGCTCAAGTACTAGCAGCTCGAGTACTTGTAGCTCCAGTACAAGTTCATCCATTTCAAGGAGTGCAGTCCTTTTAGTTCCAGTACAAGTTCATCCAGTACTAGAAGCTCAAGTGCAAGTACCTCCAGTACTAGAGGCTCAAGTACTAGCAGCTCGAGTACTTGTAGCTCCAGTACAAGTTCATCCAGTACAAGGAGTGCATTCCTGTAGCTTCAGTACAAGTTCATGCAGTACTAGGAGTGCAGTACTTGTAGCTCCAGTACAAGTTCATCCAGTACTAGAAGCTCGAGTGCAAGTACCTCCAGTACTAGAGGCTCAAGTACTAGCAGCTCGAGGACTTGTAGCTCCAGTACAAGTTCATACAGTACAAGGAGTGCATTCCTGTAGCTTCAGGCAAGTTCATCCAGTACAAGGAGTGCATTCCTGTAGCTTCAGTACAAGTTCATCCAGTACTAGAAGCTCCATTACTAGTAGCTTCAGTTCCATAGCTCCCTTACTAGGAGAAGAAGCGCCAGTCAAAGAACTCCAGTACGAGGAGCTCTAGTACAAGTACTTTTAATACTTGTAGCTCAAGTGCAAGTACCTCCAGTACTAGAGGCTCAAGTACTAGCAGCTCGAGTACTTGTAGCTCCAGTACAAGTTTATCCATTTCAAGGAGTGCAGTCCTTTTAGTTCCAGTACAAGTTCATCCAGTACTAGAAGCTCAAGTGCAAGTACCTCCAGTACTAGAGGCTCAAGTACTAGCAGCTCGAGTACTTGTAGCTCCAGTACAAGTTCATCCAGTACAAGGAGTGCATTCCTGTAGCTTCAGTACAAGTTCATGCAGTACTAGGAGTGCAGTACTTGTAGCTCCAGTACAAGTTCATCCAGTACTAGAAGCTCAAGTGCAAGTACCTCCAGTACTAGAGGCTCAAGTACTAGCAGCTCGAGTACTTGTAGCTCCAGTACAAGTTCATCCAGTACAAGGAGTGCAGTCCTTGTAGTTCCAGTACAAGTTCATCCAGTACAAGGAGTGCATTCCTGTAGCTTCAGTACAAGTTCATCCAGTACTAGAAGCTCCATTACTAGTAGCTTCAGTTCCATAGCTCCCTTACTAGGAGAAGAAGCGCCAGTCAAAGAACTCCAGTACGAGGAGCTCTAGTACAAGTACTTTTAATACTTGTAGCTCAAGTGCAAGTACCTCCAGTACTAGAGGCTCAAGTACTAGCAGCTCGAGTACTTGTAGCTCCAGTACAAGTTCATCCAGTACAAGGAGTGCAGTCCTTGTAGTTCCAGTACAAGTTCATCCAGTACAAGGAGTGCATTCCTGTAGCTTCAGTACAAGTTCATGCAGTACTAGGAGTGCATTCCTGTAGCTCCAGTACAAGTTCATCCAGTACTAGAAGCTCGAGTGCAAGTACCTCCAGTACTAGAGGCTCAAGTACTAGCAGCTCGAGTACTTGTAGCTCCAGTACAAGTTCATCCAGTACTAGGAGTGCATTCCTGTAGCTTCAGTACAAGTTCATGCAGTACTAGGAGTGCAGTCCTTGTAGCTCCAGTACAAGTTCATCCAGTACTAGAAGCTCAAGTGCAAGTACCTCCAGTACTAGAGGCTCAAGTAATTGTAGCTTAAGTCGAAGTCCCTCCAGTACAAGGCTCCACTCCTACCAGCTCCATTCCTTGTAGCTTCAGTTCCCTAGCGCCACTACTAGGAGAAGAAGCGCCAGCCCAAGCTCTCAGGTCAAAGTAATTCCAATCTTGTAGTTCCAGTAATAGTACCTTCATGGGAAAGTATCTCTAAAACAAGTAGCTGCAGTACTAGGAGCTTTAGTACAAGTACCTCTAGTACCAGGAGATCTAGTCCAAGTATCTTAGCTTTAGTGGCTCCATTTCAGGAAGCTTTAGTACTTGTAGCTCAAGTCGAAGTATCTCTAAGAGAAGAAGCGCCAAGAAAAAAAAATATAGTTGGAAAAAAAAATAATTTATCCCGAGAAAAAATATATTTTTTTTAATAATTTCTGTTCCATTTAAAGATTTTTTTCGATTAACAACCCGTCAATAAACCGTTCTAGCTCCACTCCAAGTAGTCCATTACTTGTAGCTCAAGTCGAAGTACCTTTAGGACTAGGAGCTCCAGTGCTTGAAGCTCAAGTCCAAGTACCGGGAGTACTAGGTGCTCAAGTCGAAGTCCCACCTCAAAGTCAAAGTCCCACCAGTACTAGTAGCGGAGTTCTTGTAGCCCAAGTCCAAGTTCTCAAGTCCAAGTAATCCAGTCCAAGCTTTCCCGTCCAAGTTTCTCCAGTACTTGTAGCTCTAATTCAAGAAGCTAAAGTGCTTCGAGCTCCAGTACACCAAATCTGAACACAACCAGCTCCATTACAAGAAGCTTCAGAACAATTTGCACCTGGACAATTAGCTCCTGTTTAAGTCTCTTCAGTACAGTGCAATGCAAGAACTTCACTCCATAGGTCAACAATCTCCATTTTTAGGAGTTGAACATGAATATTTAGAGCAAGAATTTTAAGTTCAAGTAAGTCGGGAACAAATACTCAAAAAAAATATTTTTTTTAATACAGTCGACTCCCTTTAATCCGAACCACGTTAATCCGAATTTTTTAACAGTTGTGTAAAAACATTAAAATTAAGGCGTTTTATCCGAATTATTTTATCCGAACTCAATTTTATGCCTCCCAAATTGTTCGGATTAAAGAGAGTCGAATGTATATAGCTCATAATAATCTCCATTTTAACAATCTTTAGTTCATCTAGCTCCAACACAACGAGCTCCTGTCCATCAAGCCTCTAAACAACATGCAAAAATACAAGTAGCTCCGGTACAAGAAGCTTTTGGACAAATAGTTCCAGAAGCTCTAGTTGAAGCATTTCCATTACGATGAGCACCAGAACATTAACCATGAGAGGAAGCTTCATTGAATTGACATTCAATTATTACAGTAGACGATGTTTAAGGAAATTGAGCTCTTTTTTAAATAGCTCAAGTACTGGAAGCCCCAAGGGAAGCAGCTCTCCTACAAGGATCTTTTGTCGACGAAGCTCAAGTGCATGTAGCTCTAGTATAAGTAAGTCCAGGTAAAATTTGCTCCAGGACTAAAAGTTCCAGTTGAAGTATATCCAATACGTGGAGCACCAGAACATTAACTTTAGTAGGAGAAGCACCAGCACATGTAGCTCGTACAAGTATACCAGAAGTTACAGCACAGGTAGCTGAATTAAATATAGTTCCAGTTCAAGAAGCTCCGATTCTGGAAGCTGCAGGAGAAGTTGCTCATCTATAAGAAGCTTTTGTATACGTAGCTCCAGCAGAAGTAGTTCCATTAAACCTAGCTCAGGAACTAGAAGCTCCAGTAGAATTATTATTATATAGTACGAGTATCACCAGAACTTTCAACTCCAGTAAAATAAGCACTCGCACATGTAGCTCCACTTGAAAGGGCTTCAGTTCATCTAGCTCCAGTACAAGTAGCTTCATTAAAACAACATAACGAACATCAAGATGAACCTTCAAAATCCAAGAGATCTAGTCGATTTATCTTTACCAGGATAGAGACAGTCTAAAAAGCTCGAGAAGAGGTATCTCGAGTTCACGAAACTTGAAAATTAAGTGATCTAGTTTATTAGCCTTCAGAAACAAGTGCTCTGGACGACGAATCTCAAAAATTAAGATAATAAGTATAAAATCAATCTTAAACTATAAGAATGGAAAATTATTATAGCAGTGGCGTTAGCAGATGCCGAAGCAAAATTATTAGCTCAGTTAAAAATTAAATATCTTAATTCCTTTCAAATTAATTTTAAAAAATATATGTTTTAAAAGTTAAATAGATCAATTATTCATAATTTTGCGTTCTAAAAAATAATCATTCTCTGAATTTAACCTTTTTTTCAAACAAAAAATTCTTTTTAGGTCTCCTCTTTAGCAAAAATAAGGAAAAAAAAATTTTTTTTATATTTTCAGTATTTTTTTTTGTGAAAAATATTAGAAAGATCTCAATAGAATATTTTTTCATAATTTATCAGTTCTAAAAAATAATTTTTTTTATCGGAATTTCGAAATAAAAATTCGTTTTAGACCCATATTTTATTCAAATCAAGTTTTCGCATTATGTTTGTATATATTCTTCGGTCCATAATGAAGATTTTGCAAACCGAAAATGAATTTTAGTTTTTTATAAAAAACATTAACATAAAATTTTTTTTCAAACAAAAAATTCTTTTTAGATCTCGATTTCTCATCGTTTTTAGCGAAAATAAGGAAAAAACTATTTTTTTTATATTTTCAGTATTTTTTTTTGTGAAAAATATTAGAAAGATCTCAATAGAATATTTTTTCATAATTTATCAGTTCTAAAAAATAATTTTTTTTATCGGAATTTCGAAAT
The DNA here is from genome assembly GCA_022207745.1 of Brachionus rubens. Taxonomy (NCBI): domain Eukaryota; kingdom Metazoa; phylum Rotifera; class Eurotatoria; order Ploima; family Brachionidae; genus Brachionus; species Brachionus rubens. The sequence goes on along the minus strand of JAJVHD010000020.1, from coordinate 758,812 downwards.
AAAAATTCGTTTTAGACCCATATTTTATTCAAATCAAGTTTTCGCATTATGTTTGTATATATTCTTCAGTCCATAATGAAGATTTTGCAAACCGAAAATGAATTTTAGTTTTTTATAAAAAACATTAACATAAAATTTTTTTTCAAACAAAAAATTCTTTTTAGATCTCGATTTCTCATCGTTTTTAGCGAAAATAAGGAAAAAACTATTTTTTTTATATTTTCAGTATTTTTTTTTGTGAAAAATATTAGAAAGATCTCAATAGAATATTTTTTCATAATTTATCAGTTCTAAAAAATAATTTTTTTTATCGGAATTTCGAAATAAAAATTCGTTTTAGACCCATATTTTATTCAAATCAAGTTTTCGCATTATGTTTGTATATATTCTTCAGTCCATAATGAAGATTTTGCAAACCGAAAATGAATTTTATTTTTTTATAAAAAACATTTCTACTTCATCTTCAAAACTAACTGCCTATCTTAATTTTTTTATGGTCTTGAAAAACTAACACTCAATTGTAGGACTAAAGCTTCTCTCAATCTCTCTTAAAATAATCTAATAAGACAAACGTTGAACCTGTTACTTACTCAATATAAAACTAAAATAAATGTTAAAATCGGATGACGGGATCTGTGACTCATACAGACTTTGCTTGTGTAATTTGAGATCTGAACACTTAAAAACTATTTTAAGTCACCTATTTAAGAATTAATGAGACCTTCAACTTCTCTTTAATTTTTAAATAAATCTATCTTTTTTTTGTTTATTTAAAAAAAAACACTCGAACATTTCGGAGCTCTTTCCGTTAAGGGTTCATCGAATAGAGCCCTTGTTTTTGAAGATACATGACTGATGACTGATTCTTGAGGTTTGTGTACTGAAGCTATTTGGACTGGAGCTACATTTAATGGAGAAACTTGCTGCTAGAGCTACATTAAAATAAGAGACTAGCCATGGAGAAAATGCATAAAAAAAATTGACCAGGTGACACTTGTACAAGAGCTACTTGTACGAAGAGTATTTGTACTCTTGTTTCTGTGTAGACAATAGTCTTCTTGATCGAATTGAAATTATATACTAGAACTTTTATCTCTGAGTGAACTTGGTTCAAAAGACTGGAAATACTTGAACTGGAGCTACTAACACTTAACTTAAGCGACTCCAGATATTGTATCTGGAGATTCATCGAGTGGTGGTTCAACCACTGGATGTTCTTCAACTTAAGCTCCTTGTACTTGAACTAATATTACTGGAGCTTTTAGCTTTTGAGCAAAAAGAAGTGGGGCTACTGGTACAAAAGGTACTTCTCCAGGAGCTTCTTTTGCTGGAGGTACTTGTACAAGAGAAACTAGTCTTGTAAAAGCTTCTACTAAAGCTGCTTGTCCAGAAACAGATTCTACTAAAGCTGCTCGTCCTGAAACAGCTTCTATTATAGATGCTTGTACTGAAGCTAGTATTGAGAGAGGTACTTGTCCAAGAGCAGCTTGTACAAGAGCTCCTAGTACTGGAGATAAAAGAAATTGAGAAAGTAACAATAGTCAAGGACAATGACTGGAGGTACTTATGGTACAAGAATTTGAGCTAGTAATAAAGTGAGGTAATAGTCCTGGATGTAATGGTACTGGAGGTAAAAGAATTTGAGATAATAATTCACTGAGGTTCTTATACTGGAGGTTCTTTTACTTGAGGTACTTTTACTTGAGGTACTTGTATTAGATTCACTTGTACTGGAGGCACTTGTACGTGCTCTACTGGACCTTGTTGCTTGAAGTACTGCAGCTACTTGTTCTAGAAGTACTTTGCCTGAAGGGACATGTATTGGAGCTCCTAGTACTGGAGAACTTGGACTGGAGTTCTTGGACTTGAACTACGTACTTGTACTTGAGCTACAAGTACTGCAGCTATTTAAAAGATGTTGTGAAGGTAATTGTACTGGACTACAAGTACTGGAGGTACTGCATCTTGAGCTACAAGTAATTGAGTCAGTTGTTCTAGAGCTCCTAGTACTCGAGCTGGGAGTAATGAAGCTACAAGAACTGGTGCTACTTGTTCTAGAGGTACTTTCTCTGGAGCTACTTGTTCTAGAGGTACTTTCTCTGGAGCTACTTGTCCGAGAGGTACTTTATCTGAAGCTACTTGTTCTGGGGGTACTTTCTCTGGAGCTCCTTGTACTGGAGCTACTAGAACTGGAGGTTCATGGACTTGAGCTCCTAGTACTGGAGGTTCATGGACTGGAGCTCCTAGTACTGGAGGTTCATGGACGTGAGCTCCTAGTACTGGAGGTTCATGGACTGGAGCTCCTAGTAATGGAAGTTCATGGACTGGTGAGATTGGACTTGATTACTTTAGCTACAAGTTCTGGAGCTACTAGAACTGGAGCTTCAAGTACTGCAGCTATTTAAAAGATGTTGTGAAGGTAATTGTACTGGACTACAAGTACTGGAGGTACTGCATCTTGAGCTACAAGTAATTGAGTCAGTTGTTCTAGAGCTCCTAGTACTCGAGCTGGGAGTAATGAAGCTACAAGAACTGGTGCTACTTGTTCTAGAGGTACTTTCTCTGGAGCTACTTGTTCTAGAGGTACTTTCTCTGGAGCTACTTGTCCGAGAGGTACTTTCTCTGAAGCTACTTGTGCTAGAGGTACTTTCTCTGGAGCTACTTGTTCTAGGGGTACTTTCTCTGGAGCTCCTTGTACTGGAGCTACTAGAACTGGAGCTTCATGGACTTGAGCTCCTAGTACTGGAGGTTCATGGACTGGAGCTCCTAGTACTGGAGGTTCATGGACTGGAGCTCCTAGTACTGGAAGTTCAAGGACTGGTGAGATTGGACTTGATTACTTTAGCTACAAGTACTGGAGCTACTAGAACTGGAGCTTCAAGTACTGCAGCTATTTAAAAGATTTTGTGAAGGTAATTGTACTGGAGCTACAAGTACTGGAGGTACTGCATCTTGAGCTACAAGTATTTGAGTCAGTTGTTCTAGAGCTCCTAGTACTCGAGCTGGGAGTAATGAAGCTACAAGAACTGGTGCTACTTGTTCTAGAGGTACTTTCTCTGGAGCTACTTGTTCTAGAGGTACTTTCTCTGGAGCTACTTGTCCGAGAGGTACTTTCTCTGAAGCTACTTGTGCTAGAGGTACTTTCTCTGGAGCTACTTGTTCTAGGGGTACTTTCTCTGGAGCTCCTTGTACTGGAGCTACTAGAACTGGAGCTTCATGGACTTGAGCTCCTAGTACTGGAGGTTCATGGACTGGAGCTCCTAGTACTGGAGGTTCATGGAGAGATTGGACTTGAGTTCTTGGACTTGGGCAACAAGTACTGCGCTACTAAGACGGGTGGGTCATCGACTGTAGCTACAATTATTGGAGCTACCAGAAATGGAGCCATCTAGGCTGGATTACTTGGACTCGAGCTTGGCCGGTTCATTGATGGGATGTTTATCCAAAAAAATTATAAATGGTATTTAAAAATGATATTTTTTTTTTAGTATATTTTTTTCTTTCTGTTTATTTTTAATTAAAGAAAAATTGTTAGGTTTATTTTGTTAATTTTTTTGGTTTTTATTTCCAAATTGTACCTTTGGAAAAGTTTAAAAATAAAATTAGAGGTTCTGGTGGCATTTGTGTATTATAGAGCTACTTATTTCAAAAAAAAATATCTCTCTATCTTTTTTTTTTAAATAGATATTTTAGGGCAAACTTTCAATGCAAGTCCGGTAAAGCTCTTTACGGTAATTTACGTAAATTTTAGTAAAATCCTCCTTTCAAATCACCACTGTAGTTTGAAACGATATTTGAAAGTATATCTTAATAACTAACAGCTTGATAAAAACTTTATCTAATACATTTTTCAGTAAGATAGTAAGAGGTAAAGGGTCTTCGAAGACTAATTCGAACCTGTGTACATTTATGAAAGAATAGGGTTAATGTGCCACGAAATATCACACAGCAGGTACAAATGGGTACTGATGTGGTAAATAACTTATTATGGACAAAACATGTTAACAAAAAGTTAGAATTTACTATAAAGAAAATTTATGATTAAGCCTTAAGTAAGCTCAATTGAAAAAGAAATTTGCAAGTTGGCTCAATTAGTTTTTGAAATTAAAGTTTTTTTGAAATAAAAATAAATAACTTAACTGAAAAAGATTTTAATTTTTAAAATTGCTTAACAAATTGAGCTGAAGTAAAAAAAAATTATCGTTTGAAACCTTTATTTTTAATTTTTAAAATTACTGCTTTAATTTTTTCTTGAGTCAAAAAAACAAAAGCTTTATGAAAGAATATTAAAAAAATCAATAAATTCAATAAAAACAATAAAGAAACATTTAAATAATGTCTTTGTTTTATGGGCTTAAAGGAAGTTGTATTAAAATAGTAATTCGAATCACATTTCTTTCCCACATTTTCTATGGGACATAAACAATTAAAATATCCATAACTGCCAAATGGGACACATATTTCATTTTCTTCACAAGGATCCAAAGCACAACCATCAATACTCAAACATAATGGTCCACTAAATCCTTTAGGACATACACATTCAAATGAAAAATTATCCGGTTTATATTTCGATTTTACAGTAACACATTGTCCATTGTTAAAACAAGGATTTGAACCTAAATGTTCACATGAAGAAAAATTACAGTTTTTATCACATTTCATCAAAAGTGCCTTTAAATACTCCTCGCAACAAACAGCATTTATCATTTTTACTCTTCGATGGTCTAAATCTTTTAATTTTTTATAAAAAAAATTAACACACGACCCTTCAAGTCCCAATGTTCTCATAAAATTATTATATTGCAAAACCACTATTTCATTTGATGTACCTTCAGGACAATTTTCTTTTAAATTTTTGAATGAATTCTTAATAAAATGAAAGTTGGTCCAATGAGTTGATCTATTTTTGGCAACAAAAAATAAATTCTCATTATTAATAAAAGGCAATGATCTTGTTTTTAGTTGATATTCAATGCATTCTGCGTTTATACAAATTTTATTATCACCACATGGGGTACCGTCTAAATTCCAAAAAAACATATCAACACATGATTGTCCTGTCGAATTGAAGCAAAATAATTTTTTGCATTTTAGGCTAGAATCTCTTTTGCATGCAAATGTGCTTGAATCGTTCAATAAATGCTTGCATTGATCTGTCAGTGTAAAATAATAACCAGGTAATCTAGATAATGCTAACAAATTTTTGTGTTGACGTTTAGAATTTTTTTCAATTAAACATTTATGTTCATGCTTAAGAGTTTTTCGAAAAAATAATCTATTTGTTACATATTCAATGGTACAATTTGAGATGAAAAAGTATGATTTTTCACTATTGGCGTACGGGTGCATCAATTTATTATCGGCTTCACAATTTGTTGTAATATTATTAATTGTCATATTTATTGTGTCATGTAGAGCACCAAGATTATGTCCTAATTCATGAGCCATTGTTATTTCCAAGCTAAAATGTATACCAAAACGGTTCGATGAGAATTTATGTTCACGACATATTTCAGCAGTATAAGCATTACCGATTACGGTTTCAAGATGATGATCATGTATGTAAAACACATGATCGCATTCTTTCAAATCAATAGCATTTTTACCCCAAGTTCGTTTTATAATTTCATTTAGAAGAGTTGTACCATCTCGAATATCGGCATATGGTGGATGATATTCTAAATCAATTTCAAGGTTGATAAATTCAAGGTTTACTTCAAAAACATCATTTTTAATTGATTCATACATTTGTTCGATTATTGCTATAGAACGTGCGAATCGAATATTTAAATACATTTTAATGTAATCATAATCGCTTGAGTTGAGTAGTATCTTGAATAGTTGATACACTCGAAAATCAATCATTACACATGATTCAATCAAAAGTTGAGTCTTGTTATTAACAAACGTGTAATTAGCTAATTTTTCTCGTTTTTTACGACTTAAAATGTGCTCTGGATTCTTTTGAATTTCGAAACGATATGCGCCGTACTCTGTAGAATTACTTTTTTCAATCATGATCCATGTTTCTTTAGAGGTTTTAATTGAAAATTTTTTTAAACTAACAATTAAATAAAAGGCATTAGAAAAATTCATGTTATCCCTTAGGTCAAACGATGTGTTGTTTTTTGAATTTAGAGTCAATATGCAATCAGTTGAGTATTCGATGTCGCTTTCTGTTTCGTTTGATTTGACCCAAACACTTTTAAAATTTTTATAAAATGGCGCATATTCAAGAAAATTTATTTTCTGATCATAAATTTCATTAAATAAAAATGTATAACTTTGATTGAAACAAGTAAACTCAAGATTAAAATAAACTGGTAATCGATCATTTAATGAACCGAATTTTAAATTTGATAACTTGAAATTTGTCACAATATCATGATCTCCTGTATCAGTCTGATTAGCATTTATCACTGTTGAGTATAACAAGATGGTTAACGACAAAATGAGCATTTGAATTAATTTTTTTGAAAAAAAAAATTTAGTTTTTAAAATCAAAATTTGGAGGATTTTTAAAATTTTTCGTCTTCTTAACAACTTACTACAATTAAAATTTTATTATAATCAATTTTCTAAACTTGTTTTAACCCATTGGGTACCGAGGGTTTTACTAACATCTTTAAATAACTTCAAACAAATTTAAATCGAGACATTTTGTAATTTAAATTTTTTAATCTAGCGCTTTTTAGCTGGCAACCTTAACATTGTACTGTAAAATTGTATTTATGACCATGATGATATCACATGATGTCATCTCCGATCAGATTAAATCATTTGATATCAGATAATATCATTAAGAGAATTACAAACATTATGAATTGCCAACGAATATTGATGGAAACTCATATCAGATGATACTAGATAACATCAGATGAGGTCAGCTGATATCATATTATATATCATGTATCATGTGACAAGTTATTTTCCGGAAGCATTGTAAAGTTTCGTTCAAAAAGTTCAGTTCAAAATTTAAAAATTGAATATTTTTTTTTATAGGAAATGAAGATGTGATTACGAAAATAGTGTAACATGATGTAACAAAAAATGTTACACAACATGCAATAAAAAAGGATTAAAAACAAAATTTGATCAATCGATTATTGATTTTCGTAAAAAACGGGTGTTATGTTTAGTTTATTGATGAAAAAAAAAATTTGAGTTTAAATCTCCAAGTTATAGCAAGTAATTCATTCAAGGCCTTAACCGAGTTTTATTGCGGTTTTCTTGATATATTCCTAATCATCCATTTTATTATCACTTAATTTTTGTGGTTAGAGTATTGTACAAAACGAAATTTAAATGTGATCCAAACATCTCGGGTTCGAACCCCAGTCAAACTTTAGAGGAGAGAGTTCTAGAATATTTAAGTTCCATGATTTGCGGACTTAAAAGGCAACTTAATTTTAATTTAACTATGGAATGGGATTTCTAAGAAACTGACTTCAAAAATTCAAACAATTCTTAGCAAATAATCGATTATTTGAAGTTTTTATCTCATGATGTCAAAATAAACTTAACATAACACCCGTTTTTTACGAAAATCAATAATCGATTGATCAAATTTTGTTTTTAATCCTTTTTTATTGCATGTTGTGTAACATTTTTTGTTACATCATGTTACACTATTTTCGTAATCACATCTTCATTTCCTATAAAAAAATATTCAATTTTTAAATTTTGAACTGAACTTTTTGAACGAAACTTCACAATGCTTTTTCCGGAACTGTATCAAAAATTGTAACTCAGATAACAAAGAACGATTTTCAGTGACGTAGCTCCATTGAGGCGAAGTGTGGCGGTACCCACACCATTTAAAAATATTCTGTGGCGGGGCGACAGTGAAAATTATAATTTTTTCAAAACCTTTCCTTTTAAATTCATTAAAAATTTAAGTTAAATAAATTCAATAGTAATTTCACAGTCTTTCAATGCGACAATTCTTATTGAATATTGTTTTTTTTCCGGCAACAAATTAAAAGTTGAATCCTCACAATCTTCTGAAAGATTTGAATAGTCAACTGAAAAATTTAGAGAAGATTTTTAAATTATTTTATCAAATCGCAAAGCTATCATTAACTAGAATGGATTTTTTCATTCGAAACTTTTCGTAAAATTTTTTGCATTCACCTCTTTATTCATCCTAATTTTAGTGTTCTCGGTTTACCTCTAAAATCAAATCCAAAAAGACAAGTTTTGAATGGATAACGATTCTTACGAAGAAATACTTGAAAGAGATTTGTAATTCTAGTCTAGTTAGGACCATAAATGGAACCTTATTAAGAACAGCTTGAAAAAAATATTACCTAATATTACCGTAAGTAAGGGGAGCAAGTTCATCATAAAACCACTAATTACGCAGCCTTCATAATTTTGGTTAAATCAATTTGTATTCAAAATTGAGTTTTTACAATTTGGCCAAAGTTGGTTAACCGGCTAACATTGTTAACATGGTTTTATTTGATTTTAGTTTTATTTCTTTTTAAGTTAATGAGTCTGCTCGATTCGGTCAGACTGTATTTTATACCTAAAAGCACTAAGACGCACCCTCTTTGGCTTTGAAATTTTAAAGGTTCTTTTTTAGAGGTCTTCTTTAATTCATCTAATGATTTCCTATATAAAAAAATAAAGATTTTCTCTTTTCTTTTCTCTTTTCTCTGAAAATTTGTTAATTTTTGGTTTTCGATTAGGATTATTTTATTGTTTAATTTTATCGCTTCTAATTTAAGCATAAAAATAATTTTCATAGAATATGAATTATAAATATAAAGCATTAAATTTTTAAGTCTAAATTTTAAACAACGTTAATATTAACATTTTTAATTTCTTCCAAAATTTGATATGCCGAAGGGTCATATTGAGTTATTTCATTATTTATGTTATCTGCAATTAACTTTGCATTTGATGACTCAATATGCTCTTTACATAACCACAATATTTTACCATTTTTAAGCTCACATCTTTTTAAATCCTCTTTAGGAATTGACTCTTTCGCCAAAGTGTAAACATTTTTTTTCTCGAATTGTTCAATATAAAAATTTCTCAAATTCATATACGAAGCTCCGACATCAGGGGTCAAACTGGATTTTTTTTCAATTTCAGCTAATAGCTTGTGTCCATGATCGAGTAAAAATATTTGTAAATCATTTGATAAAGGACCGTTTTGGATTATATTCATGATCCTTAGCAAATAGCCACAATACTCTGTCAATAATTCGGGCAATATTAAAAATGTATCAGACAAATGCCAACCATCTTCGTGTTCACATAATGGCCGAATGCAGGTGTAAAGTTCAGCTTCATCATCGTCTTGTTTTAAACGAATTATCATTTTATTATCTGATTTATCTCCTTCTCTAATCAAACCTTCAATCTTTTTACTATCGATATAATCAATGCAAAATAGTGACGGATAATTTTGTTGGTCCAAATTTTTGATAACAAGCTTATTAATTTGCTTTAAAAATCTACGTTGAGTTAACTCATAAAGCTCTTGAATCGCAGACGTGGTTGAGTCAGCCTCTCGTTTATCAACTTCATTTTGAACTTCTTTTTTCGTTCCTTTTGAATTTAATATTTTTTTAACATTTTCCAATAGCTCGTCATAAGCTTTTGGATTTTCCAATTGAAAATTAACTTCGGGATAATCACCGCCTAAAAATGCTATTTCGTTTCTACGCCACGAATTACCCGTACCAACAACGACTTTTATTATCGGAATTTTTAGAGACACATGAGCGAATCTAAATTCAAGTTTGCAAGTAGCTGAATTGGCATATTCATCTGATACACAGGCCAAAACAACACTTGCTGTATTCATACCTTTTGTCATTGCTCCAAATATTCCTCCAGTTGAGTTTATTTCTTGTGTATCAATCCAACAACTTATGTTGTTTTCTTCAAGAAATTTTACCAGACTTCTTGGATCAAGCCAACCTAAACTGGTTTTTGTCGTCCTCGAACCCTTACGACCAGCTTCATGCGAGTTAACCCAGCAATAACTAATAAAAACCTCTGGAGGTTTCTTGATTACTTCTCTGTCTGTTTTCGTGTCCTGTAATTGAAGGTCTATGGCCTCAAACATTTCAGCGAGTTTGACAGGGAATCTTTTTGGATCTTGCATGATTACTCTATAGTCACAACACAATGATGCAAATGCTGGATTTTGGAGCCATTTTCTAGCACCAACAGCCCCGAATTCAATCAAAAGATAATTTTTTTTTAATAAATTTTTGACAATTGATAAAATCTCGAGACATTTTGAATCCTTGGCAAACTCATCCGAAATGCCCAAGATTACAAGTTTTGATTCTTTTAAGGCATAGGTTACAGTATCTAATTTTTCGCTTGCCGGATTTTTCGTGTACCATACTTTATAGTTTTCTTGTTCGATTCTTTCTATGACTTTTAAAGGATCGACTAAAGAATCGTTGGGACGTACGTCTTTGTCACAATACCAGAATGAAATATCATATTTTAACTTGTTTTTAATTTGTTTTAAATCACGTAATGAATATTGAAGATTAAGGTCTAAATTAGAAAGACCATCAAAAGGCATAACAGACATCATTTCTTGTATTGAAACGGCATGAAAATATTTGTTACATTGTAAAAATGGAGCTTGATAATCAGCAGCTCTTTGTAATAGCTTTGAACTGAATAGACACGGATCGTTCGATTGAGATTCAACACAATCAGGACACGGAAAACTGTAATCGTATTTAATACCATTAAAGGACTCGTTTATTAAGGCTTCAATGACTTCATGAATTACAAAAATTATATTTTCAGGCTTATTTCCTTGGACTTTGATTTCAATTGTAGAAAATTCAGTTTGTTCTAGAATAGCTTTTTGATTATTCTTTTTCAACAGTGAACCATTTTTCCAAATAATTGAATTATCGGCATACTGATACAACCTTACTTGTATACGATTAAATAAACCAGCTGGTAAATACTCAAAATTGTACAAAACTTTGTATTCTTTTATTTTGGTTAAATTGGAACCTTGCAAGTTCTCACTTATCTCACTCCATTCAAAATTAGGTTTATGATCTGGCAAAAGACATGGGACTATATGCATTTGTTTTTCAGGTACAATAAAAGTTAAATCGAATTCTTCGGTTAGTTTTAAAATCCATTCGTGTAACGATTCAGGATAATTTTTCCATACGTATTTTATGTCTGTGTGTAAGAGTTTACCATCGTTTATAGGGGTATTTTTAACTGATACAATACATGATATAACATTTACAATCCACTTTAAAATTTAACTTTAGTCCTGTTGATAATTAAAATTAAAGAAATTTAGCTTTACTTGAGGGTTTATGACAACATGGTCTTTAAGCCCATTTATTTCGAAATACTGAATTGAACCAAGATCGTTTAGAAATCGAACCGCTTCCAATACTTCATTCGATTCAAGGATACCACATTCCATTGCTAAACTTGAAAGATCTTTATAGCTTATTAGAGACTCAGTCGCGCTTTTTTCTTTTACCAAATTTTCAAATTTCAAAAAAACACTCTAAATAAATTATCTTAAATGAGTCGATTCTAAATATTTAAAAAAGTGTCGACTTACCGGTATAGATTCGCCCATATATTTTTGTTTCAATGTTACATCAATCAAATCCTTAACAAGTTCTTCTATTCCAATATTTTTTGTATTTGAAACAAAATAAAAGCCACAAATTTGATTATATCTTGCCTTTAATTTTTCTTTATTCAATGCAAATTTTGCAACTTCGTCAATATGTGTACCAATAACAAATATAGGTGCACCTGGTGCGTGACAACTGATTGAACTTAACCAAAAATCTAAACCAGCATATTCGCTTCCAAGACGAACATTCCTTTAGAAGACTCAAGGTTAACAAGAATAGTTAAAATATCTTTGATTCAAAAATTTTACCAAACTAAGAAGTAAACAGCTTTCTGTGATAGAAAAAATTGATGTGAATTGTAATAAACACTTTGACCAGCTATAAAAAATAAGCTTTAAATTTATGAAAAATAGCAGGTCATAGAAAATTTTAAAAATACCGAAATCCCACATTGAAAAAGTCAAGTTTGTTTTGTCAGGCAACTCGACTACCCAATCTTTTATGTCAATACCATCAGTTAACTCAGGTTTGTTTGAATTGGTGTTCGAAATCAAAGAATTCATTAATGATGTTTTTCCAGCTTCACCAAGACCAACTAGCATAAGTTTTGTTCGTTTACATACAACTTGACCTGTTGAGAGACGTTTTAGAAATGACAAAACAGCAATTGTACCACGTTTAACAACATCGTGTGATGGTGTTTTTAATGAAATACACCCATTCAAATCAATATTTGTCAAATTTAAATCTCCTAGTTTATGACTTAACTCCTCTAAAAGAATACATCGCTCTAATTTTAATGTTTTGAGGTTAACTAATTCAGAAATTTGATCTGGAATGAATTTTATTCCTTGGTAAGATAAATCGAGATGAGTTAAATTTTTTAGTTGAAAAATAACGCTTGGAATTCCGCCGAGTTCGGCATATTTATTATTATCACCCAAACGTGGAAATTTTTTGAAAACATAAGCGTTTAATTTAGTCACTTCTTCTTTGCCTAAGAGACCTGTTTGATCAACATCGTAAACAAAAAATAATTTTGATAATTGCTCGGTTCTCAAATAGTTTTGGTATTTGTAAATTACATTTTCAAAGTTTACAGAATGATTTTGACCTAATTGACCATATTCGGCTGAATTTATCCATTCAATGCCCGAAAATTCGAGTTTTTCCAAAGAATTTTTACAATTATCAAAATTAAATGGTAAATCATTGAACTGCATTGAGTTGAACGAAAGTTTGATTAAAGTGTTAGGGAGAGTAAGCTTTTTAAAACCGGTACTTGTAAGAGATAAATTTTGTAAGGCTAACGATTTAAGATTTTTAAATTTGGATAAAATAGTCTGAGAGCCAAATGATTTAATCGGATTATTTTCCAGACTCAAACTCATTAAATTTTCCATTTCGAAAATCGACGTAGGTATTGAGTCCAACTGATTGTTCTCGAACGTAATAAGGGTTAAATACTTAAATTTAGAAAAATATATTTGAGAATTATCGACCGAGATTTTGTGATTTATAACTCCCAAATCAACAATTTCATTAAATTTTTCCGAAAATTCCGAATCAAATTTAATGACTTCTGGTTTATCTAAATCATGTGGAGTTCGAGAAGCAATATTGTAATTTATGGAACATTTTGAATAATTATTTTGAAGTCTTTGCGAGTGTGAAAGTTCATTAAATGAGTTGTAACAATTAGATTGGCAATAAACGCATCGATTGAAAAAAGTGTACTGATCGTGATGTCTTTCTTGAATTGGCACAAAATTCATGATCGGTTGAACGTTGAACGTCAAAGTTTTATTTTGGATATCAGACAGATCAAAGTTAATTACAAGCATTTTGTGAATATCCAAAACGAGCTCTCTTAATTTAGCATTTAGGTTTTCGTCGTATTTGTTATTTGGAAATAGTATTTCATTACATGGGACGATGTTCGAATTCTTAAAAAATAAAAATTAGTGTTAAATGTAATGAGAATGACAAGTTTTTTCTTAAAAAAATTACTTCTGCTTTGTTTAAAAGTAAACAGCTTAGCATAAAAAAAAGAAGCATATCCTTGTTTACAATCGAATTATCAATTGATATTCCTTGGAAGTCAATGAAGTGTCCATACAGATAACTCCGGTTGATGTTGTTATACTCTTGAAACGATTAAGATTAAAATTTTTACCTTAAACCTTATCATAGACCTCTAAGATTTAAGCTTAAATCCAGATTTACTCTCAAGAGGTAAAGCTTAGGAAATGCAAGGGTTTGAATGGAGAGTTGTCAAGTATAAAGTTTAGTATTGGTTTTGAGGGGTATGGGACATTTCATAGCTTCCCAATTTTTTAGCATCTTAATTTTCATAGCATTTAAACTTTCATAAAATTTTATAGGTTAAATGAATCAAAATTTTTTGAAACAAAATCGTAACGATTCTTCATCACTTAAGATCGTCGAGAATATTTTTTTCAAACCCAGTCGCATCAAACACTGAAGTAGTTTTGACTGAGATCCCAACAACGTCACAAGTTTCATTAAACCAGATACTGTTGTTACTCTGTAAACTGTTGTATTTAGTGCTGCTGCTTTGACTCAAACCGTCGTTCCAACCTTGTCTAACATATTTAACGAAATACCCTTGGAATTCAACAAATCACTTAGACTAGTAGTGGCGTAGCGAGGATTTTTCGGATGGTGGGGCGAAAACAGGCGGAGTCATTTTTAGTAAGCATAGAGGGGGGGACTAAAAATTTCGAAACAGACTTATGGCAGACTAAAAATTTTTGCATCACCACAATTTTGAGTCAAGATTTTTAACCATTTTATTTTTGGTGATAGCAAAAGAATTTGTTGAGAAAAATAAAATAATGAGGATTGATTATCTAAATTATTGCTGTTTTCACCAAATTGGCTTAAATTTTATAATTTTGATATCTCAAAAGGTGGGTTGGCTACGCCACTGAAGACTACATTCAGATTTAATTACCGAATTTGAATCATCAGTATCTAATGAAAGCGAGCCTAACTTGTTTATTTTTTTTTATCTTGCAATGAAAACTTGCTATGAAAATATGATGCCCTGAAACGTTACAGAGCATTTCAGACATCATTGTCCGGAAAAATTACGTTTAGACAATTGATTGTTTTTTATATGCGTAGATTAAGATTTTGAGGTCAAAAAACACTTTCTAAGATAATGTGAAAATAACTAAAATTAAAAAATTATTTAACATCGTTTCGATGAGAATAATTCCTTTTAGAGTTAATCCGTAGTTCAACTCTTAGAGGTCTAGACAAAGGTTTACGGTAACAAGTAGACTTAATAACTAAATAATAGCTTGATCTAGCGAGTGTAAAATCTGTTTTAAAAATCAAAAAAAAGCTTTGACTTTCGCAATTTAGCTTTTCTCTAATGCTGTTCTACCAAAATTTTAATGGTTCTGAAAAAGGCTTACTTTGAAAATTAATACAAAACATATGAGCTTTCAATTTATTTTCCAAGATCATTTGAATTCCAAGTGCATCATTTAACATATTATCTAAATTTTCTGGTAATAACAAAATACCACGAACTCCTTCTTCTCTCGTGCCTTCAATAATTCTTAAGTTATCGGCTATTTGATACAAATTGTTTTCCAAATAAGAGCTAAACCCAGCCACTTTTGCTTTTAAAATAAAAACAATTAAAGATTCCTATATTTTTCAAAAATTTAAATATTTAAAAAATTACATCTAGGATTAATTTGTTTGGTGCAAAAATTTTCGGCCTCATTAAAAATATTGTGAAAACCGTTATTTTCATCATCATATAAACCCTCGATTGAGATTATAAATTTTACCAAGCTGTCATTAAAGTTTTTTGTGTCTAAAGGATCTAATTTAAGCTCGGGTGTTACTTTAATATCAGTTGCAACCCGATAACAACATATTTCCTCCGAATTATAAAAGACTAAAACATCATAAAAATCAACTGTCCAATTATCCAAACGAATTACCAACTGATCATTAGCATAAATTAAATTTATTCGTTGATCTTTATTTTGTGGTGAATCAGTAGGTACTAATTTGGTGCGTTTCAATTGAATAATTCTATGTCTGTCATAGGTTTTTTGGGTTCTTTTTTGTAAATCAATCAAACAAAATGATTCTTCAGAACTTTAAACAAAAAATTAAAAATCGTAAATTTAAATAATTGTTTTAAAAAGGCCAAACTTACAAATTCAACGAAAGCTTAACTTCAGTTGATTTATAATTTTTTTCAATGAATTTAACTCTAAACGTACTAAAATTTTCACAACTCATTGAATTTTGTGTAATAAACGAACATGGTTTGTTAAGACTTAAGTCGAATTTGGCGACAGATTTATAAACAATATCCGAAATACCTGGTCCTCTAATCAATAAAATCGGGTACTTAAACAAAGGATATAATTTTTCTAAAATTAAGTTCATAGATCCGTATTCTTGAATTGTTGAAAAGGAACATCTTTTACACACAACACTTTTATTGAAATCGTGATTGTAACTCAAAAATTTTCCGTAATAATTTCGGTCGTATTCAAACACTTGGTTCAAAGATTTTAAACCATTGTTTAAAAACTCTGGGTGTAGAAATTTATCTTCAAAATCAATCTAAAAAACAAAAAAGATTATATCGTCCAACAAAACTTGATTTCAGAATTTACCATAAAAGGAATATTTTGATTTTTGAAAAATTTTTGAACTTTTAAATAATAATCCATGAACAAAAAAGTACCATAGTCTTTCAAATTAGGAGATTGTACGTTAAAAACTTCTGGATTAAACATTCGCACTGAAAGAGTTACTGAACAAAAATTTAGTACAAATTCAATAAAAAGTCTGAAAATTTATAAGAATACTTTTAGAATCAGATTGGTCTAAAAGAATGTGACTCGAACATTCGTTGATGAGAATTCCATTTTTCCATAAAAGTGTAGTCGTTTTTGAGTTAAAGAAACTTTTAATCAATTCCGCAAAAATGTTCGGACTAACCGAACTATAAAGCTTCCATGTAATCCTAAGTTCAAAGCTTTTCCATTCTAAAGACCATTTTTTCTTCTATTTGGGATTAAGTTTTAATATTTTTTAGTTGGAAATTATATAGTTAAATTTAGTCTTACCAGTTTATCATTTAGGTCATTTTTCAAACAAAATAGAGGAATAAATTTGTCATTATCAACTTCAACAATCAAATTTGTATCAAGGAGAAACATAAATGCATCGTTCTTAGAAGAAAAATATTTATTTAACTGTTTTATGTGCTCTAAAATTATTTTTCAAGCTGTGAAAAAATTACTTTTTTATCTTTATCTAATTTTGTTAACTTCTCATTGAAGTATTCTCTTGTCAAAATTGGAACATTATCACCAACCATTTCATTTAAATGATCAATGTCATTTGAATTCACAGGTGACATAGCAATTAATTCAAGCACCTCCGACAACCAACTTTGGTCTGTTACCACATAATTACTTGTGTTTGGATTGTACAAGTAGCTTCCCTTAATGAAAAAAATCTTAGAAATCGAAAATCTCTTTTTTCAAAATTACTTTTGCTGAGTTGGATTTAAGAAGCTTATCAGACAAATTGAAAAATTCATTTTTCATTAAGTCTTTTAAATTTGTGTTGGATTCTAAAGCTCGATAAAAATCATCTACTGTTAACAAATGACTTCGTTTGACATCAATTTTATCAATTATTTCTTGAATTTTAACAGCTTGTTCCATTTTTTTTGGATCACTTAACCATATAGGATCAGTGTAATTTTGCCATGAAAATGAATAACACGAATTCGAAAACAAATATTCCTTTAGTTTTGAAATTTGAGAATTATCCACAAAATTGAACGCCTTAAAATTATAAAAATTAATTCAAACATTTTTTTTATTTTCCTCTGAAGCATTAAAAGTTACTTCCGAATTGAGTTTAATCAAATCATGAGCGATTGCAATCCACTCGCATAGAAATGATCCGAGATGACTAACTTCAATAAGTTTTTCTGGTTTAAAGTCAGGATTTTTAAGATAGACCTCAAGTTTTTTCAAATCGTAATCGGACAAAAAATGCATGTCAAAAGTTTTGATAGTCTCTTCAATGAAAGAACCGGATGATTCGTGTATTAATTTTTGAAAATTTGAGAAACTCGGTTTTTTTGAAAAAAGAATGCACACTGCCTCTCCGACCAAATTCAATCCTGAAGGCGGATATTTTAGTGAAACTGTTTTATCCAACTCTTCTTTCGTAATCTTGTCCAAATTTACATGATTTTGAGTCAGCTTTTCCATCAATTTTTCTCTTTTTTGCTCGATATTTCCACTTGATAACTAAAAGCAAAGGTAAAAGGTGCACTGGAAAAAATTAATTTTATGTTTAAACTTACATTAATGTCAATGGATAAGAAACTGATGTCATCTTTTATGAGATTAATTTGTTCGGCCAAATTTAAATGATTACTTATCAGTTTTTCAACATCGAAAGTTAACTCTTTTGAATTCAAATACTCCAAAATTGATTTTAGAATACTTGACCTTAGACTATCTAATTGACTTGATATACTCGACTTAAATTCTGGAATGGATTCGCTTTGGCCAACACCCAAAACTAAAATTTTTTTAGGCAAAACATTCTAGAAAAAGTTATAAAATCGACCCATTAGAAAATAAACTCAAAATATAAATTTTACTTTGTACATAAGCCTTAAAATGGAGGTGAAAATTTTTTTATTTATAAACATTTTTGGCTTGTTTAAATCGAATGTAATGACCACTATTGACCTCTCTGATATGACTAAATCACCCAATGTCTTAAAAATGGAAAAATAGTCTAAGTTGCAAATTCTATAGATGAACAAGATTTTACTTCTGAGCACTCAAAAACATTGAGACTTCTATTTGTTTCCGATAACTTTTCATATTGGAATAATTTATTAGATTTACTTTGATTCTTTTTGGTTCCCATAAGAAGGTCGGTAAGTGAAAATTTGTTTAAATCATCGTTTATGATCACAATCTTTGCTTCATTTTTCATTTTTAGCTCTTGAATGAAAAATTTTAGAATCTTTAAAATTTAGAATGTAAAAAATTTATTTTACCAATTTTCGTTTTGACCTCAACGTCGGGATTTAAAGATACAACTAGACTTTCACTAATCGAATCACAACCACTCACTCTTTCTAGTAACTTTTCAAATTAAAAAAAATTGAGTACAAATATTTTTTTCGGTTTGCGACTAAAACTTACCCTTGTACCGGAATGATTAAGATCAAAAAGACTTTTACCAATTATTTTGTTTAAATAATGAAGAGACCAAATTGTAATATTTTTACATCCACTTAACAAGATCTTATCATATTTTATTTTGTCTTTGTTTGGATGATTTTTTAATGGTTCCATCAGTTTATAGAATAAAAGGTCTGTAGCTGCTTCGAAACCTGAAAAATCAAAGTTTTTTGCATTTTGATACTCAATGTTCTACAAACACAAAAAAATTTTTTCAAAATTTTTTTTTAAAATTAAATTAAGAATAAATTTAAACCTGATTTATTTCAGAAATTTGAAAATAATTATTCTTAATTATTGACCAATCAACAACCAAGGCTTCTTTTACTTGATAAAAATCTGATTCTTTGAATGAGTAATTTTCTGGTCCTGGATCAAATTTCTTCCTATTCGGAGCATGTTTCCTTTGAACTTGTTGTTCGGTAAAAGGATTTTCAAATTTTTTTGTCTGAATTTGTTGTTGAGGATAAAAGTTTTTCGACTCCATTTGTTCAGTGTAGTTATTTTGTTCAAGAAACGGATTTGAATTCGATGGACCTTCAACTTGTGAAATTTCACTGTTAAGACCGTACTCTGAATCATCGTTCCTATTTCGATCATATACAAGATCTTTGTAGGCCTGAGCAGGCATACTTTGTATCTTTTTTTTTCCACCTTTTTTGCTCATTTTTTTCTCTGGTTAAAATAAGTATTTTCTAAATTAATTCAAGTTAAGAAAAATAAAACAAAACCTGATTAGTCAAATAATATTATGCTTTTTTTAAATGTAGTCATAGTAATACTTATTAAAATTGAGGTAAAAAATGTACTTATTACAATGTTTCAATTGAAATTCAACTCTTCGACTCGATTAAATATTTCCCCAAAGCATATTTCTATGAAAAAGAAATAGACAAAAATCGGAGTATAATTTTAGCATATTTTGACCATTTAGGAATCATTATGAATAAATAAATTAAAACGATTAAGACCGAATTACGCTCATAAAGCTGATATTGTTTACTTTTCAATTTAGTTAAGGATCACTTTTGTTTTACACATATCGTTACAGAAAATAAAACGCTGAACCCGTGTGCCAAATATTAAATTTTCTCCCTCTTCCACAATAGATTGAAACAAAAAAGCCTTGATTTTGTTACATGAATTCTTGCGACTTTCCATCTGAAGCAATTCCTAAAAGAATCCGGACATTGAAAAGGGTTTCCGAACCAGATAAAAATCATGTTTTCGGATCATCAAAAGAATTAAAAAAAAGATCTTTGATTGAATTTTTTTAAAAAGTTTATGTAACGGGACCCTTTTTAATGTTCATTCCGTCTTAGGAACGGTTTGGCGACGTTACTTTTTCGCACTAGCATTCGCATTTTGTGAATAAATTTATAAAGTCGGTGTTACTAAGGTTCAGGAAATTCAAAACTTCAGTGCTATATGAAATTGTCATTAAAAAAACAAAAATTTTACTCCTACCCCTCCGCTATTAGCAGCCTAATGATATGATGCATAACTTAAACAATTAAGTACTCATGATTGGAAAAAGATCAGGATACAATTGATCCTATGCAAGATCTTTCTTCATATTTTATTGAATGGTGTTCAAGTAGAGAAAGATATTTTTACATCTATTTTCAAAAAATTGATTTGACGTTTTTAACGGTTTTTAGTCGGCTACGATAATGCTGCAACATGTGGTGAAACTTCATAAGCTTATTTTTCGGGTGAATTAAAAAAAACTGTCGCCGAACACTTAAAAATTTCGAATTTTTTGGGCCTAAATAACTATAGATTAAATTTGGATACTTTATCCTAATAAAATAAAGCTTTAAATGAAAAAAGTAAAACCGATACGAAAAAAGTGGATCCAAAAATGACTACATACGATTTGACTAAAATAATTACTTTTTTGTCCGAGGGTGACTTCCTGGAATTTTTTTCTTCGACCGATTTGGGTACATGCGTCAATGGGAGCTTATTACCTTTCAGATGGTACCTCCTGATCTTTTTCAAATCATGAGTTCTTAATTGTTTAAGTTATGCATCATATCATTAGGCCGCTGAGGGTTATGAAAATTTTGATATTTTTAGTGGTGCTAATAATGAATATTTGCAAATTTCACCCTTCAATGACGTTTTTTGGATTTAAACTCGTTAAAAAAAGCTTGCCACGTTATTCAACTGTAACTAAAATGTACTTTTTCTCAAAACCTAAAAGTAATTTTAATACTGATGAATAGTTAAGACCAATTAATAGAAATTAAACCAATTTATGGTCTAATTTTAAAGAGAAAAAATTCATCTTTTGTCTGTATTCGTTTATAGCGCCCCTTGAAATATAAAAATAGTCAGATTTTGGACAAACAATTGTTCATTGACCTCTCAAATGCCGTATTGATGTTTACCTTTGGTCTGAAAACCCGTGATATAACCGATTTTCAGCAGGGTAATGGATAAAACAAAACAACCTAAAGTTAAGACAAGCAAGTTGTAAAATAATTTATTTTTGCAGCTTAGTTTTAAATTTGCAATTTTAAATTTCTAAAGTATACACCATATAAAAAAATATTTTAAGTTAAAAAATTAGCATTCTAGAACACATGTATTTTTTATTTTATTTTTTTTTCAAAACAAAATTTTTCAAAATTTTTCAAACTTTTGCCTTTTCTTAATTCTTTCTATTTTGACCTTATAGATCATATTAAGAAAATACAAATGGCCAAGTTGGCAAAGAAAGACGTTAACTCTGTTAAATCAGAAAAACCAAAAGTTAAAAAAAACGACGAAACTAAAAAGGATAACAAATATGAAAAAATGACAAACAAGAAACGAAAGCTGTCTGAATCAGAAGAAATAGACAAAGAAAACAAAGCAGAAAAAGTCAAGCCCAAAAAAGTAGTCAAACCTGAACAAAAAGGAAAATCAAAAGAGGAATCGACTGAAGCCCAAAATGGTCACACAAAAAAGGATAAATTGAATAAAACAATAAAATCCAAAGGTTCTATTGGCGAAAAACCTAAATTTAAGAATGGCAAAGCCTCTAAATTTGGCAAGGATAAAAAAGGCGAAAAAAAAGCAAATCCAATTCCATCAACTCCAGCTGAACGCAAAGAGCTTTTAAAAAAACGTAAACAAAAAAAATTAGCCGAAAACTACGATGTCTCGGTTAATATGAAAAAAATTTGGGAAACTTTACGTAAATCAGAAACAACTGAAGAGACCAAGAAAAAGCTTTGTTCATCTTTATTCGAACAAGTCAAAGGAAAAATAAAACAAGTAATTTCAGAACCCTTTTCCAAATCCTTATGGAAACTTACATCAAAATTTTATGTTTTAAAGATGTCATTTGCTCACGATACAGTTCGTGTCATTGAATGTTTAGTCCAATATGGTACCGATAAACATCGCGAAGGTGTTTTTGAAGAATTAAAAGACGATCTAGTTGATATGTCCAAGGAAAAATATGCGAGATTTCTTCTCAAAAAAATATTGACTTATGGTTCAAAAGAACAAAAGGATGGTGTTATTCAAGCATTCACTGGAAAAGTTACCAAATTAATTAAGCACAGTGTAAGTATTCAAAATCAAGCTTTTTATCAATTTAAAAAAAGAATAATTTTGTAATTTTCATAGTTTGCTTGTCAAATAGTTGAATCATTGTTTAATGAGCACGCAAATTTTGCACAACGTAATCAAATGTTGATGGAGTTCTATGACCCAACATTCGCTTTATTACATGTAAGTTTAACTTTGGACTCTTTAGTTTAAAAGACTGTTCATATTTTTTTTATTCTAGAACCAAAAGTGTAAGTCATTAAGCGAGGTCCTTGAAGCCCAACCATATTCAAAGGAAACAATATTGGATAACATAAAAAATATCTTGGTTACTTGTATCGATAAGTAAGTCTCATCTTTAATTTAATTTGTTTCAATTATTAGATATTATTGTTCTAAGGACTATTCTTATGTTCTCGATAATTCATCGAGTATTTTTGGAATTTTTTCAAAATTGTGATCAAAAACAAAAATCCGAAATGATTGAGTTATTAGGTGAACAATTAGTTCACATGGTTCACACAAAAGATGGTACTAGTGTTGTAATGCAATGTATTTGGTACAGTGCTGCCAAAGATCGTAAAAAAATCATAAAAGCAATGAAATCATTTATAGTTAAAATGGCTATGGAAGAGCATGGTCATTTAGTTTTATTGGCTATTTTTGATTCAGTCGACGATACAAAACTTGTATCAAAAGGTATTCTAGACGAATTGTTTAGATCAATAAACGAAGTTGTCGCAAGTGATTATGGAAGAAAAGTGTTAACTTATATAATTGCACCAAGAGATCCGAAATTTTTTATCAAAGATTATGTCAGACGTATCGAACAAGGCGATAGCTCTGAGACCAGTAAAAAAGACCCTGAAAAGAGACGTGCTGAGCTTTTTGATTACTCAAAACCGGCTTTATTGGAATACTTTAAAAAAGAAAAGGATAATATTTTATACAATGGTGCAAGTGGTATTTTACTTCCATTGTTTTTGGAAAAATTAGGTATTTACGAATCAGGTTAAATTTTTTTAAGCAACATTTTTTAAATATTATTTTTCTTTAAGAAAAAGAAGGAAACGAATTGACAAAAATGTTGGCTGAAGTAATATTGGAGAAAGCCTATGAACCACTTGAGAAAGATTCAGATAAAAAAGCTCACTTTGTTGAAGAGAGCTCCTCTCATTTTATCATTAAAAAGCTATTGGCTACAAGTCAAGATAAAGAGAAAAAGTCTCTTTTATGTAAGTCTTCGAAGATACAAAGACACAAGTTCTTATAAAATTTTAATTTTTTCAATTTTTAAGCTTTGTCCTCGGCGATGTTGAATCATGATAATTCGGATAACATTTCAACTTGGATTGAATGTAACAGAGGTTGTTTCATAATTGTCAAGTAACTTTTTGCTCAATGAATTTTTTAATTATCAAGATTCCCTAAATCTTTTTTTTTTTTTCAAAAAAGCTTATTTGAAACGAGTTCAGATGAGAACAAAAAGAAATTGAAACAAATTCTCAAAGAACACGAAAAAGAATTAAAAAAGGTTGGCTTTCCTGGTGCTAAATTGTTGCTAGAAAAATTCAAACAAATTTAACAAACATAAAAAAATTTGAAAATAAAAAAAATTGCTTAAATTTAAATCTTGTATTGTTTTTATTCCTTTTAAGTTATATCAAGAAGGTCAAGGTGATTAAACAATGATTTTATCAACGGAATTGCTCTTCTTCTGGAACTTCCTACAAATCTAAATTAAGATTCGTTAAAAATTTATAGTTTTAAAAGTTTATTGAAAATATATTTTACTAAACATATATATCTGAAACAATCAATTTGAATCCGCATTCCATTACGCATTCGTTTTTGAATACACATGTTAATCTAAATGCATTAAAAACTTCCACATTTAGTTGATCATCTTCATTTAGATTTGAATGTTGTATACTCAATGAATTCTTGACATTTGTATTTCAACTTAATAATTCATAGTCGTGATTGAAAGATTCCCAAATTGGTTTAATAACAGTGAACAATTAAGTTTTAAATAATCTTTATTTATCCTAAATAATAGAAAGTGGCCACTCTAAGTAGCCAAGTTATAAAATGGTGAAAAGAATAAAATTTTTAAAGAAACAAAATGAATAAGTTATTAAAGCTAAAAGAAGTTGTTTGCAATTAGTTTATAAATAAACAAATAATAGTTTCGTGTGCAAACGCGTTGTTTGTAACAAATTACTATTTCAAACAACTTAAAAGGGAAAGTCAGTTGTTTGTTAATTGTTTGTAACAACCACGACACTTCAGTGATCACTTCTGTCTATTTCGATCCCAATTCTATTTGATTTTGTTTTGAATACACCCCAGCTAAATTTGATTATGAAACTCACATCAACATCTAAAATACGAAACGTTATATACCCGGTTGAACCATTACCGAATCCTAATAAGGAACTGGTGTGAACAAAACCAGCAGAAAAATTTTCATAAATTGCGGTATGGGGACCTTTAAAAGATTTATATGCTGATCCAGTAAAAAAGTATCCTTCTTCACTGTTTGAACTTACATAATGTAGATGAAGCCTTGTTGTGTTTTTTATTAGAATACCGGTGATACAAGGTCTATTTACGATTAAATAGGGGAAAAGGCCAATTCCAAAAGTAGTTGGAATGGTTAATAAAGAGGTCAATAGGTTGACTGAAACCATGCTCTTTCTTCTCTCTTCCACCAAATAACTTAATTCACGAATTACATCATCTTCATTTAGGCTGTATAATTTTGCGTGTTCAAAATTTTGCAATTCATTTGCGTACGTTAAAATTTTAAATTAAAAACAGCTGTTAAGAATTTCATTTCAAAAATGAATTTTTTTTTTGATTTTTTCAAAGGTCACACCAACCCTAAATCTTTTGATAAAGATATTAATAATGACGATAATCGACCAATCGATCGAGAACTAGTCATTAAAGGAATGGTGAATGGGTTGCTTTATTTTGATTCCGTAAAATGCGTTGTAAAATGTCGACACAAAATAAGTCATTCGGTCGTAATTGAGAAAAGTTTTAATAACTCTCTTGAGAGCAATCTCACACTTTTTACTTTAAACCGTGAAATTAATGGCTATGTCGGACTTGCGTTAATATATACAGAGCTAAGTGAATGTTCATTAAAAGCAATCGAAACAATCAAAAAAGAATTACTTAAAAATCAATTTCAATCAAGTCATAAAAATTTTCTTGTTCAGATTCATGTCAAAGAAGAACCAGTTGAGAGCGTTGAGTTGATTTCACAAAAACACGTTAAACCAATGTTCGAGAAATATTTTACTGTTAAAGCTGTGCGTGGTTTTAAACCAGAATACTTAGATAAAGGTTTTTGTTTTTGCTTAAAAATAACAACAGGATTTACAATAAAATTATTTTTATTGAATTCGAAAAAAATATCAATCAGATCAAAATATAAACTGTTATCAACAAATGTTTATGGAATTGTTCAAGAAACGGAGCCAGAAGAAAGTGACATTTTTCAAGTTGATCCAAAATTAGTCGGTGATTCACAGCCTTCGATTTATGATTATCATAATTATGAACCAGTTATAGAAAGTATGAGAAGAAAATGGTTGGAATAATTTGGATCCAATTGAATGCGTTTTGAATTCGAAAAGGCGATTGATTGCTCTAAATAACAAAGTAATTCAATGTGCTCGTGATGTTGGCATATTAGCAAATGTACGAATAAAAAAATTAAATGAATCTGATTGTGAAAACGGAAAAAATATAGAGCAATTAAAGAAATTATTGTATTCAATTGACTTCAAGTCCTATCGAAGTTCTTCAAACAAGGATATAGATTATGTGAGAATGATGAGAGAACTACGAAAATACATATTTTACATAGTAGACAGCTAAAAAATTTAATAAAAAAATTATCACATATTTTTTTGATACTTGTCACAATATATTTTCATAAAATAAAACTATTTCTTTAAATTGATCCATTTATTAAATTTTAAAATCAATGGGATATTATCTCCTCAATAAACTCTACTTGAAACAATTTTGAAAAAATAAAGAACCATTTAGTTCTATAGGGTCTCAAACTTTCGCTGTCTTTCTCGGGCTAAACTTCCACACTATCTGAATTTGTCATTTTCGACATCATAGCTGTAATCTACGACCCAAAAACGCCCAGAAAATCAAGCTTACCATGGGGGTAAAACGTCACCACTACCACCGCTTGTTAAAGGTGTTTAACTTAAACATTTAAGAACTCATGACTGGAAAAAGCTATGGATGGCTTGAAGACATTGTTTTAAAGCTAAAAAGCTACGATTGACGCTGGGATCGGAATCGGTCGGAATTTTTTTTTCCGGAATACGTATTCGGGTGAAAACGGTAAAAAATTAGCGTTTTTCAGTAAAATTGTATCTAGTTCCAGTGGACCTCCTAACCCATATTTTTTTATGCACCTGCTTAAACTAGAGACGATTTTTTATGTATTTTTTTGTATTTTTTGTGATTTTTTTATTAATTTTTTAGGAGATTTTTTTATTAATAATTTTTTTTATTAATTTTTTAGGTGATTAAAAAAATTAAAAAACAAAAAAACATAAAAAAATTAACAAAAACAAATAAAAATTAAAAAATTAAAAAAAAAAGAAAGTTAAACATAAGTGTAATGAAAAGAAGACAGGAAAGCAAAAAATTTTGAAAAACGCAATTAAATTAATTAAATAAAAAACATTTAATAATTGTTCTTGTTTTCATTTTAATACATTGTCCACAAAGTTTTGCTATATTAATTGGAGGTCAATTTTCTAACAGACCTTAATTTTTTAACGTGATGTTTTTTTATTTTGAATTTGCCCGAGTAATGCTTTAGTAAAAGTCTAAAAGCTTAAAACAATTATCATTTATACATGAAAATAAAAATATTAAGTATTGAAAGATTCAAATGAAGAACAAAATTTTATAGAATACAGGCCTGATGACTATTATCTGTGACGATACTTTCACACTTGAAAAAAGTTAAGTGTAAGTGTAGGTGTAGCACTTGCACTTACACTCGACACTTGGACACTCGAAAAAATCAAGTGTTACACTTACACTTGAATACTTGGATAAATAAAGTGTTCGATTTTTGAATTTGACATATTTAGGTTACGGAAAATATTGTAAATACACCAAACTCACTAATTTTTCCAAACCAAAACGTACTGGATCAGCTTAACGCTATCAGTACGTTTTGGTTATTACAGTATTACTACGTTTTAGATAACTACAAAAACAGCTAACCTTAACGAAATCTGTTCAGCAAAAATTTGGTTATTCAAAAACTTAGTTTTAAGCTAAAAGTAGGGTTGGGTTACGAAAAGTGCTTAGTACCTTCAGATCACGCTTTTCAGCTTACGAACTATATATTTAAAATTCGAAAAACGAAAAATAATTCGATCTGATTTACGTGATTAGCTTTTACTAACGAAAGGTCTTTGATCTACGAAATGAAAAAATAATTCATAATTGAAAAATTTTATAACAAATCTCAAAATCATTTTCGGAATGTTTCAAAACAAACGAAAACACAAAAAAACGAATTTTATAAAATACGGAGTTAATTAGTATATGAGTAAACTTTCAGCTTTTTCGTTTAAAATTAATAGCCATTAAAAACATTGTGGTTCTGGCTTGACCGCTGGCCACGATAACTTTTTCTTGGTATGGGATATCCAGAAATTTCTGGTTTCAGGTATGGGTCCGAATTTTCTGGGTTACCCTCACCATACCCAAACCCAATACCTGATTTTTTCGGGTAACCCATACCCAATACCTTAAAATGGATGGGTACATATGTCTGATCTGAAGTAACAAAAGGATCGCATAATTTTTTTGAAATCATTTTGGAGTTTCGTTAACAGTCTTTAAAAAATTAATCTTTCGTAATTTTTAAAAGATTTCAAAAAAAAAAGTGTCGACGAAACATAATATTTTCCTAGTGAAATTAAAATTTCATTTCGAAAATAAAAATGAAAAAAAATAACGAAATCCATTAAAAAATTCGTTTTGTATTGTTTCGAAAAAATTAAATGATTTCGAATATTTTATCTTTTTTCCGAAATTTAAATTTTCCTAGCTTACCCAACCCTAGCTAAAAGAACAAAAAAAGAATACAAATAACTAAGCGCAACCTATCTATTTTAATTTTACATAGCTAGTTATATATAAGTGACAAGTTATATAAAAGCTCAGTGAATCAGAAATTTTGTTTTATCTTGCTAACAATTATTTTCAGAATTAGATCTGTAATTTTTATGTTTCAAGATCCTATTAAAAATAACCTCATACGATCTTAAAAGTTAAAAATATCCAACAAGAAATGGATGAGAATCTTAAATCAATTTAAGATATTTAGTAAATATTTTATCATAAATAAATTTTGTTAGATAGCGTTAAGTTGATCCAGTATGCTTTGGTTTGGAAAAATCAGTGAGTTTGATGTATTTACAATATTTTCCGTAACCTAAATATGTCAAATTCAAAAAACGAACCCTTGATTTTTAAGTGTCCAAGTGTCGATTTTTGTTGTGCAAGTGCTACACCTAACACTTAACTTTTTTCAAGTGTGAAAGTATGTCTGTGACCATGAAACCTTAAGTTTAACATGTTTTCTTTCTGTTGAAAAAAAACCTTACATATCTACTCCGAACTTTCAGAAATAGAAATTGTGATTGCCGGTATTGTTAATTATACATGTTTTAAACTCACTAGAAACTTGGAGAAAATCCTTTTAATAAGAGTAGTGAAAAGTAGGAGAATAAAATATTTAAGAAAGATGCTTAATTTGGAGATCAAATAGTTAGAAGCTTAAAAATTGACGAATTCTACTAGTTTTGAAGTGTTTTACTAAAGAGCCTTATTTATTTAATCTAATTTAAATATATATTTATACTCGGGTCTCATCTATTATGTGACCAATTGGTCACCTAATACGTGACCAAAACATTTTTAAACGATAGGTGACCAACCTTGGTCACATGACATGTGAGCAAAAAATTGGTGACCAAAAAATATTTAGAAAATGAATTTTTTGTTCACATAATTTAAACTATGGTCACATAAATTAAACTTTGATCACATAATTTAAAGTTTGATCACATAATTTTAATTGCATTATAATGAACTGATTCCATCCCAAGGTTCAAAGCAAAGCAGAAATAGATACCCCAAATGAAGGCGCACGCTATTCTACACAGTTGTCACAAGTTGGCTCAGAGAAAAAATCCGCTACTGAGCCCTTAAGTCGTTAAAGAAACAAGATCGGTCACATAAACTACCGTAAATTCTCGAAACTTAGTACATGTAATTAAATCTGATTTTTTAAGTTGTTACATGTAACACGTACCATCTCGCCCATGTTATAGCTCCTTCGAATTTAGTTACCTACCACTGTCACGGTAATAACTGGTCACGTAATTTAGACTATGTTCACATAAAATTTTTTTTGGCCACTTAAAAAAATTCTTGGTCACGTATTTTATATAGTTTTAAATTCAAAATAAATTTGGTCACCAATTTTTTGCTCACATGTCATGTGACCAAGGTTGGTCACCTATCGTTTAAAAATGTTTTGGTCACCTATTAGGTGATCAATATTAGGATAGGAGTAAAATTTTTGATTTTTGACCCCCATGAAAAAAATGATTTTTTGGAGTTTCCGGGGTCGTAGATTACGGTTCCGATGTCAAAAATGACAAATTCAGATAGCACTAAAGTTTGAATTTCGTGAACTTTATTAAAGAAATACTTGAAATAAATTTCGAATGAACCTTAACTAAATTTTTTTAGAGTGCAAGTTAATATTTTAAATAAAATAAATAAGACTTTTAAGTAATTATTAGAAAGTCTTGGTATAATTGCATTAATTGAAACAATTAAAAATTTTCTAAATTCTAAAAAGAATAGAAAAGTCTAACTCAAAATCTTAAAAATGGTTTCCATATATGCTTAATTTTAAGTTAGATAGGTTTTGGAATCTGACCAGTAATTAACGTTTAACTTTGACTGAAATTCAAACCAAAGCTTTTACACAAGCCTTTTAAGAACATAAAGTTGTGGCCATTCACGTGTTCCTCTTGTGAACTTTCATGAAATAATGATTTGGAAAAGCCGTCGTTGATTTATCCGTATCAACTAAAAGCTAAAAAGCTATTAAAGCTTGTAAAACTAGCTTTCATTTGATACCTACAAATCAATACTAGTTTTTCTAAATCACTAGTTCATTCAAGTTCACAAGAGGAACACATGAATGGCCACAACTGTAATAAAATAAAAAGCCGACTTTCCTAATGGAATTTATATTCAACAATAAAAACAATAAAAAAACCCACCATTTCAGGTAGCATATTCATTGCTTGTGGCAATATTTGTCAGTAAGTAATATTTAAATTTCAAATGACTGTTAAAATATTCAAACATTATCAAAAACAAAAGAATCATAACAAATGTTGCCATGGTTTGTTTGAATAAGATTTTTTGTTTTGTTTTACCAGACGCTTCCTTTGGACAATTTGTTGTCGACTAGACTTTTGGATGTTTCGAAAACTTTGCTTGTTCCGATGTAAAATTAAGATTAGAGAAAAATACCGATAAGACTTTACTTCTTTAATTACGAAAAAAAATAAAATTTGAAATGTTTTTTTTTTTTACCTTAAAGTCTCTTAATTTCGATTAATCCCAACAATAAAAAAATAAAAAAAAAACTCTTAAAAATGTTTGTTCCATAAGCGAAAAAGTAACAATTTTGTTTTCATTTTATAAGCTTTTAATATAACTTTTGTTACACAAACTATTTTTCCTCATAGATTTTTTGGTTACAAGCTGTTGTTAAACAAAAAAAAAAGCTTTAATGTTATGTTTTAAATTGATTAGTTTTCTTTCTAGTTAATTATTTTCAAAGAGTTTTTGTTTAGATTTAAAAAAAAATGTTTAGTAACACGACAAGTACTTCTTTACGATCTTTGAATGAAATGAACGCTCGACCAAAGAGAACTAGTTACGGTGAAATGAGTACTTGGTTCTTTATGGACAACAACAAATCAGAAAAGTTTGATCAAGAATATGACAAATCATTTTTAGATGTAAGTAAATCTAAAAAAAAAGTCTAAGTTAAATTTAATGATTTTTTTTAGTTAAATGAGTTCGAAAAAGTTACTTGCAATCATCACATGACCGAAGTAACCCTACCTGTAATTGTAAATAAAGGCGATAAAAAATCTAAACGAGAAATCGCACCAAGTCCGATAGTACGAGAATTTTTAATGAAAAATTGGTCCGATAAAAGATTCGACATGAACAAAAAAGGAATCGACACCCAAATGTAAGTTTATAAGATTCATTATGTTCAGGATCCTCGTTGATAATGATAATTTTTAGAGAGACTAGAAAAGGTAGATCAGGTGCAGGTGGTGCCTGGCCACATATAACACAAGCATTTCGAGAAGATGGTCATAGAATGTTGTTCATTGAAGGCCCAACTTACAACAAAGTTCCTTCTAATTCATTCGAAAATTTAACTTCAATTTCACTAACAGATAAACCAAATTTAACTCGTGGTTTAACGAAAGCTCTTATAGAAAAAGAGGAAAGAGGTAAAAAAAAATATTTTTGATTTTTAAAATGAATTAAAAAATATTACTTATTGGGTTTAGAACGTTATGGTGTACAAACAAGACATGGAACAGATCATGGAAATTGGAGTTTGTTAAGATAAAACAAAAAAACGTTTCTTTTTAAAAAATTTTTATTCAAAATAAAATACTAAAAAACACATATAAATAAAACATTAAATATATATTTTTCTTTTTTGAATCACATGTAAAGACTCGAGACTGAGCTGACTAAATTTCCGACAGTTAAGAGGGTTCGTTTAGACAACTCGTTATCAGTAAATACATTGTTATCTCTTAGTAGACAAGAAACACCGTTATAAGTTTCTTTAACTGATTGAATATCGACGTTTAATGATGAGGAAAAACAAACAAAAGCGGTGAAGTCTAAATTTTTTAGCACACAAAATTGGATCACTTAATAAATAAGTGTTTAGAAAAAAGTTTTAAAAAGACTTAAGTTGATTAAACTTACCGGCTGCTGGTAAATTTTGTAAAAAGTTTGGCTCTTCTAAACGTTTACAACTAAGTTCAGTATTTTTTAAACTTTTATTCGATGATAAAAATTTAACACATGGAAATGACTCCGAATTTGAACTGAAATAGTTTGTTTTGTTTTGACTGGTTAGAATAATCGAGCTTTTGAACTCAATTTTTTCCCATAATTGATCGATCCAATCGTAAATTTCATCTGATTTCAATTGGCTAAAAATCTCACAAACCAAATAGGATTTTCCGTTTAACGTGATTTGGTAAATGTAATTTTTTCTGAGTTTATTCAATTCTGATGAGACGTTATAACGCTCGTTTTGATAAATTTTGAATTCTGAGTTTGTTGCTGTTAGACCCAAAAGACGTTTATCAGCATCTTTCAAATGATTCAATAAGTAAACATACAAAAAAGCTTTTAAAAAAATAAATTGTTTTAAAATTAGTGACATTAGGGTCTTAAAAAATAGTGTTTACCACAAGGGATTGGACCATCGGCTAAGATCAATTCATCAACTTGGACTTTTGATTCTAAATCTTCTAACCAGTTAATTTTTCGTTTTAAATTTTGATCTCTAGAAAAAAGTTGATTAAATAAAAATGTAACTTAGATTAAAATTAGACGGTTATCGTACTGTTCTAATTGAGCGAATTCGTCGTCTTCGTCATCAGACACAGCTCTTGAGTATCCTAATTGTAATTCACCAAATAAGCTCATTGTTAATAAAAGTTTTCTTAGTTTTTTTGAAAAAAATAATTTGAAAAAAATTCAATTTTAATTTAGTCATAAAAATGCTCTTGAACTTGCTTTAAGCATTCAATTAAAGTTAAGTTAGCTTTTTGCCGTAGACAAAAAACAAATATCAAGACAAGTAAGAGAAAAAATTTCTAAAATTGCAATTCATGCAAATTTCAAAATTCACTCGAAAACAACGAGTTTTATTTTTTTTATGTTTTTATATCTCAAAGCTTTCTTTAATTATAAATTCGTAAAAATTTTTTTTGTATTGTTTTTTTTTCCACATAAATTGCTCGAAAAAAAAATTTCTTTTTTTTAAAAATTGGTGCCTTCATTATTTTTTAGACATTAAAGTAAAACTAGGAAGAAAAATGAGTTCAAGAAAATTCTTTGTCGGTGGAAACTGGAAAATGAACAATTTGAAAAAAGACAATGAAAAATTGATCGAATTGATTAATAATGCTAATATTAACTTTGATAAAACAGGCAATTATAATTTTTTATTATTCGTATCCCCCACGCTAAGTTAAATTTTGTATTTTTAGAAGTCTTAGTTTCGCCACCAGCTTTGTACTTAGACTTTGTTAGACAAAAAATCAACCCAAATGTTCATGTCGCAGCTCAAAACTGTTACAAAACCGAAAAAGGCGCTTTCACTGGTGACATCAGTCCAGCAATGATTAAAGATTGCGGTGGTGACTATGTCATTTTAGGTCACTCTGAACGTCGTAACGTTTTTGGTGAAAGCGATCAATTGATCGGTGAAAAAGTTAAGCATGCTTTGGATGCTGGTTTGAACGTCTTACCTTGCATTGGTGAAAAATTAGAAGAAAGAGAAGCTAATAAAACCGAAGAAGTCGTATTTAGACAATTAAAGCACATTGCTGACAATGTAACTGATTGGAATCGTGTTGTAATTGCTTACGAACCAGTCTGGGCTATTGGTACTGGTAAAACAGCCACACCACAACAAGCTCAAGATGTCCATGCCCAATTGAGAAAATGGTTAGCCGAAAATGTCAGTCAACAAGTTGCTGATTCAACTAGAATTTTATACGGTGGTTCAGTAACTGGTTCAAATGCTAAAGAATTAGGATCTCAACCAGACATTGATGGTTTCTTAGTCGGTGGAGCAAGTCTTAAACCAGAGATCATTGATATAATCAATGCTAGATCTTAAAAATAGCGACCAATCAAATTCAAAATCCCTTTAGTTTTAAACTCATCTCATTAAAAGCTCAATAATTTCAAAATAGTCGTAGTGTATTTTTATAAACCAGAGAATGTCGTTTTTTAGATTTTTATTTTAATAAAGCAGTTTTAAAAAATATCTTAAATTTTATTTTCAACTCAATTGAAAGGCCATTGCAAGTCTTTTACCGTGAAAAAAAAATTAACATGTTTTATTTAACATCAATTTTAATTTTTAAAAGAATGGCCGATGATTTACCAGAGTTAATTGACGTTTCAGTCAAGCCAGTTGAGACTGAAAAAAAAGAACAAAAAGATGAATTTAAATTAGTTGAATCGAAGCGTAAACGTCGTCAAAAAGCAAATAAAGATGCTGAGATGGCAGTTGAAGACGAGGATGAAGAAGAAGACATGACATTCGAAGATGACGAAGACGCTGTAGATGAAGACGATATGCACATTGGTAAAAATGAACCTGTACAAAGAATCACATTTCCTCCAGTTGCTCCAGAGAAATTAATGGACGGAAAATTTGAAATTAGAAAAATTCACGTACCACCAAATAGATTTAATCCATTGAAAGAAAGTTGGATGAAAATTTATACACCTGTTGTTGAATATTTGAAATTACAAATTCGTTTTAATTTAAAATCTCGAAATGTCGAAATAAAGGTAAAAAGCTTTGAATTTTATGGTTTAATCCTTAGAGTTTTTTTTTATATTTTTATGTCTTTAAGACCTGTAAAGAAACCACAGAGATTAGTTCTATTCAAAAAGCAGCTGATTTTGTAAGAGCATTTATTTTGGGTTTTGAAGTTGAAGATGCTTTGGCTTTGATCAGATTAGATGATTTATTTTTAGAGTCATTTGAAGTCATTGATGGTAATTTTTCAAATTTAATCTCAGACTAATGAAACTAGTTTTCAAAAATTTTTTTTAATTAAGTGAGACCATTGAAAGGCGATCACTTGTCAAGAGCCATTGGACGTATCGCTGGAAAAGGTGGTAAAACAAAGTTCACTATTGAAAACACAACAAAAACAAGAATCGTTTTAGCAGATAGTAAAATCCATATTTTGGGTTCGTTTAAAAATATTGCCTTAGCACGTCGTGCCATATGTAACCTAATTTTGGGTAGTCCACCGTCCAAAATTTATGGAAATTTAAGGAATATTGCTTCAAGAGCTATGGAAAGTTTTTGAATAAATATTTTAAAAAAAAAGTGTTTTGCTTTAATTTTTTTAATAACCGTTATATTATGATTAGGGTTGATAGTTAACTGATAATCTTTGGAAATTTATGAATGTTGAATTATTGGAAAGAACTGAAATCGATATTACCTTTACGGTAATTGTAATAAACTTTTTTGCAAATAATATATTGCTGATAAACTTTACCAACTCAAGATTTTGATTATTTTGAACTTTTTTGACTTAGTCTTAAGATCTTACGAAAAATATGAGTTTTTTTGAGTTCATCATAACCTGCAAGTATGTCTTTTAAGCGAGGCTACAATTACTACTCTTCAGAAATTTTTATTTATTGTTGCCCGAATCTTCTCGTCAACGCTTTCGTCCCAAATATATGGATTAACAAATAATTTTAAGATATGATAATGCTCATGTATCTTCAAGAGATTGGGGAAAAAATCGAGAAAGAAAATCGATTTTTTGTCCTGAAGAAGTTAAATTTGTAGGAAGTCATTCTTACTTAAAGAAAATCCATGAACTGACAAGCTTTTGTCACCATCGTGGCCATTGACAGTTGTGTAGCCAGGAACTTTTGGATAACATGGCAAAAATCAGTGTATTTAAGTCGGAGGAGGGAGTGTAGAGCTTTACATTAGTACCTTTGGGCCCGTCTATCTGATACTCTCGTTAGATCTCTTGAGCATGCTTTTATGCTCAAGCTAACTCAACTTTCTAAAGGTGTTTTTTGTTAAAAGTTCTATCTAAAGTAAATTCGATTGGTTTTATTAAACGCTTATCCTATTGGAAACACGACGGCATGCAAAAAACTCATAGCTAAATCATTATATATTTTTTTTATTCAAATAAAATTACGAGTGGTCAAAGTTAAAAATCGGCTTAAATTAAAAAGTAATCAAAGTTTTACTTGAACATAAAAATGCGCAAATTAATGCCAAGTATTTTATTTGAAATTAAAGCATTCTTAATTCACTTTTAACATGAGTTTCCATAGAGACTTTAAAGTTACATAATTATATTTTTGTAAATTGGATTTTAACTTTAGTTTTTTTGTTAAATACTTTTTTTTTATTTTGTTAAATACTTACAAATGAAAATTTATTTGTAATAACATAAGCGCATAATATTTATACAAAAACACAAATATTTACAAAAACTAGTAGTTTAAGTATGGATGTCCAGAAAGCATATTCAAGCGAATTGAATTCAATAACAACTAAAGAAACAGACTATGTTGAATCGTTTAAACAAGACGAAGATAAACTTGTATTCACATCCTCTAAATTTTTAAATTGCAAAAAAAGCTAAATTTTTAAATTTAAGATCCTCGATTTAAAAAAGAAAGCGGACAAAGCATTTAAGAATAATGAATTCGAAAAAGCTTATAATCTTTACAATCAAGCATTACAATTTAATTCAAATGATTATGATTTAATAGCGTGTCTAACAGGTGCCGCTTTAAATTTAGGTCTTATGGATGAAGTTTTCAATAGAACAGATACTCTCATTCAATTGGATAATTCAAGAGCTCAGGTTTTTTTTCTATGCTAAGTCTCTTTATGATTTTTAATTACTAAATTTTTAAACTTTTAGGGATATTATTTGAAAGGAATAGCATATGATTTGGTGTTTAAATTTGACATGGCGATTGATTTTTTTCTAGACGCATTGGAAAATGAAAAAGAAAATTTAAACATTGTGGTCAAAAATTTGATAAAAACAGTTGTTAAGTTTATTAAAAAAGACGAAAATGTTAAAATTGATGAACCCATTGAAACAAATGGTAAATTCCAAAATTATTTTTTCCTAATTTATAATTAAGACTGATTCCTTTTAATAGATGTAATAGACAATTTTCTTAAATTAATCGAGCTTTGTGAGACCTTGATGAAAAAAAGCGCCAACAATGAGTTAGCGATTAAAATTTTGAAATTTGTTCAAAAAAAAGAGCCTGAAAATTACAGCATTAAAACGGAACTTTTACTCGTTCTTGGAAAATTTTTTAAAAATCAAAGAAATTTTGACAAAGCAATTATAACTTATGAAGAATGTTCGCATTTAGCAAGTTTAAACGATGATCCAAAACTTAAAATTAAAAGTATCGTTTCAATTAGTTCATGTTACCTCGAAATGTCCGATTTGCATAAAGTTGTGTACTATTATCACAAATTGGTCGACTTGGAAGGTCTTTTGGACTCAAAAAAAAATTCTAATAACATTGACTCGGTGAGCACATTTAGTAATTCGGATATTATTAACCTCGAATTACGTGTTGCGATTCGTCAAAACTTGTTCATTGCCCATTACAAGCTTGGTAAACTTCGAATATGTTGTTATTATTTAAGCGAAATAATCGACATAATTGATAAAAATTTTAATAATTTTAATGACGAGAATTCGATTCATACGAGTACGTTTGATTTTATACAAATTAAAATAGATGCTTCAATCGAACTATGCAAGCTATATCACATATTCGAAGAGTTTGTTCTAATGAAAAAATTGTTGGATAACATTTTAAAATTTATTGAAAATGTTATTGACAAACTTGATTTGAATGTTTTCAATCAAAAGCAACTTAATAGTTTAAGATATTTTAAAATTAAATGCTACTCGCATTTGGGAATTTGTCTCGCTGGTTTGAGAGAATTTCGATTGTCTAAATTGAGCACAAGAAAGTGTTTGTGTCTAATTGATAGAGAATTATCAAAATTAGATGATAGTGAACAAACAAAATCAGATTTATTCGTTTTAAATTCATTGAAATTAGAATGTTTAAACGATGCAACCGAGGCTACCAACCAAATTCTGCGAACTTTTAAGAACATGAAAAATTTTATTTACGAGCCGATTAATTTTGTCAAAGACAAATACGATGAATACGAAATTAAAACTCTCATCGACGCCAAAAAGAGTCGCATTAACACTTCAAAAAGTGCTTATTTATTGTCAAAAAACGTTCTTGAACCTAATCTTAAAAATCAAGCTATATTTACTTTGGCATTGTCTCTTTATGATAATCATCTCTATCAATCAGCAGCTTACTATTTTAATCAATTATTAGGGCTTCCGAGTGTTGATAAAAGCAAATCTAATCTCGACTACTTGTTCTATTCAGATGCGAATCCAGATTTTAAATTAGAATCATCGGTTTATTTATGTAAATGTCAGTTATTGATTGATTATTATGGAGTCGACTCTTTGGTAAAATACAACGATCCTGAATTGGATACCGAAAGTGACCAGGGTTCTAAATTGGACATTGAAAATTTATACAAAAACATAATAAAAACATTAGAAGAACTTGTTAAATACATTTTAAAATGGCGTTTACATGAGACAAATAGGTCGTCGTTTCAATTCAATTTATCCAATTTGGAATACTTGAAACAAGATAAAGATTCATCAAGACTAAAAAACTTACTCAAAATTTGTTCTGAATGCTTGATTTATATTTGCTATAAACTTGGTAAAATCGAAGAATGTCTCGTTTATATGGAACTTGAAAATTTTATAAACGACTCAAATTTAAACGATTTAATCGAATTAAAATTAATCGATTCACAAAATGAATTCAATTTTGAAACATTAAGCTACGAGAATTTTTTCAACTTTATCAAAAGTAATCAAAATTTACTTCTTAGATACAAGTTTATATTCGATTCAAAGTTGTTGTATGTGATCCTTGTTGATCCCAGGAATGACCAATCGACGTCAATTGTGTTTCATAAAAAAATTAAAACAAGTCAAATTTTGAATAAAATTGACGATTTTGACGAATTAGATTTTTACGAGTCGAAATTTGAATACTTAACAGAGCAATTTGATCGAATTCAAAATGATCGAATCAAGAATCGAATAAACGATTTTGAATACCGAAGTGTGCCTGGGTCTACGAATGAACTCGGAATGTTAAGAATAAAAAATCGAGCTAGAGAAAAAAGTTATTTCAACTATTTGGTTCAATCAGGTCCTCAAAATTATATTTTTACATTTAATTTTGAATCGATCAATTTGTACGATTTGAAGTTGAGCGAAAAGTTGAATGAAACTTTAGAAAAATTTGAATTCAAATCAGATCTAAACAGCCAAACTCACGATATTCAAAGTTCTAAAAATTTAATAAACGAAATTTTAACTAATTTAATCATAGACCCAATAAGTTCTAAATTAAACGATTTTAGAACAGGTTTGACTATTCTTATCGATTCGGTTTACACAAAAAATTTTGTTTATATTTTCAACTTGTTCAATTTACTAAATTCGGAAACAATTTCTTATGTGATCACTTTCGATTCGTTTCTAAAATTTTCTAGTATTTTATTTAACAGTCTTGAAAAAGATTTACAAGAAGAAATAGAATTGAATAAAGAAAGACAAGAAGTTTTGGAGACACCTAGACGTTACCAACCGTTGGGTCAAAATGTTGAAAAAGTTCACAAGTCTCAAATTATTCCTCGTTATACGTCTCATCCAAGGCAAGCAGTTAACTTATTAAATCAAAATCCGGATTGTGAATATGTTCAAATTAGCAATGATTATTTACAAAAGATTAAAAATCGCTTTGACTCTTCAATTAGCATTCTAATTAGTGAAACAGCGAGTGGAACAAACGCAAAACGATCAAACATTGAAGTTATTGATTTCAAACAAATCAATAAGAAAATGAAATGTTGTGCTATTGGATGTCCTGATGTACCAAACAAATTGGCTTCTTCAAAATTAAATATTAATCGATTTTTAAAAAATAGTCTTTTACAAATGAGGGAAGTATCAAAACTGATTTATACAGAGCCTATATTTTCTAAAAAAATGACCAAAAGAGAACTTATTTTTCAATTGGAAACAAATAATTTAATTTTTCTATCGACTTTTAGCAGTAATGAATCAGATTCTCATTTAATATGTTCACAATCAATCGAATTTCCGAGCTCGTTTTATGAATTTGACAAATATTGTAAATTAACAAGTCAAGATTTAGATCTTATCGACATGCACCGGTGTGATTTATTAGTTTTAAATTGTTATTCAAGTTTAAATCATAAACCAAGATATGACTTGGTTAAGAAATTTATGTCCAGAGGATGTAAAAGTGTTTTAATGGTACTAAATCCAATGGAGGACAACTTAATGACTCTTTTTTATACAAAATTTTTTGAAAATCTTAAAAGTCTTATTCTAATTGACGAAGCATACAATCGGACTGTACGACAGCTTATCGAATTAAATCCCGGTTTAGATCCGATTTACATAAACAACTCATTTGTCATGGTCTCTACCAAAGCGTTAAAAATTTCAATTACAGAAATGGCGAAATCAATGCTTCAATTAAACGTTGATAAAACCCTAGCCAAATACGAGGCTGAGTTTCGTTCTAATAGTCTTAATTTACCTCCTACGTTTTCAATTTTAGCCTCAAATTATGTTACTGGTTTGGAAAAAAGTTTAGTGTATTTACAAATTTCAATAAAGTTTTTGTTGAATGATTTAATAACTGACTCAAAGGAGTTGATATTTTCGAAAAATTTTAAATTTGAAAAAATTTTCACAGGTTTAAACGATCACGTATCACGTTCTATTTATTTTAGTAAATCGAACAAAATGGGACCTGAGCCTCTAAACGAACTTTTACACGAAAACATAAACTCTCAAAATTTGTTAAAATGTCTTGGATTTAGTATCCAAAGAGGAAGCGTTTATACGATCAGAGATGAAAAGGATAAAAAAGTTATACTCTATCCAGACAATAGATATTTGGATCTTAATGTCAGATTGACTCATGTTATGAGCTCTTTGAATGATTTATGTTTCAAAATTAACGATGAACGAGTAAGACTAGTTGTTTACAATTTGGAAGCTCTTTTACCAATCGATGATAAAAATTTATTGAGATGTTTAATCGATTTGATTGCAATGACTAAATTTTCACCAGACGTAATTTTAAATTCAACAGATTACACTGTTTATTATGCGCTTAATTATTTTGAATTTTTAAACGACAATCGAAAATGTAAAAAAGTAGCCGAATTAATGAACCAAGATTTTTTCGAATGGAATTTTAATTTTGAAAATAATGCAAACAATAAAATTGAAATAATGCCATCAGATTTATGTCCTAGATATTCAATGGGAAATAAAGTGGTCAACTTTTTGCTTTCTTTAGGCTTTGAAATAATTGGAACATTTGTTCGATTTAATGAGTCAATTTTAAACAGAGCTTTTGTAGATTTAATCTTAAAATTTTTGTCTAGTTTCACATACGATCGAGACATGAGTCTTTACAAAGAGTTGAATATCAACGTTTTGGGTCAAAGATCAGCGGCTACTAGAGGTTTAATAAAAACAGCATCAAATTTAGAAAATAGTGATCTTAACAAAAAGAAAGACGATGCTTTAAAAGTAATTTTTATTCTTTTTAAAGTTTTATCTTTTAATAAAACTGAAAATTAACTAGTTACAATACGGAGCACCTTGGTGTAGTCAAATTGAGACAATGTCTGAAATGGAGAAGAAGGTTCAATTTTCTATCAAGTACGAGTCTTTGAAAGAAAAAATTTCAAGTCAGAGACAAAATGCATTAAATCATTACATGAACTATGTTTTAAAACAAAGTTTAGTCAACAAAAGGATCGAAATTATAAGCCAAAGTGATCTCAAAACCGAACAAAGTGATGTGCAATCAGAAAAAAATGATAAACCTATGGCTAGGATTAAATATAAGAAAGGTGGCAACCCGTCAAAAGATAGAGTAATAGCTAACGAAAAATCAAAGTTGACATACGAGCAAATAGAAGAAATAAGAGATTATTCGTATTTAATCACAAGAAAAAATATTGAAAAAATTGATTTAGAATTTAAAGAAAAGTCTCAAAAGCTTTTACTTCCTTTGATTAAAAAATAAATTTTGAAAATTTTACAATAACGGTGTTTTTATAATAAAGTTTTTTTGAACAAAAAAGTGTTTTGTTAATTTTGTCCTAAAGCTATGGAGCTTTTTTTTAATTCTTATTTTTATTTCAAACATAATTTAAATTATTCGAGATTCATATTTTTCGTTTTCTTTTTTCAAAAAGGAAAATTTAATCTCAAAAATGGGTGCCTTGAAACAAAAAATAAGCAACTATTGTGATGAATTGATAAACAAAATCGATGTGCAAACGGAAAAATGCTTAGATGATCTTTCCAAAAGACCTAATGAACAAGACGAAATTTTAGCAGTAAATTCTCAGCGTGATGAATTGTTAAAAAAAATCAAAGAATTTGAGGCTATGAACCTTCAAAAGATAACCGTCGATTCAAAAGATATATTCCAAGATAATTTTTGTTTTTTGATTGAAAATTATAAAATGATTATAGATAATGAAGAAAAAGGTGAACCACAATTTCATATATTTGGACCTGCTTATCGTTTTCATTTTGAGAATAAAATTGGAAAATTGGTCTTTGTAAACAAATATTTAACTGAAAATACTATTTTTGAACTAAAGTGAGTAAAGATTTTATCATAACGCTTCTAAAATGCCCTGTTTTTGAACTTAAGAGACTTAAGTTTTCAACTTAATATTTTTGTTTAGTGAAATAATAAACCAGAAACGAATCAATTTTCGGAAAGACGAAAAAAACTTGTCCTCTTTTCAGGTAACTTTTAATTTTAGAATTTTTTGTTGCTGAGAAAACTAAAATTTTAGTTGCAGGAATTGGTCGAGATTTCAATACTCCTCGATTTGTTGGAAAAAAAATTTGATGAGCGAAAAATTGTAATCGATTTAACATGTGTTTCAAAAAGTAAAATGGAACAATTTGATATTAAATGCGACAAGTTAGAGGATATAAAAGACACAGACTTTGATACACTTGAAAAATTTGTAGATGTTGATTCAATACGAGAATTTCATTTTAGTCACAATTTATTGACAAGAATTCCCGCAAAAATATTTAAAAATTTTAAACATTTGACCGATTTGGATCTTAATTGTCAAAATATCGAATGTTTGGTTGAAAATAATTTTTCGTATTTGGAAAACTTGACAACACTTACAATAATTAATTGTAGTTTATATTCGTTAGAAAAGAATGTTTTCAACGGTTTAAAAAATCTTAAATTCCTTATTTTAACCATGAATTATATCGAAGAAGTCGATTCGGATATTCTAAATGGTCTCGAAAGTCTTGAACATTTAAATATGAGCCAAAATGTGATTGAAGAAATAAACGAGAACACTTTTAAAGGTCTTAAAAATCTTAGTAGTTTAATATTTACGGATAATCGAATTGAAAATTTGAGAGCAAATTGTTTTAATGGAATTGAAAATTTGAAATCGTTGGATATTAACTACAACAAAAATAATCTAAAAATAGAATCAACTGTATTTGATTCAATGAGTGTACTAGAAGAGCTCGATTTGGGAAATAATTTAATCGAAAACTTGGATAAAAATATTTTAATGGGTGCTAAAAATCTTAAATTTTTAAATCTAAGAAACAATTTATTAAAAGATTTAGATTTTCTCAAATTTGCTGAGCGCTTGGAATTCTTGGACATTTGTGGAACACAAATGACACACTTGGTTAACATGTTTGATCAAATAGAAAATCTTCCAAGTTTGAGATTTTTGATTTTAAATGCCGAAAAGGTACCAAAAATGAGCGTTAACTTGAAAAACTTGAAAGGTCTCGAAGTAAATTCAGTTGTGGTCTTTGAGGACAATGCTTTTCAAGAGTTGGTAAATTTGGACTATTTAAAAATTACGATAAAAGATGATCAAGTGATAGAGCAATTGAATTCGGGTCATTTCAATGGTTTAAAAAAATTGAAATATTTTTCGATTGAAAC
This sequence comes from Brachionus rubens, assembly GCA_022207745.1. Taxonomy (NCBI): domain Eukaryota; kingdom Metazoa; phylum Rotifera; class Eurotatoria; order Ploima; family Brachionidae; genus Brachionus; species Brachionus rubens. The sequence continues at coordinate 714,258 of JAJVHD010000020.1, read as the reverse complement.
GGACACAATTGGACCGAGAGCAATTGAAAGATTTCGTAACAAAGAAGATGTTTTTTTAAATTTGTTCGAGTCGGACACTGAATTAGATCACAGAGTGTTTTATTTGAATTTTAACGATTCAAATATTCTTGTAGCCGAGGTAAGCATTTTTTATAAGAGAATTTTATTTTTCAACTTGATTTTAAATTTTTTTCTATTTTTTAAGATTAAAAATTGTGAATCGGAAAAAATTTACTTTGAAGAAATTTTAGATGTTAGCCCAGAAGTCAAGAATTCAATTTTAAGATCTTTTTATGCTGATCATGATTTTTGTTCAAATCGTTTACGCAATCACAATTTTATGAACTTTTAACTTTTTTTGTCTAAAAATCTTCTTGTTGGGTTTTAATTTATTTCGAACATTTATAAAATAATTAAATAAAAACAATTTTGTGAATAATAAAATGTATTTTTTATAATTGTGAATTTTAATAAAAACCTCGATTGCGGTTCTGATGTTGCATTTCAGAATCTTAAGACAAATATTTATTTTCCATTTAGTTTAAATCCAAAATGAATTCTACCGTTTTCGAGTACTAAGCTCTGCTATCAGGGCTTAGTAGTAGTAGTAGTATTAAAAATAATTGCTACGCTCTCGCGTTAAGTCTGGTTCTTTCCAGACCATAAGCAATGTTTTAGTCTTTCAAAAGTTTGTCTAAATTAGTCTTAAAAATGTTAATTGATTTTGATTCAATAACTTCATTCGACAGCCAGTTCCAGTCATTCACTATACGGTTTGTAAAAAATTCGAATCTTGGTGCACAGTTTTTCACAAGTTCTCGCTTAAGTCTGTATCGATTGCCTCTTGTCTCGTATTTCAGATTGACTGTTTCGTCATTATTCACTCGTTTATACCAGTTTACCTGACCTTGTTTGTTTAGAAGATTGTAAATTTGAATGAGACCACCTCTTCTTCTTCTGGTTGTTAGGTTTGTCAGTTTGAGTCTTTTAAACCTTTCCACGTATTCGAACTTTCTAAAGCCATGTATGCTCTGAGTCTTTGGTAATGATTCCATACCGACACCGAATACTCTAACAAGACTTGTATACATTTTTTTGATGATCTCTGCGTTGTGATTGCTCAAACCATTCAAGATTCGACCAAGGATTCTATTTGCCCTCCCGTTGGACTTACTCACTTGTTTACTCCAATTCATGTCTCCAGTAAGAATTCAAGAATTTAGGGTGTTTCATGGCCTTTTTTGGTAATTAGTTTTTTTCGAGAAGAGATAAAATTTTGCAAAAAAAATGAAAAAAATTTCATTAATGTTCAAAAATGGAAATTTTGAAAGATCAGATTTGCACATATTAGATTTTTCGGAACTGTACTCCTTTTATAGAATCAATACGATTCTGTCAAAGTTTTGTCATCGTACAGTGGTACGCAGGTAGGGTATTAAGTATTGATTTGTAAACTAAATCTATTTGCCCGTTTTATTTTGAACCAAACTCGTATTAAGGACAAAAAGAGATACCATATTACTCTCACGTGACCAAAATTAGGTTTTTATAATTCAAATTAAAGTTTTTTTCTTACGCATGTTACAAATATTCAAATAAAATACCAATTTTTTTTTACCATGCTTGATACTCATATTTTATCGAATAACTGTCCTAAAACTTGTTATTACATCCCTAATTTTATAAGTAAAGAAGAAGAGGAACAACTAATTCAGTCTGTTAACAATTCACCAAAGCCGAAATGGACTTATTTAAAAAATCGTCGATTACAAAATTGGGGTGGATTGCCAAACTTGAAAGGAATGGTACCAGATGAAATTCCTGATTGGTTGTCAAAACAGTGCAAAAAAATATTCGATCTAGGAGTTTTTGAAGATAAAATGCCAAATCACATTCTCGTAAATGAATATCTCTCAGGTCAAGGTAATCAAGACATTTATTTGAACAAAAAAAAATTTAAATTGTGTCTAATTAAAATTTTAATCAAAGGCATAATGCCCCACGAAGACGGTCCTTTATATTATCCAACTGTCTCAACAATTTCATTGGGCTCTCATACATTTTTAGATTTTTACAAACCGATTGAGCAAAGCGACAATGAAAATGAAGCGTCATTGGACAATCGTTACATGTTTTCATTACTTTTAGAACCTAGAAGTCTCGTTGTATTGCAAGACGAAATGTACAAGGTTTATTTACACGGAATAAAAGAAGTAACCCAAGACGTAATTGAATCAAAGAAAATAATAAATTTTGATAAGTTAGGAGAAAATTATAACGAATCGGATGTTTTAACGCGTCAAACAAGAATTTCTTTAACTATTCGTAATGTACCTAAAGTTCTTAAAGTTAACTTAAACTCTTTACTTTTTAAAAACAAAAAATAAATTTTTATTTTTAAATAAAAAAAAATTTAGATTTTTAAATTCTTAAATTAAGAAATAAAAATGGAAAATAATCAATTATACGATGAATTGCTTAAAAACTTTCGTGATCTTCATCAGGCTCAACTGAAGTCATCTGGTTTGCCTGAAATATATTGGAATTCACTTTTTGAAAAAATTAAAGACGAGGTAACAAAAAAAGATTATATTTTGAAAATGTATCTCAAAGCCTAATTAATGATCCATTTTAAGATTTTCGATGCCGGTGATTATTTTCAAATTTGTATGCGAGTAGATGAGGATGATAATGTGATTGGTTACAAGGCTATATGTATTAAAGAAGATGGCTTAAAAACTGATAACCCAAATGGGTAAAAAAATTCTAAAATCATTTTATTTCAATTTTTTTTAATGGTTTGATTAGGGTATTCTTGATCGATCACGCATGGACTTATCGTGTTAATGATGCTCGACAAAATCTAATGGATCACGCCAGTCTATTGAATAGAATGTCTATTTTGATGAGTATAACAGTTGACGAAGAAGAAGATCCCGAGGTTGTTAAAACAAAAAAGGTCGAGGCTGTTTTGCAAAATATGTGGAGATTCAATCAGACCTATAAGATTGCAACTGAAAAACTAGTAAAAAAAATTTCTTGTAAATTTAACTTCGAATCTTTTAAATAATTGTATCATAGACCGATGAAGAGCGTGAACCTCTTTGGTACATTATGGATGAATTCGGTTCTAGTTTACGTCATAACGATAATCCCACTGTTAAATGCGTTCCATTTTATTACATTCCAACTGCAACTATGTACTCAATTATTTGGCCAGTTAGTGATCTTGAACATGGAGGTAACTTAATAAGACCTAGACAAAAAATTATTTTTTTTAACTCTTAAACGATTCAAGATGAGATAACTAGAGATTATGTTTATGGTATTAAAGATGAAAAAGTTAGAAAAGCTAAGCTTTTTCCATGGAACGACGAAGATGAAGAATATCTTGAGAGTTTGGATGAAGAAGATCCGACTCATCAAGACGAACCTGGAATCGAATATTTTAATAGTTGTAGACAAAACGAGACTTTACCACCAGAGAGCGATTTAGAGCTAGTCGACGTGTCTAAACTAAATTTAAATATTAATAATAATAATTTGATAAATGTTTATACTGACATGAAATCAATACAAGATAATTTGACTGATTCTAAATTTAGATTTGTCGATGACTTATGGAAAGCGGATATTATTTTTATGAAAAAACATTTCAAAGATTACAAGTAAAATCAATTAGATCAGCATCAATTTTTTTCTAATTTTAATGTTTCAAGAGCTCTCAGGGAAAAATGTCCAAACACATTAATAAATCAATTTCCATTTGAAAATGCTGTAACTGTAAAAGATTTGATGGCAATTGTTTGTAGACGAGTACCAGACTCAAAAAAATGGTTACCAATTACTTACAATTTAGCTTATGAATTGCCAAAATTTATAAAGTATTACAAGCAACGTGAAGAGGAAGGTCTTGATAATCATTGGATATTGAAACCATGGAATTTGGCTAGATCTATTGATACAACTGTTACCAAAAATTTAAATCAAATCATTCGATCTCAAGAAACTGGACCTAAAGTAAAAGAAGCTTTCCCCAGTCAATCAATTTCAAATGTAAAACCGCTGAATGATCACTGAGGAAGGGGCTGTTTCATCAATTGTCCTTTTTACTTTACTCATAATTCTTATTAAGGATCCAACATAAAATTTCTGTATTATATACAAGTGGCAATCGTTTGATATGCTACATGCCTTGTTCAAAATTATTATGCTTAAGTTTCAGACTTAAGAATAAGTTTTCTGAAAACTTGTTCATATTATTTTTGATAGGAATAATTTGTCTACAAATAATTAGATCAAAGACATCGACTTATAAAAAGATTAGTATAAGTATATTCTTCCGAAATCGCATACTGGATCCTTGATAAGAATTATGATTTAAGTAAAAAGGACAATTGATGAAACAGCCCCTTCCTCAGTGATCATTCAGCGGTTTTACATTTGAAATTGATTGACTGGGTCTGTATTGAAATTTTCTCAATTCTTTTTTTTTCTAAGATTTCATGCAAATATATAACAGAACCGGTTCTATTTTATCGCGATGAGTTGAAAGGCAGTGTTAAATTTGATGTTCGTTACATCGTTTTAGTTCGGTCAATTAAGCCTTTAATTATTTATACTTACAATGTTTTCTGGCTTCGATTTGCGAATAAGTAAAAAAAATTTAATACTTTTACAACTTAAATTAAAATCTTTAAAAAAAATCAAGACCGTATTCACTTGAAAATTTAGAAGATTATGAAAAGCATTTCACAGTAATGAACTATAAACCTACAGTCGTACTAAAACAAGTAAAAAATTTTAAAATTAAATAAATTGAATGCTTCATTAATTGTTTAAAATAGATCCATTACAATGAATTTATTCCATTATTCGAGGAGCAAAATCCGAATCACAAATGGACGGACTTGCAAGTATACATTTTAGATTATATTTTTCGAAATCATAAAATTTATTATCTTTAGGAAAAAATATTCAAAATGATAAGGCAAGTGTTTGAAGGGGCGTCAAAAGAACAACCCCCAAAAGGTATAGCACATAATTATCAATCAAGAGCAATGTACGCAGTTGATCTTATGCTCGATTGGAGAACAAATGAAAGTGGTGATAAAACAATTGAGCCAATGATATGTGAAGTTAATTTTATGCCAGACTGTTCAAGAGCTTGCAAATATCATCCAAGCTTTTTCAATGATATATTTAATACTTTATTCTTGGATTGTTTGGATCATAAAAACGTAACAACGATATAATAAGTATTAAGTCAAATAAACAGAAACAAAAAAGTTATTATCTCTTCTTTTTATTTTTGTTTCTTTTAATTTTTATGACAAATAAATTAACAACTTAAAAATTAAATTTGTTGATTGTTCTCTCCTAAACACTAAAAAGAAAAAATTTAATAACATACATATTTGGCGTTGATAAGATAGAATCTATTCCAAAAAAAAAATTGAGATAAAAAATATTATGGCTAGGCAAAAGAGATTATAAAAATCTAATTTAAACTTGAGTAAGCTGTTAGGTAAATTTTTTAAAATTTGAAAAATAAAAAAAATCTCAAAAGTGAATTTTTCAAATAAATTCTCATAGTTCTGTTATCAGTCCTCTTCTTTTTTCAATTTTCATTAATGATATACTCAAGCAAGACAAAAAAAATACATTTATTCTTTACTTTTTGTTGATTATCTTTATTTTTAAGAAATATGGCAACATCACTGGCGTGATTAATAGCTACCTCTCTAAGATTGAACTTTGGCTCCGTAAGTTGAGGCTAAAATTGCCCCTGAAAAGTGTAGTCATATAATATTTTCCGAAGAACAAAGAGCTTCACCTTAAACTCTTCGGTAAATTGGTCTCTAAATCTGACTCTCCTATTTTTCAAGGCATTAAATTAGATTGACACTTGTGTTTCAACTCTCAAACTGACTTCATTCGCTCCAGATGTCAAGACAGATTGAATCCTTTCACATAAGTCCTGGAGATTAAACAAAAAAACTCTATTAGGGAATATATAATGCTCTCATAGGTTCAATTATAGATTACAATTACTTCATTCTTAATCGAGTTTCTAAAAAAAAACATCTACAGACTAAAGGTCTTGCAAAATATTTCAGTCAAGTCCATATATCACCTCCCCTATGACACACCCTCGGACCTTTTTTTTAAGTTACTAGATGATTTAAAAATAAACAAAAAACTCCTCATAAAGTACTTAAAAAATTTTATTGTACACAAAAATCTATGTCGACGTTTTTATTGAAAGCCTAAGGGAGTCTGATTCTAAAACGTCTTTGTACCTTCTCGCTAATGAGTTACCCCAGTTAGAACTTCTTAAATGAAAATCAAAATTACATTTAAAGTTTTCTACCGTAAACCCTCTCTATTTGTATCCAGTAATTTTTTTTTAAAATATTTCGATAGGTAAAGTATCGTTTCAAAATCTCATTCCTTTAGTTTATAGACTAGGTTGAGGGGGTTAAAGGAGGTATTTTCGAGCCATAGATTTAAATAAATTTGAACATAAATCGAATGTTAAAGACCAAATTATCTGGGAACAAATAGAGTGGATTTACAGTAATGAATGTCTTGATATAAACAATATTTTTAACAAAGCATATTTCGGAACATGACGAAAGGAAGTTGATTATATGAGATAAAGAAGAAACTTAAGATTTAAAAGAATATTTTTTTCTAAATTAAAAAGACCAACACACCCCAAAAAATAACATTTAAAAAAAAAAAATTCAGAAACAAGTTGCCTCTTAAATAAATACCAAAAAAAAATTCCAAAAGTATTCTTCATAAAAATATCATTACATATTTAGCTAATCTATTGTACTTATTGAAGCTTTATGTAAATGTTAAAATTAAACACAAAAAGTAAGAGCTAGAAAATTTTTTGAGTAAATAATTTTTATTTTTAAAAAAAAAAATCGACATTTTAATCCTAAGCTTATTTTATGATTTAATTAAATATTAGATTTATTTAAGTCATTGAATACTGTAAACAAATGTAGAACATGGATTGTTTTTAAAAACTCTATTTTCGGAACCTTTAAAATGGATGAGAAAAAATTTAAATTAAATTTTAAATTTTTTTTTGAATTTTTCTATAAAGTTTAGAAAATTTTTTTCCTAAAAATTGAACTTTTTTAAGAACAAGCTACTTTGAATTTCTAATTAACTCACTCGTTGACATTCGAATCAAATAAAACATATTTTTCAATGGAAATCAACAATTTAAAGCTATAAAATTCTAATTTAGTTATGTAGAACTCGTAGTGTTAGGTGTAAAGTAGAAGATTTCCGAGTCGTTAATTTACGATGTCTTACTAATCATACTCGTTTCTTCGCAAATTCTCGACATAACCATGTCGAAATGCGCAATTTGTTTGCAGAGATTGCTCAGTGATGTATCAAGTTTGGTACACCACTTAATGAATAATAGAAATAAAAATTACTTGGATTTTTCATAAATGTTCTGATTTTTTTGTATTTTTAGATGTTTAACTCAAAAAATAAAAATGACCATCGCAGAAGAGTATAAAGCCTTGGTCTCTATTTCGATATTTGCATTATTTTTAAGAAGATAATCTTAAAATTCGATTTCAAAATTAAAAAAGATTATAAAATTATTTCGCTCTTTCAAATAATTAGGAGCTGTAATAAATTTTTGAGAGATAACTTATAAATCTTTAGATAAGTCTCAATACCTTGGAATCACGTGATTATCTTTTGTTTTATAACGCAAAGAGAATATCAATCTTTCTAAATTGTGCTAGATAGTAAAACCAAAATTTTGATGAATATAATTGTCATTTCAAGTTGTCTTGAATGTTTTTAATTTTAAAGTCCACAAGAATGAAAATTCTAACATTTTATATATTCTAATTATATAATAACATATCCTAAAAGTTTAAGATTAATTGCAAGTTGTGGTATTTTTTATTCAACGTAAAGTACATTTTGAGAATTCTAAAAATGTTAGATTAAAAATACTTGAACTTATTTTTAAATTTTTTTATCTTTCGGCTTGTTTGAAATCAAACAATCGACTAATTGAGGCTACTTTTTAAATTTTCTTTTGTTTTAGAAAAGATAAATTTAATTTTTAAATTTTTAGAGTAAAATAGCATAGGAATATTAAATGGATAAAAAGGATAAATCTCTTATTTCTGATGGTGTAATCAATAATAGTTATATAAGTGACGAGTATGGAATGGGCCAATTTGATAAAAATCCTCAAAAATCTGAACCACAACAGTTAAACGGGGTTTGTTGTTTTACTTTCTGACTAAAATTATTCTTTAATTAACCGATATTTATATCAGAAAATAACTGGATATTTAGCCTTTTGTTTGACTGTCTCTGTAATAGGAGCCGCATTCCAAGTGGGTTGGAATATTGGTATTTATAACACCCCCATTGATGTAACGTCTATTCATTGATTATTTGCTTTGAAATTCTTTTAATAAGTTAAATTTAAGGTAATTCAAGATTTTTTTAATCAAACAAACAAAGAAAGAAACAATGGTGAGCCAATGAGTGAATCTAGATTTGAACTATTATGGTCTGTTACAAATGGTCTATTACCATTAGGCGCAGCTTTTGGTGGTATAAGTAGTGGTTTTGTAGCGGATCGTTTAGGTCGAAAAAATGGAATAATTTTGACAAACATTTTTGTTATTATATGCGCCATTTTGAATATTATCTCAAAATTTATAAAAGCTTATGAAACCTTAATTGTGGCTAGATTCTTCAGTGGATTATTTTGTGGTCTTTTTACTGGAATTTTACCTCTCTATTTAACAGAATTGCCGCCACAAAATTTTAGAGGTCCTTCAGGAACACTCAATCAACTTATTCTAGTACTGGGTATATTGGTCACAAATATATTCGGTATCAAAGATGTTCTCGGCACAGAAGAAAGATGGCCAATACTTGTAGGAATCATGTTGATTCCAGCTTTGTCACACATTGGTCTTTTTTTCGCTTGTGAAAGTCCTAAATATTTGTATATTAGCAAAAATCAACCTGAGCAAGCTCGTCAAAGTAATTTTTGCTTCAAATGTGAAACTTTTAACTTGTTTTAATTTAGTTTATTTTTCTTAAATTAAAGCGCTATTAAAATTAAGAGGAAATGATCTTAATTTAGTCGATAGCGAAATCAAAATCCTAGAAGATGAAAAAATATCTTTGTCAAAACAAAAACAAGTGAGTTGGTCAGATCTTTTTACCCAAAGATCATTGAGACATCCATTAATAATTGCTGTTTGTATTCATATTGCTCAGCAATTTTCCGGCATTAATGCAGTAAGTAAAGACATATCGAGACGCTTTTACAAATATATTAAAATTTTTTTATAGGTAATTTTTTATTCGACAAAAATATTCATTAGTGTTGGCTTAAAAGATCAATGGCCTTTGTATGCAACGATTCTATTAGGTCTCGTTCAATTAGTCATGACATTAGTCTGTACAGCTATAATTGAAAAAGCAGGCAGAAAGCTTCTTTTGTTAATCGGAATGATTGGTATGTGTTTATCATCTTTTGGTATCGGTTTATCAAGATTATTTGTAAGTTACTTTTGAATAGAATTAATTTTTATTTTAATAATATTTCTATAAACAGAGTAGTAAAGTCGAATGGTTAAATTATTTAACCGTTGTCTTTGCAGTTTTATACATAGTTTTTTTTTCAATTGGTCCAGGAGCTATACCATGGCTGATAACCTCAGAGTTATTTGGTTCAGATTCAAGAGCAAAGGCTAACAGTATTGCAGTGTTTGTAAATTGGTTTTCAGCATTCATTGTTACAGTTTCATTTCCTTTTATAGAAGCAGCGATTGGTGATTACAGTTTTATTCTATTTGGGGCTTTATTAGTCGCTTTCTCATTATTTATGCTATTCTTTGTACCTGAGACTAAGAGAAAGACAATCGACGAAGTCAAAGAAGATATGGCAAATCGAACAATATTTTTATTTAACAATCAAACTAAAGATGAAATAGTACGTTTCTAAAAGATTGCCTTTTTAATTTTATTATTTTTTTTTATAACAAAAATAAATTTTGTGTTCAAGAGTTTTTTGTCTATTTTTTATCAAATCAAAATAAAAATAAGGCTGAATTGGTTAGACACGAGAAAATAATCTGAACTGCTAAATTTTTTTAAAAGACGTTTTTCAAGTTTCTTCATCTTTACTATTTAATGATGCAAAGTTAGGACGTTATCTTAATGAATGCAACTCCCGATATATGCCCTTAAAGCAAATTCAGGTCAGTTTTGGACCGAGGTAAATCTGTATTAGGGATTGCAGACTTCTCCAGTAGCAAATTGGCTGCACAATGCTTCTTTTTTTTATCCTTAAAATTAATATGTTTCAAATAATAGAAGATTATATTGTTTCAAAAGGTTTAAGAATAGGTTTTGTCGAAAGTAAGGTTTATTAAATTCAAAATGTCCATACTATCTGAATTTGTTATTTCTGATATTCTAACCGTGTTCTACGATCTCGAAAACCCCAGAAAATCAATTTTTTCAAGTGGGTTAAAAATCAAACATTGTACCCCTACCCCTTAGCTTTTTGCAGCCAAATGTTAATGTGCTTTTTTTTTAAAATTTTAGTAAACATGATTGGAAAAAGCTTTCATTCATGTAAAAAAAATTTCTGAAAGCGAAAAAGCTACCGTTGACGCTGGGACCATTGCCGATGGGGAAAAAAATTCCCTAAAGCAATACACTGGTGAAAACGGTGAAAAATGTTTAAAAAAAAGCACATTAACATTTGGCTGCAAAAAGCTACTAGGGGTACAATTTTTGATTTTTAACCCCCTTGAAAAAATTGATTTTCTGGGGTTTTCGAGGTCGTAGAACACGATTAGAATCAGAAATAACAAATTCATTTAGTATGGACATTTTGAATTTAATGAACCTTAGAATAATTAAACATTTTACATGCGAACTTTTTTAAACTAATAGTTTTATTTGGCTTAAATTTGTTGCTAAAAAATAAAAGAAACTTTTGCATTGAATAATTCTTGTCTTCCAATTATACTTATTTAAAAAAAAAAGCTAATTTTATTCAAAGATAATCAAAACAAATAAAAAAATAGAACAAAAAATATTTTTAAAATTTTTTCGTTTTTTAATAAAATCTAAATTCGAAAATTCTTGTTCTAAATCTCAAATGGAAGAGCCACTTGTACAAAATGAACCAATAGGTATTTTTTATCCATTTTAATAAATCATATCATTCAGTTATCTACACTTTTCTGAGCCTAAAAATGATAATTTCTATAGAAATTCGATTCGATAAAGGAAAAAAAATGGATAAGTAAACTTTTAAGTCGATGATTAGGGATAGAGATGTTAAGTTGCTATATTTTTTTTGATTAAATAATCATTTAAGACTATAACTGTTTTTTTATTAAATTTTCTTTTAAAATAAAAAAACATGAGTTCCACTAAAATAAATCCATTCAATGACAGAGAAAAAATTAAAACTTTTGAAATAGATGCTGATGACAACATTCAAAATACTTCACAGCGTTCATCTTCAAATGGCGTAGATTATTTTTATATATCCACATTAAAGATGTAATTGATTCTAATTTTTTGATTTAAGTCAATGACACAATATTTGTTGATGAGTCTTCTGGTTGCAGCTTTCGGTTCCGCTTTTCAGTTTGGATGGAGTACTGCTATTTTCAATACGCCATTCAAGGTAAAATTAAAGTTTTAATTAGCCATGTTAATTTGTTTCAAATATTTGAATTCTTTTAAGGTGATTAAAGAGTTTTATGAAGATGTCTACAAAGAACGTGAAGGAAAACCAATGTCTGATGAATTGTTCGAAACATACTGGTCAATTACAAATGGTCTAATGCCTTTAGGTGGAATGTTCGGTGGTTTATCATCGGGATTTTTAGGAGACTATATAGGAAGGAAAAAGGGTCTTTTATCCGTAAATATATTCGTCGTTTTAAGCACTGTTTTATACGTTATCTCAAAATTTATCAACTCGTACGAAACCATAATGGTTGGTCGTTTTTTTACAGGAGTCTATTGCGGTCTATTTTCTGGAATTCTACCGCTTTATCTTTCTGAATGTCCGCCAAAAAATTTAAGAGGATCTGTCGGAACTTTAAATCAATTATCAATTGTGATTGGAATTTTAGTCGCTAATGTTTTGGGATTACCGGAGCTTTTGGGAACTAAAAAATTATGGCCTTTACTTGTCGGTTTGGGCTTTGTACCGGCTATTGTTCATTTATGTTTAATATTTTTTCCGGAATCACCAAAATATTTGTTCATGAAACGAAATGACAAACAAGGTGCAAAAGAAGCTCTAAGAAAATTTCGAAATGGATATCAATCATTGGTTGACGAAGAGTTAGAAGAACTCGAAGAAGAAAAAGAAAAACTATTCAATGAACCTCAAGTAAAATGGGGTGATTTTTTAACTAAAGATACCTTAAGAAGACCACTTGTAGTGGCTTTGGTCATACAATTATCACAACAATTATCTGGAATTAATGCTGTTATATTTTACTCAACTAAAATATTTGAAAATGCCGGTTTGAAGGGATCTTGGCCTATCTATGGTACCATCATATTAGGAGTAGTTCAAATAGTAATGACATTTGTTTGTATGGCAATAGTTGATCGAGCAGGTAGAAGACTTTTATTGTTATCTGGAATGATTGGAATGAGTGTGTTCTCTTTTATCATTGCCTTGACAAGAATATTCGGGGTAATTATTTTTTTTTATAAAAGTCTTCAGTTGAAATTTTATTTTTAAAATAAAATGTTTTAAGGAAGAAGGAAGTTGGTTGAATTACATGACAGTTGTGGCTGCAATATTTTATATAGTGTTTTTTTCAATCGGACCAGGAGCTATCCCATGGCTTATTACTTCTGAATTATTTGGTTCAGATTCAAGAGGAAAAGCAACTTCAATGGCTGTGTTTGCAAATTGGTTTTCTAATTTTATAGTTACGGTAGGACCTGTTACTCTCCAACGAATAAATCTCATTAAAATTAAATTTTTTTGTAATATATAAAGGTTTCTTTCCCTTTCATTGAATCCGCAATTGGAAGTTATAGTTTTATTGTTTTTGGAGTTTTATTGATATTTTTTTCAGTTTTCATGCTCTTTTTTGTTCCAGAGACAAAGAACAAACCAATCGAAGAGATAACTGAAATGTTCAGAAGAAGAACCCTATTTTTTCCTAACTCAAGTTAAAATGACAAATTTTAATTAAAAAAATTTATTTAAACTAAAAGTTATAAAGAATAAAAAATAAAATAGTTTGTAGTTGTTTAAAAAAATTAATCTATGAACGAATGCATCTATTTCCACAGTTTCCTGGGCAGCATCTATCGCCATTGCTACATTCATTGTCAAAATTACAAGTATGATTCTTAATTTCACAGTATATTTTTGAATCATCTATTGGACAAACGGTAACTGGGTCCATACAAACAGAACCGCATCCATTCGAGCACTTTAAAAAATAATTTGTTTTATAAATAATAATCTTTTATTTGATTACATGGACTTTACGCATTTTTGGTTTGAATTCTCACAATCATCATCAGATTCACATCCATTTATGCAACCACCTGGTCCTGAAGGAGCAGGACATTGACCCGGACGAATCGTTGGCTTTATTGGTGTAAGGCAAAAATGTTGGTCACAAGAGAACAAGCACTTAAAATTAAAAAAATTAGATATTTAAAAAGTAGATACTTTTGACAAAGACATACGCATTTAGTCTGCCCAGTGCATGTCAAATCATCTTCACAATTGCCAAATATAAATTTCAATAAAACGGACTTTAAGTAATTTTTGAAGTTGCAATTTTGTGTTTGTGGACATTTTCCTAACTTTTGACCATTGATGCCTTAAAAATAAAGAGTCCTTAACATTTTTAACAAAAAAATTATGGTATTTGACTACAAACCATTTAATACAAGGACTGAAACAGTCAAAGCAACCAAAAACTTAAATAAAAATTTGTTCATTTTTTCTAATTTTATAAATTTTTAAAAGAAAAAAATTAAAGATTTAAATACTCTCAAGTGATCAATGCTTATTTGTTTTGGTAAATATATTTTAAATTAAGTATTTATAAATTAAATTTGTTTATCTATTTGATTAGTGTATTGTAATAGCACCTTAGTGTGTAATTTTGCTTCTCACTATTCAAACTTTTGATTCTTTTTTTTTGTATTTTTTAATGAAATGTTTTTAAAACTTTATGTTTTGTTTTGACGAAACATCGCCATAGACCAATTTAAATTAACAACTTAGAAAAATATATCTTTTTGTAAATAGGAGTTTATTTTGAGATCTTTAACTTTTACGTAACTTTTTTTAAATTTTAATTGGCAAAAATTTTAATATTACATGACATTCTATTTTAAAACTTTTGAACAAACATCATGTTACCTAAGACTATAATTAAAGTACTCATTATTATTTACAACAAAATCAACACATTTACTTTTTATTCTTTTAGGCAAACTTTTAAGTGCAGTTTCTCATTAAAATGACACTAAAAATCGTAATCGATGACATGGAAAATTGTCCTGCTGTAAAACAAACGGTGTGTCTTGTCAAATTAGATCTATTGAAGGGATCAAGCTCATTTTAGCTCAAACAGGACCATATTCAAATTGAAACACTTTTCCTTGTTTCGATTTAAAATGAATTCATGGTTGTATTTTTCTGATGACATCTTCTGGATTGGAGGCTCTTAATATCAAGAGCCTATTTCCGATATTCTATGTGTGAAAAAGTTTTATCTTTGATCGCAATTTTAGACCAGTTGCCTCTCTAAAACATATTCATCTTCTTGAAGTTTGACGGAAACAATTGCTTTCTCCATTTTTTGTCAACAAGGGTTTGAACCATTTTATCTTGTCGTAACCTTTTAAAATCTTAAACATTTGTATTAAACCACCTTAGTCTTCTTGTTTCAAGTGTTGTTAAATTCATGGCTTTAAGTCTATCACTGTACTCAAATCTTCTAACTTCAAGTTTTTTTTTTTGTTACTAGTAGTCACCCTTTGGTTTGCTGCAGATTTTTTATTTATGATTAAAAGTTGGAACATTAAACCTGCAGCGAAGAAAAATAAATAAGTTGAGAAGAGGACATATTAGGAAGAAAATTAGAGAGAAACTTTTAAGAGAACTAAAGCTTAAAAGAAAAGTCGTTTTAGAGAAAAAGGATTAGAGAAATTAATGAAGATTCCTCTAAAAAATTGTGCAGTAAATGTGCAGGACTAAAGAATAAACTTTTCACTTTAAATATTTTAAAAAAATTTTGATGGAGAGATTATGTTTCGACAGAAATTTTCAAAGGTTGTTTAGAAAGACAAAAACAAATCTTAAAGTAAAGGAGGTGTGACATAATCTCGAAAACAAAAAATCTCGAATTTAAAAAAAGGAAAAAACGTCGAAAAAAAATCTCGTAAGTCTAAAATCTCGATAAGTGGGGTCTCCTCGATTAAGTGAACATGTGTTCACATAATATGTGACAAAATCATGTTCACGGGTCAGTTGAACAAAATGTTCACCTATTTTTTTTATACAATCTGGTGAACAAAAAAACTCAGAATGTGTTCACATAAACAAATTTATGTTCACCTAAAAAAAAATTTGTTCACCTAATTTAAAACATTATTTAATCACAAAACAGTTTAGGATGTTGATTCAGATGGCTCCGAGGTTGGCTCAGAGAAAGATAGCGGTTCGGTTTTTGGTTCATTACAAAACGATGATCGTTCAACAAAAAAGATTTTGATAGTGAAGCCGAAGATGAACATGGCATAGATGATAATGAAGACGTCAATGAAGAAAAAACGGTTAAAAATGGTACTTTAAATTCAGAATCGACTTCCGCAATAACTTATCATGGCGTAAATAATGATTAAAATTGATACAATAGCAAATATGACTGTTTTGACGAGTTACTCTTTGAACAAGATTACAAATAGTTCGATGAGATAAAGCATGACGAACAGCCAAGTTGAGCTTAAAGTTTGCACATGAATACTTCTAACTCTAAATATTTAATAGGTTGACCTCGACTGAGGTCATTAAATTGATCAGAATTAAGTGTGATCTTGTCCAAGTTCTCTGATTGTGTGCAGAAAAGGGTGAAGTGTCGAGCACTAATTTGATCTTCTATCAAACTAGAAAAACAGCTGTAAATTCATTCTGTTCTTCTTTTTCAATTTATCGGTTATAATCAAATGACACATCTTAATATTACCGTAAACCCTTGAAATGAGATGCGTGCACTTCAACCCAAATACAGTCAAACCTCGTTAATCCGTACCAAAATAGCCCCCATCAAAACGTCATACGGATTAAAATATGTACCAGGTTTTAAACCACGCCTCGACTACGATCTAACCCATGTTATAATGACATGAATTATAAGACCACGTCTTTAAAGCTGGTATTTGGGTTTAAGCCCGTGGTTTATGATCATATATCATTAATTTGATTTTTAGGTAGAAACCCTGGGTTTATTTTTGATTTTTGATCATAAACCACGGGCTTAAACCCAAATACCAGCTTTAAAGACGTGGTCTTATAATTCATGTCATTATAACATGGGTTAGATCGTAGTCGAAGCGTGGTTTAATAACTGGTATTTGGGTTGAATTGCACGCATCTCATTGCAAGGGTATACGGTAATATCATAAGATGTCATCAGAAAAAGTAATCTTACTAAATTTGAAAAAAATGAAAAATAAAACTGGGCTTCTACTGTACAAAATCCAATAACCATCTTATCACCAAACATAACTTCTTTTTATGTCCCATTTGCCTTGTCCCATGGTTTTTTACTCAAACAAAATTATTTTTTGTGAGCCTTTGATAATCATGACTTTCTAACTCCATTCAAGTTTTTTTGAAAGTAATCTTCTTCGAATCTCTTGCCATTTGATAATTGCCTTTCTTGTGCGAGATACTGGGATGGTGCTGTTCGTTTTTTTTACCAAGTGGACTAATTTACGATCATCTTTGGAAGCTGAAATCTTAGGTCTTCCAGAAATTGACAGATCTTATGAATTTGTTTGAATTGAATCTGTCAAAGTTTTGGTACGGTAATATACTTTAGTTATATGATATTCTTGCTTATTAACTCTTATCTTATTCTTGAAATATTCGAAGAATTGTTTTCACTTGCCTGTCATTTTGGATAAAATAAAAAATAAAAAAGTTTATCCGATTTTGTAAAGCCATATTTCCTTTAATTAGAACAGTTATGCGTCATCTAAAAGAAGGTCGACCGATACTTCGAAGTACTTTGAATAGAAAAAAATTTAATTTTAAATATATTTATTTATTAAAAAAAGATTTTTTTTCATATCAGAGTTTAAAATATTTTACAATATACAAAATATTAAAAAAAAAAGAAGAATAGTCAAATTAATTCCACCCAAGATTTAAATATCGGCAAAAAGTCAAAAGAAATCGATACTTTTTTTTAAATAAACAAGTCATTTAAAAAGCTATCCAATAACTTTTGTAAACTGGTATTTACACTTATTAAAAAAAAAATGAACCCTGTAAATATGCAAAAAGTTTTCAAGTGACATACTTTATATACATTCATAAATTTTTTCAACTCTTAAAAAAAAAGAAAAAAAAACTAGCGATTTTAATTATGACATGGTAAATTAAATACTTTGAATAAAGTAAATTGTTATTATTTTGGATTAATTTTGAAAAAAAGCTCATTAAATATATTCCAAATTTTAAACTAATCAGTGCTGCTAGAAATATGGAGATTTTTTCTATAAAAAGTCACAAAAACATTGACTCATATTTCATTCATAGGTTGCCAATAGGCCAGCATCAACCGGTTCCATACAACATGGACACATCAAAGACCGTAATAACCATGTATCTATACATGATTGATGAAATGTGTGCATACATGGTAAATATTTTATACTATCGTTCTTTTCAAAATCTATCATGCATATGACACATCTTTTAAATAAAAAAATAAATTAGATTTATTAACTCAAAGTTAAAAGTCCTTGAATTTTCCCAACAATCAATAGCTAAACTCATCTTAATGATACTTATGTAACCAATAACTAAATTATGCAAACATAAAAATAAGGCTACAACAAGCAAAGGACTTTAATTAATATTGAAGTCTAAACTTACTCTCTATGTTTTTTATTTTCATCAAAAGCACCACAAGGTAATTGTTGAATAAGAGCCATCCTTTTGAGTAATTTTATCTGATCTTCTTCTGTTAACTGGTCAGCAGTTCGCTGTACATTCGGAGATAAATAATAAACTTGTTGTGACATGTTAAAATTTTGAGATGGTAAAGCAGCAGAAAAAGATTCATTAAATGATGAACCACGTTCTCTACGTCTATTTTGATTTAATAAGCTAGAAGTTAACGAATGACTAGAATCGACTAATTGGACATAACGATTCGAACCACTGCCGCGTGTTCTATGACGACGATGTCGACGATGAGATCTTGAATCTAATTCAGTTACATTTTCTTCAGACTCATCAGATGATGAGCTCATTGATTTATCCAAACAATTACCCATTTTTTGCTTCTAAATTTATTATTTCATTCGTTCTAGGTTAAGTTTGAAAGAAAAAAAAATTGAAATAGAAAAAAATTTTGGTAAAACAAATGGGTGTAGAGTCAAAACAACAAAATTTAGAGACTTCAATAATTTATTTTCATTTTATGAATATGTTTATAATAGTCATAATAGTAAGAATTAAAAAGAAAAATAACAAAAATAATAATAAAATATTTTAAATAATAAATTATAATATTAAAAAATTATTCAGACTTGAAGGCGTCTGAGAATGAACGAAAAAACATAGTGTTTTTTCTATTTGAAGCAAAGACATTTCCTTAAGTATTGATTTTTATTCTCTCAAAAAAATACAACACGAAATTTTTAGCTGATTGATAAAAAATTTATGAAATTTATTTTCAAAACATATGATTTTTAGCTTACACTTTGGAATTGCGTCATTTGAATTACTCATCCTTTCTGTTGAAGAGGTAATTCAACTTATTTTTGGAAGTAAACAAAATAAAAAAATGATTTCATGGAATTCAAGAAACATTCAAAAGGCATGTTTCATTTATTTTTTGGAAAATTGAGGACTTGAAGTAGGTCATTGCTAAAACACGGACCACATGTTTTTTACTAAAACCCCGACCACCACTTTTGCTTTGAATAAAAGGTCGACTAGCTTTCGGAGGCCGATATTCTTGTTCATCTTTTTGTGATCTTTATTGCGGACCAATTTTCTAAGCTCTGGGATTTTCAGTTTGGGCTACAGACTCGCTCAAATAAAGAAAACACTTAAAAAAACTAACGGACCACCTCTTTTCCGCCGATCTAAAGGTCCGCCAGTTTCCGGACACCGATTTTCTGATAGAAAATTTAATTCCTTTCTTTAAAAATTAAAAGCTAAACTCTAGAACGTTCGATTCGGGCTACAGACTCTTATAAGCAACAATAGACCTGAAATTTTTAGAATACCAATGAGCCATCATTTTTTGACAGAAAAAGGTCCATCCGGTTCAGGGCACACACTGGTACAACTTTTTTTGCTCTATCTTGCTGTAACTAGAGCTAAGCACTGAAAATTTTAGTTCGGGCTTTAGTTCTCATAAATAATCTAAAGCCAGATTCTTAACCTCGTATTTCATTTGACGTCTATTTGGTTTATTAAACTTAATTTTTCTTATGACTGAACACTAAAATATCTTAATTATCCAACACGAAAAAAGAATCATCTTTTTTTTTTGCAGTTTTACCTTTAAAAATTATGTATGAAAAAATAAAAAAATAATTTTTTATTTAAAAAAAAGAAATAAAAAATACGAAATTTAAAAAAGAAAAATAAAAAGGTTAAATATTTTAAACCCTTATATTTTTTTGCCAATTTTTTATCTCTCTTTATTTAAAAAAAAACAAGACTGAAAAAAAGGGAGTTTTTAAAGGGTCAAAGCAAAGTGGATAAACGCGACCAATCGAAATATGTTTAGATTAGTGAAAATTAAGATAAATAAATCACAATTTGCTTTTGGCGATCTTGTTATTTTTTTGCTAGCTTATCTTAATATCGACGACGACATCGAATGAATTTTTTATTTCGCATTTTTATTTTTTTCATAGTTGATAAATTAGAAATTTTTATTTAAGTTATAAAACAGCTGATTTGACCTAAATAATTTTTCATTTTTTTTTTCTTCTTCGTAAAATTTTATCTTTTCATAAATTAAAAAAGAAATGAAAATAAGAATAGTGTGACTTTTAAAATTTAAATCAGATGTTTCTTTTCTTTACGTATAATTAATTTTATTTTTTGCTATCAATTTAGACCTCTAAAAGACTAATTAATAAAATTTTCAAAGAAAAAATCGATATTTATCAACTATTTTATTAAAATTTTAAACTGAGCTAGTTCGATCTTTTTTTTAATTTAAATATTTCTTGATGAATCATAATCATAATTATATACGATTATATTCGAGTTAATTGTTAACAAAATTTCCTTTTCTATGGGCTTAAATATTCTCTAAGCCATTAAAAATTATGCTTTTAATTGATTTACTGCATTTCTACCGAACTTTTGGTGGCAAGCGAAGCCGGACCGAAGCGTAGCGTACCCTTCCCGAAGCGTAGCGAGAAGCCGCCGTACCGAAGCGTAGCCGCAGCGAAGCGTACCGTAGACCCTCCGTACCGTACCAAAAATATCAAAGCGTACCGTACCAAAAAATTTTTTGAAAAATTTTATTTTTTTTTTAAATTTTTTTTTTAAATTTCAAAAAAAAATAAAATTTTTAAAAAAATTTTTTGGTACGGTACGCTTTGATATGGTTGGTACGGTACGGTACGCTTTGGTACTTTTAGAACGGTACGGTACGGTACGCTTTGGTTTGGTTGGTACGGAACGGTACGCTTTGGTTTGGTTGGTACGATACGGTACGCTTTGGTACGTTTTGTACGGTGCGCTTTGATATGGTTGGTACGGTACGGTACGCTTTTGTACTTTTAGTACGGTACGGTACTGTACGCTTTGTTTTGTTTAGTACGGTACGGTACACTTTGGTACTTTTAGTACGGTACGCTTTGGTACTTTTAGAACGGTACGGTACGGTACGCTTTGTTTTGTTTAGTACGGTACGGTACGCTTTGTTTTGTTTAGTACGGTACGGTACGCTTTGGTTTGGTTGGTACGGTACGGTACGCTTTGATATGGTTGTTACGGGACGGTACGCTTTTGTACTTTTAGTACGGTACGGTACGGTACGCTTTGTTTTGTTTAGTACGGTACGGTACGCTTTGATATGGTTGGTACGGTACGGTACGCTTTTGTACTTTTAGTACGGTACGGTTCGCTTTGGTACATTTAGTACGGTACGGTTGGGTTCGGTACGGGTACGCTTCGCTTCGGTGTGGCTACGCTTCGTCTTTATGTTGCTACGCTTCGCTGCGGTACGGGTACGCTTCGGTTCGCCTGACACCAAAAGTTCGGTAGAAGTGCAGTAAACGAAAAAACAACTTGTTTTGATAAAAAAAAGAAACTCTGCTTTGAAAAATCTTTTATTTCCAAAGACATCAGCTACAGTAGTATCTAATTAATAATGACCCCTTTGTCTTTCTTAAAAGATCTCTTATAAACTTGAAAAGGGAATGTAATATTTAGAAAATAGTTTGTCAAGAATGAAATTTCCAAATCTCCTCTTTATTGTTTCCTCTAAAATAATGTAGAAACAAGTTTTCTCATACCGTATTTCCTTGGTGACCAGTGCCCACAAAATCGACACTTTGATCGAAAAAAAACAAAATGTTGAAAATAGATTTTTGGGTTCATTTGGATTATTTCTGATAGAACTCAATGCGCTTTATCTGAAAATCACAAAAGTGAAAGTGACTTAATGTTTGTTCTTCTAAAAAAAAGGGGAGTTTGGGGAGCACTTATCAGCAAGGAAATACTGTAAATTAAAATAAATTCTAAACTAAAGTCTTGTGAAAATGTAACGTTCCGTTCAAAATGCGCCTAGAAAAAAATTTAAAAATGATTCATTTCATAGGATTATAGGTTTTGGTCCACGTTCTTGATCGTTTTTATTTTTGTGCGCCCATTAGTTTTGATTTGAGAAACTAAAACATTGAAATTAAATTTTGATTCACATGCTAAATTTTTTTGCTTTTAAGTCGAAATAAACCCTTATTTAATTTAAAATATTGCAAAAAGCTTTTAAAAAGTCTCGCCTACACGACATTCTTTATTGTTCTGAGAATTATACAGTGGGGATTTGATAGGAGGATTTTACTAAAATTTACGTAAATTCCCGTAAATTATTGAATTATTACCAAAAATTACGTAAAATACAGTAAAATCACAAAAGTAAAAAATTCGGATTTTACGTTATTTAGCGGTTTTTCATGTAAATTTTCGATAATCTTTCGAAATCTTGGTAGAAATGAAAAATTCCAGTCATTTTTTCGGTAAAATTTATTAGGCGTCTAAATTTGACGTCTCAAAAGAGCCAGTTTTTGAAACTAAAGGCTTCTAACAATTAATATAGGTTTTAGAGTAAGATATTATCGACATTAACAAAATCGCCCAAATACTAGAAATCTTTCGAAATTTAGGAGAATGACTGTCTTTTTTTATTTTTACCATGTTAACGTAAATTTACATGAAAACCCGTTAAATAACGTAAAATCCGAATTTTTCACTCTTGTGATTTTGGTAATTTTTGGTAAAAATTTAATGATTTACGTAAATTAACGTAGATCTTCCTATCAAATCACCACTGTATAATTCTCAGGGAACAGTCATATTTTAACATATCAAAATTTTTTCCAATTTAAGAAAAATTTTGAATTTTTTAAACTAAACCCATTAAATTTTAATTTTTAATAGAAGATCTTATCATTAAGTTTTAAGGCTTCGTTTATTTTTTTAATGATTTTTTTTATACCCAATTCACATTTCAAGATGATACATTCTAATCATTAAAAACAATAAATTTTAATTGATTGATGCTTGAAAAAAAAAAAGATAAAAATTCAAAAATGAAAAACTTAAGCCATATGGATTTTTAATTCAAATTTTATTCGCAATTTGATTATTCGTCTGATTTTTTATCGGATAAACTTCATTTAAATATTAAAAATTAAAGTGTTTTAATTCCTAGCGGGTTAAACCTTAATTTTTTTATTTTAACTTTAATTTTGTTGGCTTCGTTTGAAATTCTTTTGTCAAAACAAATGGATATTTAATATTCCTCCTCTAAAATGAAAAGAAAGAACAATCAAAAAAATTTTAAAAATATTGTTTTAGATTAGCGACATAACGTTCTATTTAAGCCCAAGTGTCCAAAGTTTGTTTTTTAAAATTTTACAATTTGCTCTAAAAAATATGTCACCAGTTTGAATATTTTTGCTTGTGTTGGAGCTAATCAATTGAATAATCGAAATATTATTTGTTGATAATCAACCAGACTTTTTCGTTTAATAAACTAAAATTTAATTTCGAATTACTCAAGAGTATAGACTAAAAAAATCGATAAAACTTGATGTTTGACTTTTTGGGTAGAATTTCCAAAATTAAGTAAAATAATTTATTCCTAGAAATCGATTAAAATATCAGAATTATTTTTAAAAGTTAAAATTTAACTTGGATCTTACTTAAACTGTTATATCTTAATCTCTTTAAATATTGTTTTCTTTTTTTTTATAAAGCAGCTTAACGTTCAAAAGATAACAACCATAAAAGCCATTCATGGCTTTCCCGATTTTTTTATCAGAAACTGCGATCAAAAACTAATTTTTTAATGCTTCATTCCTCGCTTAGGTTAATACCGTTACCAGACTATGTCCTAACTTTGAAATAATTGTGCGTTAAGTAGAGACTCAAGGTTAATATAACACAATAAAATATTATGAATTTAATAGTGCTAACCAAAATATCGGTACAGATGCAGTACAAATGACTTATTCTGAATTTTTCAAATCTAAAAGCAGTTCCTTTGGATGAGATCTGAATTTAAAGTGAAAACAAATTTACTAGAGCAACCAGGTGATGAAGTACTAGAATTAATGTCATTGGCGTAGCATCCAGATGATAATCTAAGGCTTGAGGGTTATAAGCTCATACAGTTGTTCTTGCGTTTCGTTTGGAACGCTTTCAGAAAAACGGATTTTTTCGAATTCTTTAGACCTTCAATTCAGGATTCAGTACCCGTTCTAAGATTACACTAAAGAATATTCTAAGAACATAACGAGACCTTATTGAAAGTCTTAAAAACTCCAATAGGACCATTTTTTAATAGAAGAACTTGAACACATAAAAGGAATCAATAAACATGGCTAATTTCATCATATTGTTTACTTGGGCACTTTGTTTGCAAAAAGCACTATCTGCTTTTAAATCTCAAGGAAATCTTGAATTTTATGATTTTTTTATTTTTTTACCAAAAAAATCCTAACCTTATTTTTCCGGTTACTGAATTATTTAACAAGCTAAGACTAAAAAATGCTTGATAAATCCTTTGAACTTAGTCTTGTGATATTTTCGATTATTTAGAAGTATCTCCTTGTTTTCAGAACAATATTAGACGCGTCTACTTGCTTTTTTTAAAGCAAAAAGCGTCTATCCACTAGGTATTTTTCCTTCATTCCAGGATCACTAAAGGAAAAGTCTAAGTGCAATCTTTCTATATTTTTCTTATGTAAAGCATAGGTAAAATTTAAAATGATTAATGAACGAGAATTTGCTTTGATTAAATTTTCTAGAAAATCCAGATCTCATGATAATTATTATATCAAGGTTTGAATTTAATTTAAACTAAAGGTGGTTTCTTTAAATCAAGGTTTATCGTTTTTTTTGTAAAATTATTAAGATCATTCCCTAAAAACAGATTAAAAAGGTCTTTTAATATTTTGTTAAATAATTTTTTTTTATTAAAATTTTTTATAAATAAGATAAATAGTAAAAAATAAAAAAAAAGAAGAATAAAAAAATAAAAATTTTCATAAATACAAATATATTTTTTAAAGCTTTAAAAAAAAACACTATTTACAAATATCGCTCGATTCAATTAAGTTATTAATTATGACAATAGTAATTTTCAACACATTCACGTTTGTATTGATTCATTTCGTTTGTATTTTCATCATAGCTTTTTCGTTTTGATTCTTTTCTGTTTCCCATTTCTCTGAAACCTTTGGCAAATGGATTATGGTCGATTTTGAGTTTGGTAATCTTGAAAAAAAATAAAAAATTAAATTTTTTTCGAAAAATTAATATTTTGTGACACTTAAAAAAAAAATACTTACAGATTCGTTTTGATACGATGTCACAGCCATGAAAATAGTTTCATCAAAAACAATTGTGTTTATAGATTTACCTTCTTCGACAATATGAAGTCTTGGAATATATTTGTGCATTGAATTCAAAATTATCTTTAAAAAAATAAAAATAATTAATTTTATGAATTTAAAATTTCTTTAAGACCAAAAACTTACCAATCCATTTTTATCACATTGATTATTTGTCAATTTTAACTTGTGAAAAGAAATAGTCTCTTTCATCCAATTTGAACCACTCATTGGTGAATCTGGATGTAAATAAGCGAGACCAGCAAAATGAGGCTCACTTTTACCAGCAACTGACCATTGTCCATTTTGAAAACGATATCTATTATCATCGTAAGGTACAATATCAATAAACAATATATATTTTGAAGTTGGATTTAGGCCAGACACTTTAACTCTAATAGCTGGAAACATACGTCTACCAACTTTAGTTATAATCATTTCGGTACCGATCTTGCTAAATTGTTTCCATAAATCGTTGTCTTGTAATGTAACTTTAATGTTTGGATTTGAGTTAACAGTTGAAGGATATTTAAAATTGATATCATTGCAGTTTATTGTTTGACCGTCTAGTTCTTTTTGCTTTGAGATTTTTTCTTTCTTTTCTTCAATTTTTTTAATTTTTTTATCTTCGATTGGGGATTGAACATTGACATGTTGTTCTTTGAAAACGACTGGTTCTTTAGCTTGGGGAACATCAGTGGTCTGATGAACGTATGCTTGATAGCTTTCGGGATTATAATAGTCAGTACTTTGGTAAACTGGATAGTTAATTGGGTACAATTGTTCGGCTTGTTGGTATGGATAATTATAGCTATAGGCGGCATTTTGATAATAAGACATCGTTGTTGGAAGATAACGTTGATAATTTGGAGTACTAGTAGCTTGGTTAATTGATTCATTTTCCGAGCCCAAGTCACTACAAACACTGTTCGATCGTGGTTCTACTTGAGGTATTGGTTCCGGTTTAATTGGGAGAAAGAGATTTGTCGAAGGCACGTTTTCATCATTGTAATAATTGTTAACATAGTTTTCGCTGAAACCACTTGAGTTAAAACTTGAAACACCACTTGAAGTTACATTATTATTGAATGAAACATCGGTTGACAAGTTGTTTTGGTAGTACAATGAAGAAACTGGGTATGGGTATGAGTTCCACATAATTTTAAAATTTTTAAATGTTCAACAAAAAATTCTAAATTTTTAATAAGATTGAATTTAAAATTTGATGAAAAATAACAGAACTTTTGTGTTTGTTAAATAGGAATTATTGAGGTTTGATCTTAAATGATTTAAAACAATTTGATTGGTCAACTAGTCAAGTTGTTTATAAAAACAATGTTTTATTTTTGTATTTAAAGATGCCTAAAACATGATTATCTCTATAATTAGATAATTAAATTAAGATTAACGTTTGATCTTTACTTTTTTCTTTTTTTTCTTTCGAGGTGATTTAGATTTGTTAAAACCATGGAAAAACTGTTTTTATATTTTTGAGGGTGGTAGATTTTAGAAACAAAAAAATTACGGTAAAAATAAGTGTTGAAATCAACACCGCAAATGTTTTTGAATTTTGGCGAATTGTTTCTAGATGAAAACTTAGAATTTATATCTTCTTTCTTTCTTTTTACGGTTGTATGATAGAGAATGAAAAAAAAATGTTTTTTATTTATATCACGGTTAAGATTTGACATCAAAATGATAAGTACAAAATATTTAATCCAATTTTATGTATCGTATCGTGGAAAAATAAGTTTTATAAAATCGACAGCTTCAAATTTAATTTTGACTATTTGGCATTTAATTGAGTGTCTGACGTAATTGGTTAATTAAATCAAATTTACAACCAAAAATAAAAATTTGAAATATTATGAAAATATTTTAAATTTTTTTTACACCAAATTTTTGATACCTTTAATTATTTTGCCTCTCTCATCTTTGCTCTTTTTTTGCGATTAACTATCTCAGCTTTTATTTTACCGCTACTTATTGAATTATTTGAATACCATTTAAAAATATCTTTATTCAATAAACAATGTTATCATAATTAGTGGCACATATGTAATATTAGATCTATGAATTGAATTGAGATGGCTTCGGTGGTTTACTCGATTTTACACCAATAGCATTTGTAAGCTTTGCTAGTTTCATTGCTTTTTTAAACCAATTCGACCCTTGCGGGATTGGAACTGACACTTTCGTAGCCTATCGATCTACCGACGATACCATTCTCTTCAAACACCGTACTACTGAAAGAGTCAGAGTCTCACATGGAGGAGATCGAACCCTCGACCTTCTGCTTGCAAGACTAACTTGCAAAACACTCGGCTATACGGGCTTTCCAGATACATACCGTACCGTCATTTGGTTAAAGATTTTTTGTTGTGCAATCCGGTCCCGATTCCTATGTTTATACAGTTGAATTAATTAAAATGTAACGTCACCGGTTTACATCGTAACCAAACTTTTACGAGTTTCTTTGACTCAATAGATTATGCTTCCAGTAATTCGATAGATACATTAGTTAATATTGTTGTGTTTAATTAATTTTTGATTATTATTGACTCTATCTTGAGATCCATTTATCAAGTTTTAGTTTGCTTTCGGTTACGGTGTAAACCAATGACGTCACATTTTGATTAATTCTACTGTATCTAAATAATTACTTTTTTATGATTGGGCTGCTTCATAAAAGGTTTTCAGCCGTTATATATTAATTACTTTTAGCTCAGTTTCGACCTTGAATACCCAAAAATTGCCATATTAATAGAAATATGTACCCATTTATTTTCAGGTATTGGATAGGTTCCCGAAAAATTGGATACTTGTTAAGTTTTTGGGTTTTTGTATTCGACAATAATTATAGTAAATACACCCAATTATTCGGGTAACCCAACCCAAATCCATGTCCAAAATCCTACATTCCTGGGTAACCCATACCATACCCGTACCTAAAACCTGATTTTTTTGGGTTACCCATACCCATCCAATACCTGAAAATAAATGGGTACAAATGTCTGCTTATTAAGAGATTAAATTTATTTTTTATGCTTTCCATTAATATTAATGACATGTTCGACCCACTATCTTAAAGCTCACCAAAAACTTTACAAACTGATAAACCTTTGGTCACCCGGGCACTTCCCTGGCTACACCTAGACCATTCCCGAATTAAGTTATGATCTTGCGCAACTGTGATTTTTATATCTTATTTCAAAAGTTTCGGTAATCGAGCTAGCTTTATAACGAAAGACTATTTTAATCAAAGATAAAATTAAATAAAAAATATTTATTTTACAAAGTTTTGATTTAAATAAAATTATTTGTGATATTTATTTTTAAGAAAATCATCAATCACATCCTGCTTGCCTGATTCAAGTACATTTTTGAATTTTAAATATTCTCGTCGACGGTCAAAGTGTTTAACCTTTGTGAAAAAAAAGATTAAAAATTAAAATGTATCATTTTGTTCTTTGAACCCGTCTTTAAGTGATCAAATTCTTTTGACTAGAATCATTCAAATGTTAAAAAATGAATGAATTAAAATTCGAATGTTAAAAATTTTTACAAATATTTTATAAAGGACGGGTCAAATAGTCATTGCTTTTGGGTAAACTTACCCAAGTTTTGGAACAATCCTTTTCAAATTGTTCTCTTGCAGCTTTGCATTTTTTTTGATCTTCAACATTTTGATCTAAGCAATTCCAATAGGCGTCTCTTGCTTGCCAACATTGATCCCTTCCTTCTTTCGTAGTAACATCAACCGTCATTTTTTTTTATAAAAAAAAGAAAATCTTTCTATAAATAAAAAAAGATTTTTAAAACAATTTTATTAAGGATCGAACAAAAAACTAAATAAAAACAAAAATTCTTAAAATAATGTAAAATTTCAAATTATATAATTTTAAATTTAGCTTTCAAAGCGTATACAATTTTGAATACATGATTGAAACTTATGTAACAAAAACTCCAAGTTTTTATTTTAAAATAATAATTTTGTTTTGTTAATCTTTTAATTCATAAATGATTCCAAGACCAGTAAAAATAGGTCCAAAAATGCATAAAACTCCAGTGAGTAGATTGGGCGTTGTCTCGTTAACGTATGATGCCAGCAATATAATTCCAATAACAAATAGAACAATGCTAATTCCAATAATTAGACCTTCCCAGTCCATCCTTTAGAATAATAAAAATGTTTTTAAATTTAAAATTACAATTTAACAAAATTTTATCTTTTACTTTAAACAAAATGAGATTTATTTTTAGAATTTAGACTAATTTGGGTTTATTTTTTCTTATTCTTTTATTTCTCTCTCAATCTTATGGTTATAACGACCATTTCTATAAAGGAGCTTTATTTTTGTTTAATTTGTGCAAAATTTTAGTTAACTATTTTCGTTCTCGCTGCTCTAATTTTCATTTATTTTCCCTTTTTAAATTTTATTCTTTCTCTAGCTTTTTCTTGTTAGAGAAAATTTTATTTTTTTGTTAATGCTTCAAATTTTACTCGAATGAAGAGATCGAGTTCGATTGAAATTAAAAATTCTATTTCAGTTATTGATGATGCAGTCTAACCTCGTTAATCCGACCCTTGCTAATTCAGAATCATGTTTTAACTGAAATAATGTAAATAGTAAACATGGGTAGCCGGGTTAAAAAAGTACTGTCTATTTGACTCATTAATTCTTGGTTTTTTAAAATTAAATAAGGGTTCATATCATACCTATTTCTAAATCTAAATATGGATTCTAGTAGAAAGGGCAATTCTCTACCTTCTAATATATATTTAGTGACTATATCTAAACTAAAAGAGCATATAAGTTAGTTTGAATAGACTATACTTTTTGGCAAGTTTGAATTTTTTAATTTAAGAAAAAACGTATTTTCTTTTTGTCACTAAACCAAATGAAAGATAAGATATCCACCATTTTCTCAAGATTTTTATACCGTATAACTCCGCGAGGCACCCAGGGACAAGACCTGGAATTTTATCTTTACCAATATTCTTATCGCTTTCATAATCGGAATCACTGGTATCAGACTCCGCAATGAGCTTGGTAGGTAGTCAAAATCGTCATCGTCCTCATCACTTTTATCTGCAAGTTCTCGGTAAACCTCCCCATCCTCATCACTTTGATCATATATTCGGCTTGACATGTTTCCAATTTCATCGCCATCTACCTCAATGTCATCATCGTACCCATGATCCGACTCGGCTTCAGATTCGTCACGAACTCATCTTCACTCTCTGATTCGTCTTCAGATATGTCATGGATATTTTTTGTATCAAAACCTTCTATGTCATCAGCTGATGAAACATCATCTACATAATTTTCTCCTACACTCTGACCGTTCAAAATTGAACTTAAAATTTTATGGTACTCGACTCTATCGTTGCTTGTAACTCGGTACTCAAACTTCGCCATATTTGAAAAACCCAACCAATTGAACGACAATAACCCGATGAATTTCATGTTGCCTTTCTTTGTGAAAGCCTCTGAATAAAACAAAGTTGTTTTGAACATCTAACCAAGACTCTTTGAATAAAACTTTCTATGATTATTTCAGTATTGTTTTTTGTGACTTTTAAACAACTCTGTTTTTAGACCATAGGTTAAAAAAAGAGTGTTTAAGATTTACTCCAGGGGTATTTTTGGACGATTTTTTAAGTTTCTTTAAGATATGCCCCAGAGTTTAATTTCGAATATCTACTTAGACCCCAGTGGGGTATCTCGCGGGGTTTTCCGGTATGCTTTTTTGAAAAATAAAAATTTTAAAATATTTTACTTTTTTGTAAAATCAAAAACATGTTTTATGCGAACAAATTTTCCGAATAAAATCCGCAAAATCAGTGTATTTTTTTCTGCAACCTAAATGAAATTTTCTGAAATTTATTTGTTTGGATTAACAAGTGTTGACTTTTACTTTTGGAAGGGACTGGGATAAAATAAACATAAAATTGATTCAAGGGAGATTTTTATTATAATAATAATTATAGTACCGAAAAAACAAATATTTTTAAAGTTTTTATTAAATAATTAAAAAAGATTCGAATATTTTTATAAATAAAAAGAAGAAAAATAAAATAAAAAAATCGAATTAAATCATTTTTTCATCGAAAAACATACCCATTTTTATTCATCGCCTTTTTTTTTAAAAATATCTAATGGATAAATTCATACACAAAAATAGTTTAAAATGTTGTTGACATAATTTAACAGCTTTAAATTCAAATTATGTAAAGTTATCTGAATTGTATTGGACTAATTCTCAATCCTATTGTGTCTTTTCCTATTTCAGTTGCTTTTGTCACTCGACACAATTGGCCTTTAAATTCTGGCAAATAACATGCTCCACTCAATGGACATTTCTCAACAGCTTTGCCTCTACATTAAAAAATTAAATCAATTTTATAAATTTTGAAAATCTCAAAATCATCAAAATTACCTATAGATTGGAATATATGAAGCAGAGCATATATCGAATGGATTGTATTCATCATATCTCAATTCATGAGCGTTTGTTGGAGAGCGTTCGCATGCGGCCAAAATTTTGCGTGTCTTAAAAAATAAAATTTTTAAATTAGATTTTTGTTTTATTTTAATGATTAAAAGAAAAGTGTTTACTTGTTGGGCAACGTCAGGACTTGGACCTAATTCAAGCAATCTCTGAGCAAAAACAATTGCAGTTTTATAATTTTTAATTTTAAAGAACAAATTTAAAGCCGTACGCAATGTCAATATTTTGTGAATTGGCTGTAAATTGCAATGTGAAAAATAAGCAGCTAATTCACAGGCACGTTTTTGATCTTCTAAAGATTCTTTTGGCAATTCTTTTCTGTATAATTCCATTTGTAAACCAACTAAATATTCACGACACACTTCAATCAATTGTTGAGCTTCGGCTATTTCTTGTTTATTTTCGACAACAAGCAATGGTACGCTCAAGAGAATCGCGCGAAAGCCTTCAATAGCTTCTGCAAATTTACCATTTGTAGTCAAATCATATGATTTTTGTAAACGTTGAATTAAGTCATTAAGCTTAAGTCCGATAGCAGGTAAAATATTCTTTACATTTTGAACATTTTGGGATCTTAAAGGATAAGCAAATAGAGGAGGAAGTGATGGTAAAGCAGTGAAACATGTTCTTGAACGAGCGTATGTTTGCATAAAGATATTTTTGTATTGACTGAATTCAACAACACCCACTTGATCGTGAAGTAAACGCATGGCTGTTTCGAAGGAACCGGCCAAAATATGATCAACAGGTAGTTTTGAATTGTTACACCAGTGTTGAGCCAAAGAAGTACCTTTTGTTGGTGGAACGAAAAATCCGGTCTCTTCATTGGCTGAAGCTTCTGGAGCCGAAACATTCAAATCAGCTGGAATTTCAAGTTCGCCATCATCAATGTCCCAGCCAGCATCTCCTCCTTCAGCTTTACCTTCACCTGATTCAACTGGTTCACCATCTTCGTCCAATTCCAAATCAGCGTCTTCATCCCATGTTTTGGCAGCAGCGCTTATGTCTACATTTGTTGCTTGTAAAGCACTTAATGGCGCAACAGTCGAAGGAGCATTACTAGTCGCTCTAGAAACGATATTACTATCGAAGAATCCTTTTGTAATACTCAATAATGGCCAGTTTGATTCTTGTTGAGCAATCGGAACTGGTGGTTGCAAAAGTATAGCACCCGGGTTAACAGCTGGTGGTTCTTGATCACCAAAAGTTGACTCAGCTAAACGAGTTGCTTCCTCTTCTAAACCATGAGTTGTGGCTGTTAAATAAGCCAAAGACTTTTGACCACAATTTTCCAATATTTTTACTCTCTCTTGAACGTCACCTAACAATAAAGCTGTTTGAAATTGACCATTTACGTCTTTTCTAACTTCGGCTATTTTCATCATTTTTTTTAATTTATCCAAATTACCAGTAATCAAATACAAGAACGATAGTTTGTCAAAATTTTTGGTTCTTTGGTAACACATTTCGACGATTTGATGATTTCCTTGTAACAATGCAGATTCAGCTAATTTTTCCCAGCACATTTTATCGTCTAGAGCACGAGCTGACTCAAGCGCAATGTCTATATTTCCACATTCCAAAGCTAAACCAAATCGAGTTTTTTCATCTTTAACAAAATGTAAAGCAACTTCTGGATAGCCTTTTTTTTGAAGATATGAAATTATGCTTTGACCTATTAACACAGCATTACGAACCATGTGTAATACTTCATCATATTTACGATTAACTAGAGCTAATTTAAACTTATATTCGGTTGAATCAATGTTCATAACACGTGGTCTTTCTTCACGGTCCAAACAATAAACAGTATCGCCTTTTATTTTTGTAATATAAACCGGCAAGTCAAGAGTACGAATTATTCCGTGATCGCCATTTGTCAAAGCGTATTTAATATGATTGCTTGTTGTGTAAACGAAAACATTGCTGTCATCCCATGAACCCGATTTGACTCTAGTGTTTTCGTTTATTGAACACAATTGTTCCAATTTTTTGTCACAGATCACAATTTCTAAATTTTCAAAGTTGAATTTTTGTTAAGATTTTTCTTAAAAATGAAGACTTACGGTGTCTGGCCAAAATAGCTAAATATGACATATCGTTTGACCAAATGACGTATTTTGCTTTTGGAATTCTAACAGTGCCTAGAGTTCGTTTTTGTTGGACATCGTATAAAGTGACCATATCGCCTTCTTTAACTAATAAATTACCAGTACCAGCGTAAAATATTTCCTCGCAATTTGGTAATTGAAGTTTTTTTGTGGTCTCATTTTTCAAGTTTTTGATTAAAATCTTAATTTATTTGAAAAGAATTTTAGATTTTTGATTGAAATCGAAAACGATTAAGAAAACTTACGGTATGATTTTTATCAAGAACAGCAAATCTATTTCTAGCTACCCAGACAGCAGTCAAACCTGCTGATCTTCTTCCTTCAGGGGCTAATTTTATAAATATAATTTAGTATTTTCAACTTGATTAAATTATTTCAAGACAAACTCACCATCAGGATTTGAAGAATCTGTGTCTTTTGGAACAAAGTACATATCATAAGAGCAATTGTCCATATTACCAGCAACTCTAGTCGACAATAAAACAGCATTTTCAGCTGGGTTGTAAGACATACTATAGAAAGGAGATCTTCCAGTGCTAAATTAAAAAATTAGAAAAAAAATTCAAAAAAAGATAAAAATTTTTGAGTTGTTACTTTCTTAAAGTCATAACAGCAACGTCTTTTGAGTTTGTGAAATCAAGTCTCCTAAGAGTTTTTTCTTTTACATAAAACAAGGAATTTCCATAAACGGCATATGCAGGTCGTTCACGTTCTAATTTAAAAATGACCATACCGTTGTCATGACCAGCAGCGAATAGGCTTAAAGTTGGATGAGCTGAGATTACCCAATAACGATCGTGCTCACGACGGAATGTATTCAAACAAGTTCTTTAAATTGTAAAATTTTAAATTTTTTGGTTTAAAATTTTTTAGTATTAAATTTTCTACCTTTTGGACATGTCCCAAACTCTAATTGATTTATCTTCAGAATTACTTAGAATCAATTCTTGCTTTGGATGAAAAATAGCACATGATACATTGTTGTAGTGACCTCTACATGTGTCAACTTCCCAAGCCTTTGTGTCTGAAATTAAAATTTCAATTTTCGTTAGTTTAAGTTAATTAAAATTTTTTTAAATTGCAAATAAATTACCATTCATTCTCCATAATTTGACTTGTCTGTCATCAGCACCACTGACAATAAGTGGTAGTGTGGGATGAAAAGCCGCCCAATTTACACCTCTATCGTGTCCTTCAAGAACATGTTTTACAACTCCATCGGTCTGACCGAATAGATCTGGAGTTCCTGTTGATCGCTGTAATTGAGTATGAAATCCTTCAGGTCCTGGAGCAACATTTTTTTTACGTAGACCAGAGATATCCCAAACACGCACTGATTGATCCAAAGAAGCTGATACAATATAATCTTCAGATGGATGAAATTGTGCACACATGACGTAATGATTATGACCAGTTAAAACACTGATGCAATTTCTTGATTGCCAATTCCAAATACGAATTGTTTGATCATCAGATGCACTCACAATCCATGGATATTCATGATGAAAAAATGTTGTACGAATGTAATCTAAATGTCCGAGTAAAGTGAACAAGCATTTTCTTTGTTTGTAATTCCACACTTTAATTTTGTAGTCATCACCACCTGACACGAAAAGAGGTTGCTGACTGTGAAAAGAAATACCACGTACAGGACCTTAAGAAAAAGCTTTTGTTTAGTCTAAAAGTTTTGAAGTCTAAAAATAATAAAAATACCGTCATGTTCATCAAATTTGTCAATCATTGTTGACATACGATAGTCCCATAATTGAATGACACCACTGTGTAGAGAGGCTAGAACCCATGGTCTTTTTGGATGAAATGAAAGGCCCTTTACACGGGCTGATTTCGTTTCTAATTTTATAAGCATATTTTATGTCTAAAGTAAAAATTTATTTTAACTTGTTATAAGCGATTTTAAAGATTTATTTAAAAAAAATAAAGTTTTTTTTTAGGAATTTTTTCGTTGCTTTCAAAATGACACGTATGTAAATGCAGCATAAATCTTTTTGAGTTTAATGCAGATTTTTTTTTACTCGTGTAAATTTAGTTTCATTTTTTTGCTATTATTTGAAAGAAAATTTCAAATTTTGTCTAGTTGCACTCGTGCAAGTAGTCAACTTCAATTGATTCTTTTTTTTTTTATATTTGAATCGGTTTAAAAAAAGCTAAATATTATTCACATTTTCATTGAATGAGCTTTTTTTTTTAGCTAAATCAAGTCGAAAAAAATTAATTTAAGATTTAAGAATATGGCAAATAATGGAAAATTTATTGCAAAAAAACGGTCTCAATTCTTTTGCGTTTTTAATTCTGTTGGTATCTAATGTACTGTTGTGGACATTCAAGTGTTCCTCTTGTGAACTTTCATGAACTAATGATTTCGAAAAGCCACCATTGATTTATGGGTATCAAATGAAAGCTAAAAAGCTCAAGCTAAAGCTTTTAAAAATAGCTTTCATTTGATACCCATAAATCAATGGTGGCTTTTCGAAATCAACAGGCTAGTGTCCTTGCCTAATTAAAGACTGATTAACTCTCCATTTATTCAATAAAAATAAAATAAAATGTATAAATTGAATATAAAAATTTTGTTTTCAAAAATAAAAAAATTTAAAATTTAAATTTAATTTATCAAAAATTTTTATGGCTTCATCATAAATTAGATTGATGTTGTTGAATATTAACATCTTGAATGTGGTGAATTTTAGGACCAATCTGTTAACAATGAACTTGTTTTTGAATACACATACCCAAATGTATTCTCACCACTCTTTGATTTTGAGCTTGGTACCATAAAATCTTTCTTATTCCTTAAGTTGTATTCAATCTTTCTTGATCTATTCGATACTAACTCTCTTTTGAGTTGGGTTGGCGCGTTTTCAAATGTTTTGTAAGAGAAGGATAATTTCATCTACAAAGCTCGATGTTGAAACGCAAAAAGACCTCTAATGAATTATTCAGATCATTGAAGTCACACGAACCTATTCTTAGTTTTAGTAGTTTGAAAATACATAAATAAAAACAATTTGCCAGCCTTTGAATGGCTTCTTTCGAAAAATAACAAATTAATGTGAACACATTATCAAAATAGGGTAAAATAAAGGTTTTAAAAAATTGAATTTTTTCAGAAGTACATAAATAGAAAATCCTCTTTACCGAAAAGAGCTTACGATCTACAGCTAGACATGTTTCGGAAACAAGCTTCATAAAATTTAATTTTGAATCTATACTAAAACCTAATAATTAAATTCTTTAACAACATTAATCTTTAGACCTCTGATTATAAAAAAATTAGGTATTTCAATCTTTTTTTTGTTAAAAACCATGAAAAAAATCTTACTCCAGTTTAAATCTACTTTGTTGAAGTTACACCATAAAGTCAATTCTTCAATAACGCACTTAAATTCTTTGAGAACTTCATCTAGCCTTTCTCCAGTTCTAGTGAGAGTTGTGTCGTCAGCAAAAAGCTCAATAAAGGCTTTAAGGATGCAATAAGGAAGATCATTAATAAAAATTAGAAAAACGAGTGGACCAAGAACTGAGCCTTGAGGAACTCCTAGCTTTAATTTTGCTTAAATAGAGGAACAGTTTTTAATAACTTTTATTAAGAAAAACCTTCAAGTAAATCAGTGCAAATACTCAAATACGATCTTATTTTCTTAATTTTAAAGTTTTTTCTTATAAAATGTTATATTGCTTCCTTTCTCTTTAATGCAATCTGTTGTATCTTTTAATAGAATGAGAGCGTTTTATGGGTATCAGTGCTTTTTGGAAAGTGGAGTCATCGTATTTTTTTTAAATTCAATTTATTCTATCCAAAAAGATTTAATGTACAAGTGTTTTTACACTAAAATCTGAATGAGCTTTGTCAATAAGCGAGCGATTCTAAGAATTTGATGTTAAAACTCGTATTTTCTTTAAAAGAAAACTCGAACAAACATTTCACAAAAGATTAAATAATTTTTACAGTGATAGAGCCGTGATCGCTTTTTTTTGGCGAGCGAAATATGGTGTCGAGCGCGATCGATCGAGCGAACCCACATGATCCACAACAAAATTGGTGTTAAATCAAGAAGAACTATTTAAATATATTTTCATTTCTTTGAAGACAGGGAAGCCGGTCGTTCATCTAAAGGCAAGTATTTTTAAAGGAATGAATCTAACAAGTTTTATGAATTGTGAGCCAATGCGTTATCAAAAATCAGTTTTTTTAAGTCGATATTAGTGATTTTATTCGTCTATTTTAATAAGTAGATTGGTTTTCAATTCTGAAGGAACCAGCAAACATGAAACAAAGTCTTTGAACTACACCAATAAAGACTCTAAAACATGAACCGCTATTTTTTAAAGGAATTTTATGTGACTGCAGGGATTTATTTTGAAAAACCTAAAATTAATCTTTGAAAATCGAAAAAATAATATTTCAAAATAATATGTCGATTTGATTTCACATTAGATATTTATAGAGTTTTGTTTTTATAAGCTTTGTTGTTTTAAGAGAAAAAAAATTAACAAAACCAAAAGATATGATTAATTTGAGCCGAATTTTACAGAGTTAAATTCAATCAAAAATTTTTATTTCGTTTTCGCTTGGAACAAATGAATTATTAACAAAATAAAACAAGACAATTTTGATTAAAATAAACATCAGTAAAATAATTTGAGTTTTGAAGTCACTTTTCAATAGGCATGACAGAAACCTGCTGAATATTTTTGAGAGACAGAATTAATCAATCACGTTAAATTAGACAAAGCTAATTTACTGGCAGACTGAAACTGCAAACTTTATTTTTGTAATTTCTCCAAATAAAAATTGAAAGCAATGAAATGTTTATTTGAATATTTTTGATAACGATTGGGTTTTTTCAAGTATGGTTTGAAATAAAATGCACAATTGAACTTTCAAAAAATTTAATTGATTTTGATCTTCTTGTATGCCTAAATTTCAAGCACTTGTCCTTATAAATTAATCCCAAATCGTTTGACGATAAAATCTTGATTTTAATCAAAGACAAAAATCGAACAATTATTTACAGACTTTTTTGAAACATTAGCTAGACTTTAAAGATAAAACTCTTTTAACTTTAAGGATATGGAAAAGGGAA
The DNA here is from genome assembly GCA_022207745.1 of Brachionus rubens. Taxonomy (NCBI): domain Eukaryota; kingdom Metazoa; phylum Rotifera; class Eurotatoria; order Ploima; family Brachionidae; genus Brachionus; species Brachionus rubens. Next base: position 675,095 of record JAJVHD010000020.1, on the reverse strand, counting down.
ACGATTGATACAAAAAAAAATATTTTTATTAAAAAAAAGTATTATTGATTGTATTTATGATCTATTTGAAATCGATTAACACAAATAGTTAAATATCGGCATAGTAATTGGAGAATTCAAAATTTAAACATTATTGAAAAAAATAAAAAAAAAATAAAACAATGCTTCTAAAAGTGTTTGCTTTGGAAACATTTATTTCTATTTGCCATGCACAAATCTTTTACCATGTACAAAGCCTTTAAGCTTTCTATTATTTGATCGTTTGCCATGAACAAACCTCTTACCGTGAACAAAACCTTTAATTCTCCGACTTCCGGATCGTTTTCTAAATTAAACGGAATTTTATTAAAAATTAGAAAATAGGAGTTTTATTTTAAAATTTCTTACACTGGTTCATAAGTATCTTCTTCGGAATCAAGGCTTGTTAAGTCAAATAACCTGAAAAAAAAAAAATATTAATTTATTGAGAAGAATAATAAAACTTCCATGCTTTACTCTTCATCATCATTATCTGAATCATTTACAAACTCACTCAAAGACTCGTTTGATTCATCTAAAGATCTTCCATGAACAAATCTTGGTCTCAAATTCGATTCCTTTAAATAATTTTCCAAAAAGGTAGATAATGAATAATTGCGATTTGTCGATGAAGCCTTTAAACAAAAATGAACAAATCAAATTGTGTCCTTTAAAATTTTAGAAAATTTCAACTTACAATTGTTTCGTGTAAAAAAGCGACTAAAAATAGACAAACAAAAGTATTTAATTTTTTCATTGCTTTTTTTGTTTAATTTTTATTTTAAATTTCTAAATTTAAGATAAAATTTTAAAATTTCTTATATATAATGAGAATTCGTTTTGCGGAAATAAGAGGATAAATAATGTCTAGAACAAGTAGGAATTCAATGGAATTTCCTAAATGATTTTTCTTTTAATTAAAAACATCTATCGGGGTGATACCATAAACTTCTTTTGTTGTTTTTTTTTAATTTCAAAGAAACTCAGTCACGTAAGTTTTTTTCTTATTGAAAATTTGTAGGAAAAAAAATAAAACAAGATTTGTTTTCCTCTCCTTTTAATTTAATCTGTTGTTGACTCGGAAATTTGAATATGGACCTGATAGCTTTTGTAACTGAAAATTGAAAAAAAAATCAAAAAAATAAATAAAAGAAAAAAGCCAGTTGATAAAAAATCGGAAACTCAAAGTTTGAACTGAATTTAAGAGAAAATCTAAAATCAAAAACTTACAACGATTTGTTGTCTTTAAATAACTTATTAAGGATGAAATGAAAAAAATAAAAATTGGCTGCTAAACAAAGACAAAAATCTCAAAGTTTTTATTTTTCTCCCTTTATATAATTCATTAGAGGTTTTAAAATCAATTCCAATATTTCAAGTGGAAATTAAGAAATAACTCAAAAAAATTATCAAATCACAAAATCTTATTAACAATTTAAAACCGAGTATTAAATGGATAAAAAATATTTTAAGTTTACATAGTAATTTCATATTTGAGTTATTTATTCATGACTATAAAAAAAATCTTTTTTTTTTTTAATAGTTAAATAATTAATTAATTAGATGAATTTAAGATAATAATTAAAAACATATTTATCGTTATCACTCAATAAAAGACCTCTTTAGTTGCACTAATAAAAATTGTATGCCATGATTAAGAATGGTTCTTTAGCCAAAGATCTTGACTCAAGAGCTTATTAGGGGTTTTGTCTACTTTGAAAAGTGGATGATCCGATTATCTATATTTTGTTATAATAACTCTTAAAATATCATTATTTTCAAAAGTCAAAAATATTCCTCCAGTTCCAATCTTGAAGATACTGTAATGTGTAATCGCATGGTTTTTTCAATTTTTATTCAATTTGTAAGATTCATATTAGCAATAGTAGTAGTAGTAGTAGTAGTAGTACTTTTTCTGTCTAGTAGAACAATCCTAGACTTAATTAGCTGCAGAAGCTGTTAGGCTTCTTAGCCGGGTAGGCCGTTACAGAATTTTTTTGTACTCGCTACGTTTGCATCTTTCGACGCCTAACTAAAAAATTATATACTAATTTATCTTCCTTAGCTGGGCTCTTAAAACCCCAGCTCCACGAACAAATTTAAATTACTGTTTGAAATTTACGAATTAACTGGGCGAATGTTACTGAAATTTGATAGGTTTTCACGTACTTTTGCGGAAAGGATTTTGATTGCGAAAAATCGTTCCTAAACATTTAAAATAAAAGCAAAAAATTGGATTACTTTCGCAGCGATTCATAGTCGTTCGCATAATTTAATTTAATCACAATAACAATCAAGGTAAACATATTCAGAACATTAATAAAATAATTTTATATCGATAAACCTACCAATTTAGTAAGCTTATTTCGCTTTCTGATAGTAACATTTTTTGAAACAATTGAAAAAAATGAAACAAAATCTATTTTGCAAAAGCCTATTTGAAATCAAATTAAAACTTTTTCAGGCATTGAGTAACCTATTTTTTGTCTACATCTCACAAAGCAAAATAAAAGTTGAATAAAAATCCACCTAGCTATCTCTTAATACGTCAAAAGATATTTTATTCTATTGTGAAAATTTCAAAAATTTTTATGGGGTACCCCACCCTCATAGATAAACTAAAACTTTTTGAGCTTCATCCTTCTGTGCCTAAATACTTATCAACTAACTTGCATAATTGATTAAGTTTACACATATTCTTAAAGCTCATAATCTCAAAATTCCTGGGTTCTCGGAAAAAATAATTTTTGACCGAGATAATGTCGCGGAAACGGAAAATTTCAATTTATTTCTAATTTTTGTATAATCGATGCTGAAAAAAATAAAAAAAAATAAAAAATCACTATGATGATGGATTTTTATATTTTTGACCATAAATTCAAAACCCTCATGTAGGAAAACCCTAGGAAACATTCAAGATTATAGGATAAAATAATTCTTTCAAGTTTCAAAAAAATTGCCTTTTTTGAACCATTTTCAGCACCCGAAATCGAATATTTTAGAAAATATGTTCTTTATATTGAGTTTTATGTTTTCTAGGGTTTTCCTACATAATCATCATGTAGAAAACCCTAGAGAACATAAAACTCTTTATAAAGAAAAAATTCCATCATACTATTTCCAAGAGATTCGGATCACTTGCAAGATAAGATTTAAGTAACAGTAAATTCTCGCTTAGTGGATCTGCAAAATCGACTATTAAATGTATAGGAAAATTAAATTTTTACAATAATCCTCCAGTACCGTTTGGATTTTTGCGGTAAAGCGTTTTCAACTTTTTTAAGGGTTTAACAAAATTAACATTCAATCGAAATTAGACAAATACGATTCTAAAAAGTGCCTTTAAGTGTAAGAGTTAAGTTATTCCTTAAAAATAACCTCATTTTATAGAATTTTTTATAATTATGTTTAATCTTACGCAAAATTACACGTTTTTACAAAAATAAATGTTTAACCAGCTTTAGATGATTTAAATCTAATTACAGTCTAACTTCGTTAATCTGATCCTTGCTAATTCAGAATCCTCTCTTAACCGTCATTTCATTAACTTCCTACTCAATAATCCGAGATTTTCTCTAAATCGACAGAAAAGTTCTCCAACAAAATTGACCGGATTAACGAAGAAAGACTGTAAATTAAAAAAACATAAAAAAATTAGAATTATTTTAAAGTGGTATTTTAATTTTGCTTAGCATATAACATTTTTAATTAAGCGATATCAAATAGTCTAGAATGTAACTAGTCATAAATTAAGAATTCAATTTTTTTCCTTCTGAGATATTTATTAAAATTGTAAAACCCACGAGTTGAATTAAGTAAAATAAAACTTTAGTATTCTATTGAGAATAAATGTTAATAGAGAATACGATTCGGAAATTGAAGTTTAAATTTTATATTGAATTTCTTTTACAAAACATTTTACATTATAATCAATGAAATAGAATTCGAGCTGAATCAAAAGATTTTTGGTTTACATTGCAGAGGACTTTTTTTAAAAAATATTAATTTTTATATGATTAATATTTTTTTATTTTATAAAATTATTTATCTATTATACATGTCTTAAGCGAGATTTTTTTAAAATTTATTTAATAAAGCCTCCTAAATTTTCTATAAAGATAAAAATTCTTTAACTACAACAGATATCGTGTTTTCACACATATTTTCTCGTGTACTCCTAATGTTGTGGTCATTCACGTGTTCCTCTTGTGAACTTTCTTGAACTTATGTATTTGAAAAGCCATCATTAATTTATGGATATCAACTGAAAGCTACTTTGACAAGCTTTAACTAGAGATTTTTAGCTTTCAGTTGATATCCATAAATTAATGATGGCTTTTCAAAAAAATTAGTTCATGAAAGTTCATTTCTACTTTAAACCCCAGGGGCACATGTAACTATATCAAATATTTACCAAAATGAAGAAATTTTGCCGATTAAGATCGATTGACTAATGAAACTTATTATCAAAAAATCTGAACCAATTTCGAAGAAACTATTACAAGGGAGAGATGGTCACTGGTAAATATTTGATATAGTTACATGTGACCCTGGGGTTTAAAGTAGAAAGACTATTTTAAACACAGGTATAGTTACACATTTGACTTCAAATTTTATCACTTTTGTCCCATCGAGAAAATTAAAATTATAGTTAACTTTGATGTTTGTTAAAGTCCAAACTAATTTTTAGCCCTGGGGTAAAAAGCGGGAATAATGTAGTTAAGAATTAAAAAAAATTGAAAACTTTTGCTACAACTCTCATTTAAAACCGTTTTTACTGAAAGGAATGTCCTTTAATTCAGATGACCCGTAAATGTCCCTGGTCTTAAACTGATTCTAACCTGAGCCAAAAGGAGTCAAAAAATTGGAGTCAAAAACATATAAGACCCAGGGCTCAAAAATGTTTTTTCCACTTTTAGCCCAGGGTAATTTGCGAGCGTTTACGGTAACTCTAAGGCGTTATTACTGAGGCTTAGTATTTTTTTTACACATTTAAAATATGCTATATTATAATATGCTTTTTATAATAGATAAAAATTTTTTATCTATTAACACAAAAGGCCAAAATTTTACAGCGAATCTTAATAAAAATGTAACGTTAGATTTGGAACGCGTTCAGAAAGGTCTTTTAATATAGCTTCGTTCTCGTTTCGAACATTTGCCAAAAAGGTGCGTCCTGTTGAACTAGAACGGAACTTTTTTAACACTTTTCTGAACGCCTTCTAAATGAACTTTTACATTTTCGCAAGATCCGCTGTAGATATGTTTTGCGTAAAGGGACTGATCGGAAGCAAGAGTCACAAATTTTAAAAAATATTTTCTCTTATTTTTTTTGTTCTTGATTTTTACTTTGTTAATTAAAAGTTATGTTTTTGTTTTACCATCAACTTATTTAAGATTTGTGCTTTAATTTAATGTTATCCAATTTAATTTTTTGTCGAATTTAATTAAAATTTTTCTGTACCTGGAATTTGCTAATGACGACGATCATTCATAAAATATTTGACAACAAAAATGTTGAACATTCCGACAATGCAAAACGTCCAAAAATTTTAAAATTGATTTTCGACCTTAAATTCGTAATCTACACATAAAAAGCTTGCAAAGGCATTTTTTTTTTAGTAGGTTTCCAAAATAATTTTTTCAAAACCTAGAGGTCTAAAGTTTAAAGACCCCTCAAAAACCATACTTTACTTTTTAATATATACCTTTTTTATCAACCCCATATTTATTATACATATTCTGAAAGACCGTAAAATTTACTACGAGTTTAACATATTAACCTTTATATTTTCAAGTAACTGTGAGTTATATACTAATCCGGTCTTTCAGAATGCTCATTTCTGAAAGTTCATAAATTTGGAGTAGAGTGGTAAGGGTTCAATTTTAAATTTTTTATACCAACATGAACATGGTAATCTTGTGTTTTCCAGACCGTGGTTTACTTTAATTGAGTCGATTGTTAACAAAATTCTTATCTTCATAGGAAAATGAAAATTCATCAGCTTTCAGAAATGAGCATTGTGAAAGACCGGATTTGTAAAGGTTACACATTTAGCAAAAAAGCGCAAATTTGAACCCTTTTTTTTTTTACTTTTTTTTTATATAACTTCACCAATGTTGACCTTACGCCTATGATTTATACCAATTCTCAAATTAAATAAAATTTTGAACAATTTTTTGGTTTTACTTTTTGTACACTAAAGGACGAAAAATTCAAAAAAATCAAAAATCATTAATATGCGAGTTTCTTATGTGTAGATTACGAGTTAGAGGCCAAATATCAATTTCTTAGATAGTTTTGCATTGCCGAAGCCTTAAATAGAGAATATTTTTTGTTTCAGCAAAATTAAAAACTTATTTTATGCTGCTTGATTTTATTTTTAAATATCTAAACGAGTTTTAGTCCAAAAAATTCTAGGCTTTAAAAAAGAAAATTGCCAAAATTACATTGAACATTGACAAATAAAAGTGGAGTGCCAAACGGTCCGACGAACTAAATAAACTTTGAGAAATTGTTAAAGGTTTTTTTGTAGGAAAAGTTGTAAGTCTAGTGGTGGTTGAAAAATGTATTGTTTTTGGTGGACAGGTGTCGTCAATTATCGGAGATATTTTGTGAGGCTTATTGATTGTATGGGTCTAGGTAATTATGTGAACATAGGTTCACAACTTTCGTGACCCAAATATTTTCTCGTATTATGCGACCCGGGCTGTTCCCAACTTATGTGACCTAAAATTATGGGAGCAAAAAATAAAGAGTAAAAAAAGTTATATTTACACGTCAAATTATGGAGGCAAAAATGAAAATGTGACCAAGGAAAATATTTTAATAAGTCATTTAATTATCCTAATGTTTTCTTCACTGAGTTTCTCTTCTTACTCACAGCTTTGCTAACTGCTTCGCGCTCATAGTAATCAAGTTTTGTTTTAATCATTCAGTGATCTTGTAATTTTTAGCACATTTTAATTTACATAATCATGTGATCAAAAGAAACACTTTGTGATCAAAAAAATAATTATGTGAACAAGAAAAAAATTTTGTGACCATTAAATGAATTATGTGACAATTTTAAAATCTGCTGATCACATAATTTCAGGTCACGAAAGTTGTGAACAGCCCGGGTCACATAATACGAGAACAGATTTGGGTCACGCAAGTTGTGAACGGTCGGTCACATAATTACCTAGACCCGATTGTATTCGTAATGTTCTTTGATTAAAAAAAAATTAAATTATTGAACGATTATAGAAAAGACTTTTGAAAGACCCATGAGATTATTAAAAAATAACAATATCGTCCCACATGTCTTTTCAAAATGAAGCTGAATTAATTTTAATTATTTTACTCCGTTTTTGATGCACACTTGAATCTTTTCATTTTCATTGTGAAAATTTTGGAATTTTTTAATCGTTTCCCAACTTGGATTTGACGCTTTTAATTTAAGATCTTTATCTCCACGTTTGTAAAAATCTTTTGATATATTTATATCTGCTTCTATTTCTCCTGAACTGAAAACGGAAAATCTAAGATTTAATTTAAAGAGCTTAATATTAAAATTTAACCTTTTCATATCTGTCAAAAAATTAATCCATTTGTTTAGTTCTATCACTTCAATGCAAGTTGAAACTGGTGTTCTTGGATAATACCAAATAAAAGTGAAGCTTTTTTGTAACACTTCAATAATCATGAAGGAAAATTTCAAAAAATTTTAAAATTACCACTTGAAATAAAAAAGCATATAAAAATACAGAATCAAAAAAAATGAAAAAATAGAATCTTACCATTTCTTCGTTTGTTGAAAGACCTCCCTAATTTTCGAATTAGTTTAATTTAGTGTAATGATAAATAGGATTATAAATAATTTAAAATACATATGTAAAATTGGCTTTGTTTTTGGTGCTATAAACACAATTTGTGATTAACTCATCGCCCTTTCAAATAAAAATATAAATTTTTAATATTTCATAGGAAGGACAAACCTTTTTCAAAGTGACAGGTTTTGACAAAAAATTGTAATATTGATAGTTAAAATCGTAGTATTTGTTGTTTGCTAAATAAGCTATTTCATTACCATCTCTGACTACTTTTGTATATACTTCTTTTCCGGATAAATGAGTATGAGGCATTGTGCTGAAAATTTTTATTTCATCATGCTCGTCAAACAAATGCTTAAATAATATTTTAATATATTTTGTTGTCTTTATTTTCAAATAGAGGAAACACAAAAATTACATCGGTACACTCTCTAGTGCATCCGTAATTGACTTTAAATGATTCAGCTCTTGGTGGAATAACCAAACCTTGAAAATCTTCACTTGTTCCAACAGTCAAAACACCGAATTCAGTTTTTCGATAATTTGTTGTTCCGTATAATCGAATTCCTGAATGATCAACAATGTCTTTTTTCAGTCTAGGATTATCATAATGAATTTCAAGATAAAAATATTTTGTATCTTGCTCTAAATTTCCTCCAAGAGGGTAAGCCAAATCCTCAGGAAAGTCTTGAATCTAAATAAAAAAATTATTTGATTTTTTTATTATTTTCTTTCTATTGACTAAGATATACAATTGATCCTCCTATAGCCCAAACTAGGGAGACTCGCCGACAATATTCTAAGAGTTTTAGCCAATTGTCTGAATAGCAATAACCAGGTTCTGGAATTGGGTGATTTTTTAAAAATTCAGCTTCAAACTTTGGCCCACACTCATTCACAGTCCAATGATGGAAATTTTCTTCTGTACCAGCTGAAAATAATGTTTCATACTTTTAATTTAAATACTAAAATCAAAAGAAAAGAAAGAAATTAAAAGTTCTTAAAAAGGATTACTCTTATCAAATGTCTCTTTTGTTTCATCCACGAATCAGGTAGTTTGAATAACGTACAGTGATATTCTGTATCTTTAATTCCATCAAGAGTATACTAATATTTTTTTTAAGAAAATGAAAATGAAAATTTGTATTTTAAAAAACAAGTCATTATAAAATCATTTACATTTGTTCGAAAGTCAACAGTCTCAACTTCATCTAAATTAATCTTTGGCGATTCGTTTAATGAACTTATGAGTGCAACTGTTTTTGTTCCTCTATTTGATCCATGATATCCAATGTCATCATTTATTAAAACTGACCCATAAGAATAGATAGTCATCGGCGTACCTTGAGGTATGTCTAAGTCTTCATTTGTTTCATCACAAATTTTTATTTTTCTTGTGAATTTGGAAATCAAATACGAATCTTGTTGGAAAATAGAAATGGGAATCCAATTCTGAATTTTATCAACAATAACTTGTCTTCCTCTTATATGTCTATCAGTGAAATGATAGGTTCCGTCAGTATTTATCCATGAAACAACAACGTCAGAGTTATCCATACCACCAGTAGGACTAATACCAAAAGACGACCATCCAGTTGTTTTAGCATGAGTCTCAATCAAAATGTCAGTATCATTATAGTTCCAGTATAAAATAAATTCATCTGGATCTTTCAGAATTAATTTGTTCAAATAAAATTCAGTTGAGTTGGGAGCGCTTAAAATTGTCCCAATCAAAAAATAAAATAGACAAATACAAAACATTTCATCAAGTTAACTTTAATTTGTGAAAAAAATAAAGTTTTAATTTTTAAAAAAAAAACATGCTTAGTCCAAGTCAATATCTACCCAATCCCAAACTAGTTTTTTTGTCTAATATTTACTTGGGCTTACTGGTAAGATATCAAACAGGTAATTTCTTTGTTTACGAGGGTAGGTAAGTTAATCTTTAAAATGTGATTTAAATTCCTTTTTTTATAAAATCATGAAAAAGATAAGTTTACTTAACTTTAAATTGAAGTAATGTAAATAATCAAATTATATATTTTTTTAAGAAGAGATTTAAGAACACATATTTTAGTGAAATGATAGCTTAATTTTAATTTGATATTTAATTTAAGATTTTAAGTGAAAGTACCTTTTAAAATTAAAAACAAACTATGAATCGTCTTTTTTAAACTATGAGAAGTCGTTTAATGGAAACTAACGCTTAAAAAAATATCTTAGTTTGGGTGTCTCGGGTTAAAAAAAACTTTAAGATTTGGCAAATATATGTTTAAAGTAAAAATTAAATTCCTCTAAAACAAACAAGTCAAATTAGTAATTTTATTTACAAAATTCTAAATTTATTAGACAAAAAATAAAACAATAAATTTGTTATCTTTAAGCTTAAAATGAATAAATTTTTAAATTCTAATCCGTGGATTCTTTCTGATTTTCGTCTTGATTTGAATCTTTTTCTATATCTTGAGTGTTTTTATCTTCAGACAAATTAGTTGCTTCCTGAGAGGCCTTTTTTTTCTTCAATTCAACCAATTCTTTTTCGAGTTCAACAATAGCACACTCAATTTCATAATTTTTGCTTACTAATCCGATCCAACTTGAAAATTAAATTGTTTGTAAACAACAAAAAATTAACTCAAAATTAAAAAAAAATTGATCAATTTACGTATTTTCCAAATTATTTAATTTTGAACCTGCACTGTTTTGTTCATGCTTGCGGGCTAAGTTAACATTTTGAATTGATTTTTTCAACTCTTCTAATTGTTTTTCAGCTTCATCGAACATTGTCTTTAGTGTTTGATTATAAACTTTCCAACAATTAGATCCATAATCAGACATTATTTCCAAGTTAAGAATTCTTGAAAAGAAAATTGTTTGATCTTTGTTTTAAAAAATTCAAATTATCACTAATCTTCGTTTATTAGGACATTTATTATTTCATCTCCTTATAAACCAGGATTTATGGTATGAGTCATACCTTGTTGCTTGATGTTCAAGTTGAGCGCAGGAGTTTTCAACACATTCTAACCATGCCGCAGCATCTGTTTGCTTTCCTGGTGGTGGAGGAGGTAATTCATATCGTTTCATACTTAGCATTTCCATTGGTTGTCTTTGCTCCATTCTTTGAAATTCACTACGCAAAATATCAGTCTTTTTAAAGTTGAAAATTAATTAGTCTTGAAGAGTTCATTTTTTTTCAAGTATTAATACTTCAAAAGCGTGTAGATTGACTTGACCAAAAACTTCTAGATAATTTTTTGTAGGTTTATAACGTCTGCATTCTTCTTCAATCAATGAAAATACCTTAATGATGATAAATTTTTTCTTTTATTTAAAACAAAGCAAAGAGAAATTGCAAATATACCAGTTGCTTGACTTCTGGTTCCTCGTAACCAGAATCGATGTATGGTAAAGCATCAACGAACACTTCGTTAGCCATTTGATTATTATTTTTTTGAAATTTAATTACTTATTTGAAAATTTTAAATTTAAAATGAAAAACCCTAGTATATGTAGAAATAATAAAATAATTTCTTTTATTGTGATTTATTTTGCTTCTTTACAATTTAATTATGATTCTAAAGTCTTTTTAGCAAGTGAACCTGCTGCAAAGCTTCACTTGGCGAAAACTTTAAATCTATGATCCTTCGAGGACATTATTCTGCATAAGTTATTTAAAACTAGCCAATATACAGCATTGTGAAAAAGTTAGGAAACTTTTAAAAATTTATTCTGTTAGGCATTGAGTCTAATATGTTCTCAAAGACTGTTTTCGGGACGTTATTGAGGATATTTGGTACAATTTCTTTCAATTGGTTCAATGACCTTTGTTCCTGTTTGGCGATCTATTTGTCCAATCAACTTCATAAGTTTTCGATTCAATTAAGGTCAGTACTGTTTGCTGGCCAAAGTAAAAGTTCTATATTATTATACTCAAACCATTTAGTGACTATTCCGGGCCGGAAATTCCGGCTTGATGGGATGGAGCATTATCCTACTGGAAAACAAACGGTTCGTCTTGTTGAAGTAGATCTATTGAAGAGTACACGCTATTTTCAAGAATATTTATTTATTTTTGAGACTTTAGTCTCCTGCCAAAGATGCAAGAGAGCCCAAGTCCATAATAGCTTATAAAGCACAATATTCCAATTGAACCATTTGTTTCGTCTTAAAATGCATTCTTGGTTGTATTTTTCAGATGACATTCTTCTGATCTTAATACGGTTTTTTGGGGCTGGTAAATTTCATGACCCACTGAACATATAATTTACTCAAAAAAATCATCAATTTATTTTCATGAACAATTGATCGTAAAAATTAGTTGAAAAATTTTTTTATTCAAAAATATGTACAATTTTTTTTTTAAGACTTAGTTTGTTATTGTTCATAAAATTTAATTAAATCTTCAAAATTATTAAAATAAACTAAAGTGATTATACGTCTTTTTTGGATCTTTCTCTTAAGTTATATGACCTTATTTGACGAGTCTTTGTTGGAATCAATACTTCCGCAAATGGAGACCACTCGGTTTGTGTCAAGCTATCAACCAATTCTAGATTCGAATCAAAAATTTTTGGGGCCTCTTGTTCCACCAAATTCAGCTTACGTCTTACTTTATAATCAAAGCTTGACGCGTCAGTTTGGGTCGATCTTGAAAGTAAATTAATTGGGGCTCTATAGCTTTCTAGTTCCCTTGAATTATCATTTGTATCATCAATAGCTTCATCATCAGATTCATGCAATAATTTTTCCAGGTTTTTAATTCGATTTCGTTTCAAAACAAAATCATCCGAGTTAAACTTAGCTTTATGCTTTATATATTTTTCACTCAGCTGCAACTCAAGGTGCATTTTTTCAACCTCGTTTAATCTACTCTCCAGTTTATCCATGTTTGAAACTTTTAACAAATTAAACATTTTTTTAAATGCATTTTTCCGTGAATATTTTATTTGTTTTTTGAGACACTTATTTTCCACTCTACACTCATTATGCCTCCACATTACCTCATCCAAATATTCCTGTAAATATAATCTATTGACCCCACACATACCTCTTATTTTTGATTTGCATTTGAGCCATATTGATTCGATCGAATTTGTATTACAGCCAGTTCTTTTATCGATAAATTGTTTCGAATGATTGACTGTAAAATGTTGATAATTTTCTGGAAGAGTACTAATTGAATCATAAGCTTTCCATTGATCCGAGTAAATGATTGATTTTGGTAAAATATGTTTACGTATTATTGCAATTAATGTTTTAGCTTGTCTATTTTGTACCGCCTAATAAAAAAAATAAAGTCAATCTATCAATTTGTCAATTAATCAATTAAATATTTACCTGGAAAAAACATTTTTTACTCGCTCTCTCTTTAATACCAAATACCCACAATTGTTTTTCTTTACTATAATGAATCATGTCTTTACCTGGAATAAAATTTAACGCAAAGTATAATTTTTTTTGAGAAAAAAAAATATTAATTTTTTTTTACCTTTTTTGTATTTAACTTTGTTAAACACTGACTCGTCGATTTCTATGAATGGTCATGAAATTTACCAGCCCCGGTTTTTTCTGCTATCTAACTCAATATTCATCTCATCACTTAACATAACTTGTCATTTTAGACCCAAACAAAATTATTAACGAGCTTTTTTGTGAGCCTTTGATAAGCGTAGCTTTCCAATCGAAAATTTCCATTCAGGCTTGTTCTAAAGTAATCTTCACCGAGCCCATGAGGATGATACTCTCTTGTCATTTGATAGTTTCCATTCTTGTGCAAGGGCGTGAGATGGTGCTGTTCGTTTTTTTTTACCAAACGGACCAATTGACGGTCATCTTTGGGAGTTGAAATCTTAGGCCTTTCAGATCCTGGCCGATCTTCATATGAATTTGTTTCAATAAATACATTGAATCACGATTCCGAAAAATGTAAAGTTATATTTTGAAGTCTCTTTGTAAATTCGTTATTAAACTCCAAAATTCGCTGTTGGATGCGGCATAAACAACTAAACTCGATCGTTTCCCTTGAGCAACCATTGCTCTCTTTATGATATAAAAAAATATTGAATATTTTCCAATATCATGACAATTTTAAAAGTTTAAATTCACTCAGCCATTAAAAAATTCAAACAAAATTTCTTTAATCGTCAAATTATTTGTTTCTATAGTAACTAAATACCTTAAAAAAAGGTATTTTCATGTTCATAATAATTTTTTGAAATAAAAAAGACACTTTTTTTTCGTGGAGACTTAATAGTTTCATTTGAGTTATTGAAAATGATATCTCCATCTTATGAAGACGCAAACAAAAAGCTAGATGACCAAATTAGCAAATTACGAAGATGTAAAGCAGAAATGCTCGCTATGTTCGATGAACTTGATAGCTTAGACGCAAATAAAACGCCACGAGACAATTCATATAGCTATTGTTGCCATTCTCCTACTTTGGAAATTACTAATTACAAAGATTACGATTACGATTCAAATGAATCTGAAAAATTTTATTACAGCGATACCGATGAAGATTTGAGCAATTCCTCAAGTCAAATAACTGAACGAAAATCTACACCTGCATTCAAATTTTCATACAAATTTCCAATTAATAATGAAAATAAATACGCCGATTATGGAACTTATTCAAGTTATAAACCAGTGAGTAGTCAAAGTTTTAATTTTAATTATGAAAAATATGCGCGAACACAATCACAAACCGACAGGAAACCTCCAAAAATTTCAAAAAATAAATCGTTTTCAAATGAAAGGGCGTCAGCTCCTCTTAAACGATCAAATTCACAGATATCCAGAAATAATGTGCCCTGGAGACCAAATAATAAAACTTTGTCTAAATCATCGATTTATTTTAGCTCACAAGACTTAAATAAATCGAACGAATATCTACGAAAAAATAAAAAAATAGATTCAAAAGATGTCGGTAAAGGATGGAAAGCAACTTTGGGTAAATCACATGATGACTTTAAAAAATTATATGCTTCCTCAGATTATGAAAAAGAACCTTTTAAAAAGGTCACTGTTAGACAAAAAGTTGTAATTGATCCTAAAGATATTGGAAGAGGTTGGAAGCCAATTGTAGGTAAATCGAAAGAAGATCTAAAAGCTTTTAATGTAAAAGAAGTTGAAAAAGAGCCTTTCAAAAAAGTTGTTGTTAGACAAAAAGTTTTGGTGGATAAAAACGATATTGGTCGAGGCTGGAAACCAATTTTGGCGAAGAGTCAAGACGATTTAAAAGAATTATATAAAAGACCAGTCATAAAAGTAAATGAAGAGAAAATTCCAAAAAAAAATTTTAAGGATGAAAAAGATGTTGGCAAAGGTTGGAAACCGAATGGAATAGTTAAAGAAGATAAAATTATTAAGACAGAAACGTTACCGAAAAATGTGGTTAAGTCTGATAAAGCGGATAAACTGATATCTGTGAAAGGTCCTGATTGGAAACCTGCTGGTAAGCCAAAAGAAGACTTGAATATTTATGCGAAGCCACCTATTCCAGATACAAAACAAACATCTAAAAACGAAATTAAAAAAATGGCAAAAAAGTGGATACCATCAGGCAATAAAAAGGAAAAACATCCAAACACTTGGATTGAAAATTCATTTGTCAAAAATGCGCAAGAAGCTAAAAAAGTATTAAACACTAAAAAAATTAAAAGTAAAGACAAAATAAGTGAAGGCAAGGTTCAAAGGACTTCAACTCCAAATATTTCGAAAAATTTTGATGAAAAAGAACTTGAAGAGTCAATGATTAATCCCGAAGAAGAGATACAAGGAGAAAGATATTTGAGTAAAAAATCAAACTCGAGTCAGAAATCAGAAAAAAACGAAAAATTAGATCAAAAATCAGAAGATTTAAATGAAAAAATTCAGGATTTAGAAAACGAAGAAGAGGAAGAAACGACAGTTAATGATGAAAATGAAATAGTTCAAGAGAAACAAGAAGAAGATAAAGAAAACCAAAGTAAGATATCGGATAATGACGATAATGAAATTAAGGAATCAAAAAATGAAGAGAACGAAGAATCAGTCAAGGAAAATGAAGAAAATAACATACCAAACAATGAAGAAAATGGAAAATCAGCGAAAGAAGATGAAATTGAGCCTGAAACAGAAGTCGAAGATGAGGATAAGGATTCTCAAGAAAGAAAAAGTTTAGGTCAAAGTGAAGAATCAATTTCAAATAAAATTGAAAGTGGAAAATTCAATGAATCAAAAATAAAACTTGACAAAGAACCTGAACAAAAAAAAGATACACAAGAAGCTTTTTCAGACGATGATGATGATGATGATGTCGAGAATGAAAAACAATTATGGCATCAAAATAGTGATGAAGAATAATATTTTTATTATATTTTTTCAAATTCAATATTGTATAAATAAATAGTCAAATGAGATAATTTTCAAGTTTTAATTTCAGATAAAAAATTAGTAAAAAACACCATAAAAAACTTTTTTTTTTGATTTACCAAAAAAAAACTAATGCCTTGAGTAAGTGAATATAAATGCTTAAAGCGTAAGAAAATTTTTTTGAAAAAAAATCTAAAATATTTTTTTACTAAGTTTCAGGGGTACTCTTTGTCATTTCAATCATTAAACAATGTTAAATTTTATTCTTCAAAATGACATAATAATTTTGGAAGTATAGATATACAATTATGGCAACAAAAAAGCCATAAAGAATATTTTTTTTAATTTGAAAATTGCATTCCTAAATGAAAATTAAAAAGAGGTAATTAATTTTTGGAATTCTCATAAATTACGTAAAATTTTCAAGGGCAATCTTTTGTTATGCTTTTACTCAGACATATGTCTTGATGATCGAATTTTTCCCAAAAAGCTCGTGTTTTATTAAGATTTTTGTATTGACAAAAATTAAATTCTAAACCTCAGGGTTTAATTTTATTTTCAAAATAAGACAATAGACTTGTTATAAGAACAATATTTAAGTTGAAATAATTTTCATTTCATTTTCTTGTAAAAAAAGATGATGGACAATTGTAATTTATGTTTCAAATTATTGATTTTTATTGTATCAGTGTTAAAAGTTTCACTAAACATGATTTTAAGCAAAAATGAGTACCGTATTACATTGCTACGAAGTGCATGCACTTAAAACCAAAATTTAGCCCATGCATAAGCTCCCGTCACTCCCATTTTATAGTGGCCTTAAAAATAAGTCCGTGGTATATTTTTTAGTTTTAAAGTTTTAAGGCAGCGTTTATTTTCAAATTTCAAATTTAAATACGTGCTAAAAACCGAAACCGGAGACATTTTTTTTAATTTTTTAACTTATTTTTGGTTTTTGGTTATAAATGCCGGAGTTAATTGTGAAATGATCAAAAAATTAAAAAATTCAAAAAATTTAAATTTTTAATTTGAAGAATTTTTACTAAAAAAGCAAAAAAAATGGAATTTTTTTCGGTTTTTAGCCCGTATTTAAATTTGAAATTTGAAAATAAACGCTGCGTTAAAACTTAAAAACTAAAAAATATACCACGGACTTATTTTTAAGGCCACTATAACATGGAAGTGATGGGAGCTTATGCATGGGCTAAATTTTGGTTTTTGATTTTAAGTACATGCACTTCGTAGCAAGGTAATAATTAATATATTAATAACAAAATAATTTTAAAAAATAATAATATTAATAACAATATAATAATTAATATTCAATATTAATTTATACGAGTGTCAATTGTTAATTGACACAAAACAATTTAATACGATGTAAGACATAAACCTTAACCGAAGATCTCTCATCTAAATTGGACGTCTTCGTCAAAACCATATTTAGAATAATACTGTGAGTTTCACAATCCGAGACTTATATGCCTAACACATGGCTATACAGCGCTGTCAATATTATCAGTTTCGAGATAAGAATGAGACAGCTTGGTTTTTTGGGGTATAGCCTCCTTATGTTCGAAAATGAACCAAAACAAATATTCTCCTGTACCAATAAAAAGTAAGAGATAAAATTAGAATAGACAGAAGACGAATATCCTACCTAGACCAGGCATCAAATTACATTCTGCAAGACTGAATACACAAATTATCAGAAGAAGACGAAATACTTCAAAGACTAGAGAAGTTGGAGAAGCATAGCAGCCTTGCCTAGAAAGCAGCCGGACCGATGATATATAATATAAAATTTAGGAAAGATTTTTTGAGGAAAAACGGAGTCGTCGATAATTAAAAAGTTGTTTGTACTTTTAGCTCACCTGGCACCTGGTACATTGTCTCTTACAAAATCCTTATTTTAAGTCACCACCACTCGAAAGTCTGATGATCTTACAAGTCAGTTTCATTTGGATTATCAGTGGTGGTGACTTAAAATGAGGATTGCAGAAGGGTCAATACAGTGGGTGAAGCAATTGGCTCTAATGAGTAAGGCCTTTTAGTCGTGGTAAGAAAATAATTCCGTGTCAAATTTAGATAAAATAAAATGAGAAAGCAGGATTGGACTTTTATTGATTTTGAAAAGCATAAGGTTCTCCTTGAATTTATCTAAATAAAGACAACTTTTGCTGAATTTACGGGGATATCGTTTAATTTTCCTCTAAGTTTGAGCTAATGGAATAAGATTCAACATTTAGTTTATCATTAGATGAATTTTTAAAACATACTCAAAATAAGTAATAACACTAAGAATATCCTTAAGTGTTAACAATTATTTATTCCCACCAAAAACACTCACCCTGTGCGGCATCGTGTTACGAAAAAGTAAATAAATAACACCCGACTGAAAGCAATCAAAGCCAAAAATGTACAAAAGATCATTTGAACTGATGATTATCTTATAAAAAATGGGAATTTAGGTTTCTTTATTCCTGATCGAGGCTAAAGCCCAGTTACAAAAAAGTATCTGTTCATGTTTGATATATTTTCGGGTACACTTTTTGGATTAAAAAAAATCTGAATTTATCCCAAATAGAACTCGAATGAATTCTCAGTCGATAACAGAAGAACAAAAGTCCTTTAAATTAATTGGGTGTTCTTAGATTTAGATTGTGGTTTAAATTAAATTTCAATCTTTTTACATGTTCAATAGCTTTCGTCAGTTAGAAATTACGGGAATACAAGAGATATGAATTACTATGGAAGAGACAAAAATTAAGTCAAAAAGTCTAGAGTTCACAAGATTTGAATCTCCGAAACAAAGTTATGTTTTTATTTTTGTATTCGTTTACCATTGAGTGGGTTTCTAGTACGGTATTATAAAAACAACTTTTTGATTACAATATCTTGGATAAGTTCTAGAATTACAAGGTTTATCTAGAAAAAGAATTGAATTTTGATCATTGAAAAATCTGTTTTTTCTCTTTAAAATTTAAATGAAACAAAAAACCTTACTTCTTAAATTTAACTTTACGTAATTTTTTCAAATGTTTAAAAGCTAAACTCATCTTTAATTTCATTCTTCAAGAATGAATAGTTCAAAAGAATATTTTGCTTATGCTTCTAGAATAAATTAAGAATTTTTTCTAAGGAGCATACGATGATATTCAAAACGCAGATACGATGGTTTTACTCTTCCATAAACAATATTTTTATGTTTTTATAATTGAACAATTTTATTTAACTTTTCATTAACAAAAAACAAAAAATAAAATAATTGTAACAAAAAAAATAAATTTATACAATTTTGTTTAATCACTTTGATCATCACTGCTATAATCTGCTAAACTAGACAATGCACCGAGATTAGGTTTTATAACTTTTTTTTCTTTTACAGCCGAATCTGGCAATGGTTCTGGTTTCTTTTTAATGAAAGATGATATTTTTGCTTTCGCTGATACACTATTGTTAGCCTGATTGACGATTGGCTTTTTTAAAAATTCAGATAAAGAACCCTTTGGTTCATCAGTTTTAAGCTTTTTAAAACTTATTTCCTCTTCATCATCGTCTTCTATTTCAATTTTACTCTTTTTACTTGTTAAAGTACTTGGAATAACTTCGGTTTCAGCTTCGTCAG
Organism: Brachionus rubens; assembly: GCA_022207745.1. Lineage (NCBI taxonomy): Eukaryota > Metazoa > Rotifera > Eurotatoria > Ploima > Brachionidae > Brachionus > Brachionus rubens. The sequence continues at coordinate 655,276 of JAJVHD010000020.1, read as the reverse complement.
ACGATTCACTTTTTCTGCCAAATATTCTTCTTATTTCTTCTTCGTCTTCTTCTTCTTGATTTTTTATGATTCTTTTTTTCCTTTCTTCTTGTTCTTCGAGTAAAATCTTGGGATCGACAGACGCATGCGCTGCATTTAATTCTCTCAAATCTTCTAGAGTTTCTAGAACTGCCATTTCTCGCCTTGAATCTCGTGTACGATTTTCTAAAATTTTCATCGGATTATTTTCCTCTTCTTCTTTTTCTTGTTTAGCTTCGAGCTCAGCTTGTTTTTCAGCCAAACGAATACATTCAAAATTACGAATTGCACCATATTCCATTTCGTAATCGGCATTCTCCGGATCTGTCTTTAAAAAAAAATCATTTTTCACATTTTGTTAGTTTAATTTTTAAGGAAAATAAGCAAATTACCAAAAAAGTAATTTCGGCAAGACATTTAGTACATTTGATGTAAAATCTATAAATTTGTATGCCTAAGTATGTTTTTCCAATAACGTCTTCTTTTCTTGCATTAAATTTTTTACCTCTGTAAATATATTCGCCACATGTTGTACACCTAAGAAAAAATTTGAATAAAAAGTTAATTTTTTTATCAATAAAAGATGCAACATACCTCATATTGAACGGTGCCATAAGACGAATAGTAAATTGTCTATTTTTTTCTCGCTTAACTCGAGGTAGTTTTGAAGGATCAAAATTTGGAGGATAGTATTTCTTAAATTAAAATAAGTTATTTTCATTTCTCTAAGCAAAAATATTAAAGATGTCAACCGAGACTTACATTAAGAACTTTTCTTTCGGACATTTTTTGGCAGTTGAATTATGTTTTGAAAAAAAAAATTAAATTCCTCAAAATAATATATCTTACAAATTTGAATATTATGCATATAATATTTTTAAATGCTTACTTTATGTTTCAAATTGTGCAAATTCAAGCGAATTTTTGTTGTTTTTTATTTTTCTACAGGGATTTAAATAAAGTCTCAGAAATAGTTTGAAACGAAAAATGTACGTGATTTTAAAATCAAGAATATTGATTTTTTAGATTTAAACGATTGAACTAATGAATTAGCAGTGTTCGAAACCGTTTTTTTTTTCATTTTTTCTTTTTTTATATCCTCAAAATTTATTTTAACATTATAAAATTTTTAAATATTTAATACCAACTCGTATAAGGTAGCGTTTTTCAAAGTATTTTATTATTTTCATAACTATTGTACGTTATTCGTTTTTTTTGTTTCCATAAACAAATAAAAATTAAAGCTCCAACTCAAAAATTTTATTTTCTAAATTTGTTTCTCGAAGCCTAAAAATTAGGTTAATAGTTATCTTTTAGATTTTTTAATATTTTATTGGATTTTTTGGATAAATTTTGACTTCAAAAATAAACGATCTAGTTGAAACGAAGTTTAAGATTGTTGCAGTATTTGACTCAATCTGTTTATTTTTTGTTGAAAATTACTGTTAAAAAAAGATATTTTTTATCTTTAAGCTTTAAGTCTTTTCAAGCTTTGTTGATTTTTAGCTGACATATGAACCCATTTATTTTCAGGTATTGGGTGGGTATGGGTTACCCAGAAATGTAGGATTTTTGGTACTGCACTTGTACCGAACTTTCACCTTTTGCGAACCGTAGCCGTAGCGTACCTACCGTACCGTACTCACCGCACTCACCATACCCACAGAAAGATTAGTAGATGACGCTGAGACGTTTAAAAAATTTTAATCAACTTGTTTGAGCCGACGAATAAGCAGAATTGGAAGAAATCTTAGTAAAAAAAACTTAAATGAAACTAACAAAATGATGAAGAATCATAAATCTTTGGAAAAATTAATTTTTTCTAAAGCTACGGTTCGCTGCGTTGCGGCTACGCAAATGGTGAAAGTTCGGTACAAGTGCAGTAAGTTTTTGGGTTTTTTATTCGACAATAATTAAGTTTTGGGTAAATACATCCAATTTTTGGATTATCCAAACCCACCCAATACCTGAAAATAAATGGATTCATATATCTGATTTTTACACCTGAATTTTAAAACCCAAGAGTAGCTCGATTAAATCGTTAAGCTCATTTTATTCAAGCTAATTTCACATTGGTGTATATTGAATTTTTTTTTAATTTTCAGATTGATTTAAACAAAAAAAAGCGGATATTTGTTTAATTAACGACGAATTTTTTAAAATAACTTTTAAAAATTAATTTATTGACATTTTGAAACAATTTTACTTCTTATTTATTTATAACATAAAACATAACGTTTTATTTATTTTGTTATTTTGCTTGTAAGCTAAATTACTTGAAACAAAATTTTTTCAAATACCTCACTATTATAAAGCACTTGACGACTTAAAACTGTTTAGTTAGCATAAAATTACTCTATACACAAAAAATAAACAGGGTTATAAAATATTCTAGAAAAGAGGCTTCATAACCTGTTTGTTTTAAGAAATAACATTTTCAAAGTTTTATTATGTCATAGATTTAAACAAAACAAAAATTGACATTTTTTAAAATTTTTTTTTCGTAAAGAACACTTAAAACTTACAAATATTTTTTTAAAGACAAATTGTTTTTTAATCTTAGAAAGATTAATGCAAACAAATAGAAATAACTAATTGAAGATTAAAATGAGAAACAAAAAAAAAAGAATATGAATCAATCATTTTCTATTGACAATACTTTCTGATTTAAGATGAACTGATTTAAAAAAAAACGGTTTTTATTTTTTGTAAATAAAAAATCTGTTGAAGATAGGATAGTGCATGTTCGTGAGCGGTAAAAAAAATTAGAAAAACTAATCAAAATTGTAACTATTAAAAATTACAAATAACTCAAAAATCATATTTTATTATCGTTTATAGCAAAACCAAATACTCTAGTTTTTGAAGAGTCTTTATTTCTCTCTCTCTCTCTCTCTCTCTCTCTTTTTTATCTAAATTTAAAATTTTTTTTTCGAAATAACATGATATTGAAAGCAACAAAGCTTTATTGTTTATTCATTCTCTTTTTTTTTTTTTATAATTAAATTTATTTTTTTTATTCTTTTTTTTTCAAAAAAACTTGATAATTTAAAATGAATGATTTAATAAAAAAAAGATTTTCGTCACCAATACACGAACATTTTGTCGAAGATGATTCATCAATTCTCGATTTAGACACTATATCGATCTTTAATTCTTTTACGTCTTCAAAATCTCCAATTTCTCTTTACAAATATGTCACACCGCGGGTAGACACAAAACCGCAAATGCAATTCTGCAATATAAAGTTATTCAAAAAATTAATCGTTTTCTCGTTAATTATCTCAGTATTAACTTTGTTATTAAGAAATTTCTATTCAAATACGTCTCATAAAATAAGTAAAAAGTTGTATTTAAAAGATTACATGCACATGTTTCAAAATGAGAGCGCTAAACCTCGTTTTAATTTTGAAATATATGACGAATTCGATCGAATTAGAAAAGCTTCAAGTCAAATCGATTTGAAACGAGTGCACTATTATTGTAGCTATAATGATAACGATAAGCTAACCGGTATAATAGATGTTGAACAAGTTCTAAATGAACTTAATTTGACAAACTTGGTTAAATTTTATAAATCAAATTCTACACTCAATGAATCAGAAGATTCAGCATCTCAATTTAATTATTTGGGGAATTCGACCGATATAAATCTTCTCAATACGTCCGTCCAATTAGAATCATCATCTAATTTAATCGATTACGAAAATATTAAACTTGGCGGACATTGGAAACCAAAAGATTGTCTTAGTACCCACAAAATAGCTATTATAATACCTTTTCGAGATCGTTTACCTCATTTAAAAGTCATAACAAATTATTTACACATGTTTTTACAAAGACAGTCATTAGATTATCGAATATTTGTAGTCGAACCAACAATTCCTTTGAACATAAGTTTTAATAAAGGTCGGGTTATGAATTCTGCGTATTTGGAAGTTTTGAAAGTTGATCCTAAAATAGATTGTATTATTTTTCATGATGTTGATTTAGTTCCTGAAGATGATAGAAATATTTACAGTTGTTCATTTCAACCGAGACATTTGAGTGTTGCCATCGATAAGTTTGATTATATTTTACCCTATAATTATTTAGTAGGTGGTGTTTTATCGATCCGAACCGATCAATATAAATTAACCAATGGATACTCGAACATGTATTGGGGCTGGGGTGGTGAAGGTAAATATTTTTTTCTTAATTATATCTCAAGATTAAAAAAATTGCGCAAATTTTCTAAATTTTAGAAAAAAATTTTAAGCTCTTAAAATTATTAGTCAAAGATCAAAATATTTAACAAAATTTTTATTGTTTAGATGATGATTATTCTCAACGAATAAAACGTGCAAATTTGGATCTTCATCGACCACCAAGCAAAGTTGCTCGATACAAGATGATGAAACACAAGCCGCAGAAATTAAATCAAGACCGTTTTAAGCTTCTGCGTCGACCATCAAAAGCCCAAAACAACGACGGTTTAAACACAGTTAACTACAAAATTGTGGATTTTCAATATTTTAATTTGTTCACATACATTCTAATTGATGTCGGAAATCCTTAACAAAAAAATATGTTTATTTTTAATTTTTTTACAAATTCCATTATGTATCTCATTTTAAAATTAAATTAGCAAAGTTTTCGATGTAGGTATAGGGTGCAAAAAAAGTATTTTATAATGCATAATTTATTTTTAAATATTTTTTTTTTTAATTTATTTTTAAATATTTTTTTTTTAAACCGGTAAACAAAATTTAGGCAAATTAAGTAACTTAACTGATAGCAGAATAAAATTTTCAAAGTTTTTTGAACATTTGATCAGATTTTAAAGATTTTAGTTTTTTTTTCTTCTTTTTTTTGCAAAATTATGTAATAATAAAAATTAATTTTGTATAATCTTACATCTTTGAACAGTATTTTATTCGAAATTTGATTTTTAATCATTACCAATCCGATATTATGAGTCTTGTTAAGATCAATAAAAAATTGGTTGTTGTTGTGGCAATTCCCATTTTTTCCTCCGCCTTCGAGCCAATATTATATAATAAATATTGTAATAACATGAATAATTTGAATACAAAAGCTCATTAGCAAAAACGGAAAAGGACAATATAATTTAATTTGTCTGATTCGGAAATACTCTTGGACTACAGGGAATAGGATTTCAATATTTTCGATTCAGCCAACGATCCCGAATGTTAATGTAAGTTCGAAGAGATGTATTATTTAACAACAGGTTAGGCGCTCAACATTGAATTTTCATTACCAACACATTGAAATTAAAAAAATCAGACTTGTGATCAGTATTGAAAAAATCAGTATCAGTCAGTATCAGTATTTAGGGGAATCAGTAACAGTCAGTATCAGTACTAGGACCATCAGTAACAGTCAGTATTCAGTATTAATTTACCGAATCAGTATCGAGAAAATCAGTATCAGTATTTAGCCAATCAGTATTTCCTTAAGTTAAAAAACATTATACACATGATATAATGTTACCTTCACTGTATACAGAGATCTCTCAAATGAACCCCTTAAGGAAATGGAAACAAATAAGCAGAAACTTGATTTGATATAAGAAAGGAATTTAATCACAACTTGTTTAACGTTGTTTTTATAATATTCTAAGTTAATTTATTTACATAAAATATATCATTTCGTTCTATTAAGGGATTATTAAAGGAAAATATTAAAAGGAAGACCGATAAATAAAAAAAGACTCACCCCTCAAAAAAATTATTTTCTCAAACACAAGCGGTAAAAAAAATTTCAATTGAATAAAAAACAAGGGATAGTAGCAATAGTTTCTCCAAATTAATTTTTTTTAATATTCCAAGTTTTTTTTCTATAAAATCTTACTTATTCGGCTGAAATTAATAAAAAAAAGTATCACAAATAAAATTTTTAGTATTAAACAGTATTACTGAAATACTGATTTTGCACTCTATTCAGTATCAGTATTTTTAAAATCAGTATCAGTAACAGTATCAGTAATACTGAATACTGAAATTTACTGATACTGATCAGTAAAATACTGACAGTATCACAACTCTGAAAAAAATTGAGTGAGAAAACCAAATGAATAACCAAAAAATTAAGAAATTTCTGTTAAGGTTGTTCCTAAAATTTGGAAAATCGTAACGGAAATCAATCTCAAAATTGAGGAAACTATAATGCGGAAATTTTCACTATCATAAAAAATTCTAGTTATCTACAAAAGATCACATCTTGGTACTTAGATTAGATAAATATTTGTTAAAAAACGTTATCTCTGGATATGATTAGAACATAATTTGAATGTTAAATATGTTTTATCGACGACAACAACGTAAACAGAATAAATTAATGTAGAATTGATTCTCTAGAAACTGATTGAAAAACCCTTAGTCTTCAAGAAGAATCAGATAAATGACCGAATATTCTTTTAAGATATAAAATGTTTAAAATATTTTAAACAATTGCATGTCATTTCTGTTTCGGCATTTTAGTACCGTAATCGCTTGCAAATCATCCTTGGGGTTTAAAGTAGAAATACTATTTTAAACCTAGGGATAGTTACACATTTGACTTGTTTTTGATCATTTTATCCCATCGAGAAAATTAAATAAATAGTAATGTTATAGTTATAGTTATTCGAAACGTCCACGCTAACTGAATTAGCAAAATACCATTGATAACTTTGTTCTCCATTTATGAATACCAACGAATTTTTAGGAAGTCTAGAAAAACAAAAACCCAAAAGTTTTGGGTTAAATCTTAGAAAAGATACAAGGATTTTTTATTAACAGATTTTGAAAATTTTTTAAAAAATTACCAAATTGGTACTTTTTTCAGCGCCTAAAATCGACTTTTTAAAGGAACAAGCTTTTGGTTAAGGGAAATATGTTTATATTGTACAAAAAGTAAAACGAAAACGAATAAACTTATCCCAACATTTTTTTCAGAATTTTGTCTGGTTTCAGTAAAAATTAGGGGTAATGGGAATTTTGAAGAACATGATTCGATTTAACTGGAATTATGCACATTTTTAAAACCAAACTATAGCTTAGAATATGCGCTTTTAGAATATATGCCCTTTATATATGATTCATGATCAAATAGCTGAGATATCGGTCAAAAACGATGACCAACTTACAAAATCAAAAAAAATTTATACATTTTTTGGGTTTTTTGGGATGCAGATTCCGAATCTGATATCGAAATTGAAAAGTTTTGGTAGCGTCGAAGTTTTGAATTGCCGAAACCTTAAAAGTTTTTCAATCTTCATTTGAGCCATTTGCTTTGGGTCAGTGATTTTATTCCCATTAGATAAAAATTATGCTCTTGGAATATTTACTTTAGAAATTAAAAGAAAATGCAAATAACATATATTTAATTTAATAATATATTAGATTGTCAATTGAAGCTTAAAATATGATTAATTAAATTTTATTTTTCTAATTTAACTATAATTTTAAATTAGAATACAAAATTCTTGACATCCTTGATTCATAATATATCTTTAGGATTTATTAATTCTGTAACTACGAAATTATATATTATTGATTTTTGAAACCAAAATTGTAACGTAAAAAAAAAAGCAAACGAAAAACATCAAAACAAATTCACTCCTTTAAAAAAAAAACAAAAAAATAAATGACGGTAAAACAAAATATTACTAAAAAAAGTTGCGTTATTGATTTGTAATCGAACAAGACGAATTTTCTCAAGGGCACATTTTAAAATTGCTTGGTAACTAATGGTTTAAGTCGATTATTAAATCAATAATAATTAAGAAAATGTTTATCGTGTAAATCGATTGATTTTTTCAACAAAAAAAAACTAAAACAATATATTTTAAATTAGGATCTTCGAAAAACCAGTTCTTTGAATTTTAATTTTTTGATTCCTAAAAATAATGTTATGTAAAGCTTTTACTTTCATAAAACAATAAAATGTTTTTTTTTGAAACTTAAATTACGTAGGATTGAGAGTAGTGAGACTACAACGTAAATAGGATTCTATCTAAAGAAAAAACTTAAAGGTTAGAGTTATAACTTAAATAAAACTTAAAATACATTCAAGTTTTATGCTTTTGTAAATAAAAAAATCTCTCTTTTTTCTTTCTCATTGTTTAAATAATAAATCACGTTTTAATTTTTGATGAAAGTACGCAATTTTGTGAATGTAAATTTCGAGTGTGATTTAAATGGATGATTCAATAGATCTTAGAGCAAAATCAGGAATAACATTTTTGATAAAATAATATTTAAGTAGCTTTTTTTTACAAAAAGAAAAGGAGTTTTTAATTGTATGACTGTTTTTAATTGTTGCAGTTTTTAAAAATTTTAATATTCGATTTTTTGACAATTTTGTAAAATATTTTTTTATTAAAAACTTAAGTTCTAAAATTATATTAATTTTAATTTTTCAAAAATTTTTATAAATTTCCGATGATCCCGAAAATATTTTTCTGAAAGTTTAAGAAACTCTGCAACAATTTGATAAACGTTCATTTTTGGCACATGTGTACAACCAGATTAGTAGACAAAAAGATTACCATATTTATTTCACAAGTTTCTACCGTAATCCGTTGTAAGCCTTCATATGGAGCAATTTTTTAAGACCTTCGGTTTAGTATCTAAGTATTACGGTACAGTGTTTTTTACAAAAATGGAACCTTTCGTTCGGAACGCGTCCAGAACGATGTTTAAAAACGATCTCATTCGAAATCATTACACTCTAAATTCAGGGTTTATTATCCGTTCTAAGAGTGGACTCGCACTAAAGAAAATTCTATGAACGATTTGAGAGATTTGGTAATTTTAAAAAAATCAACATTTTTTAGGATTTTAATTTAAAATAAGGTTTAATTTAACTTTATGTTATAATTCATCAAATAATTGGAATAAAGAATAGATTTTTAAGTTGTGAAATTCTTTAGTATTTGCACTCTTTCGAATATTTATTTTTAATACAATTATTATTATTATAATAACAATAAACGAGTAACAAAATTATTTAAAACTTTAAAATTTATCATTTATTTTCTCTATTTTTTTAGCTCAATATTTGATTTTAAAAAGTTGTCAAAACAAGTTGAAATTTCTTTTTTCCTTTGCTACTAAGACAAACTTCATGATTTAAACTTTTTTTCTAAATTTAAAAAAATAAAAAGAGTATCTATGTGTTACGCAATTTTCAAAGTGACATTAAAACTGAATTAGAAAATGAATTTGAATTTATTTTTTCGTTTCAAAATCAACCACAAAGCAAATAAATGGGGGGGGGGATTCCTCTTTAAAAAAGTAAAGATCAACTTTTATGTCTTTAAATGACTCGGAATATTTTGGAAAATATAAAAAAAAGAAGAAACTACAAATAATGGTTTATTGAAAATTTGGGCGTTAGTAAAATATTCCTTTTTAAACTAACATTTAAAATCAAAATTACTACACTTGATGAACATCAAATAGGTAAGATGTCACAAATCATTAAGGTTAGTTAGTTTTTCGTGGTTTTTGTGAGCCAATTTTTCTTCAATTTTATATCCTACAACAATATCAAGATAAGAAATAAATCAATCAGCTTTGTAGATTAAGTCCTTCTCTTCAAAAATATGTGAAAGTTTAACTGTTGATGCTAAAATATGTCTGAATTATCCGTTTTCGTAAATTTTCAAGCAAAAATACTCAAATTTTAGGAAAATCGTATGTTTTAACGAACCCTCATGGAACTTCACAAGAGGAACACGTAAATGGCCATAACAGTTCTATAAATTTTTTTCTTTTAAAGCATTTTTTTATATGCGTCAAACGATCATTTTTGTATATCAATATATTTAAAAAAAGATTTGATTACGATTAATAAAAATCGATTTCTAAAGGATTTTATAACTGAGGGGTTGTGAAATGTTTTTCAATTTATTCATTTCAATTCATAGAAATTTTAAAAACTTTTTTAATAGATGAGATAAATTAATTCTGCAAAATGCTAAAAATTGAAACAATTTTTCCAAACTATAGATACATGGCTGCAAAAACTCTGCAAATCAAGTGCATAATTAAAGACAATCTTTTATAATGGCGTGCAAAATGTATAAAAAATGCAGGGATTTGTAGACAGGTATCTAAGGTGAAGCAAAATTGTTACAATTTGTAGCATCCCGCGTTTTAAAAAACCCAGCGATTTGAAGCGTCAAAAAGGGGCGTTTTTCTGCGTTAAATCAAGAATAAAAGGATATTAAAAAATCACAAATCGCATTATATCGAGCCATTTATGAATAAAAAATCAGCAATAACCGGGTTATAAAACGCGGCGTCTAAACGCGTTTTTTTGGTGAATTAATTAAAAAAAGCACGTTTTTAACGCGTTAAAACGTAGAATCTAAAATTAGAAAAATTATAAAAAGCCAGTACAGTACATTTCTGAAATAAGTTGACACTCTGCCTAAGCAATGCGCAGCATGCTCTGAAGCTTTGCCTTACGCGCAGGAGCAATGCGCTTGTGCGTCTTAAGCAAAGTTTCGAAGCACAATATTTATTGCGCATAAGCGCAGGAAAAAATTGTGTTAAAATAAATTATCGTGCGCAAGAGCATGCGCTTGCGCATTGAAAATATTTCTTTTGCGTGCTTAAGCAATGCTCCGAAACATGTCAACTTATTTCAGAAATGTACTGTAATAACGCTTCAAGTTTAGAGTTTCTAAAGATCTTGATCACTCTGTAACGCGAAAAATTCAAATCGAAAAGTAAAAATAATATTTTCATTTTTAAATTAAGAAATTTTGAAATATCTTAAAATCTTTGTTTTCGTTATCTTAAAATAGTCCGTAGAAAATAAAAATTTTAAAAAAATTCAAAAATTACAGAATTTAAATAGGAAAAAATTTAATTTAATTGTTAAATAAAAAAATACAAATAAATAAAAAAGCAATTTTTTTATCAAAAATAAAATAAAAAGTAAATTAAAAAACTATTACAAATTATAAAACTTCTAAAATGAAAATTATTAGAATCAATCTATATTTTTTTATATTTGGTAATATTTTTAAAATTGGAGGGCATCTTTTGACGCATAAAAATTTCGTTTATATGATAAAAAAGAGAGCTTTTACTTATCCATTGAACCCAAAGGCTTGCCAATATTCATCCAAATAAAAAAGAAATTTACATTTTACCTTTCTTGGAAAGCTAGATTGACGAAGGCTTCTAAAGTGAAAAAGCCTAATGAGTAGGTTATGAAAGAGGAGTTTTGAAAATTTAAAAACAAATTAAACGCAAAAAAACGCAATAAGTTAAAAATATTTAATAGAGAATTTATTATCTTTTGAATGGGGCAATTGTTGAAAAAGTAAAAGTAAAGGTCCGGTAGGAATCGTCTAAAAACCTCTATGGACTTTCGTTTTTTTGAACGAACCTATCTCATAAATGAAAAGCAAATTTTTAACCAACTGATCAGAATCTTGTAGCGAATCGTCTAAGCTTTCGTTTCAAAAAGGAATTGTTTTTCTAGGATGTTTGGTTGACCGTAAAAATCATTCTTAACAGTCTAACAAGTCTAAGCTTTTTAAAAAAAAAAATTTTAAATTCTCTATCAAATGGTACGGAACTGTTTTTAAAGACCGTTCTGAACGCGTTCCAAACGGAACGTTACATTTTTGCAAGAACCACTGTATATAATAAATTTAGGTTAGGTATTCCCTTCGAGAAAATAGCATAGGTCCGTTTTATCTATCTCATGTAGAAAAAAAGTTATTCAAATTTATATGAATTGAAATGAGTGAATTGATTAAAACTTCACAGACCCTAAAAGTAATAAAACAAAATCTTGTGTGAGGAGGTTGTAAATTTAATAAATATTAAGAAAAAAAACAACTCAAAAACAAATTAATTTTTTATTGATTTACGTCAATATGAAAATTTTAAATTAATAAAATTTAAGCAAAGGGATAAAAAAAAGAAATTCATTTTCGATTATATGTTTTAAGAGTATAATTAAAAGATATAAACTGTAAACCCGTACTTCCTTGTTCACAAGACTGTTGGCTCTTATCAAACAAATTTTGGTGATATTTGTTCATTCCATTAAAAAGTTATGGATTAAAAACCAGATTTGGTATGATCAGGGTCAAAAATATTTTTTTTTAAGAATTCCTTCGGAACGGAAAATAATAATTTTATGATCTATATAGCGTCTTAATCATTGAGGATTTTTCTATACAATGACGTGTCGGCTCTCATCTTTAAAAACAAAATTACTGAGGACAAACGAGGGGTTTGGGCCGGGTCACTCCCAGGGATCATACTCCTCAAGAAAAACTTATGCTGTAAAGCTGACCATTTTTTATAAACTAGAAAGGACAAGGTACAAGTATAAAAAGTTTCATTGATTTCCGATTATCCATTCTGTAGTGTCTTACATTAGTACATTTTGGCCCGTTTATCCAATGATCTCGTTAGATTTCTTAGAGCATGTTTTTATGCTAAAACTAACCCAACTTTCTAAAGTTTAGTTGATTAAAAAAAGAGTGATATCAGCGAAAATTCAATTTGTGTTCAACCTATGTTCAGCGTTTGCAAAAACTATGCAAACAAATAGTAAATTTCAATTATATTTATTATATGATATGACTGTTTTAAATCAAAACGGAAAATAAAAGATGACCACCAAGATTTTAGTAAAAAACGTGGATTTGATTAAAGAAAATTAAGGTCATTTTGAGTCATTTCCAATGACAGCGACTCGACTCAGGTCTGAGTCACTTATTTTATGTTGACTCGGAATCTGAGTCAATTTTTAAGAAAAAAAATGACTTTATTCAAGTCACAAAAAAAAGACTCAAGTCTGACTTTTTTTAGAGTCAAATTTTTGAGTCCTTATCTATGATCCTAACAACAAAATGCATAATTGATCGAGAATTTCGTTTGTTTGTTTAAAGCATGGGTCATCTCTAGCTACCAGTGTCATCATGTGTCTTAAAGATAGTTATTAATGGAGTTGTTTATAGGGTTGGTCGACCGGTTTTCTTCAAAAAATTGTTTTATTTGGTTTATGGTTTCATATGATGGTCTAATCCTTATAAATTACATACCAGATTATAGGAAATTAAATTTTCTATCTTTTGATATGTAGGTTTTGCATTTGCACTTCTAATTTAGCCTTATATTTGAATTTGACCGGTTTTTTTAACCGATTTTTTTTAAGGCAAAATTGCTACAAAATCAATGAAAATAATTTTACAATTCAACTATGAGGGTACCAAAATTTAGGAAATTTTATTTCCTACAACTTGTATGTTCTTTATAAGGATTCTACCGTTCCAACAAACCATAAATTAAAATTAACCGGTTTTACGATAAAAACCGGTCGACCAACCCTTGTTGTTTATAATTTGAAATTTTTGAAATTTTAATTTAATCAAATTTTAGAAAATGATTATTGAATGTTAATTATAAGATTCAAAATAATTACAAAACCGTCGAATTTTTTCAATACAGTAATGCTGAGTATATCAGCAAATAAAAAAATATTCGTTTTATTTTCAATTTTATTAAACTTGATAGAATTTTTAAAATTTAAAATTTTCAAAAAATGTCAAAAACCAAAAATGCTAGAAAAAAAATTCCTCAAAATTGTTTTTATTACTTTTTTATCGACGGCTTTAGTTGTTAATTTAACAAAGTACAAGAGCCAACAATTCGTACGGATCGTAAACATAACATTCGAAGATTCTATTTATAATATCGGAAAATTTAATTCAAATCCGTCGAATAGATCTATTGTACAACAGCTTTTGTTTGATGAATTTAATAGTATTAAAAACTCATTGAACAAAGCTTTTCTTTCTGTCTCTAATCCGATCGATTACTGCAGTTATGACTTTCCTAAAAATGAACAAAATAATACGATAGATGTTGAAGATGTACTGGATCAGTTTGATCTTGGTGGTTTAGTTGAATTTTATTCAAATGCAAGTCTCAAGTTAAATCTAGATCAACGAAATTTAAATTATTCACAACCTAAAGAAATAGACAAAATATCAGAATATTTTGAACTATGGAATTCAAGTGATGTTAATTTGCTGAATGCAACTTTACCACAAAATTCAACTGATTTAATCGATTTCGAAAATATTAAACTTGGTGGGCATTGGAAACCGGCAACATGCTTAAGTCGTTTTAAAGTTGCCATAATAATACCTTTTCGAGATCGTTTACCTCATTTAAAAGTCATAACAAATTATTTACACATGTTTTTACAAAGACAGTCATTAGATTATCGAATATTTGTAGTCGAACCAACAATTCCTTTGAACATAAGTTTTAATAAAGGTCGGGTTATGAATTCTGCGTATTTGGAAGTTTTGAAAGTTGATCCTAAAATAGATTGTATTATTTTTCATGATGTGGATCTAATACCCGAAGACGCACGTAATATTTACACTTGCTCAAAAAGACCAAAGCACTTGAGTGTAGCTATTGACAAATTTGAATACATTCTTCCGTACCAAAATCTGGTCGGTGGTGTTTTATCGATTCGAACCGATCAGTATAAATTAACCAATGGATACTCGAACTTGTATTGGGGCTGGGGAGGAGAAGGTATTTTTATTTAAATTTATTTTTTTGAAAAAAAAACTAATTAAATGATAATGTAAATTATTGAAGATGACGATTTTGCACAACGAATCAAACACGCTAACTTAGCGATTCAACGACCTCCAGCGTCTGTAGCTCGATACAAAATGATAAAGCACAAACCGCAATCGCTAAACAATAACCGTTATAAACTATTAAAAAAAACACGAATCTCGAGATTTTTCGATGGTGTTCATACCGTTAAATATACTGTTATAGATATTCGACTTTTTAATTTATTTACATATATTTTAATTGACGTCGGATTGCCTTAATTTTTTATTTATTGCTTATTTTATAAATTTGTTATTTATTGTAAGTATTTTTATCGCTCTTAAATAAATACTCAGTTCATTTTTCAATAAAGTATATTTTTATAAACGAAAAACTTTAGTACTTTGATACCTGATTTGTTGCTGATAACAGGACGAATCAAATAATTCGATTATTTATGTTTATTTTATCTCGGGTGATACTCTAGAGTTAATAGAAAAAAGGTTTACAGTATCAAAGCTTTTGGATGCTCATGCATTAAAATATGCGTCTTATTGAGTTCTTTTTATTAGAATATTTTACGTTATTGTACTATTGAAATCACGCGAATCTGTCTTAGTTTTGGGGTGGCACGGTTGTTGGTACGAATTTTTCATTAAATTTACAGTATATAACGTATGAGCATGTTATTCCTATAGTTGAAAAATTTTATTAAAAAAATTTAAATTAAAAGGATCCTTGAAAAAAAACACCACCTTTATACACCCGGATGTAATATCTCTATTTTGACAGTTTGCTAAAAACTAAATATTCTAAGAAATTCAGCATCGAAAATCTTGAAGTGATACCCTCGACACCCTTCAGAACAGTTTATTTTGATGTCTACAGTCAACTCTAAATTTTGGGAAATAAACACCCCCCGTTACACCCCCCGTTAATGATTTTGAAAAGCTATCATTGATTTATGAATATCAACTGAAAGCTAGTTTTACAAGCTGGAGCCTTTTAGTTATCATTTAATACCTCTAAATCAATGGTGGCTTTTCTAAATCATTAGCTCATGGAAGTTCACAAGAGAAACACGTGAATGTACCACAACTGTACGTTCTGAAATTCGTTATCTACGTACTAAATAACCTTAAAACCAATATAGGGTAAAAGTATAAAATATTTAATAACTGTTGATGCTATTTTTTTAAGTCGATTTTTTAGGTCGAATTCTGGCGATTAAAAAATGATTGTAGCAAAAAAAGACATCATTTCCAGAAAGAGCACCCAAAAATTTGTATTTTTATACAAAAAAAGTGTTTGAAAGAGGTGTTGGTGTATTAAGATTATTGATTAAAGATTGGCCGAAACTGAATTTTATCCTCACAAAAAAATTCGATTCTTATCTTTTAACTACAGTCAAATTACACTTTTAAACTTTTGCCACTATTGCATTTAAATCGTGAGAGAAATCAAGATCAAAATATCTTTTTAAATTAAAATCAATTCCAATGTTGTCACCTTTCATTTTAATAACTGCTAAATGGTATGAAAAATGTAGTGTTACAATTGTGATTCGAAATGGATCATAAAAATGCTCGAAATAAATGAAGATAAAATAAAGTTTGTTTTGTCATTTTATAGTTTTATTTTAAAGGTTGCCACGAATAATGACATCAAAATCCAAAATTTAACTAAAATCTAAATTTTCATTCATTTTTTTTATAAAAAATTTGAAAAAAAAATTAGTCGAAAAGTATCTCCAAATAAGAGCATAAAATGTAATTTTTTTTTCTCATTAATTTTTATTACTACCCTAAGATAAAATTTTATTTTAAAAGGGCTAAAGTTACATTCAAAATTACTCTTACATCTGACCCTAAACTCTCATACAAAGTGTAATTAAACATTTTTAATCTAATTTCCAAGCTAATCGTTCTTAAAATTTTAGGCTCAGTGTTCCCGAATCAACGCCATTCACTGCTGTTCTCAAATTTGCAGCTGAAGAGGTAATAAAAACAGCCTCATTTAATAATATTTTTAAATTTCTAAATTATTTTTGAAGTTTAAAGTTCCAGCTGCAACTAGCGCTATTATAACAAACGATGGTATTGGCATCAACCCTCAACAAACAGCTGGAAATGTTTTTTTAAAGCATGGATCAGAGTTAAGATTGATACCTAGAGATAGAGTTGGATGTCAATAAGAAACTTAAGAATGAAATTTTAATCTAAATATTGTTGGTTTTATGTTCTTTTAGTGTTTTATTCAAATAAAATTTTCTTTAAAACATTCCATCATAAAAAATTTATTTTCTTATTAACAATGGTTTATTTTGAATTGCTCCCACATTTTGTTTATCAAGTCCGAAACGACAATCGCATTTGAATTATGCTCAATTAAGCGTAACACAAATACACCATCGTTGCCAACATAATATTCAGTGAATAATTTGATTAAAATTTTGTCACGTTTTGTTATACCCTTTCCGCTTATTTGGACTCGTGTCTTTATAAAATTATATCTATAATTAGCCCCAAAAACTAAAATTCGTTTTATCCACATTAATAAATCGAAAAATACAAACGGTATAATTATAAAAAACACCCATAACCAAATAAATGCATAAATTCTTTCATTAAATAGATTAAATGACAAGACACATTGTACAGTGTATAAATGATCCGAACCTAGTTCTCTCGTATGAACATCACATATTGTTATCCTAGGAAATATTTTTGAGTCCGAAGCATTTGTTACATCCCCTTCACCATTTAAAATCGAATTTATTATTTGTTTGCCATAAAAGGTGTCTTGATTTTTACTTAAAAATGCATTCATCATGAAAATCTGTATAATGCCGTTAATTAAATAAAGTAGTTTAATGAAAATATAGGCCATTGTTAGTAACGACTTGGAACATTTTCGCATAATAAATCTTGGAGAAAACGAGTCTATGACTTCATGATAGTCATTTATATTGCTATTCAACTGTAATTCTTGAATAATTTGTCGTACTTTATCAGATATTTCTTTTTTGTCTTTTGCTCGTAGTTCGTGTTCATTTGTCAAATTAGAACTTAAATATTTAAGAATATTTTCTTGATTACTGCTTGCTGCATCGTGCTTTATTGCAGCATCTACCATATTAAATAAATCATAATCTAATATTTTGCTTGAAATAAATGTCCACAAAATCCTTGGCAAATAAAATAAAAATGCTTGAATTAATAGAAAAAAATAGACCCATTGATAATAATGTAAGAGACTTTCGTGTCTTGCTTCAACACTGAATGTATTTAAATCATAATGTTGATTGACATAATAAGTACCTTTTATCCAACAGTATTTGTTCATAAATTTTTCATAACGTCTTAGTTCAGCAGGTATCCAGCAATTGATTGGTGATGAGTAAAATCGTTTAAATGTTGCCAAAATAACAAAAATGATGAGAATTTTGGTCGTGTGTCGATGTGACAATCGATCAGAGAAAAAATCATTATCGTTTAAATTTCGTTTGTAGGCAAATTGAAATTTTTTAGCTGCTACAAATATATCCATTTTTTTTCTCGTTTATTTTGTTTTTTTAAAAGCTTAAAATTTTTGTTTTTAGGTTATTTAAAAAATATATATTTATTATCACAACACAAGAAACATAAAATAGGCCTAATAATGTAATTACTTAAAAATTAGATTAAATGACCAACTTAAATACGAAAATCATGAAAATCTAAAATACATTTTTTTTAAACGATTAATAATCTAGAAATATCACAAAATTAGTTAAATATTAAATGAAATAAAAAAGCGAATTAAATTAACCATAAGAAGCTCAAAATCAAAATACTAAATCACTTTTTTGAATCACTTGAATTTCAAAAAGCCTTTCAGAAATTTTACATCTGAAGCTTCGCATAAAATCTTTAATTCTATGATTATCAAGAGATCGATTTCGAAGATTATTTTCGAATCATTTTGACAGCGAATCACAAATCAATGGTCTATCTTTTTAGATGATACCCAAGCTTTCTTAAACTAGCTTTCAGGATTTTTTTAAACGCATTTAATTTATTTTCCACTAATAATAATAAAATAGAAGTGTATTTTTTATTTCTTACAACTAAAACTGCATAAAAATATCATAATTTTTTAAAAATTTATTCTTATAATAAAATAAAATACAATAGCTGAATGCGATAAAATAGTAAATGTAACCTATATATTTGTTATGTTTTAATTTTAAACCAAGTACTAAACTACTATTTTGTATAGGTTTAAGCGAGAATCACCTTTATTTTTTACAGGTTCAATTATGAAATTTTTTTAAAAAAATCAAGGTGAATATTTAAGGTTTTTGTGAATTTAAAATTGAAAGTTAAATTTTTTTTGGAATCGGTAAAATGCTTCTACAAATTTACATTTTTTTCAAATTAAAATTTTAATGCATATGTTTTAAAGCTTCATCATCATCATCATCATCATTCGGGCGTTCTTACGAGATCCGATAACTCAACTTTCGTAGTTCAACGCGACCACTCGTAGATTATCATCGATTTCGTTTTATCTACGATTATAATGAGACCGACTTCTTTTGCGCCTCTTGATGTTTCGTTGAGTTGATTTTGAGCCCCATTGAAGCATTCTTCAAGAAGTGCTATGTCATCAGCCTAGTCCAAATCGTTTAGTTTCTTTTGTGGGTGTCTTTGAGACTTTCTTAGATGAGTGAACAATCCAAAGTCTCCTTCTGATTTTCTCATTACATAGTCTAGAAAAATTATGAATAGTAATGGTGCCAAGACATCTCCTTTGAAAACTTCTCCTGCTATTTTAAATTCTTCTGATAGTAATCCATTTACAAAGACTCGGCTTTTAGAGTCCTCATAGAGTACTTCGTTTGCTTTAACTTTCTTTTCTGGGATACCATTGTGTCTCAGTATTGCAAAAATCATCTTTCTCGAAATAGAGTCGAATGCTTTCTTGAAGTCGATGAATGTTATAAATAGTGGGAGCTGTTTAGCTGTAGCTCCTTCCATTAGGAATGTGAATCTGTTGTGTGCAGCTTCTTCCCTTGCGGTAACCGGCTAGATTCCGTCTTAGCACTTCATCGACCACTGGAATGATTCGGTTAAAAATTATGTTGTTGTTAAGCTGCGATTAACATTAGTGTTATTTCGCTATAGTTTGTGATAGTTAGACGTTTAATAGTTTTTTGAAGTGTCCAATCTTTTAGCGGATCGTCGCTTGATCGCGGAATTTTGCCATTAAAGCAGCGTACTTTGGCAACTTTTGCGTCCTATGGTCACAGGAATTTACAACATTTTACATATATTCTGGTATTTTCACAATTTTTTAGTCTTTTTTAAGTATCTTTTTTAATTTTACATAAATTAGCTAAGGTGAAAAGGAGTATATTTACCTTTTTTTAGGTAAAATACGGTAAATATACGTAAAATGCTGTAAAAACCTAAACGGCCGATTGAAATTCTGAATTTTTTCTAATAGATTTATTATAGCAAGTCGAATCATAAGTCAAGGTAAAAAATCAATCTACTGAAATAATCGAAGCTCTCAAGATCATGATTCAAAAAAGCAACTTGTTCTAAACTGACTTGGGGTCTGAGACAGAAACTTTGGATCAGAAAAATATACATTGCTAATTTCATCTATTGGTTTACTTGGTTGTTTGATTTGCAAGATTAAATAAGACTCAGCTTTATCTCTTTACCGTATTACCTTGCTACGAAGTGCATGCACTTAAAATCAAAAACCAAAATTTAGCCCATGCATAAGCTCCCATCACTTCCATGTTATAGTGGACTTAAAAATAAGTCCGTGGTATATTTTTTAGTTTTTAAGTTTTAACGCAGCGTTTATTTTCAAATTTAAATACGGGCTAAAAACCGAAAAAAATTCAATTTTTTTTGCTTTTTTAGTAAAAATTCTTTGAATTAAAAATTTTAATTTTTTGAATTTTTTAATTTTTTGATCATTTCACAATTAACTCCGGCATTCAGGGCCGGCGCCAGACCAAAATTTTAGGGGGTGCTAAAATCCGAGTCTGGTCTAAATGACCCCACCCCTGACGACTAATACAGACAGCCTAAAATTTGAGATCGAACGAAGGTTAAGACAGTCATAAAGCATATTATTTGATCCAAAATTCAGCATCAGTTTAATAAAGAATGGTATTTTTTTTTAAGTGTAAGAAGGGTTATTGCTAAGACACGGACGACCTTTTTCTTACGCAGTTAATATTAGCCTACTGTCTGTCACCGAAAATAAGAAAAAGTATTCAATTGTTTATAAGCTTTTTTACGATTTTCAAAAGTTTTAAAAAAAAGACATCTATTTAGCAAGAAAGAGCACTAAATAGGCCACTCGAAAATCGGTATCCGTTAACCACTGGGCTTTTGGTTCTGCGGCAAAGTGGTGGTCCGTTGAAATTTTTTTAGTGATTTTATCCTTTTTGTGCGACTGCAGTGCGAACTAAAGTGCTTAGCTCTAGTTACAGCAGGATTGAGCATAAAAAGTTGTATCAGAAAATGTGTGCCCTAACCGGAAGAATCTTTTTCTGGCAAAAAATGATGGCTCATCGGTATTTTAAAAATTTCAGGTCTGTTGTTGCTTTTTAGAGTCTTTAGCCCGAATCGAATTTCCTCGAGTTTAGCTTTTAATTTTACAAGAAAGGAAATTAAATTTTCGTTCAGAAAATCGATGTTCGGAAACTGACGGACCTTTAGGTAGGCGGAAAAGTGGTGATCCGTTAGTTTTTTTATGTTTTTTCTTTATTTGAGCGAGTCTGTAGCCCGAACCAAAGATTCCAGAGTTTAGCCACCTTTTCCAAAAGAAAGAGCACAAAAAGTTGAAACAGTTTATCAGTCTTCGAAAGCTAGTCGACCGTTTATTCAAAAGAAAAGTGGTGGTCCGTAGGGATGTCAGTTTTACTATAACAGCGAGTATCAAGTAAAATAAATTATACTTAAATTACTTTTTGCTATTTGGAGGAAAAAACATATAAAAATAGTTTTTTGTTGAGAAAGATTGTCTAACGCTTTTTTGAGCCAAAGTATCGAAAGAATTTTTCCGATACTTTTTTTACTTGTTGATATTTTGTTTCTGGAAGCCTTATTTTGGTTCAAAATGCAAAAATTCGAAAGAAAATATGGATTTTAGCAAAAGTATTTTTAGTATTTTTTCCGATACCTAATACTGGTATAAGTAAATTGAACAAATACTTTCGATACTTCTGATACTTTTCAAGTATTTAAAAAATAAGTTAAATTTTGATTTTCTTAGTTTGGAAAGGTACAAAAGGTAAAAAAGACCAGATATAATGAAAAAATGTTATAAAATTCGATATTCCTGTGACTTAAAAGTTAATACTAACGATAAAATTACATTTTTAATTTTGTAAGATACCCGTAAAGAGTGACAGATATCTTTAAAAAGATTTCTAAGGTAAAAATTACGAATGACCAGGGCACATAGTACATATATCAGTAACCAGCTAGTGTAAGGTTTTTTGATTAAAAATTTTAAAACTATTTTCAGATCAGAACAATAATTATTTTATTTTTACTGAGATATTCGCTTTAGTTTAACTTTTACTAAATTTTAATTGTTAGAACTCCAAAGAAGTAAGTCCATTTTTAGAGTATGGGTATCTTCCTTCCATGATAATTTTTTGTTTTTTCATTATATCCGGTCTTTTTTACCTTTTGTACCTTTCCAAACTAAGAAAATCAAAATTTAACTTATTTTTTAAATACTTGAAAAGTATCAGAAGTATCGAAAGTATTTGTTCAATTTACTTATACCAGTATTAGGTATCGGAAAAAATACTAAAAATACTTTTGCTAAAATCCATATTTTCTTTCGAATTTTTGCATTTTGAACCAAAATAAGGCTTCCAGAAACAAAATATCAACAAGTAAAAAAAGTATCGGAAAAATACTTTCGATACTTTGGCTAAAAATAATCGAAGTGTAATTTATTTTCAAAAAAATCGATTTTATCAATAAATAAATGTCGATTATCAAAAGTATAAAAAGTATCATTTTTTTTACTTTACTTTAGTTGTATCAAATGGGTAAAGTAAAACTGACATCCCTAGTGGTCCGTGTTTTAGCAATAACCGTAAGAAGCAGTGGATAACGTTTTCATTTTTTTCCATACACAAGGCTGATAGGACGGGGGTTTGGGGTAGGAAAAACCTGATTATTATTTATTTTTTGCATGATTATCATTAAGAAAAATTACTTTTGATAAAAATTCGGAGGAAGGTGGCGGATTTTTTGAAATTATATAAATTTTCGATAATTTAAAGTCAATAACTTTGAAAAAAGGATGGTCTTGTGAAAATTTAGAAGAGATATCAAGAAATTTTTTAAAAAAAGCTTCTTACAATCAATACAATCCCTAGTTTTCTGGGTCCTACTAAAAAGATGACCCCCATTTTTCGTGAAATTTTTGACCCCCTAAAAAAAACGGAAAATAAATGTTTTTTTCAAAATCTAAACATACCAGCCGATACAAAACTTCAAGAGCTTTCTAGATATCATGTTGGTTTTTGAATAAAATAAATTTTTACCCCTTAAATTTCAATTTTTCGATTTTTTGGAACTTTGACCCCCTGATGACCCCCAAATTTTAGCGATTGACCCCCGACTGACCCCTGACTTTATGATAGAAGAAACGTGGAGCTGTCTAAAAAAATAGGTCTCGACCTCCCAGCTCTTTTAGTTTTCGAGATATTTTGGTTTGAAAAAAAAGTGGCTTCAAAGCGGCCAAATTTCTAAAAGCCATGGTGAACAGAATATTCAAAATCTGACTTCATATTCATGTTTCCCATGCTGAGAAACATAGAATTAGTAAAAAAAACAGAAGTCTAAAAGGTTGAAAATTTTGTCAGAGAGGGGGTCCTTGTTAGCTAGCCCTCTTATTGGCTGACTTAACTGAATCGTTAGTTTCAATCACTAAATTTATTCGAATCAAATCATATGATATATATTCTTGTAGAGAATTTTCAGCTCTACAAGCTTAAGAATAAGAAAAAATATAATAATCTAAATTTGATTATTAAAATTAAAAAAATAACTCAATAATTGAACGATTTTCTTTAATAGCTTCATTTAGTAAATTATGTAAAGTTTAAATGAGCTTAGATTAAAACCCTTTACCAGTTTTAAGTCATTCAGTAGCAATAACAACTAATTTTTTTTTAAAATTTATCTATACAAATATTATAAAACTTTTATTCTACTGTGTCAATTATTGAATTATTTTTTTAATTTTAATAATCAAATTTAGATTATTATATTTTTTCTTATTCTTAAGCTTGTAGAGCTGAAAATTCTCTACAAGAATATATATCATATGATTTGATTCGAATAAATTTAGTGCGGCATTTATAACCAAAAACCAAAAAAAAGATAAAAAATTTTAAAAAATGTCTCCGATTTCGATTTTTAGCCCGTATTTAAATATGGGAGTGATGGGAGCTTATGCATGGGCTAAATTTTGGTTTTTGATTTTAAGTGCATGCACTTCGTAGCAAGGTAATACGGTAGCAAGACAACTTAAAAGAAAAAGTCTTTAAGAATCTTGAGAATTAAATGAAATCGAAGGCCTTTGCAGTCGTTGAAACTCATTCAATGATTTTCAAAAAAAATAAACTTAAAAGTTTTAAGTTGATTTTTTTATTTATTTTAAATCAATAGCCAAGAAAAAATAATTGTCAATTTATTTGAAATAATTTTTATTTAATACTAAAACTAAAACCATTCAATTTATATTTTATTCGCTTCACTTTCTTTCAAAAATGATTGATCCGATTGTTTTTGCCATAGAGTATGATAAAGACTCGAGGGTTCCGATATCAATTTTTTGTGAGATCCTCTTTCTACAACTTTACCTTTTTCTAAAACAAATATTTCATCTGCATCAATTACTGTAATTAAACGATGTGCGATACAAATCGATGTGCGTCCGTGAATCAATTTTCTTAACGATTTCATTATTGTTTGTTCGGTAATTGAATCCAAACTGGAAGTAGCCTCATCGTATACAAAAATGTAAGGATTCTTCAACATTGTTCTTGCGATGGCTACTCTTTGCTTTTCACCACCACTTAATTTTAGACCTCTTTCACCAACTATTGTATTATACTGTTTAGGCATTTTACTTATTGTGTTATGTAAATCCGACATCTTAGCAACATCGTAAACATCTTCTATACTTGCTCTCATATTCCCGTAATGTATGTTGTAAAGAATGGTATCGTTAAATAAAACAGTATCTTGTGGAACAATTCCTATTGTTTGACGAAGACTATTTAATGAAACATTTTTTATATCTTGATTATTAATCAAAATTCGTCCCTCTATTGGATCATAAAATCTGTAAAGAAGACGAACAATAGTAGATTTTCCAGATCCACTTCCTCCGACGATTGCGATTTTTTTGCCCGACGGAACCTCAAAACTTAACTCCGAGAACAAATCGGCTCCTTCGGTATATTTGAAACGAACTTTATCAAAAATAATAGCTGATGTCGTAGGGGAAATTATAAGATTAGGTGCATTTGGCTTTTCTTGTATGCTTGTTTGAACTGCTGTTAAATCAAACATATTTTGCATATCAATAATTGATTGACGCACTTCACGGTAGACGGTCCCTAAAAAATTTAAAGGCAAAGATAATTGAAATAGAAGACCATTGCACATAACCAAATCACCAACAGTCATTTCGCCTCCCATTACACCGTAACTAGCTAATAACATAATTGCTGTTAGACCAGTGCTGAATATTGCGTTTTGTCCAAAATTCAAAAATGCTAAACTCGTTGATGTTTTTATGGCTGATGCTTCGTACTTTTTTAGCGATTCTTGGTATCGCTTTACCTCGTAATCGTCATTGTTAAAATACTTAACAGTCTCGAAATTAATTAACGAATCAATTGCCTTGTTACCTGCTTCATTTTCGGCTTTATTCATATCAACTCGAAATTTAGTCCGCCATTGAGTTGTTAAAAATGTGAATGTTGTATAGCCAGCAATACATCCTACACTTACTAGTGCGTAATTGAGGCCAAATTTAGCGTATAAAATACCACTTACCATGGCAACTTCTAGAATAGTTGGAGCTATGTTGAATAAAAGAGCAGACAAGACAAAACTTATGCCTCTAGTACCACGATCAATTGCTTTTGATAAAGCTCCTGTTTGACGATTTAAATGGAAATTTAAGTCTAATTTATGTAAATGTCGAAACACTTGAGTTGCTAATTGAGTCACTGAACTTTGAGCAACAGTTGCAAAAATAGCACTTCTAAGCTCACCGAATAAGGATGCTCCTGCTCGAGCAGCACCATATCCGATAACTAAAGCAATTGCAGTTATGACTATTTTATCTGCTGTCGAATCGCCAAAGTCTTTAATTTTACCATTTTTATTCAAAAAGTCAACAATTTCTTTAAACAAAAATGGAACTGCAACGTTTAATAACTTTGATCCAATTAACAAGGCTACAGCAATAACAACTCTTATTTTTATTCCTGGTTTATCTTTTGGCCAGATAAATCGAGCTAATTTTTGTATTATTTCTTTAGTTGTCATTTTTGGCTTTGAATTCGATGAAGAATTTCCTTGCCATCTTAAAAAGTTTTTGCTTATGTTCAATGCTAGATTTTGTCGATTTAACAAAACTGAATTGAATTTATTTTTATTTGGTCTAAAAAGTTTTGCTTGTTGGACGAATGTACGATTTAAACAAGGTTGTTTTGTTAAATTCAATAATAACTTATGGGTCAAAAATGTTTTGCTACCTGCAACAGATAGAAGCATCATTTTAAATCTAAAACTTGAAGACAATAGAATATCTTGTGACTTTTATTTTTAAAGAAAATTTAAATTAAAAACGATAAACTACTTTGTTAAGAGTAATATCGCTATTTTATTTTATTGAGCTTAATTAGAAATTTGGCAGCGATTTAAATAAAGATGGAATAAGTATAATTTATTTTATAACTTTTACAAAGTTTGTTTTTTCTAAAAATTTAATGTTTCATGGTTATTAAATATTTTGGCAAAGGTATATTTTGTGAACCTATTTTTTGGCCAGTATACGCGTATACATACCGTATGTATACGAGTATACATAAATATGTATACGCGTATACAAATATGTATTACGAATACATAATATGTATACGACCAAGGTATTCGTATACATATTTATATGATTATGTATACGAGTATACTTAAATATGTATACGCGTATACATTCGTATACAAATTTTTTTTACGTCTTTTTAAGAATACTTTGTATGTATATTCGTATACATATGATATGTATACGCGTATACATAAAATGTATTCGCCAATTTTTTTTTCACATGTATACTCGTATACATAATCATATAAATATGTATACGAATACCTTGGTCGTATACATATTTGTATACGCGTATACATATTTATGTATACTCGTATACATACGGTATGTATACGCGTATACTGGCCAAAAAATAGGTTCACAAAATATACCTATGCCCTATGCTGAACCTCATTTTCAAAAATATCTTTGCCCCCTGAAAAATCGAAGTTTTCTATATGCTGCCCACTCGTCTGACACGATCTCGGATCCAGTTTTACAATGGTTTTTAATCATTGGAATTAGCGTTGCAGAGTCTCGTTTATCGACAACAAACATTCTCAACTCTTTTATCTGCTTTTCGTTGTTATTTGATGTTTTTTGGTTTGAAACGATGCGTTTCTTTTGGTTTTTTATCACCATTTAAAATACGACCCCGGTTGTATTTGCGACGACCCTGAAAAAGAGATTCGTCAATTTGGATCGTGTAACCGTCTCCCCCAATAGGTGGAGCATCGGACATTGTTTGATAGAGAATTTCTCTTATCTTTTTGAACCAGCCTATTACAGTCTTTTTCGAGAGACCAGTTTGATAGGCGGTATATTTAGCCGTGTGATCGTACGACCAATACCAAATTATTTCAATTACTCGCTGTATTGAAATTTTAGACGTTGAGTTAAGTTTAAATATCTCGCTCCGAGCTGAGTAGAAACGTCTACAACCGGTGTTTCGACATCTCCAGATGATTCTGTCTTTTACAAATTCTAGTCGATGTTTGTTGTTAATATTTTTACAAGACATGTTGCTACACTGAACATGTTCTTGTACCAATCCGAATCTAGTATACATGCTTTATGTATACGAGTATACATGTGAAAAAAAAATTGGCGAATACATTTTATGTATACGCGTATACATATCATATGTATACGAATATACATACAAAGTATTCTTAAAAAGACGTAAAAAAAATTTGTATACGAATGTATACGCGTATACATATTTAAGTATACTCGTATACATAATCATATAAATATGTATACGAATACCTTGGTCGTATACATATTATGTATTCGTAATACATATTTGTATACGCGTATACATATTTATGTATACTCGTATACATACGGTATGTATACGCGTATACTGGCCAAAAAATAGGTTCACAAAATATACCTATGCCAAGTATTTTTTTATGATACAAATTCTTAAATTACATTTAAATAAAAAAAAAAAGAATTTTAACAAAATTTTTCAGCATCTTGAATAAAATAAAATGTAAGAAGTTGGCGATTTTAGAGCTGATAGACTTGTAACTTCTTTTACTTCTGAATCATCGTATTTGAACCAACGATCAAGCTCAAAATTTCGACACATTGAAGTATAATGACCGCCGTCCATAGTCCCACTATGATTTGAAATGCCATATAACTTATAATTATTGGTTACGTTTGGTCTTTTAGGACCTGATAAATATTTATTTAAATTTAGATTCTCTATTGGATATTCGACATTTGACGTAATTTTATCTCTCCAAACACCTTCATATTTGAAACGTTTCAAGTGAATTATCAAAAGTGGTGGAAGTTTCCAAATATCAATTTTTTTAGTTGCATCTCTGTACTCCTTACAATTTGGACATTTCCATTTCGATTCTCCACTCATATTTTCTAGTCTCAAAAAAAGTTCCAAACAATCCTTTTTTTGTTACACATCATAAGTAAAAATATTTGAAAAAATAATTATGAAATTAAGTTACATAAACATTGCATTTTGACGTAAATATTGGCAAAGTTAAATACATAAATGCATCAAATTTAATTGATTTCTTGTCACAATGAGTACACGTCACTGTTGATTTAAATTGACCCTTGAAAGATAAAAAATAAATATTCAAACAATTTTTTCTTTTTTATTTGAAATGAGCTTACTTGAAAAAGGTCAACAATTATTGAATTATTCACTAATATATGTGTCCTCCATGATAAATTAGCTAAATCATTATCTGAAAGTTTTTCATTCTCATTATCTTTATCAGTTAACTTAGGTCTTTGTTTAACTCTATTCAAGTCTTCATGAAGACCATCGAGTAAAAATAATAGAAACTCTTGGGCATCTTGTTGTTCGTTTGACACAAATTGTTGATTAAATTCTCCAACAAGGTATCTAAATCGTCTTGGAGCTATAACTCGACAATGCCCGCCCCAAATAGAATGTACTATAACAGAAAATTCATCAGCAATCTCTCCTTTAAAGCCCAAATCATTTTTTCTATTCAAATCACTTTTATATTTGCCTTCTAAAAAGTATTTGACTAACATTTCAGTATTACTTAAACACTGTATTATTGAATTCATAAAACATGTATTTCCTAAATTTCGAATACCGGTAAGTCCTGGATGAGTTTTTGAATAAACTGGCTGTAATTCTTCAATTCGAGATTGCATAAAATTTTCAGACATTGGTTTATTTGTTCGATTAATGACTGGTTTCACATCAGACGTTAGCTTCGCAGACTTCATGTATATTTCTTTGTTTTCTTTGTCTTCATCCAGGGATATATCTTCTATATTTGCGATATTTGGTGATGAAAAAGTTCGTTTCAAGCCTGGTGATGACTTAGGCTCAGGTTTAGCTTTGGGAGGTTTAATCGATTGTGGCTTTGAATTTGAAATTGAATTTGACTGATATGAAAATAAACCAGTTTCATGATTTAATACTTTATTGGCGCCTTCTTTCATAAACGGTGTGTGAATAACTCTTGCTCGAGACGGTGCATAAATTGTTTTAAATATTATATCATTAAGTGGATTACCAGAATTTTCAATCTGATTAAAATCAGGCTTTTCAACACGACTGAGAGTATTAATTGGTAAAAATTGTTTTAATGTTGGCGCACTTACATCGGGTTCATCAATTTTTTTTGTCTCCGTTTCTAAACGATTAATTATTGGTATCGTTACAATATTCTTTTGAATGGGTTCAATTTTCGCATCAGGCTCATTTTTAATAAATGGTTTACTCGATCTGTCTATTATTGGCTTTAAAATTAAATTTTGTTCTTTCTGAATTTCGGGTTCAATTTGGATTTTCGTTGGCACCACTTCGAATTTCGGAAGATTTTCAATCGGCTTTTGAGGTGGTGCCGTTATTTCAGGATATTCAAAATTAAATTTATTCTTAATTGAATCTTTTTGAACATCTTGAATTATTTTACTTGAATCTATTTTAATATTAATACTTGTTGATTTATAAGCTGGATAATAAACTAACCACTGAGACCATCCACCGTCCAAGATAATTGGTTCATTTTTTACTTTTTCAGTATCGAATTCATAAATAGCTCTTTTAAGTATTAACAACTTTGAATCGGGTTTTAATTTTTGAAAATTTGAATTTTTGTCGAATAAAATTATGTAATCAAAATCATTTCGCTCAGAGAATACTTTGGCAGCGAAAGGGTCTTTTTTAGCCAGAGCATCGTACATATTCCATGAAGTTGTTTCGATTAAATTTTCAGAAATATTTAAATAAAAAAATAATTGCTTCTGTTTTAATTCATCTGTTAATAACAAATCCAAGTTCATATGACTTGTCATAAACTCTTGTTCATTTCGAATATCAATAACAAGGATTTTATACAAATTTTTTCGAATTAAATCAGTCAATTCACAAGGATTTATAAAATTTTTAAATAGAAATCCGTTTGTTACTTCCGTTTTTTTGTTTTGTGATTCGACACTTTTATCATTTGTTTGAATGCTTTCTTTTTCTTGTTTTAATTTTTCCCTTTCTTCGTATCTATTTTTGATATCGACTTTTAGCTTTTCTAATACGCCCATTGATTTAATGAGTTTATCTTTGGAAATAAAATTTTCTACAAAAGATTTGTCCTGTTTGTAAAGTTTAGAGTCTTTCAATTTAACGAATCCTTCAAAAAAACGCAACAAAATAATGTAAGCTTTTTCATCGTCGTTCGAATCAAGACATTTAATTCCTTCGTCGTATAATTTTAATAGTGAATTACAAATGGCTGGTTTATTAAAATCGAGAGTTGAAAAATCGTAGTTTGATTTTTTATGAAATTCGTCATAGCTTGAGTATGTTAATTCTTTTTTTTTGTTTGGCAATGCCATTTGCTTGAAATCAAGTCAAATCTCTTAAAAAATTTTAAAATTTTTGATAAAATTTCAGAAAATATAATAATAACATCTACAATAAAAAATTCATTTTATTCTTTATTTTTAAAATTTTTTGGATATTCACAGTGTAAATCTTGAAAAATATTACAAATTATTATAATTTTAGAATAAATTATGATTAATTTCAATGTTGGTGTTATGTTTTTCATTGCTCATTTTGAGTTTTGTCTTAATTTATTTATTTGCTAAATTGGGGCACCAAAGATAACAGTCATTTTAATTTAAAAAAATCCAAATTAACGATTTAAAAGGAATTGTTGTTAGTATTCGGAGGGAATCTTTTGACGCATGAAAATGACAACGAATTGAGCATAAAGCTATGTTTTATTAGCATTTGAAATATTTCCTTTTTAAAAAATGTCAAGTTTTTACTGAATATTCAAGAACCACTTTGTTTTTGATAGAAAAGGGAGATAATATGTATCTATCAAAGCCTAAGACTTCATAGATTTCAAGTGTATTCATTTAAAAAGGCGGACCGACAGATGATGAAACCACGAAAATAAATATAATCGGATGAGGTTCATTTAACAAATTTTATTTTGGATTTGAGCGGATGAAAGTGAATCAATACAGTCTACTCGCTTTTATCCGAACTTTTTCGCAGACATAAAATTGAATTCGAATAAAACGGATAAACTTGGATAAACGTGGTTCGGATTAAAGCAAGTAAAAGAGACAAAAATAGATTTATAGTTAAGAATTGTAGATAATAATGAAAACTACGTTTAGAAATTTACAATTGCCTTTAAACATAGTCTAAAGATGCCGAAACTTTTCTAGGAAACTAAAGTGTATGACTTGGTGAACCTTAGATTGGATAAGTGTGTATCGAGATTCGAATTTTCTTTTTGATGATTCGTGGTGTGGCTTCATGCTCATTCATATATCAAGTTAAAGATAACCATAATCGACATTTTTGGCTTAAACACATGTAAAGGAAGTTTTTTTAACGCTTGAATTTAAATATCTCTCTCCTGGTCAAAATTACCGTAAATATTTGTTTTTTAACGCTACACTACACTACTATCGACCCTATATTAAAGTGTGTTCGATTTGGAGTGCCTGATTTGATGTGTTTTTCTTAATTTTAATTTTAGTGGTTAATCAATTTCTTAAAAATAGATACCGTAAACTCTTGCCCACTTCTCTAAGAACAAAGGCAAAATTGAGGTTTGTTCTATATGGAACTAATACCATCGATACCATTTTATAACAATTTTTTTAATTTTTTTAGAATTAACCTCAACACATGACTTAAGACTAAAGTTCGAAAGGATGCTTGCGAGTTAGAATAAAAACAAAAATATAAAATTTAATTAATTAATTTTTATTCAATTTCGAAATTAGTTCCACAATTTTTTGAATTTATTCCAGAAAAAATACAAAAAATTAAGCGAAAATTCGATCTTACTCTTAGTCTTAAGTCAGGAGTTGAGGTTAATTCTAAACAAATTAAAAAAATTGTTATAACATGGTTTCGATGGTAGAACAAACCTCAATTTTGCCTTTGTTCTTAGAGAAGTGGGCAAGAGTTTACGGTAAATATCTTTCATTTTTTTGATTATTTTTATTATTTTTTTTGATATGATGCATTGTAAAAACTTGAAAAAATATTTTAAAGACAGGCACTCCAAATCGAAGACACTTTAACATAGGATCGATGGTAAAAGGTGCCTGCTCTATTAGTCTATTTTAGATTTTTAGTGCAGCGTTAAAAAATAAATATTTACAGTATGTTAATTTCTTTAAAATAATGGACATTTGATTTTCTTAAACTAAAAAATTTGTTATTTCTAAAAGTAGTAAATTAATTTTATTTAAACCGAAGAAGAAAAAAAAGAGTAAAATTTAAAAAAAATTATTTTTTCAATTTTTTGATTTTTTTTTGAGAAAAAAAAAGTTTTTTTCTTTCTTTTTGATGAAGGACAAAATGCTTGACAAAAATTGAAAAAATATAGCTTTTTGACAAAAAAAAATTAATAAATACTTTTTGTTTTTTTGTTCAGTCAAATGATTTACAGAATCGTTTTTTTTTAGTTTTTTTTTTTAAATAACATTTTATGGTATAACTTGTACTTTAATTAACCCAATCACCCTTTTGTTATATTCCAGAGTTAATTTTCTTCGGAAAATTCAGGCAAAACGACTTTTAATTTTGTACACTTTTATTTATATAAAAAAAAACAATCAATTTAATTGATTAAGTCCTATGAGGGTGCTTAAGGGTCAGGCCAGGTCAGTTCTTTAATCAGACTTACCAAGAGCGGTTCTTAGTTATTGTGTGTTGTTTGTGTGTTTGTTGTATAAAAAATAAATTTAAATACAAAATTCTAATGTAATAAAAAAAAAAAAAAAAGATCGAGAACAAAAAAGAAAATAATTGAATTTTCATTCGAGAGAGTTTTTTTTTCATGCTTGTTTAGACATATATTTTAACAATAGCATCGGCGCCACCACTAGCTATAAACGGTTTATTCGGATGGAATGCTACACAGTTTATTGATTCATCGTATTTTTTACGATGGGAAGTCATTTCTTGGATACAATTTTTGTTTTCCAGATTCCATAGACGTATAGAACAGTCGTGACCTTAATAATTGCAGAAAATTTATTTGGCCAAATTAGTTGATAGTTTTAACTTACTTGAAGATAAGAGATAATTGCACGTTGGATCGATTGCAATATCTGTACAAGCGTCTTGATGGGCAACCATTTGATAGACCACTTTACCTGAGTTAATGTCAAAAAAGCGTATTTTTTTGTCTTCATGTGCACTTAAAATAAGAGATGAACTCATAGTTGCCGTGCTTGGGTAGCTTATGACTTTGTAACAATGCGTATCTTAAGAAAAGAACTTTTTAAAAAAATCAACTAAATTAATAGATTTAAAAAAAAACCAACTAATTGTTGAGTCGAAATAGTCGAATCGGGTTATAACTTTTGAAGTTTCCATATCGTACAAATTGAGATGTGTTGAACCAAAACTAGTAATAATTCTCGATTTTTCATTGTTTATGAAATCAACACTAGTTGGGACACCTTCTGTTTTATCTTGATTTAGACAACCAACAGAACATGATGATGCCTCATTGAGCTCGTCTATGCTAAAAGGATTCCATATTCTGATAGTACTATCGGCCGAAACAGTTACTAATGTATTATCAACCAAAGACATGTTCCAGACAGCGTCTGTATGACCTTTTAGACATTTAACAAAAACACTCGGGGCTAAAATTAAAAAAAAAATAAAAATCCATTAACATTATAATTTAATTCTAAAATTACAATAAGGATCGTATTGATCAGTTGTATCATGATTTGGCATATTCCAAATAATTATTTTTGAATCAAGACCGGAACTAATAACATAATCACCACTCGGACTTACTAACAAAGATAAAACAGAACCTGTATGCTTACGAAACGTGTATATAGGTTCGATATCAGTGTTTGAATTTCTTAATGAGATTATTTAATTTTAAGAAGAAAAAAATTATTTTTTAAGTTTAAAAAATATTACTTTTTACTATTAATTGTTGATTTATCCAAATTCCACAATTTAATAGTTTTATCCTCAGAGCCTGATAACAAAACAGATTCAGTTGGATGAAAAGCTAAACATCGTATTGAATCAAAATGGCCTCTCAATGAGTGCTTTGTGGATATGGTCTTTCTTGTTGACTTAAATTAAACAAAAAAAAATTAATTGAAAATTTTTGTTTTGCATAAACTTATTAAATTGAGTCGGAACAAAAACTGTTTAAGCAAACGTTAATTTACTGCAAAGTGACAAAGTTTCTATTTTATTATTAACTGAAGTTCGGATTTCGATTAGGATTTCTTAAATGAAAGCGAAAAGCGAAAGAAATGTTAATACTTACATCAATTATAGTTTCATCGTTAATGCCACTTAAATTCATACTATTACCAACACTTAATCTAGACAATTCACCTAAATTAGATTCATTTGAAAAACTATCGTCTTCAAGACAAAATATATTGTTATTGGGTGTATTAAATTTAATTTTGTCATTTTTTGAATTAGGCGAAGAGTCTAAATTGTTCGTGTTTTTATTGCCTATTATTGTTATATTCGATTGGGCTTGTTCACTTGAATTTGAATCGGATGATTGATGATCGGTTAAATTGGCAATCATTGCTTGTAATGTTGACCTATTCGGTCGATGAGTATTAACTAAACTATGTTGAGCTTCCATTTTGGCATTTTTAGCCGATTTACGATCTTTTTTGTATTGTTCAGTGAGTTTACTTAATTGTGCTTTGTCAACATTCCAGTCTGAGCTCGATTCGACATCTGAGCTAGAAGATGATTCTGACGATAGAAATGCAAATTCTCTTAAGGCGTCTTCGGTGTCTAAGTCAGTCTGTAATTCACCATTGCTTTTACTATTTACATCTTCTTCAGACATTTCTTCATCATCATAAAACGCACTTGTATTCGTATCATCACCACTTACGCCACTTAAACCCACAACACTTGTCGAATTTTGTTCAGAATTTTGAGCATCAACGTCATTTGTTAATTTTAATATTTTTTGTACGTCATTCGAATTTAAACTTCCATTAGTCTTACTCGATGTACGTTTATTATTTGAGTTTATGCTTAATTGTAATAATTGCTTATTTCCATTAATTAAACTAGATAAAGGATCAAGTTGATTCGATTGATTTACTAGTTCAAGTGATTGATCGTTGTTTTGTGCATTTGGTGTTGTTTTGCCTAAAAGTGCTCTTAAACGAGCTGAACGTACATCGATTATTGTGTCTGTATAACCAATCTCTTGTAAATATTGCTTTAATAATTGTCGACCTTGTTTAATTGCACTCGTACTACCTGTATTTTCTTTATTTAAAATTGGATGCTGACCGATTGAAAATGTACTCGTTTCGTTCTCGTCTTAAAAAAAATTCAAAAAATTTTAAAAGTTTAAATAAATCATTTAAATATTTAACAAGCTCTAGACCGAGCGATCAACCTAGTCGCCCCACCCACCTCTATTTTAGTTTGTATCTAGTAAACAAAAAACGAATAGCAGATCTTTAAAAGTGTCATAAAAAAAGCAAAATATCAAAATTTAAATCAAAGCTTAAATATTGCTAAAAATAAATTAACTAAAGACTTTTGTCCCATGTGTTACTTTAAATCCCTTGAGTAAATTTTAATTAAAAGAAAAATTTTATACCATTATTATCACTCGATTGATTTGGATTATTTTTTTGATCGTTTTGATTGTTTGTATTTAACGGTGGCGGATCGACACCAAACTTTAATTTATGATATTTAATTCGTTCTTGTTTTAATGCTAATTCTAGCATTTTAATTCTTCTTAAAAGATTATTTTTTAAACTTTCTTGACCGCGACGTTCGCCTTGCAAAAACGATATTTTTGTCTTTTTTATTGGAAAAATTTTAAGTTTTAATTATTTTATAAAAGTTGAATTAACATGTTAATTTTACCATTAACTCAGCTCGATCCAACTCCCACTGCTGTCGTTCGAATTCAAAACGATTCCATTCATGTTGTAAATAATGTAAAATACCAGGCATGTTATAGGTATTTGTCGGGCGTTCTGAATTATTATTTTGTTGTGTATTTGAATTATTTGGCGAAGAGGATGACGACGACGCAGACGAATTTGATGCACTCATAACAGCATTTATATCGCCATTAGTTGTTATGACAGAACTTGATAATAATACATCATCTGATCTTTCCATTTTAGAAACGGTAACAAAAATTTAAAAAATTCTGATTTTCTTTTTTCTTTTTATTTAGCAGTTCAATAATCCGAATAAAAAATTTAAAAAAAAAAGAACATAAATCTAAAAAAAAATAATTATTTTTTTTTGTCAGGTAGGTCATTTCCATTGGCATAAAAATTTCGATGTTATTTTAATTTATAAAAAAAAAGTATTTTTGATTCCCAACAACAATCACTCACTCACACTCACTCTCGATTCTCTCTCTCTCTCTCTTTCATTCTCTCGCTGCTTTTTTGTTCATATATTTTATAATTTGTGTTATTCAGCAAAGAGAGGATTTTTAAATTATAATTTCAAGAATAAATTAAAAAATAATTTAGGAGAATATTAAAGGAAGCGAAAATAAAATGAGAGAGAGCGAAAAATTATTATTAATAAATAAAAAAAAAACGAAACTAGAAAAGTTACTGTTGTATTGTCAGTGGCGATGGTAGATAATGAGAATTATTTTAAATTATTATAATTAACCGCCTTAACAAAAATAAAATAAAGTGGAAAAATTGATTTTCAATCAATCTATATATAAAATTAAGTGTCGAGTCTTAATAGCCATACAAAAGAGAAAGCACCCTTCTTTAAAAATCATTTATCATAAAAAAATTATATTTTTTTTTATTATATTTTTGCAAAATGAATATATTAGAGCTTGGTTTTGAAATGTTCTGTATATCAACACAAATTTTTTTTTCTATTTTTTTTGAAAGCAAACAAATGCAAAGAAACAAAACTGCGAAAATTGTTTGGATTTCAGTTTCGCATTAAGAAAAACAAAATGTTAAAGCTGTACAGAAAATATATCGTCAAGTCATATATTTTATGTAAAATAATATTTAAAAAAAATAGAGATCAATTCAAGCAAAAATGAATAAGTTTCTTTCTATTTTTAGTTGAGTATATAAATGTATGAATTAGTTGATGGTTTTTAAGTTGATATTAAAAGCAATGAATTTTGAAATTTGTCTTTGTTGAATTGTCAGAACTTGGCCTAATAGAAATAATTAAGATTTAATTTAAAACACTTTAAAATTAATGAAACAAATGCTTTAAACGACACATTGCCCTGGATCTTGATAGTCAAAAACAAAATAAATTTTAAATTCTCAAAGGTTCTTTGTATAGAGATAAATCAACTTCAATAAAGCAGAAATTATTTTAATTCAACTACTTTAACTTCTAGAATCTTTTTTGTACGAATTTAAAATTATTGAGTTTAACCGATTTTTTAAAAAAAAATCTAAAAAAATTAAAGGAAATTTTATTATTAATAACGTAATGTTCTTAGAATGATTTAATTAAAACCCTTGAAAAAATGAAAAAACAAAAAAAAGAGGAAAATTTTTTTCATTAATTCAAATAAAGAAATCTTTAATTTAAAAATCTTCAGGTGGTACTAAAATTATCTTTTAAGTCTAATACAAAATATTTACCATGATTAAAAAACAAATTTTTTTCTCAAATTCAATCAATCTTTTATTCCTAAATGAACAAACTATTAACAAGTTAAAAACTCATTTTTTATTGTTTTTAAACCAAAAACAAGCAATTTTCTTTGAGTCGATAAGTTGTTTCTCATTTATTTTATTTATTTTTTATTGAATTATAAACATATAAGTAATGATCATCTTGAAAATTAATGCTGAATTAAATTTTATTTAGGTTACCTAGAATTTGTTGAATAATTTGTTAAATGAGGTGGCTTAATAAAAAATTTGACTTAAAATCAATCTAAGCAAATATATAAATTATGTGATTAGCAAAGGGAACAAAAAAAGCTAGTGAAACTGTATATTAAAATTATTCAATGATCAATCTCATTTTATGGATAATAATACCTAAATAAATATTTCAATTTTGCTTATTTTCATTCAATAAAAAAACACTCATGTATTAATTAATGATTTTGGAGGATCAATATCTTAAAATAATGTAACTGGAATGTATTGATTTGAATTAATTAAAAAAAGGAAATGATGGACTTTTTATTGTTTATCGAGTATTTACATTTGCTTGTATGATACAGTTTTGGTCGTTCACGAATTAACTCTGCAAACGTTCGTGAAAGGTCAGAACTGTATGTTAAAAAATTTGGAGATAAAATCGTGTCTAAACCCGTCACCCCTAAACTGCGGAAACGGAAACGCGGAAAGCGGAATTCCGCAACCTATTTTCCGCAAAAAAATTTTCATCATTTCCACAAAATAAAATGATAAATGTGAAATTTACGCAAATTAGGGTTTTGCTTAAAACGTGCGGAAATTTAGAGCTGAAAAAGATAAAAATAATAGTAGCAGTAGTAGTAGTACTGCAGTAGACAATTGTCTACTCTAACGCTTGGTTGCGCTTAGCCCTAAAAGAGGCAAAGCAGTCGTTTCTTTGAACCATTTCAAAAACTTCTTTGTGAATAATCGATTTAAAAACATTGATCGTATTTGCATTCACCGCACTTGCAGATAATTTATTCCACGCTTCAACCACTCTATTTGTTAAGAAATTGTAACGATATAACTCTTACGGTAAATGGTGGAATATTATTTATTCGAGCCTTTCCGGATGAACAATTTGTTTTTTTAGCATGTTTCAAGCCAGTTTTGTCATGTGATTATCGAGAAATAAGCTCTAAATATGGTTGATTTCGAGACGAAATCGAGAAAAATATTTTATTCGATAAATAGCGACATGTCATATAAATCGCGACTAAACGTTATCATTCACAAGGATGATTTTAGTAAAAAAATAAAAATGAGACTGATTAGAAAAAAAGACCCTTCGAAAAATAATCTTCTTATTAACAGCGATTTAGTTCAATAGGGTAACATTTTGTTAACTCCTTAATTTTCTCTAACTTGTATAATTCTAAAAGAATCTTGTGTAGAAGAATTTTGGACCCATCGTACTGGCAATAATCAAGTTTGAGGCAATTCTCAAGCACAAAACGTCAATTTCGCTGCTTTGTGTATTGCTTAGTATTTTTAGGTATTGGGACGTAACCTGAGACAATATTAGGTAACAGACGTTATATCAAGTCATTAAGGGTAACGGGGCGTAACATCGAGTAGCAATAAGTAACAAAATGACAATTTCTGTTAATAATTTGAAAAGAGAAGCAAACAGTACTGAAAGTAACTAGGTTTTTATTTTTTTTATTCTTTTATTCTCTTCTCTAGTGCTACACAATTTCCATCTGTAAAAATTTTCATATGCTACCACATAATTTCGATTCGGTTTAAATCAGGCGAATATTGTGGTGAGCGTTCATAAAAGACAAATAAATTTACAGAAATTGTCATTTTGTTACTTATTGTTACTCGATGTTACGCCCCGTTACCCTTAATGACTTGATATAACGTCTGTTACCTAATATTGTCTCGGCAGTTTAGGGACTGCCCAAAACCGTTTAAACTTAGTTATTTTCCGAATTTGTAGTAATTTTTAAGATGACCCAAATCATAAACGTTACTAGCTTTAAATTCTATTACTCCCTGTGATACAATAAAATCAAGTAAAAAAGTGTCTTAACATCTTTCTCTCATAAACCTATCTAGAAATAGGTGAGGGTTTGTCCCTAAACAAATAGGTTCCTTTGAAACAAACGATTTTTCTAAAATTTGAGAATTTTTGTTTGAAATTTACGAAAAATGATACTTCAGACTTACTGTAGTATCAAAAGTTATTGACCGTAATCAATCCGAAAGCATCGGTGAAAAATCGTTAACTCAGGTTCACGATTTGTCAAACCTTAGTTCAGAAGCCTTCGTTAACAACAATAAGCAAGCGATAAAATCCTTAATTGTCTCTTATTTATATGACTGAATTGACTTGAATTTTAAACTTTGCATTTGTTTCTTCACTTAAGAAAAAATAATTAAAATCTTGATTCCCATCAAAAACTCTATTATTCCGATAAAAGTTTTACCCTTCGATTTTAATAATCTAAATTATCAGCTTTTGGAGATGTCACTTCTGAAACTATCAAATTCATTCAAGTTTTTATCTTTTATTTTTAAAATGGTTTAAAATAACTTGATAATAAATGAGTGCAGACGACATATTTACCAAAATGGAGAATCCTTTATTTTAATGACGTTTCACCATAATTTTATTTATTTTTTAAAGAAATCTATTGAACAAATCGAAAAAACTTGTATCCATAAGTTTCTTTTATCATCATCGTCGGTCGGGCTTTTTTAACAGGGATGCTATGTCTCTGGGAAACATTTTTATTTCTTCTTCTGTCAATTTTATCGCTATATCTTGTGTTAATGAGTTGATATTTGATCAGAATAAGTGTTATCTGTTTGTTACAATTGCAGGTTTATATGTTACCTTAGTGCCCTGACCTGTGATCCATGATGTGCATACGGCTTATGGCTATGCCCAGGCTCATGGTATCCGGAAATAAGACTGCTATACTATTTTATTTTTCAATTTTTTGAATATTTTAAAAATAAAATGCGACTCTAAGGAAATTTCTTAGAGATGATAAAGACAATCCCCACTAGGATGATTATTAGTCAGAAATGTACTATTTGTACCTCTCTCCGTCCAAAATAAATTCATTCTGAAAGTTATTTGTATATTATTATTGAGAAAAACTAATTTTTTTCATTAAAAAAACGCTTGTTCAATACTCTGCAATTCTAAAATTTTAATTGAGCACTTAATTAAAGTTCTTTTCAATATATGATTTAATCTATTTTCATTTTGTCCAAAATTGTTAATTTATGGCCAAAAAAAGCTTCGTCCTCATTATCAGGTAAATTTAACTAGCAGGATCTTCCATCAACAAAGACTTGAACACAAACTTGCTAATCTATTAGCCAAAAGTGTTCTGAAGATTTAATTTGATTGTTTAGCAAGGATATTTCGCGATCAAGGTGTCGTTGAATTGACATCCTATTTTTTTAAGCAACGGAATTAAAACTTCACAATTGCATTGTATTGCACAAGCGTTTTCTATTCAATCAAATTAAATACTTTTGCTCCGGTGAAGATCACATCGAATTAAGAAAAAAAAATATTTTTTTAAGGCTCAGAGGCATGGACAGTTTACTTTACTTTAGTCGTTTGAACAAACTAGTCAAACTTTTGGGACCTCAGAAAGAACCACGATAGATACAAAAATTCAAAATGAACTTTTAACTTATTTTACGAATTTGATATTCATTTACAAATGGAGCGTGACGCATAAAAATCGAGTAAAAAATAAAAAAAATATTTTTATAGGGCAAAATAAACTATGATCTAGATTGATTTTATGTTATCGAATGCTTAGCCTAAATATTTATTGTATTTCTTGTGCAATGCCAAATTTTGAATTGCTGAATATTTGAAATGTTAAAAACATTATTTTGCAATTTTTATAGAATAAAAAAAGCATCTCATAAAATTTAAAAGTTTTAAATGAAGAATTATGAATTAACTTTGGTCAAGTTCAATTAACTCAAAATTTTCACTATTCGTACAAATTAGAAAAACTCTTTTTACATTAAAAATTTGTTCAATTTTTTCCAATAGTGACGATGCACTTCAACAAAATGCCGAAAAAATCCGCCAAAATCTGAATTGGTAAGATACTATTAACACGAGTTTTTTGATGTTTTCATTAACTAATCAAAAATCATT
This sequence comes from Brachionus rubens, assembly GCA_022207745.1. Classification (NCBI taxonomy): domain Eukaryota; kingdom Metazoa; phylum Rotifera; class Eurotatoria; order Ploima; family Brachionidae; genus Brachionus; species Brachionus rubens. The sequence goes on along the minus strand of JAJVHD010000020.1, from coordinate 612,679 downwards.
AAAAAATTATTTCTTGTATTTTTTGACTTTTTTGGTTCAAATTGAAATCAGGTTGAGACCAGGTCAAAATTAATTAAAAATTTTCCATATATTTATCTTCTGGGTTAAAATACTCTTTTTGAATTAAAACCCAGGGACAATTTGCGAGGGTTTCCAGTGATATGAAGAAAAAAATTAAATTTGATCGTCCGAACACAGGTTCTCATAGATTTTGTGAGTTTGAGTGTTCACAAAATCTATACAAAGATTTCCTTGATTTACAACGACTAGAGATGAAAGGGTTGGGTATTTCGTTTCTAATCGAACTTTTTTTCATGTACTAAACCGGTTGTTCACATGTTCCAAAAATGAACGTTCAAATCCTTTCATAAACATTCATGAACGTTCATCCGAATTCGCCCGAATGTTCAAAGGTTTTTAGAACCTTTCATATCCTTTCACAAGCTTTCATAGCTTTTCGGGACCTGCCCAAAATGTTCGGTCCCTTTTCATCATTTTTCGGAGATTTTCATAAATTTCCGTGGACTTTGGGAATCCGAAAATTTATGAAAAATTTTGAAAGGCTCCGGAAAATCATTCGTCATTTTGGAACATGTGAGCGTCCAGGTTAGTATTCTCTCTATGGAATATATTTGGCCCTCAAAATATTTGCCGAGATGGCTCCTAGCATGTTTCGTTTTATCGACCAATTATCCTTTTAATTTAAATCATTTTAATATTTTATTTTGATCTGTAAAAGTGTCTAACAATCGCGGAAAGCGTTTGACTCTTTCGGTTTAGGACAAATGCATGGTTCTGTCCTATCGGCCACCTCATTACCGTCAACCGAGATTCGAGTTCATAACAACAAAAAATTTTAATTTTAATGGTCCAAAGGAAAAAATATAATGATAAATAGTGAGGATTTAATGATAAATAGAAAGTATAATAATGTTTATTCAGAAAAATTGCCTATTGAAAAGGGTGTACCCCAAGGTTCTGTCTTGGGTCCCCTTCTCTTCTTAATATTTATTAATGATCTTCCTCTGTTTATCGAAAAAGGAAGCGTTAAGCTATTCGCGGACGACACAACGCTATATACCATTGGTAAAAACTTGCCTGAATGTCAAAAGCTAATCGAATCGGAAATTAATAATCTTTTAGAATGGTGTGAATATAATCATATGGATGTTAATTGGTCAAAAACTTATTTTATGGTTTTTTCAAATCAGGACGTTAATGATCTTGAGAATCTTTGTTAGGTTGACCGTAACATCTTTATCCAACGAACGAATTTTTTCAGGCTCCTAGGCTGTATCATTGATAAGAAGTTAAGTTTTGAGCAATATGTTGCTAACATCTGCTTACTTGTCAACAGAAAGCTATACTCAATTAAACGCATTTTCTACTTGGCTACATCCGTAAAAATTCAATTTTTCAAAACGTTCCTTCTCCCTTACTTCGACTACTGCTTGTCCCTAACAATCTATATGTCAAAAGCCGTACTTCAAAAATTGGCCAATATGTACTACATTTGTTTATTCAAGCTCTTTGAATTTTCAATAACAAACCATGACAACATACATGATTTCAATTCATTTCTTCAGCTGTACAATATTTTCACTTTCCATCACAGAGTATTGAACAAGCTTTTGATTTTTGGAAACTCAATTCTAATTAGATCTAATACGCCGTCAATCTTAAAACGCTCTTTTATTGATTCAAGAAGAGAAAGAAATCAAAACTACAATCTAAGACGTGAACAGCAATTTACATCATCAATAAGCTTTCAATATGTGATCCTAGTGTTGTACCTAATTTAAAAACAATCAAAACTTTTATTCATAAAAATTGTAAAAACTTTTTAAACGAATTTTTAATCTCTTTTCCAAAATTTAATGTAAAAACTTATTGTAAATTTAAATATTATTTTTAACCCATTACTCTTTCCTAATTCAGTACTAATCTCATTAGTATTTTGGGCACTAGCCTGTTGAATTTTGTAATTAATAAATAAATAAATAAATAATAATATAAAGATTTATGTGTTTGTCTATATGAGAATTCAGAATTTGTCAAAAAGTGAATTTCTTTTTCGTTTTTCATTTTTATGAAATTTGTACAATTTTTACATTCTTAAACCCCCTCCCCATGTCAAAAAATCATTTCAGAATACCAACCAACTCCTCTAAAACTTCAAACTCAATTTTTTTAAGCTCTTTTTCTCATGTTAATAAAAAATATATCAACTAGTTCGCTTATCTCCCTCCACTATCTCAATGAAAGTTGACACTTAACAGGTAAATTTGCCATCGAACCTTTACCAAAAACTGGAGTTAAGCTTTTTAATCCTAGACAATAAAGCTAGAGTGGCGTATCCAAAAACTTTTGCGTAATGTCACGAACTTCTGGTGGGGGAGGGGACATGGGAACTTCCTCTTTTATAATATCTTCGAAGACTTCTCACCCTTTACTCACTTACTGAGTGTATTAGTTAATTTTTTTTCAAGCTGTTCTTACTGAGGGTCCTTCTAAGTTCCAAACTAGACTATAATAAATAATCTCTTTCATTAATATCTTCTTAAGAACCGTATCAATTCAAAACTCGTCTTGTGGTATTTAATTTTAGAGGTAAACCGAGAGCACTATCAATAGAATAAAATTGAAATCATTTTTATGAAATTTATTTAATATTAATTTCTGAGATTTGTATAGAATAGCCTCTTGTTTAATCAAATCCAAAAAAAATTCGGTATTGTTTAAATTGAATGTGGGGTTTTCGGTAATCGTATAACATGGTAACAATATCAGAAATAACAAATTCAAATAGTGTGGACGTTGAGTTTAATGAACCTTTTTCTAATAAAAACTTGACTAAATGAGATCAATTGACGTCAAGTGACACTTCTAAAAATCAAAAAAAATGACGTCATATGCAGGACCGGCGCCAGCCTCATTCTTTCACTAGGGCAAGATGTGATGTGTAAGGCTTCAGTACACTTGAGAAATAGAAAAATTTTCTTTAAAATCTGAAAAACAAAGTTGAAAAAAAAGAAACTTACATGATTTGTTTTTCTTAAAAAACTTTAGACTGGCTTATTAAGACATTGAATATACAAATTTAGAGAGGGAAACTGTAAGTTATGGAGGTCAAACTGTGTGATAAATATTCAAAGGTTCTACGGAAAATTGGGCAGTTTTGTCTCCACTTTCGTTGAGATGACGAAGGGGGATCAGGATATTTTTTTCTTGCCAACTTAAAAGAACTTTTTTCTATGTTTTAACAAAGATGAGGTGAACTCTTGAGTCGAAAAATTAAAGATTTTTTTAGTTCAAAGGTTCAGTTTTTTATTAACAGGTGAAAAAAACGGCAGGTTTAGAAGGGGAGGGGGGTTTGTATTCTAAAATGGAAAGGGGGTTTTATTTTACTTTTCAATGTTTTAAAATAAAAAAGTTTGTATCACAACCAGGTCTAGAGTTCGGAATTTACAAAATTACAAAATTTCAAACCTGTGAGAAAATTTTGCTTATAATGCATGTATCACGAATGACAAAAGTAAAGAAAAATTTGATTTCTTATCTAAGTTTCAAAGGTCTCACTGGGGCGGCGCCATACCCCGCCCCACCGTGGCGCCGGCCCTGGTCATATGACGTCATTTTGTAAATGATATCATTTGACGGTCTGTTGCAAAACCTTTGACATCATTGTAAAATTTATTTGCGTTCTCTAATTTTTTCATAATGCTGTAAATGAATAATGATGATGATCGAAAAATACACCTTTATCTAGAAGTTAGACCTTAAAGTTTATTATGATATTTTTTTATAAAAATTACTTAATTTCAACATATACCCGACTATCAATTTTTTTCAAAGCGTATATTAATCTAACTAGAATTGAATTATTAAAAAAAATTGAAATTTGCAAAAATTTGCTTAAACAATTTTACAACACACAAAATTAAATATGAAATAAGGACTTATATCGTCATTTAGATTGTTTCATCTCCTATTTGTTTCTCTCTCTCTCTCTGTTCTTCTTTCTTTTTTTTGTATTGTTTAATGCTTTGTTGTAATTTTGTTAACTTTGACTATTAAATTATTAGACTAATAAATTTTAATATTATCATAATTAAGAACCCGTGAACAAATGTTTAACTAAAAAAAATTCAACATAAATTGATCTTTTCTTTTTTTTTAAATTTTTTTATTTAATTTTTGAAAATTAATTTTTTTTCTTCTTAACGAATTTACTTATCAACGAATAATTTCATAAAATTTTTAAACGTCAAGTTTGAATCATATAAACAAATAACATACAAACAGACACAAAATTGACTTTGAAATGGTTAGAATAGATAATACATATCAAAATTTTATGAGAAATAAATCTAATAATGATCAGTTGGAATTGTCATCGTTTCCAAGCGAATCTTACACATGTGTTTTAACTGATATGACAGATCCGCAAAATACATGTCGTAGACATGCTATTACACTTTCAAGTACATTTACAGTCGAAAATCTGATACACGAAGCAGCTAATTATTATTCGTATGAGTTTAATACCTTTAATTTAATGTGGAAAAACAATAATGAATTATTAAACATAACCGATATACAATCGACAAGTTTAGCAGATTTAGGTTTAAGTAGTACGTGTAAAAATATTTTTGAAATACACGAGAAAGAGGGTCCACCTAAACGTTTAAAAGTCGATAATTTTGAATATAGTAATATCTATCAGAATAGTCCATTGTTTCAAGAAGAAGAATGGAAAGTACCCGGTAGCGCTGATTCATACTCGCCATCAAGACGTAATGCATGTGCAAGTGTAATGTTTGGCCCTGTAAACACTCCTATTCCATCGTCTATTTTGTTTGAAGACGATAATAACGGATACGTTGGTTTAATTAATCAAGCAATGACATGTTATCTGAATAGCCTTTTACAAACTTTGTACATGACACCTGAATTTCGAAATGGAATATACAGGTAAGAATTTATTTTCAAACCGAAAAATTGAATTATTCATCGATCATAATTGTTTTAGATGGTATCATAAAGAAGTTTCTAGCGAACAAGAAGATTTAAAGAAAAACATTCCTTACCAACTTCAACGTCTTTTTTTAAATTTACAAACATCCAAAAAAAAATCAATTCAAACACACGACTTGACTAAATCTTTTGGATGGAACAGTGACGACGCATTTCAACAACACGATGTACAAGAGCTCTATCGTGTAATGTTTGATGCTCTTGAAAAAAAATTCAAAAACACAAAACAAGAAAATCTAATCAACGAATTGTATCAAGGTAAAATTAAAGACTATGTCAAGTGTTTAGAGGTAATTTTTTTTTTTAATTCATTCCTAAAAGTTGTCTTATAATGGACAAAATTTTTCTAACTTTATTTTTAAAATTTACTAAATATTAAGCGTTTATTGTACATTAAGTCTTTCCCTAAATTTAATAATACGCTTTTTTTAAAACAAAAAAGTGTAATACAGAAAGTGCTCGAGTGGACGTTTATTTGGATGTTCCCTTGTGTATAAGACCATTTGGCTCAGATAAGACATTCGAAAGTGTTAATGAAGCTTTGGATGCTTTTGTTCAGCCCGAAATTTTAGACGATAACAACAAGTATTTTTGTGAAAAATGCAAACAAAAATGTAAAGCTCATAAAGGATTAAAATTTGAGTCTTTTCCGTATATTTTATCGCTACAATTAAAACGATTTGATTTCGATTATCGCACACTGTCTCGATTTAAAATTGGTTCAACTGTAACTTTTCCCGAAGTTTTGAATGTTGAAAAATACTTACCTGAATGTAACAATCAAGATTTAGTCGAATACGAGCTATTTTCGATTATGATTCACAGTGGAAGTGCATCGGGTGGTCACTATTATGCTTACATTAAATCATTTGAAAACAATCAATGGTTCAATTTTAATGATGAAAAAGTTAGCAAAATCGATAAGACAGACATTATAAAAGCATTTGGTACATCTTATTCGACTTATAGCTCAACCACAGCTTATATGTTGCAATATCGTCAAATAAATCCTAAACGAAATGAAAAATTCATTAAAGTCGACGATTTCGATAAACATTTAAAAAATATTTTGGAAAAAGAAATAAGTGAACAAATCGAAGCTGAACGTTTAAGAGAATACATGGAGAACATGTGCAAAATAAAAGTTATTCTTCCTGAACAACAACAAAAAATCGAAAAAATAATCGACATTCACAAGGATTTAACTTTGCAAGAGGCTAAAAAACAGTTAATAAGAGAATTTAATCTAGAAAATTATCTCTTAGACGAAAACAAAAAGTTGAGAATTTTAAAATTCGATTCTTACAATGAAATGATAGAGCAATCTTATCGAGACGAGAGTCTGAGTGTATTTGAAGCATTGGGATATTCAAAAAATCCCTTCAATGTTAATTGGTATTTAGAAATAATTCCTAAAGAAGAACAATTTGTCGAGTATAATCCAAGTGATATAAGTGTTAAAGTGACCAGTGTTAATATGGATGCTTTTGAAACAATAGAACATTTTACCTTAAGGCTGAGTTGCGATTCGACAATAAAACAATTAAGAGACCTAATAGCCAATAAGTTATCGTGTCCTCCAGACAAAGTTCGAATGGCTTTGGAAAAGATGCACACACTTTACAATTATTTAAATCTAAACAAACAATTGGACGAGCGTGTTGATGGTAATTTCACACGTGTTAACAAAATTTTTGTCGAATACCAAGATGACGAGGACTTTAATAAATCGTTTGAGTCATCAAAATTTTATTATTGTTTGGACACTTTAATGAATTTGTTGAATATAAGTGTTTATTTGCCGAGTGATGAACAATGTGAAATATTTTTGAAAAAATCTAAACGTCATTTAGATTATTTGAAACTTAAGCGCTCTGAATTTCTTCATTTAAATGACGATAACGCCACCATTGATAGCTGTGATACAGTAACAAGTGAACAAACGCTAAGTTCAATAGTTACAGATAGCACAGTTGCAGATTTACCACGAGTACGCGATGATAAGAAATTAGAATTTGTTGATTATTATTTTAAATCAGATGCAGATACCAAAAGAAGCTCTGAAATGGAAACTAGTCTTGACGAAGGTATTGGAGGTAGTAATGGTTCATTGTCAACTAATGTCTATACGTCAAAAAATGATCCAAACTTTTACGATTACAAAATTCGACCGGTTGTTGATAGTGCACTGAGTGGCATAAAAGACGATGAAGAAGCAGGCTTGGATCCATCTTGTGACGATCTTGGAGATTTAGATGTCAATGTAGATGATAATGAAATAAATAATTTAGGCGATGAATTGGATAATTTATACGATAATACAGAGTTTAATAATCGTAATGAAAGTGCATCGGTAATGCAAAACGATGAAAGTAATTACAAACTTAAAACTACAAACAGAGTTCGATTTAACGATAAAGACGAATTGAATAAGAAAATAGATTCGGATGATGTTAAATACATGTTGGATGATGACTTTTTGGATTCAATTAGTACAAAATTCGATGATCTACCGAGTTATTCTGACTTGAAAAAGGATAATTTTAATAAGTATGAAAATAAACGAGAGTTTTTGACCGCTTATTCGACTAATGAGAAATATATTAAATCGATTCTAAACGAAAACAAAGATCTTGCAACTAAAAGTTAGTTTTATATTTATGTTTTTTTTTTCATTAGTGTCTTTAGATTCAATTGACTTTCCGCAAATTACATTCTTTAAGAGATGAACTTTAAGTTTAATTCAATGAGAAGAACTTAATTGCTCGAAATATGAAAAAAAGAAACATCATTAAGTTAAAAGATAAATTTCCAAAATAAAGTGGAAAATATAATTCATTTCTATGACAGAATAGCTTATCTAAATCAAAATTTTGAACAAGTGTTTTGGAATATAATTATTTTCAGATCAGATACCCTCTCATCCTCCCCTCTTTTCTTATGATATTAAGTTGTTTTTTTTCAATTTCTCTGGAGAAACACTCACTCCTTCCTTAGACTATGTAAGAAACCTTTTTTTCAGCCTGTACCTTGTGTAAAATATTTTTATTTTTATCACCTCCTGACATAATTTGATTTTTACTTTTTTTTTCTTCTCAAAATTTCAAATTTCAATTCGACCAAAAAACTCACTGTCATAGCTTCGTATAGCTGATCGAACCCATTTATTAGATAAACAGATAATATATATGTAAAGTAAATTATAAGTAATGTTGCGTATAAGTAATGCAGGGTAGCAGTGTTGAATAATTTTGACGGGGTCAGGATTCGATCTTACCACCTTCTTAACTTCTTTTTCAAAACCGATCAAGGCCGATCATTACTCATTCTTCAAATGATTCCCCATTTGAGAAGATCTATAGCTTTATTACAATTAAAATTTTAACAAAGGAGCTTGGTAGTCATTAGGAATCTTCGATATTTTCTTTTTCGAATGTGGGTCAAAATAGGCCAAAAAAAATCTTACCCCAATCATGTTTTGAAATGCTTTTTCAATTATTCCTTTTTCAACAATAAGTAAGAGTAATTGTAATTACTCTATAATTACATAATAACAAAAGAACACATAAAATATATTTTATGTGTACTGTTGTGGTCATTCACGTGTTCCTCTTGTGAATTTTCATGAACTAATGATTTTGATAAGCCTTCATTGATTTATGAGTATCAACTAAAAGCTAAAAAGCTCTATTTATAGTTTTTTAAAACTAGCTTTCATTTGATACCCAAAAATCAATGAAGACTTTTCAAAATCATTAGTTCATGAAAGTTCACAAGAGGAACTCGTGTCTGATCACAACTTTAAAAAATGTTTACCGATTTAAGCAATATTTAATTGCCAATCATGTTGATAAAATTAGAGCAATTACGTAAAAATCAAAAAACTGATAAACCTCTAATGATTAAAATTTTTAGATATAATTCGACAAATCCAAGACTAAAGCGAGTCAATTAGATTGGAGATAAGGCTTACTTCTAAAAATAATTTACATTATTTTATTTTTATTTCTAGTACTTGAAATTAAAATGGACAAACGAATTTGTCTAAGCGAATTCAAGAGTCACATTGATCAATATTTAAAAATTGGAATGTGCAATTTTAGAATTTTTAGAATTTGTCCGGACGATATTGAATGTGAACTAACCTCAAACGAAAATCAATTTCTTTACAATGCTCAAAATACTAAATTTTTAGTCAAACTTGGTCCACCATTAAAATACGGCGAGTTTCTTTTACCAGTTTATAAATTAAATAGAGGAACCAGAAAAACAAAAGTATAAATTTTTAATTTAATTTATTTTAAAAAAAAATTTTAAGTTTACTTTTTAATCCTTAAATAAGGGTTCTTTTGTTTATTTGTGTGATTTCATTTTGTATAATGGTTTGAGTGTATTGCAACATAAAGAATTGTTAAGTCAAGATTTAAAAGATGTGTGCGAAATAGACGTAGCTGTTGAAAGAATGAGACTGCGTAAAAAAATAGCTAAACGTCCAGGAAATATTCTTCTTGACAATGAAATAATTGGTTCAGATGTTTTTATAAACTCATCAAGTGATTTGTGCATTGAAGTACTTGATGAGCCAGATAAAAAAACAACTAAAACTCATACAAGTGTGTACTTACGTCACTGGAAACCGGATGAATACGATCTCGGTGAAATAGAAGAAGCAGTCCTAGATGGAAATACTCTAGATTTGTTAATAGATCATGTATCAAATGCATCAAATATTGACAAAGAAAATATTGAAGTCCTAAAGTGCTTGCGAGATTTTCCCTTCAAGACACCTGTATTAGATCTACATCGAAATCATGCTTGGAAAGAAGACTCATACAAGTGTATGGAAAAATTAGAAGACGGCGTTTGCTTCTATTATAGAAATAAAACTTTGCGTCTAGCCGAGCTATCCACAGAAAAACGCCAAGAACTCGAAAAAGAAGACAACCAAATGTAAGAAATTTTACAATTTATTTTTTCTGTTTTTAATTTGTTTTAAATTAACTCAAAATTAAAGTTTAAGCTCACGTCCACAAAACAATTTTGTTACAAATAAAAAAGAAATTGGTATAAAAATTCACGTTGATAACTCATAATAAATCAAATGCCTTTTTGTTGAAATTAATTTACAAATCGTTTTTTCTTCACTTTATTTTTTGGCGATTGTTTAAAGTCGATTGAATCAAATGAACGAATAAGCGATTAAAATAAAATGTGTACATAATTTCTTTTTTTCATATGTTTCAATCGACTTTTATGCAACTGTCCTTTTTTTGTCAAAATTTTGAAGAATGTTAATTTATTTTTTTTTTTTGAAAACCAAATAAAAGCGTTCGTTTAAATTATTGACATTTTTTTATTAAACCAGAAAAAAATCAGATCGCATTTAGAAAAACGAAAACAAAATCTATGATTTCAAAACTAAAAAAAAACAAACTTATTTGTTAATATTATTATTTTTGTAAAAATTTTAATTTAAAAAGCGATTCATTTTTTTTGAAATAAAATTTAAAATTCTTTAAAAATTTAATTTTTTTAACTAAATGCCACGTGACTTTGGCCCATTCACTTCCTTTTTTACTTTTCTAGTAAACAACAGACATATGTACCCATTAATTTTAAGGTATTGGATATACCACCAAATACCTTAAAATTAATGGGTACACATGTCTGGTAAACGATCAATTTATCTTCAAGTTATTGTTAAGTTAAAATGAGTGAAATAAAAGTTGTACCTCTTGGAGCTGGACAAGGTAGTTTAGACTTCATTCAAAAAAATCTTTATTTTAAAACTGTAACAATTTTTTCAAGATGTTGGTAGAAGTTGTATCCTTGTATCAATCGGGGGAAAAAACATAATGCTCGATTGTGGAATGCACATGGGATTCAATGACGATGTAATTATTTTTCAGAAAAAAATAAACGACAAACTTTGAAAGTCTAAATAAATTTTTTTGGTATATAGCGTCGATTTCCAGATTTTTCCTATATTGCAAAAGAGGGACCCGTTACTCCATATTTAGATTGTGTGATTATAAGTCATTTTCATTTGGACCACTGTGGAGCTTTACCGTATTTAACTGAAGTTGTTGGGTTTGATGGGCCAGTTTACATGACAGCGCCAACTAAATCAATATGTCCAATACTTTTAGTAAAACATTTGATTTATTTATTTTGGAATTTCAATTAAGAATCTAAATCATTGATATAATTAAAAGGAAGATTACCGTAAAATAACTGTTGATAAATTTGCCGTTCAAAATTTTTTCAAAGCCGAAGATATCAAAGCATGCATGAAAAAAGTTCGAACTGTAAATTTACATGAAATTGTTCAAGTAGACGATGAACTTCAAATTAAAGCTTATTATGCTGGTCACGTTTTAGGTGCAGCTATGTTTGAAGTTAGAGTTGGACAACAATCATTTGTCTATACTGGTGATTATAACATGACACCTGATAGACATTTGGGAGCTGCTTGGATAGGTAATTTCCTTATGAGATAGAAAATCAGATCGAGAATATAATTTACTCGGTTATTTTAGATAAATGTCGACCAGATATTTTGATTACTGAGTCTACCTATGCAACTACAATTAGAGATTCAAAGAGATGTAGAGAAAGAGATTTTATTAAAAAAATTCATACATGTTTAGACAAAGGTGGTAAAGTTTTGATACCGGTATTCGCTTTGGGAAGAGCTCAAGAGTTGTGTATTCTTTTGGAGACATATTGGGAAAGAATGCAGTTGCAGTATCCAATTTATTTTTCATTGGGTCTAACAGAAAAAGCAAATAATTATTATCAATTATTTATAACGTGGACAAGTCAAAAAATAAAAAAAACTTTTGTAGAAAGAAATATGTTTGAATTTAAGCACATTAAGCCATTTGATAGATCGTATGCTGATAGACCTGGACCAATGGTTGTTTTTGCCACGCCAGGTATGTTACATGCTGGTCAATCGCTGCAAGTATTTAGAAAATGGGCTCCTTTTGAACAAAACATGATTATTATTCCTGGCTATTGTGTAGCCGGAACTGTTGGGCATAAAATTTTAAATGGACAGAAAAAAATCGAATTTGAAAACAAACAAATTGTAAGTGAAAAAAATTATTAAAAATTAATTAATAAACTTTAATTTGATATTTACTATTTTTTAAAAGTTGGATGTTAAATTATCAGTAGAATACATGTCGTTTAGTGCACATGCTGATGCCAAAGGTATAATGCAATTGATAAGAAATTGTGAGCCAAAAAATGTTGTTTTAGTTCATGGTGAAAACGCTAAAATGGATTTTTTAAAAGACCAAATTATTAAAGAATTCAGTAATTTTTTTCTATGATTTGTAAATTTTGTGATTGAAAGCTGAATTTTTTTAGATATTGATTGTTTTAAGCCTGCTAATGGCGAGTCTATAACAATAAAAACGAAACCTGTTGTTCAAGCAAGCATATCAAGCGAACTTCTCAAAAAAGAAAGATCAACTTGTGAGCTTAAGCTTATCAATATCAATAATTTATACATTGATTATTAATATTTTAAATAATAAAGTAAATTTTGATGGTCTTTTTGGTGACAAATCGCTAAAAAAACAAAAGTCTTTACATGGGGTACTGCTTTTGGAACAAAATGTATGCTTAACCAAATGATCTTGATTAAACTAATTTTAAAATTTCACAATTTTCAAGTGTATAAAAATAGTTCATCCAAAAGAAGCCATAAATCAATTAGGACTGGTTCAGCATCAGATAAAATTCAATTCGATTCTTAAATTGAAATACCAAATTTTGATATCTAGTAACTTTGAAAAAGGAATTGTAAATAAACTGAATGAGATTTTTCAAAAGTAAGTTTTGACAACATTTAACGCTTCATTATGAAATTAAATCCTTTAATTTGAAGAGAGCTTGACGATCTTGAAATAGAAGTTATTGATGAAAACAAAGTTTTAGTCGAAAATGTAGATATTGAAGTGAAGAAAGACTTTTATTTGGCAAATAAATCGCTGGTAGACGGTGTTCTTCCAGAATATTTTGCGATTGTAGTCTCATGGAATTTAGAAGTAAGCTTTGAAATTGATTCTTTAAATCGATTTTAATTGGCTTTCTTTAATTTACATCTTTTTCTTTAGGACGAAGAACTTGGAAGTTATTTATATTCAATAATCAAAGATAATTTTTAATCAATTAAAAATTCATTCATGACAAAAAAATACTTATTTGTACGTATCACCATTCTAATTATTTTTGAAATTTTTTTTTTAATTTACAATAAACTAATTATCGATAAAAAAAATTCGTCTTTTTTGATGATTTTTGAAAAACTAACTTAGAAATTCTGATTTTCTAATTGAGGATTTACCTAAACTCGAAAACAAAAAAACTCAAAATTGCAAAAATTTGAAGCCGATTCTAGATAATTCAAAACCGCTATTCCAAAACCTATCAACTACACAAAACTATTTCAAATAAACAATTTTAAAAAGAGTGAAAGTTTATCTTCTTTTATTGGTAGAACCGTTGTATTCTAAGTGTAAAAATTAGAAAGAAGAATTTTATCAATATCTTCCTTCTAATTTTTACACTTAGAATACAACGGTTCAATAAAATTTCTCGTGGTCTTTAGGGGTAGATCTAAAAGACTAAAATATTTAGTAGCCAAATAGTCGTTTTTGCATGACAAAAAAAATTTAAATAACTGTCTCTAAGACTCTACGGTAAGTTCAAAAATTAAAATCAATGCCCTGCTTGACTAAATCATTATTTTTATTTTACAAGTTGAAAATTTTGTAAAATAAAGAAAAAGGAAGAAAAAAGACTCGATACGATCCCGCTTAACTTTTTTTAAACAGACACAACTGCTGTCGTAGTCATTCCCATCTAATTACATTCGCTGAGAATTGAGTGTTCGAAGAAACAATCTTTGAAAGAAATAACTTAGTTGCGTCGGGCAATACTCATTCTTAACTCTCCGACTCGGTTATTTACTTGTTATCTTATCTTATTATAATTTTTTTCTGATTCGAACGTCCAAATTTAATCTGTTGTCATTTTTCAATTAATTCATAACGAATTTTTGCAAGATTTTAAAGAAAGATTTATGTGCGAAACTAGCTCTCCTTAACACAGTTAATTGTATTTTCTCTCATGACCTGATTGGATCTCACTTGTTAACAAAGAAACCCAAAATTTAACTCACTTTGTAGTTTACAGAAAAATGCTCCGATCGCTATAAAGGTTGTTGATTCGAATTTTCAAGAAATCAAGAATAGACTCTATAATATTCAGGTGTATAATCTTCTTTAAAAAACTTTAAGATATGAAAAATTAGCAAGTCAAGAACCAGTAGTCAATAAGGATGTGTTCGAAGAAGTAAGGCAGGTATTGAGTACTAATTTACGTGAAATTTTGTTTACCGAACAAGTGAGACCCACCTGATCAAATAATGTATAATTTTTGATGATTATCGAGTAAATGAACTCTAAATTCCTCGGTTTTTCATCGAAAAAATGCTGACGGTGTAATTTGTAAGGATCTTAAACCAATCAAAATGTAAGGTTAGATTTGTGCTCTGAAGATCAAGACAATTAAATTAAACTAAAAATAAAAAGAAAAAAATAATTGAATGCATGCAAAATTATTCAAAAAAAAAAGGATTTCAATTCGATTTCACATGTTGTTCGAAAATTAAATTAATTTTTTTAAGTTAATAAAAATTTTTTTACTCATAAATAAAAAAATTGATTCAAAAATTTAAATTTTAGAAGAAAAATGGGTCTAACAAAACAATACTTAAGATATGCCGCAACAAATATGTTCGGTGTTATTGGTACATCTCGTTGTAACATAAAACTCTTAAATTTTAAAGGAACAAGCGGAAAATTTGCCGCCGTTGGTGCATGTGAGTATGTGTTTGTTTGGGATTTAAAAAAAGCTGAAATTGTTCTCAAATTATCAGCGGATAAACCTAGTGAGGTTACTTGTATTGAACAAGATGATAAAAATCCAAATCGTCTAGCCGTTGGTTATTTGGACGGTTCGCTAAGAGTATTTGATCTCAAACAAAAACCTACTTTTCCAAATGATTATGGCACACAGTTGAATTTAGAACAACAATGCATATCTTCTTATTTGACATTTAATGGTCATAAGACAGCAATCACATGTATTAGCTTTGATTCCGATGGCGTTAGACTAGTCTCAGGGTCTAAAGACACTGATCTCGTTATTTGGGATTTGGTTGGCGAATGTGGTCTCTTTCGATTGAAAGGTCATAAATCTCCAATAACAAAATCAGTTTTTATGACTAAACGAAATTTGTTAATTTCATCAGCAAAGGATATGTTGGTTAAATTTTGGGATTTAGACACAAGACATTGCTTTAAAACAATTGTTTCGCATCGATCCGAAGTTAATGATTTGATTTTATTGAACGAAGATACTCGTTTAATCACTGGTTGTCACGATAATGAGCTTAGGGTATTTGAATTAAAATACAACGATATCGAAAAAGAACCATTGAACGGTTTAGATGAACCAAATTTAAAAAAGTTAAAATTAAATGAAGATGACAACAACGACAAAGAGGTAGATGACGATGATGAAGAAAGTTCACTTAATTCAATGCTTGAATGCAAATTAATCGGCTCACTTATTCGCGAAAGCAAAGATCCATTGACACAAATGTGCATAGACTCGACACACAGTGTTTTTTCATCACACTCAGCCAATGAAAAGCATGTAGAGCTTTATAAAATAAACACAGACGAAGAAATAAAAAAGCGTTTGGCAAAAAAATTAAAAAAACAAAAACGTAAATTGGCAAACGGAGAAACGGAAGCAATCGAACAAGACTCAATAAGCATTGAAAAAACCGTAAATGACGAATTCACAAAAATTTGTTTGTTAAAAACTAAACACAACATAAAATATGTTGATTTGTTTTGTGAATTACCAAACGAAAATCAGAAAAAAAGACTCGTTACAAAAAGACTAGAGACTGAAGACGAAGAGTCAATAAGTGATTTTTTATTTGAATGTAAGATTGCTTGTCTACTTCAAAATAATCAAATAGAAGTATATTCGTGTAAAGTTAATAAACAATTAAATAATAGTCAAACACCAAGTTTATTGTTTACTCTCGAAATACCTGGACATAGAACTGATGTTAGAACTTTGGGTTTTAGTTCAGACTCAACGGCATTTATAACTGCAAGTGGTGATTCATTGAAAGTTTGGAATAGAATGAGTTTGAATTGTATTCGAACGTTTAAATGTGATTATGCTCTAAGTAGTTTATTTTTGAGTGATGATAATCACGTGCTCATTGGTACCAAAGTAATAATCAATTTTTAAAATTTTTTTAAATTTTCATTAAATTTATATTTATTGTGTCAAGAGTGGTAAGATCCAATTGTTTAATATTAATTTAGCGACTATGTTAGAGAATGTAATAGCACATGATGATGACACAGCTATTTGGTCACTTGCTCTAATGCCTGATAAGGTAACTACAACTTAAATATCAACATCATTCTTTATCTAAACAAATTGAAATTTTTATTAATAAAGACTGGCTTTGTAAGTGGTGGTGCAGACAAGACAGTGAGATTTTGGAATTTTGAGTTAATAGATGACGAGGAATCAAAAACAAAGTAATTTTTTTTTTACCGATTAGCAACTAGGACTTGTATTTGCTAAATTATTTTTTGTATCTTTTTTGTTATTAAAGAAAAAGGTTGTCGTTTATTCATCAAAAGAGTTTGAAATTAGACGACGATGTTTTGTGTGTAAAAATAAGTCCAAATGGTCGTTTAATAGCGGT
This sequence comes from Brachionus rubens, assembly GCA_022207745.1. Lineage (NCBI taxonomy): Eukaryota > Metazoa > Rotifera > Eurotatoria > Ploima > Brachionidae > Brachionus > Brachionus rubens. The sequence continues at coordinate 595,821 of JAJVHD010000020.1, read as the reverse complement.
AGCTCTATTAGATACCACTGTTAAAGTATTCTTTATGGATTCTCTTAAAGTAATATTTTTTATATTAGTTAACTTTTGGAAATATATTTCATTATTTTTTTCTTTAAAAAAAAAGCTTTTTTTAAACTTATACGGTCATAAACAACCAGTTCTAACTATGGATATTTCATTTGATAATCGTTTGATCGTAACAGGTTCAGCTGATCGTCATCTTAAGATTTGGGGTCTTGATTTTGGTGATTGTCATCGTTCTTTATTTGCTCATGAAGACAGTATTATGAGTGTTCAATTTGTTGGTAAAACTCATTATGTATTTAGTGTTGGTAAAGATGGAAAATTAAAAGAATGGGACGCTGACAAATTTGAAAGAATCATTACATTAGACGTAATTTAAATATTGGAATTTTAAGTTTTGATTTTAAATTTTGATTTCAAGGGTCATTTAAATGAAATTTGGGCATTGAATGTAAGCAACGATGGTAAATATGTTTTGACGGCTTCACACGATAAATCAATTCGTTTATGGGAAAAAACAAATGAGCCATTAGTTTTAGAGGATGAAAGAGAAACGGAAAAAGAGCAACAATATGAAAATGAGATACCCAAAGAGGAGCAAGTGATTGCTGGAGAAACGAACAAAGAGACCGGCTTAGCTACAATTAAAACAATTGAGACCTTAAAATCAGCCGAAAAATTGATCGAATCTTTAAATATTTATATGGAAGAAGAAAATAAATATTTTGCGTACCAAGAGGCTCAAAGTAAATGTGCAACACAAGAAGAAAAAGACAAGGTATATTAAAATTAAAATGAATTTAAATGAGTACTTTAATTATTTAATTTTAAATTAAACAGATAAAAATAGACCCTAAGCACCCGTTATTGATCGCTTTGAATGAAATAACAGCTGAAGATTATGTTTTAGAAACACTTAAAAAAACAAAATCAAGTGAAATAGAAACAACACTTCTAGTTCTTGAGTTCGAATATGTTAAAATTTTACTGGAATTGTTATGCAAATTTTTAAAAAATAGCAAAGAAATTGAACTTTGTATTCGTTGTGTCATATTTTTGCTCAAGTAAGTCAACGAAAAATAAATAAAATAAACTTCCATCAAATGAATTAAAAATATTTAATTTTAAGGATAAATTACGGTCAAATAACAACAACCCAAAGTCTATTGCCTTTAGTCGAACAACTAAGAAATTTATGCTCCAAACAAGGCGTTAAAATTCAAGTAAGATATATCAATGGTTATCAAATAAATAAAAGTGTCATTTTATTATTATTATTATTATTATTGTTATTTAAGGAAACAATTGGCTTCAATTTAGCTGCTGTTAAATTTTTAAAACAAAAAGTCGAAGAAAACGAGCAAGTTCGTTTATTTTCCGATGTAAGCATGAAATACAAAGAGAAGACAAAAAAGAAACAAAAAAGCGTTGCGCTTTTAGCTTTGAAATCAGCTGCATCTGTTAGTTAAAATTTAAATAAATGATTTAAATTAAAAAAAATTTTCCTTTTTTTTTAAAACTTTAAACCATTCTTCAAATCGATCATTTTGTTAACACTCTGGATACGGTTTTTGAATATAAACAATAAATTTTAGACACCAAAGAAATTCATTTCATTTGCATCGTTCTTTCTCGTACCGCTTTTCTGAGTATCTTGAATATGAAGATCAATAAGAAGTTTAATTTTTTAAGTTTATCTGTTTCTATATCCGACAAACAAAATACTCAAAAAATAAACATCTTCTCCATACTTCACTTTCTTACGACTTTTTTTCACGAAACATTAGGATCTCATACAAAAAACTTTCAAGCACAAAAATCTAACCAAAAAAATTAGAATTTTGTAAATCTAACAGGAGACAACGAGTCTGCTTGAAAAGAACTGAAACAGAATGGAAACAAGTTGAAGCTAAGTTATCCAAGGGAGTGTCCTTGGACCGACTCTTTTTATTTTTTTTATCTCAGATGTTAACGAATACCTTCGAAAGGGGCCGAGATTGAAACAACGCTTAAGATATCCTAAGTCATATAATTGGAAGAGCCTCAAGCGAACTACCCAAGTGATTCTCAGCGGAGTTCAAAAATGGTGTGATATTGAAATTAACAACATACTTGAATGAGGTCAGCAGGGGGAGCATATCGAAAAGAACACGAGTCACATCCCATTTTTGATAAAACAACTCAAACGTCTTGGATTTTATAAAGAAATTTTGGTGGCTGTATACAAAAGCCTAGTCGTCAGCCACCTTGATTACAACAGCCCGGGTCTCTTTACTGCAAGTAAAGGAATCAAAACAGAAATTGGTGATTCTTAATTTAAAATTTTAGCCGTTGTAACCTAATATAAAGTAATTCACAGATACCATACTCTGAGTGTGTATCAATTCTTCTTCTTTCTTCTTCTTTATTCGACTGTTGTTTTGCAACATTCGGCGACGCATGATTTCCATAATTTGCGATCATTGGCAAGTTTCTCAATTTCAGCTCTTGTTACTTCCGCTCGTTCCGGGAACAATGATCTTTTCATTTCTATTGTCGCTGTCGAAATCTGTTGTGTTGCGTACGATCTTGATGCCTGGCCGATTACCCCTAGGCGCGTAAATTCGCTCTAAGAGGTGACAAGTCACCTAAAAAGCGAGAGTTTTGAAATTTAAAATTTTAATTTCAAAAATTATGCATGCACACACAACGCATATAGAAAGCTTTGAAAGCTGTGTATCAATTATTGTGCAATTTTAATTAAATTTAACAAACCATAAACCATAAATTTTTGTAAATTGTTGAGTTTTTACCAAAAATTACGTAAAATACCGTATAATCACAAAATTTACGATTATTTTAGAATATTTTGGTAAAAATAAAAAATGGCAGTTTTTTTTGGAATTTTTTTTTTTGAAGGACGACGACTCAGAAGACCCACATTTGGAAACTTAAGGTTTCACACAGTTGAATTTTGTCTCTTTAGTGGTTTTAGCGGAAATGGTTATCAAATACATTCTTCGAAATTCAAGCCATTTATATTTTTCCAAAATTTCCAAAAAATAAACGTAAATTTACCTAAGAACAGATTATAGGGAGATGCACATGCAGGCGCTTCATATGGTTTATCCTTTTCACTACATTTGTTTCATGATAAAAATTTTTGTTGGGAGCCATTAGCCCTTTTTAAAACCAAGTTCCCCTAAAATAAAAGATGAATTTAGTTCTTTTAATCTAGGGTATCTTTTTTTTTGTTAAGCTGGTTTAATGTGAAAATAGCTTAGGGGTGGTTATACATCATTTTGAATTATCTACGGAAATCAAATCCATCATGGTTCCCGGAAAGTATTTATTTTAAATAAAATTTGAACCTAAGGGTAATTTGATTCAGAATAACTTAAGCCGTATAATTAATAATAATAATAATAATAATAAAAATAAAGCTTTGATGTGCTGAGCACATGAAACGAGAGTTTAGCCTCATTATAATAGCTTACTAAAATCAATTTTGTCAATTTTGTTTTTAAAAACATTAATGGTATTTGAGTTAACAATATCTTTATCAAGTCGATTCCAAATATTGACCACTCTGATACTGAAAAAGTTGTATCTTTGCTCACAATTCTTTACCAGTTGTCTTTCCATTGCAAAGTCATGACGTCTAGTAATTGAACGAAAATCACTTTCCGGGTTGTTTTAAAAGACTAAGGGTACATACTAATTTATCTTGTCGAACCCTTTGATGATCTTGAACATTTCAGTCAAATCTCCTCTTAGTCTTCTTGTTTCTAGATTGGTGAGGTTCAATGCATCTAATCTCTTGATAGCTTAATTTTCTAAGCTCCCGAACCAATTTAGTGGCTCTTATCTGAACTGTCTCCAAGATCTTAATGTCTTTTTTCAAATATGGATTCCAATCTTGAACTCCATATTCTAGATGGGGCCTAACAAAAGCTTTGTATAGTTTACTTACTGTGTCTTTGTTCTTGAATTTAATAGATCGTCTGATTGAACCCAAAACTGAATTAGCTCTATTTGGAGCTATGTTAACTTGATTTGACCTTTTCAAATTATTCTTAATCGCAATTCTTAGGTCTCGTTCCATCTCTGTTTTCAAAATAATTGTTTGATTAATTGTAATTAAATTCTGGGTTATTCGCTCCACAGTGCATTACTTTAATTTAGCTTGATTTAATCTAGCTGATTCGGAAGGTCATTGATGTAAATAATAAAAAGAATTAGGCCCAAAACTGAATCTTGGGGAACTCCGGTCTCGACACTTACCCATTCGGAAACCATCTCACCCAATATTACTCTTTACTTCCTGTTTAACAGAAACGCTCTAACCCATTGAATAATTCACTCATCAAAACCATAACATCTCAGTTTGTAAATTAAGCGTTTATGTGGAACAGTATCGAACGCTTTAGCAAAATCCAAATAGATAATGTCCAAAGCCAGTTTAAGGTTAATTGACTTAAATTAAATCGATCGTCTCTAACAATTAAACTAATTTAAAATTTTATTAATGAATGAAGAAGATGATCGAAAGATCAAATGCTTGTTTGAGTTTGTTTTAGCGAATGCAGTGGAAAAAACATTGAAAAATGTAATTTGGAAACGAAAAAAAATTAAGGAAAATTTTTAACAAACTTGAAAAAATTATGAAAAAAAAAAAAAAATTAACAGGAAAAGATTATAAAAAAAATTAATTATTAAATATTCAAATTCTATCAACCATGTTGATTGCTAGTTTTTGTTTAACCAAAAATTCATTCATGTCCACTTGACATTCAAATTCATCAGCACCAAATAATTGTATCTCTAATTTATTATCATTATTTATATTGAAAACATTTGCCCAAAAAATCTCAAATTTATTCGTTGCCTTTTCAAATGTCCTTTCTATCAATTTAGAAGACGCATTTATTACAATTGAGGAAAGCTTAAAGAAACATTGAGCTGGCATTGTATTCAAAAATTTTTGGTTTATCAAGTACAAATCTTTGAGGCCAAGTGTTTCTTCTCCTTTTATATCAATAAATTTGACCTTGGCAAATTTTAAAATTTAAATTTGATCGTTTAAAAAAATACTGAGACTTACTTTGTACAAGGCTTGTTCAACATTTTCAATATTGATAGTGTCGACTATTCGAGCTCGTAACCAGATATTATTAAGGTTACTTCTTGCAGCCACTATTTGTCCTATGGTAAATATTGTTGATTTTTCAGGCAAGAATAATTTTTCACCATAGTAATTACTTAAAATTTTTGATTTTTAAAATCATAAAATATATCGAAACTAATAAAAAATTTTACTTCATTGAGGTTAAAAGATTGGAAAAGTTTGTGCCGGGAACATTTCCTCCATCCCAATCAATGCCGCTCATAATTGTTCCTTCAAAACATTCACACCCAATATATTTAATATTTGACAAAAAAATTCTCTTATTGATGAGCGTTTTCTGACCAATTGTACATTCAGTATAAGCTTTTATTTTATTTTTTGTTGAAGGTACCAACGCTAAAAAAGAATAAAAATCTTAATTCAATTCTGTTTAAAAATTATTTGTAATTAATCTATAACTTTCGCAGCTTTGTTTAGTCAATATCGTTATTGTTACGTTTTATTTTATTCAAAATCCTTATCTCGGTCTTGGTTAGTAAAATTCCGTCCTCTAAGGAAATGAGCCATAGAGCGGAAAAGATAATAATCAGAAGGGGGAAGTTCAATACCTTTCATCTCTTCAACTTTTGCAATGGTTTTTCGCGCGGTATAAGATTTTGAATTAACTTGAAAAAATCTTGAAAAAACAAACCAAGCCTTAGGTTGATCAAAGAAGGGTATTTTGCTTGAAGTGAAGCATACATTCGTTCTAATTGTTCACAATAAAGGCCAGCATTTATCGAATGACCACCAGGAACCAGTTCAAACTGTATTATTCTTTGGTAATTCCACCAAACGCACAACATTACCTTCTTTTCGAATCGTCCTCTTTTAACGACTGGTAGGGCTGGTTGAGATGAGGCCAACCACTGGTTTCTGCTATCAGTATTTCGAAAATAGATCCATTTCTCATCGCAAGTAATTAACCTTCTGAAAAATCGTTCATCTAGAGGATTTTTACTTAGGACATACCAAAAGTTTTGATTATCGGGTATAAAAACGGCAAAAAGATGAATACAAACTAATCTTTATTTAAAATATGTTCAAAATAGTGCCCTTTATATTTTATGCATAGTTCCATCTTTTCGATCCACTTATAAAAGGTCTTTAGATACTCTTTTTTAGGTATGGCTTTGAAAATTGCCATCATTTGGCGTACTAGGCTTTCGGAGCTACTGCGAGTATGGTGGTTGCCCCATTATAGTGAATACTTGTTCTTATAGATAAGTTTTTACAGCTTGATGAACGTCGGTCGAGCGTTGTCATGATGAAATTTCAATTTTTTGGTATGCAATGTCTTTCTGCTCGTCTCAATTAATCTTACCAAAGATTTTAAGCAATCATCTGTATATGTTTTGTAATCCGCACAGCCTCCTCTATCCCAATAAGTAATCAGATCCACCTCACTTGTTCTTAAAAAACTACAAACCATTATTTTAAAATCTCCCTCTTTTTACAACTGTTCTTGGACTCTCTCCCTCTGCAACCCAGCTTGCATTAGATTACTTCCGGCCAATTTGTCTCCAGTAAAACCATTACTCATCACCTGTGACTAGGTCATATATTCGCCATGCCCCCTTTTAAATTTAGACAAATTTTCTTGACAAATTACAATATGGGTTATCCTCTGTCACATTTCGAACTAGGTAAATATTCAAGTCAACAACTGCCGTTCTCGGCCGCCCAGAGCATGGAGCATCCTTGGTTCTCTCTTTTAGTTTTAATTTGGTTAAAATTTAATAAGTTAGTCGTTTCTCTTAAATTATATTCGGTACTTTGTGTGAGAGACAAATCGGCTGTCATAAGATTCTCAATAATTTTTGTTCTTCACCCGTCATTAAATCATCTTCATTTAACTCTACTGTATGTTCTGTTGTTGTAGCTTGTACCAATGTTAGAACTATATGACGCTTTAAAATTCAAGCATTCAAATTTAATCCACGTATTAAATGTAAAATTCAACTTTTCTAATTAAATTAAATTTTTTTTGTTTTGGAAAAAAAATTTTTTTCGCACATTTTATGAGACATAAAAAAAAAGAAAATTCAGTTTAGCGCGTCCTTAAAATTATATTTGAAAAAAATTCAAAACACATGTTAAATGACTGCAATAAAACTGAATTTTCGCTTTTTAACTGCGCAAGATAAAAAGCTAGTTTACAATGTAAATTATAATATTCTGATTACGAAAGGGTGTAAATTTGTTCACTAGGATCCTTAGTTTCTTTAAAGGGTGAAAATTAAATTAATAGAGACCGAAAACAGTCATAAAAATCAAAAAATCATCAAGATGATGTATATTTTTGATTGCTTGGATCAGATTTATGCTCATTTATACATAACAAACGCCAATTTAATTGATGAGTTATGAGTTAAGATACACGAAACAGAGCTTATATGCGAGTAACGAGGCGTTAACTTTTGTAATTTTGGGCTTCACCGGTTTTGATTCAAAATTGTCGAAAAATTCTTTTAGGATAAATTTAATGTAAAAATTTTACATTTAGCTTAACTTTTCGGCCATTCAAATCAACCATTTGACGACAATATTTTTTCGACGAAGTCATAATTTTCTGTATTACTGAAGGCTTTTTCAAAGCTTGATCATTCAGGGACACATAACACTTTTATCTCTTAATTAGCGTATTCCCTCGTTCGATTATGCAGCATCATAACATGAAATCCAAAAGTTGGGTCTTAGGGGTTATGTGACCAAGATTTTTTTTGTTGATAGGTGACCAACTCTGGTCACATAATTTTTGAAAAATAAATAAGTGACCAAAAATTATTTGAAAAATAAATAGGTGACCAAAAATTATTTGAAAAATAAAAATAAAAAATTCACGCGAACAAAAAATTTATGTGACCAGCCCCTGAGATATGTGACCAAAAAATATCAAAATAATTTTCTTTATAAATCTGAATAATGAAAAAAAAAATTATCGTGCCCTTGTCATCTGAGTTTTTAAGTCTCTTTTATATTATATTTTTTTACAAATCGGGCATTTAATCGGGTAACGTTTATTGCTTAGTGTTTGTTTGACTAATTCTACAGCTTCTGGGTCCACTTCTGGATCCTCAAGTGATTGTTTCTTGTAGACCAAAGAGTTGTATTTTACTCTCGAAATCTTTACATTTTGTAAACTTGAATTGAATTTATCAAATAAAAGCTTAATCATTTAATATTTGAAATTTAAATATATTTTTTGTTAATTCATTTTTTGATTTTTTGCTAACTAATTTTATGTCTTAAAAATTTATGTGACCAGTGAAAAATTTAGGTGGCCAAGTAAAGATTTAAGTGACCAGTTGAAAAAGTTTCAAATAATTTTTGGTCACCTATTTATTTTTCAAAAATTATGTGACCAGCATTGGCCACCTATCAACAACAAAAAATTTTGGTCACATAACCCCTAAGACCCCAAAAGTTTAGGGTTTTAGCTCTTTATACCAATTGGCCTTTGTTAAAATATTCTAAGCAGACTCTGCTTTCAAATCTAGAGTGGGACGAATGTCTTAAGCATGTTTTAGCATTTTTCTAATTGTAAAAAAACTCCGTAAAAATTTGGATTTTCGGTCGTGGTGCTGCATTATCGAACGATAATTAACCATTTGACTCTGAAAATTGACTTTTAGCTTTCTTTCTTAAATAATTGCATAGATAAAATCTAAAGAAAAAATACTATTTTTTTGAAGTTAATGTTAAGTAAGATGTTAAGTAACCTGAAGCAATTATTTATTTATTTACCATTTATCAAACAAGATATTTGGGCTAAATGAGACTAAAAAATCTTGATGTCACTCAGATCCAAATGAAAGTTATTGTAACAAATTTTCAATTAAAAAAAAATTAACTTACTTTCTGTTCTTTTTTTATGGTAACGATGGCAATTTTTCCTTGTACAAAAACCATCAGTATTGAACTGTTCACATATATCATTCTCATATTTGGTTTCTTTAGACAATTTAAAATACCGATGACAATTTTCTTTAAAAAAAAAAACAAACTAAAAGTTACCGTATCCGAACACATGAGCTTCACCATTTTGGTCATTAAAGCCATAAAAGTTTTTGGGTGAAAAAAATTCGGAAGCTTTCGGATCCCAATTTTCTAATTCAGCATCTTGTTTGAATTCATTTTTGTCAATATTGGTTTCCTTTGGTAATTTTTTTTCAATTAGCTCTTCGAATTCATTCGCCTCAAATTTGTCCTCATTTTTATTCAATTTATCAATTTCATCATGTTTGCCTTTGTATTTTTGACAGTCCTCAAGGTACTTTTGTATTTTAACAATCTTGGCATTATTATCTTCAATAGGCAAATTTATTTTGAGTCGACCTTCATCTACAATATTGTTTGATTGTTGAATACAGCTAGCTGATTCTAAATTGTCTAATTCTTTTTCTATACTTGAATAGTGCTGATTACAGTCGAAATCTAGCATTAATTTATTGAGATCGAAATCGACTTCGTTATTATTCGTATCTATAGCACTCACAAAACGAACACTTATACCTTTGTTTACATTTATCTTTAATTTTGAGCCTGGTTCGTTGTTTATTTTTCCTTTGAAAATTTTTTGATTTTTAATTAAACTAAAAAAGTATTCTGTCTCTATTTGGTTCCATATTCTGTTGTTCGGAATATTATCTAATTGACAAAGGATCGAATAAGGCGGCAAGTTGGCAAATTGTTTAAACATGGGAAACAAATTGGCATAATCAAGAACATCATGCAAGCCATAGTCTATGTAAACTACCTTAATAAAAGGTTTATCTTTACATTTTGAATCAAAATCTTTTATTTGAACTCGATACCAAAAGCCGCTTTGTGGATTTTCAGCGATGCAAATTGAATTCAAAACAACGTAGTCGTACTTTTTTTTGTTTGAAAATCGATTCAAAACATCCTTATGTTTTTGGTAAAAATTTGTTATTTTTTCATCCAACGATGAATATTCTTTGTATGCATATTCGTCATTAATAAAGTTAATATAGATTTCGTTGGGCGAAATGGCATTCGTTATTTCAAACAAAAAACAACCTGATTTATCCAATATCAAATTTTTAGCTGGTAAATCTTCTATTATAAAATCATATTTGTCCGTTGGTTGTATGACTAAATTGTCTACTTGATTTTTCACTTGTGGTGGAATTATCTGTGAATCAGTTGTTTTTTGTTTTTTAACATTTATCATTGGACTTGAACTTGAACTTTGACTACTTGGCTGAATATTTGAATTATTGAAATTGTAATAACTATTAATATGATACAATTTGTCGTATTCCTTAATTTCATTTTTGAATTGTTTAACTATTTCCAAATTGTTAACCGATAGAGCTAACTTTTGGTCAATTAAATATTCCAACACATTTTCCACTTTCTATAAGTAATATATTTTTTTTTTTCATTTTATAATTTTTATAAATTTAAATTTAAATATTATAAATATAATTACATTATTTAATTTGACAGTCATTTTACAAAAGTAAATTGGCCAATTCGGAAATGTAGATGATTTCATTTTTACTTCTCTATTGAGAAGTAGATTACGACAAAACTCGAGCGTCTCACTATCCCATGTTTTTGACTCATTCGAAGGAAAAGCCTAAATTGAACAAAGAGTAAAGAAAAAATTTTGTTTTTTGAGGAAAAACTCAATTCCTACCATTGAAAGTGAGGCTGGAAAAGCAAATATAGTTTCTTTGTAAAAATAGTCTTCGAGCATTCGAATTCGCTCAAATTCCACGTGTTCAGAGTTTCCATAATCCATGTAGAATACTTTCGCTATCTTCTCTAAATTTTATATAAAATACTTAAAGACAAGATTTTTGGTGTAAGACAATGGTTCAAACGGCCATTTTTTATATGGCTTCGTTTCATTTGCAAAGATAACTTTGTCCAAACAAAATATATAACTGATATTTTCAATTTTATATTGACAATCGAAAAAGAAAAAAATTCATGATGGTCTTATTTTTGCAGATCTAAAAATGCTGCACTTATGCTTAACTTTCACCATTTGCGTAGGCGTAGCCTACAAAACCTACTAATATATTTGGTTTATAGTTGATTTAATTCATATAAAATGGCACAATAATTGATACACACGCATAAGTGTTGTATCTGTGAATTACTTTATATTAGTTTACAACGGTGTAAAAAAAAAAATGTCATCTTCGGATACTTTTTTGTACTATACTATCGTTGTATGTGTTCGTTTTAGCCGGTTTTGTTTTGAAGCAAAAATCAGAGTTAGATCTGTCGGTGTTTCGATATTTTATGGACACTTCGTTATTCGGGTCGAAGAGGAGCTTTGATACTTTTTTAAGGCTCATTGTTTCGATTCGTTCAACAGCATCAACTAGATAGCCTCGCTTTTATTTACCGTGGTGCTATGATACCATGAATTCACCACATTTTACGTAAAATTACGTTAATTCACCAAAATTGACAGTAAATTACGTGAATTGACTGATTCTAGAAAACGTCATTTAACGTAAGATATCGATAATTAACGTTATTTTACGTTATTTTACGTTATTTTTGGTTAAAAAAAGTTAAAAAAGGTCAAATAAAGTCCACTGAAGCCGAGCATAGCATATTTGAAGCTACAGTAGTGTCCATACTTCTATACGGCTGTGAAACATGGATTGTAACAACGAGATAAAAAACAAGCTGAGTAGTTTTGCAAAAACCGGACTAGGTACTTGCAAACGAGAATGTAAGCCGACGAGCTACTTAAAATACATCATTGAATTATTGTTACCGAAACGAACTGAAGTAACAAGAGCTGAAATTGAGAAACTCGCCAGTGGTCGCAAATTATGGAAATCATACGTCACCGAATGTTGCAAAACAACAATCGAATAAAGAAAGTCATCTAGTGCATCTGTTTGACACACTAGATCGTCTGAAAATTCCTCCATTTGAGACAAGTTTCTCGACTCTTTTGTAAATTTCTTCATTTGCAACTTTGTTCAAATGCTTTATACCATGGGACAAAAGCGTTTTTAGTTACAATTTTCTGACCATTTTTGCCTCATGGGGTAAAAACGAAATTTTCGGTTTTAACCTTGAAGCTTAAATGTAAAAACTTTTTTTTTTTATATATTCAAAATCATTTAATCTCCTTCAGCGTCAATTACATTGCACGGAACTTGATTAAATTTTACCAAATAGATTCAAACATTTTATCGTCTTCACCAAAGTGACTCGATCTAAAACTTTTTATCCCATAAGATCTCAGTATATCTCTTCAGGTGAAAGATACTGTTTCCACTCATGAAACCTCACATTTTTGAATAAAGCAATTGAAAAATAGAAGAATTCTACCCTATTTCCTCTGAGAAGGCATGCGTTACTATCCGGAGTAACATAGAAAGCGCATGGAAAGACATAGACTTCTTACATGTAAAAATTTATAAGCTAAAGGTGCGACACAATTGATTTGTTACTTTGGATATGAGCTCATAATTTTTAACTGAATTTTCATTAAAAACGTTCCGTTATTAAGCTAGGGGTTCTAATTAATAAAGGTTGAAAATATTTATTAAAATAAAAAATTCCACAGATAGAAGGACAATGTTTTTTATATCCAAAAATTTTATCTCAATAATCAAAAACTAAACAATGTACCTCAAATATACTACTTAGGTATAACCCTTAACTCTTCTTTGGACTTCGACTCAATCTCTATTGAGTATTTTAAAAGAGTTCAGACTAGTGTTTTTTCATTGTCATACCTAGGTCTATTCAATTCATGTGCCTCTCCTAATCTTAAAGCATTTATTTACAAAACCTATTGTCTCTCACAATTTAGCTACTGTCTTGGGACCACAACATTAAAAAATACCACCAAAGAGTACTAAAATATATGCCAAAACAATCTAGTCAGACAAATGCTCAGACTGACGCCGAACTGTCAAATATCAACAATCTTAAAAATATTAAACATTTTTAATTTTGAGCAACTCTACATCTTCTCTAAAATAAGTTTTCTAAAAACCTTATATAACAGCACTCTTACTTGTTATATCCTTAATAACATGTTAGCTAACCGCAACATCAATTACTCAAAATCATTTGGCAAAGATATTGATCTACTAGAAAAATACTTTAACAAAGATATAAACTTTATTAAAAATAATTTCGGAATGATAAAATTTGAGCTAAAAAGAAAACTGTTTACCAATGACGGTATCTCAGACTCAATCAGGACATGCCTTAATAATCTCAGATTCAAACATTTTAGGAACTTGCTTAATGGTTTAACTCGAGTATATTGAAACTTAGTTGAATATCTACTAGTCAATCTAGCAATCCTAGAGTTGTAACAAGACCCTTTTTTTTTATTGAATTTTTTTTTTATTTTTAAACTGTAATCATCTTCTTTCTTTTTTTTTTAATTTTTATTTTTTAAACTTTTACTTCTCCTAACAGGAGGTTAATTTAATCAAATAAATAAATCTTACCAGCTATAAATTCTATTGCTCCCTTATGAAACTATAAAATCAAATAGATAAGTGTCTTAGTAAACTTCTCTCATAAATCTAGAAATTGAGGTGAGGATTTGACATTATACAAATAATTATTTATTAAAATTAGAACCATTTTACCTTGATAATTTACTAAAACTGACATTCCGGACATCTTCTAAATTTCGAATTTCTTTATTTTTAAAAAAAAAAGCTCACCTATTCATGGAGAGAAAAACTTGCTCACCACACCAAATAAGTTTGCGTCTAATTTGGTGATAGAATCGATGAGAAATAAGGTCTCAAACATCAAACTAAGTAAGCTTTATGACTTGGGGCTCTTTACACGGAGAAAAAAATTGTATTGTATTTTCACTTTTTGTTTCCATTCACAATTTTCTTATCCATAGAAGAGTGTAAATGAAAATACAATGTACAAAACAATTTTTTTTGCCTGTAGGACTTTTAAATTTCGGGATCTTTTGATTTTTGCTTAAATATACATATTAATCTTTTTGATTAAAATGTTTTTGAACTAGTAGTAGTGTAACTAAATAAACTTACTCTTCTCATCAACATTCATTATTCTAGCTCTATACCATTTTTTGTCGATTGAAAATTTTACGGCATACAAAATGGATAAATCAAAAAATTCGCATTTTGTGTTGTTTGAATTTATTTCATCATTGTAAAATAAACTTTGAAAATTTTATTAAATTTTAATTTAAAACATTAAACTTTCAAAAGAAATGAAAAATTTACTTTAATTTTTTTTCGAACGCTTCCATTTTTTCTTGATTGTCCTTAACTTGAATGAACATTAAAATTGGACTCTCTACATGAGTTACATAATAATTATCTTCACTAATTTGAGAAATCTGGACATATTTTATTTTTTTTGATTTTGACAATACAGTCGACTTGGAATTAGACGGCGATACATTTGTGATTGAGGGTTCGTTTTTAATTCGTTGAATTGCTTTAGATTCAAAATTTTTGTTAATTTTACTCGAAACAACACTTGAAAAGTCAATAAGGTTTTCGTCTTTTAAATCTTCGATTAGAATATTTTTGTCTTGAATTTTAATAATCGACTCATTTATTTTAGTTGATGCATAAACTTCATTTGAAGAAACCAATGAGGAAAAATAAGCATTATCTCTATTATTTGAATTTGGACTTGGAAACGCGTCGACATCGACCAAAAGATCTAAATTTTTCAGGCTTATATCATTATTTACAATGTTTTCATTATATTTATGGTGATCTGGCATAGGGTCAGTTTCTTGCACAATTGTCTCACAAAAGTTTGATTCAGTAATATTCTCGTTCGTTTGTTTACCCAGATAGTCATCAACTATGCTACCAAGTCTTGAAGGCGAAAAGTGATTTTCTTCAACAGTATTTGAATCAAGCTCTAAATAAAATTCGAGATCTTTTGTGAGCCTATTAAAATAGTCAAGATCTTAAAGAAATTAAAAACAATTAACAAAGTTAAGTTTTCATTTGTAGAGTTTTTTTTTTGTTTTGTTTACCTCTCTGTAAGTCTTCACAATATGGAACTGAACGTTTATTAAAATTTCTTATAAAATTTAATAAATTTCTTCTTCGATCCCATTGTTGTAGGATATCAGGATGTATATTCCGTGTTTTTCGTATAATCTTAAGAGAAAAGAACAAAATTAATTACAAACTTAATTTTTTGATTTTAGTGACATTTCAATTACAATTGCCTCTCGCTTATATCACCCTAAGGGTGATGTAAATGGATTTGGATATAACTAGATTAATTTTGCATTATCTTATTGAATGGGAAATTATTATAGTGGGATATAAGTGAATTGTTACATAATGATGTCGTGATATAAACGAGCGGCTTGTAAACTTAAACAAAATATTTCAAAATAATTTAAAAAATTGAAAATTTGAGAAATTGAGAAAAAACTTCACATAAAAAACAATCAAAACGACATATTTCCTTTTTAAAGCTACATTTGCCAAAAGTCATTTGAGCTGCAACAGGATCTAAACTACCTGATGGAATGGGCTGAATCATGGTCAACTGAATTGAATCTTTCAAAGCGTAAAATAATGTATCTAGTTAAAAGCAACGGAAAATACTCTTACGAAATGGGATCAACTACGCTAAAACAACTACAATCAATCTGAGAAGAAATCACAAAAAACGATTGCTATGTGAGATAAATAAAAAAAGTTACAATTTTCTCTCAAATCGTGTGGCTTCAATTTGGAATGGTCGGTTTGGAGATGCCAACGATGTCAACGATTTCAACAAATAGTTTCAAGACTGCTATTGACGAGGAAGTGTATGGAATTTCATGAAGCAATTATTGCCAAAGCTTTCATAAGGCCAAACGCTTAAGTGCGTTGGTAAAGTTTGTCTAAACCGCAATTAAACATTACTAACTAACTAACTTACTATGAAATTTGGTACCAAAATGACTTGATTCTTAGCATTACATTAAAAAGATGAGTTTAACAGAGCTTGTCAATATAGAAATACTAACTGTTAATGATTCTGAAAGATCAGAGGTGTAGCTTGAGACCTCCCGTGAATGTCTAAAAGTTAAAATTTTCTCATTATTTGTTTGTTATTTATGGAAATTTTCAAATTTTGGATGTGTTTGCCCCCTTTCACCGACTTGTAGCTACATCCATTTGTTATTCATTTGTTATAATCTAAAACAAAATTAAACGAAAAGAATAAGAAAATAATTACCGATGAGTAAACTTCATTAATGAAGAAGACCCGATTCTCTAAATCGTTGAGATAATCATACATTGATTGGGTAAATCTGTTCATTTTGAATCGAATTTTTTTAATTTAAAAAAAAATTCTTAAAAAAATTCAAAAAAAAAATTTAATTTTTTTTTGTATTCATTCAAATAGTTGATGAACCAAAAGAGTCTTTATTGTTAAAAAAAATTTTAAAATTACTGATTCAAATAATCTTACATAATTTTATAAAATACATCACTAATAGCATATCCAAATTCACCGTGTTTTTATGGGTTAAAATGTCTACAAATTTTAAGTGCATTAAAAGGCCATTTCTCCAAGCGATGAAAGGCTTTTGCTTTGTGGGGAAAATCTTTAACAAAAAAACTGTTAAATCCTGATGAGACGACTTATAATTATTATAGACGCCGTTGACATCAATTAATCAAACTATCAGTTTCATAACTGGCTAATTTTTAATTTTTAACAATTCTTGGTCATATCTAATTAGGCTTACAAGAAGTATTTACAAATAATTTTATAGAAATCATGGAATTGTCGCACGCTATGGCTTAAGGTACGCTAAGAATATTAGAGTACGCCGGATACGACTGTACTATACGCTACGGCAACTAGAAGGCGAAAGTTTGGTAGAAGTTCTGTAAATTAACTTATGTTAATAGCTAAAACTTGTTTAAACTTTTTGGCTCATTAACTAAGCAAATGACATGTAAAGTCATTAATGTGCTTGACATCTTATTTAATCTGATAGAAGCAAATTAACTAAATATCTATGATATCTAGATTATGTATTAGAGTGATTCAGAATATTTCGCGTGTTTTAGGTGGTAAGTTATTATTGATTCCAGCCTTTTTGTAGTCTCATAACTTTAATTCATATTAGATATTAGATCAAACAAAATAAAACGCTCTACAAGATGAAACATTTAAATTTTAAATTTTTTGATTCCAAGTATTCTTAAAATTATGAAAACTTTTGATGAAAATTTTGAAATTTTGGTGCTGTTACGTCATTATTAATGGCAAAAAGGCAGCAACCCACACAACTCACAGCAACAGCAGCAACCCACTAAATATGTCAAGTAGAAGGTGAGAATGTCCTTTAATAAAAAAAGCACAGGCTTGGTTCAATAAGCCCAACAGTGGTGATACTAGCCTTCGAAGGAAAAAGGGGTCTGGAAGACCAGTGAATTTTTATCAGGACGCCCTGCGTACGGTTTAGTATTCGCGAATCATCAAGTGACCTTAGAGCTTCACAGTCAACCATATTTCGTCACCTGTGAAGTTTATCCATAAAGTTAATAGACGCTGCCGAGTTGTTCCTTTTTGACACTTTTTGATGATCTACGTCGTACCAAAATCTGTAGAAAACTAATCAGAAATCCTCTTGATGTACGATTTTTAAGAAGGTTAATTACTTGCGATGAGAAATGGATCTATTTTCGAAATACTGATGACAAAAACCAGTGGTTGGCCTCATATCAACCAGCCCTACCAGTCGTTAAAAGAGGACGATTCGAAAAGAAGGTAATGTTGTGCGTTTGGTGGAATTACCAAAGAATATTACAGTTTGAACTGGTTCCTGATGATCATACGATAAATGCTGGCCTTTATTGTGAACAATTAGAACGAATGTATGCTTCACTTCAAGCAAAATACCCTTCTTTGATCAATAGTCCAGACCTTTCCCCTCGATTATCATCTTTTCCGCTCTATGACTTATTTCCTTAGAGGACTAATCAAGGCCAAGTTGAAGCCGGGTACCTTGAATTTTTAGCCCAAAAAGCCAGGATTGGTACAAGAAAGGTATCGAATTGCTCACTAATAGATGGCTAAAGACCATAGAGTATAATAAAATAAAAAAACTTCAAAAAAACGCGAAATTTTATGAATCACTCTTATAATGAGGAAATGAGATAGAGACTTTGGATTTGTCATACAATTTAAGAAAGTCAAAAAGACACACACAAAATAAACTAAACGATTTGGACCATGCTGTTAACATAGCGCTACTAGAAGAAACGGGCTCAAAATGAACTCAACAAAACATCTTAGAACGCAAAAGAAGTCGGTCTCAGTTTAAACGTAAATATAGGTTAGATCATCGGTAACGAAATCAATGATAATCAACGAGACAAAAGAATGATCATTTGAAGTAAACGGCGAAGTAATATAAATCGCAGGGGAATTTAAATAGCTCGGCTTAAACATGTTTTCTAGTGACAAAGATATGAAGATTAGAAAGGAAAAGTCCTGGCCGCAATATTAAAGACTTTAAGTACTTGAAAGAAGGCAAACAACTAATAAGGCTAGGAATGAAAAAAATCTAATAAACAAAAGAACTTCTTCGTCTGTTGATGAATTCGAGAAGTCAGCAAAAAAAACATTCGAATGATGATGATGATGATGATTTTCAGGAATTAAATTTGAAAATAGAAAAAAATTTTGATGACCGTCAACTTGCTTATACTCGTGATTAAGTCTGAAGGTAGCTAGTTAGTTTTGCTTCTTAGCAGTCAGCATATATATAAACAATATGATGATGAGGATTTATGGATATACTAACGAGACTAATTGTTCGTCGAAATGAGAAAATTCTCTCTACAGCTTAGAAGAAAAATTTTCATTTCTCAAAATTTGAAAATAAAGTTTTTGACGTTTTTGCTTTACGTCATCATTATCACTAAACTTGATAATTTGAAAAAAAAAATACAATCAAAAAGCTTTTTAGATTGCGAACCGTTTTCAATGCTACCAAAAGTTTTTTGTTGTCGTGTAGCGTTGATAACCGACTTTTGACCTAACTGGACTAAATTTGGAACGGTAATTTATCATATCAAAAGGGAAATATGGATATTAGAGATAAAATGATACCCTGGTTGTCTTTATAGAACGATTCCTTGGGGAGTAAGTATGTTTTAGTTGAATTCAAAAGCAATTTTCTTGGTCAACTAAACTTTATTTACTCTTCAAGAAACCGTTCTGTAAGAACAACTAGGGTATCATTTTAAAGCAGACAAATGAGATCTACAATACCTATATATGTTTTCTGTGCAAAATGTTAGAGTTATGATTTTAGCTTAGTTGGGTCAAAGTTGTTTATCAACACTATTGTCGGCCTTTCCTGCTTTGCTTTTTCCATCAGATAAATCTGTCCAGCAGACAATATTAAAGGAAATTTTAAATGTTATTGGCTCATATCATCATCAACAAATAATGCGCCCAACGACTCTGATGAAAGATTCGATGTTTTTTTCGTTTGTTAAAGCATTTTTTTATCCGTTGGCTAGAAAATGCTTTATTAGTTTCCTTCAAAATTTTATTCTTCATATTGAAATTTTTTAAAAAATTTTACGAGTTAAGTTACTTTAGAGGTAAAGCTATCAGCGAGAAAGGATCAACCATATATTTATATTGGATCAACCATACAACAATATATTTATTCTTCCCTAACACCTGGAGCGAATGAAATCAATTTAATAGCTAAAAAAAAGGTGTTCGTCAAACTTTAAACCTAGAGAGAGTACAATCGAAAGGTCCTGATTTTTTGATGGGTTGACGAAAAATTCTCTTTGTTCAGCATACATCATATTCAAACCATCTCGATGTGTCACCCAATCCATATACAATCCAATACAATACACAATCTAATACATATACAATACAATCCATGTAATTGAAACTGATATCGTCTGAAGTTTTGAAGATCTAATTCCGGTAGATTTTAGTGAATATTTTATGTTCAAGAATGAACGACTTCACAGACTTTTCAAGACAACAAAACAAAGAGACTTGTGGGTAATCTTTACTGGAGAAATGAAATAGAGTAAACAAGTGACTACTGAACTGTAGTAGGCTCGGTATAAACCATCGGTGACTCAAGGCTATCTACAATTGGTGACATTTAATAGAGTTGATTTTTTACGAGCGAAGCGATCAAAAGACCCTTCACTATCGAGAGACTACAGGGCCACTCGAGAGTCAAAACAATTCAAGAGAAATTTAATCTGCCCTCTTACAATCTAAGTAATTTAAAGAGATTTATTTGAAATGAAATTCAAATAACAATTCGAATCGGAATTCAAATAAATTTGGTTTTAAAAGTAAGGGTTCATCTTTGAGGGTCAATCTTGGTATCGTTCAAGAGCCTATACCTAGAGTATATTTTTATAAGGCCATGTTTTCTGGTTCCTTTAGAATAGAAAACCACCCTAATTATTCAAATATTCGAATAACATCACTAGTTTTTGCAGACTTTGTCAGTAGACTTTGTCACATTTTGCTCTATAAAAATACCCATTTGCACATGTTTTATTCTAATTTTTGTTTTTGATAAATAAAAAATCATTAAAATATTTCAACATGGCAAATTTTTCTTTAACGAAAATCAAAAGATTAAATCTCTAAAAGAAGAATCAAATCGAATTTTTTTTTAAAGAATTTAAAAAAATTTGAAAATAATTATTAATAAATAAAAGTTAAATTTTTTTATTTAATAATAACAAAAAAAAAAAAAACAAAAATAAAACTTAAAAAAAGAAAACTTTTTTTTTACAATTAACAGGCCAATACTCTTACGACAAAGTTTACAGCCAAAAAGAAATAATAAATTATTTTTGTTCATCTATTTCTTTATAGTTGTTATTTCTTTTTCTTCGATGATCTTGAATCTTCTTCGTTTGGACGTTTTTTCAAGTTACCCAAGAAATCATCAATCTTGAATGGATCAAAGTCTTCATGTTGCTCGAAAACAACTGGACCTGAATCTCTTGGACCTGCTTTATCTGCTCCTTCGAAGCCTTTATCTGGAACAAATCTTCTTGTCTTTAATGCCTCGTCAAAGTCATCGCCATAGTCTTTGTCTATATTTTTAGATGGTCTATAAATTGTATTTGTAATGGACTCAGTCTCTCTCCATGGCTTATCATAAACATTATAAGCGTCCTCTTCACCAAAGCCCGTGTCCAAGCCTTTTGACGAATTAAACAATCTTGAATCATATTGAATTTCACCAGTATTGAAGCCTGTATTTGGCAAACCCAAAGCTATTTTTTCACTTATATCTCTCTCTTTTTCTTTGGTCAATTGAGTTCTTTTTTCTGGTGCTGCTCTTTGTATAGCTCGATCTCGTTGACGTTCCTTTTGACGCTCTTTTCTAATTTCCTCTCTTTCCAATGCTTCTTTATCCTCTTTTATTGGTTTTATACCACTACGCTGTTCACGTATTTGATTTGCAAGTTGCTTTAAATCTTCTTCTTTTTTTGCTTTTTCTTTTTGAGCAATTGTTTGTTCAACTTTTGCTCTCATTTCGATAGCCTCACGAGCTTTACGATCGGCAATATATAAAGCTTCGGAAAATTTACTAAATTTCTCGCTTATGTGAACACTTTGAAGACCACGTCCATCAGCTGCAAGACGCTTATCCAATGGTATTGTGTAACCTTTTGGATTTTTCCAGTTTGACACGCAAGGCGGTATTTTCCATTCTTGTTGTTCTTTGACTGTAACTTTACGCGTAGGAGAATGAAGAACTGGTGCTGGCGGTGATGGAGGACCTTTTGGTAATTTTTTGTTCAATTTGAATCTGGGCGGCGACATGGGATCTCTCTGTACTTCGACCATTCTAATAATTCTTTGAGATGCTCCCGAATTTTCACCTTGATTCTGATTTGCAGGAGTATAACGAATGTATTGAGCAGGGGCTTGTTTTTCAGCGGCTTTGACAGGCATAGCAGCAGAAACCTTAGCAGAAACTATTGCTTCTAACGCTTTACGAGTTTTTTCTGTATGTTCTTTTATTTCTTCAGCATCTGGTTTAACAAAATCAGGATCGTCTTCGTTTACTTGTTTTGGCAACAAATCGGTGTATTTTGAATAAATTATTTTGTTATTATTTTTGCTACCTTGACGAGCGAGTAAGTCAAATTTGACATCTCCTTGTGAATCAAGTTGAACAGCAATTGCATTTGATGTTTTAGCTTTTGTTTTTCCCATATCAAGTGGATATTGAACGACATGTATCTCTGGAAATGCACCAGAATCGCCGAAGTCTTCGGCTCGACGAGGAACCCAATTTTGACGACTACCATACGCTGGTATTGATACTTTTAAACTCATCGTGTTTGTATTTATTTTTTTTAAGTTTTTTGTTTTTCTTAAAATGATTTTTATTTTCTTCTAATAGACATATTTTAGAAGACTGTTTTTAGTCTTTTTTTTGTTTTATTCGAATTTTTTTAAGGTCTATACTCGTTCGTTAATTTTTTTTTTAATTTCAATTGAGAAATGAAACATCTGATAAAAAGTGAATAAAATTTTGCAATTTATAATTCGTTACTCATCAATTGACAACTCGATAAAAAACAAAAAATCTGATGTTAAAATCGTGTTTTTGTAATGTCTTTGATAAGCTTTCACAGTCGAATAAATTCTGACCATATCTGTATAAATCAAGAAAACTTTTTGAAGAAAACAATTTTTTGTTAATTTAAATTTGTAAAAATAAAATATAATTTTAAATAAGAACGATTTAAAAATTAAAATTTTAACATACTTGTTGGGCAAGTTGATTTTTTTTCTAATTTTTTTAACACTAGAAATTATAAATATTTTCTTCTTTTATTTTTTTTTTTTGATAATAAAAAAAATTAAAAAATTTAAGGATTTTATATTTCATTGAAAAAATGAGCACAAGTTCTAACTTGAGTAATTTACTTAAAAGTGGAGACAATAGCAGTTCAAATAGATCTTATGGAGTATCTCTACCTTTATCAACTGATTATCCAACTTTAAAAGACAAAGAACTAACAGAAAAACTAGACGAAACATTAAGAAAATATAATGTATTTGAGACAGATGCTGAATTGAGACATCGAATGGATGTTTTACACAAGATAAATACACTTTATAAGAATTGGATTAAAAACATATCAATTAGTAAAGTAATGATGATTCCTAGATAACAAAAAAAATAAAAAAAATTTTTTCTTTACCAATATGATTTATTTATTTATTTAGAATATGCCAGATGAAGTGGCTGAAAAAGTAGGAGGAAAAGTTTGCACATTCGGTTCGTTTCGTTTGGGCGTTAATTCACAAGGTGGTGACATAGACACATTGTGTATAGCACCAAGACACATTGATCGTAGCGATTTTTTTACATCGTTTGCTGAACTTTTAAAAAAACAACCTGAAGTTCAAAAATTATTGGTAAATTGCATTTTAAAAATAGATCAAATCGGTTATATCAAGTCAATATATTTTATTAATAAAGATAATTTTATAAACTCGAACTATTTTTTATATACCTTATTCATAAATAATTGCTAATCATATTAAATTAAGAAACCCTTTTTAGAGGTAATTTAAAATATTGATTTAATTTAATTAAGGTTATCGAAGAAGCGTTTGTACCTGTGATAAAAACTGAATTCGATGGAATAGAGGTAGAAATAATTTTGAATAAAAAGAAGATAAATGTTAAATTGAGTTTTTTTTTTTTTTTTAAATTTTATTCAATTTTGTTTTAGCTGGATATGTTATTTGCAAGACTATCTTATTCTACAATTCCAGACGATTTGGATCTAAAAGATGATTCGATTCTAAAGAATTTGGACGAAAAATGTGTTCGAAGTTTAAACGGTATTTTTCACATAAGATAATTTATTATATATATTTTTTTTAATTCAATACCTTCAAGGTTCTCGTGTTACCGATGAAATCCTCACTTTGGTTCCTAATGTAGAAACATTTCGATTAACTTTAAGAACAATTAAACTTTGGGCAAAAAGTAATAATTTACTTGGTCCTATTTTATTGTAATTATTTATACTAATTTAATTTTCATTTAGAAAATGGAATATATTCTAATGCATTAGGATATTTAGGAGGTGTATCGTGGGCTATGTTGGTTGCTAGAGTTTGTCAATTTTATCCAAATGCAGCTGCTTCAACGTTGGTCGACAGATTTTTTTTCGTCTATTCCGAATGGTTTTTTTTTAATTCAATAAATTTAAATTTTTTTTTAAATATAAATACATTTTTTCAAGGGTTTGGCCTAATTCTACGCCTAATTCGATCGGATCACCTGTTATTATAAAACCAATGCCAACATTTGAAGAGCTTCCTCCTTACCGTTTTCCAGTATGGGATCCAAGAGTCAATCCATCTGATAAAAATCACTTAATGCCAATAATTACACCTGCATATCCACAACAAAATTCAGCTTACAATGTTACCATTTCTACACGTCAAGTAATGATAGAAGAAATTAAACGAGGCTTGGAAATATGTCAACAAATAAGTTACAATAAACTCGACTGGAATTCACTTTTTGAACCAAGAAATTTTTTCAATAGATACAAGTAAAATTTTAAATAAGGTTTTTCACGACCTTATATTTTAGTTCTATTAAAAAAAATTTCAACTTTGTTCTAGGCATTTCATTGTATTAATTGCTAGTACCACTGTAAAAGAACAATATATGGATTGGGTTCGTTTAATTGAGTCTAAAGTTAGATTTTTGATTCAAGCTTTAGAGAAAAATCAATATATAAGCATAGCACACATAAACCCACAGGGATATGAAGAGACAAAAGAAATGTAATTAAATTAATTTTTATATTTTATTTTAATTGAAAAAATTTAAAGAAGAGACTTTTAGTCAAGTAGCAATACCCTCTCAAGAAACTTCAGATTCAACTTCTGAAACTTTAAAGACATCAACCAACTATATCACTTTTTGGTTCATTGGTTTAGAGTTTAAAGTAAGTGGAGATACGACTGTTGCTTTGGATTTAACAGAACCAATTCAAGCTTTTACAGATAGAGGTTTTATACTTTAAAAAATAATTTTATGGCCAAAGCTAGCTCTAACAAATATTTTTTTATTTTAAAGTTTATACACAGGCTCAAAAATTGAATATAGTTCTTCCTGTTATGGATGCTAAATATGTCAAAAAGTTGGATTCTATTTATTGAAATGATATTTTGGTTTTTTGTTTAAATATAAATTTATAAAGGTCTCAATTAAAAAGATACTTGCCCTTAAGTATTTTAAAACTAGAACAAAAAGCCTCAAAAAAATATGATACTTCAAAGAGCGAATCAATTGCTCAATTAGCTGAGACAGTCGTTGAAAAGTCAAATTTAGATGAAGAAAAATCTCAACAAGAAATTGAACACTCGAATATTAAACTTGCTAAAAGTGATTCAAAAGATTCTTTCATTACATTTCCTGAATCAGGTGATTCAGTCGCACGCGATTTGGACAAAAAAACAGACTTGAAAAGGGAATTTCTCAAAACGAATGGAAATGAGCAAGATGTTAACTCAAAAAAAATGAAAACAGTAATATATCATATTCTAAGATAATAACTTTAATAAGTATCATGAGTTAGGCTTTTCTTTTTTTTAAGGATGAATCAAGTCAAAATGAATCAAAGTAAAGAAAACAGTAATTTTTTTTGTTTTTGTTGATTTTAAATCAAAATGCCACACAAAAAAATTTAGGTGTACTAAATAATTCAGATTCCATGATGTAATCAATTGATTTTGTTAAAAAAAATCAGTTAAATTAAATATTGAATTAAATTTTTGTTTTATTTTTTTTCTTTTTTAAATAAAAAAAAACATTTGAAATCTAATAATATAAATTTTTTTCCTCTTATTCTATCCTTTTAATTTTAAATTCCAAAAAATGAATGCAATACTGAATATTTAGTCTAATAATAAAGTTTGACTAAAAATAGCAGTCATCGCTTGTACATAAACAAAACTTGAAAAAGAAAATTTTTACTAAATTTAAAGATTTAAATAGTAACGAAAAAAATGTCAAAACAAACTGAAACAAGACCAAGAGGAACACAAGGAAGTGGCGGGCCATATAGTGAACATGGAGCCGGTGACTGGGCACCAGCTGCTAGACATGGTCAAATCAAAGTTGATGATCCTCGTTAGAAAACATCTATTATTGTTAACATAACAACATAATTTAATTGTAATATTTTTAAGATCCAAAGGCCTCACCGAGTGACGAGAAAAAATACAAAGATCTTCCTGCTGCCGAAGTTTATCATGATTTAATATCACATAAGCCTGAAGAGCATCACAAGAAAATTCATATTCATAAAACTTCGGATGAACGACCAGAACAAAAGGAAATTTAATTTTTTTTCTCTAAACCATAAATGAATTCTTTATTTAATAAAATACATTTTTTATTTGTAAAAACCTAGCCAGCTAAATTTATTTATTAATATAGAGATTAAAGACTCGCAGAATGATGTAAATCAACATTCAATTAAAGAAAAGGATAGGCAAATTATATTAATTTCTATGTTTTGAGCTTATGATATGCTTATTGTTTGTAAACAGAGATTTTAACTGAAAAAAAGATGACTTTAGGTTGAGTTTAAGTGTGACCCAAACTCATACTCAGACACAAAAAAATAATTTACCCGAACCCATACTCAAAATACCCAAAATTTTTGGATACTCAACTCGAACACAAACTCAAACTCAAAAATTTTGAGTATAAGATTTTTAAAACGTTTTTCGTATCGTACCATTTTTTTTCCATAGCTGGTCTCAGGTATTTTCAGTCGGTGGTTCAGGTTTTTAAACATTGCCTTTTCTTTTTCAAGAAAAAAACGTTAAACTTAAATTGGAAATAATCCTTCTCATCTTAATCCTTCTTAAAATTAGGACTTATTTTCGACAGCTATTGTTGACTATATTTATATATTAATAAGAATCTATTGATACAGTAACCTAGGATTGAAAAATATCCAAAAAAGAGTTGACATATGAAAAAAATAATTACCCTAAATTTGATTATATTACAATTATACTTACAATGT
Organism: Brachionus rubens; assembly: GCA_022207745.1. Classification (NCBI taxonomy): domain Eukaryota; kingdom Metazoa; phylum Rotifera; class Eurotatoria; order Ploima; family Brachionidae; genus Brachionus; species Brachionus rubens. The sequence continues at coordinate 568,563 of JAJVHD010000020.1, read as the reverse complement.
TGTAAGTGCAATCTAGGCTCCCTAAAAACACCAAAAATTTATGAACTTTTTGACCCAATTCGTAAACTTTGCATAGAAAATCACGGAAAAAATATAATTTAAATGAGCGATTTTATTTACATATCACGAAAGTAGAATACTTGGGTTTAATGACAGAGGGTCTGAATTCTAAAGAGGCAAATGTTCTCTGCGTTTTTAGACAACCAAAAACTTCAGGTGTGAATTTGCCACACTAACATTAGACACAAAATTGTTGATTCTTTTAGGAAAAGATGTTCGTTTGAAATATCTATAGGTTAAAGAATGAGTTAAAAAGTAAATGATACCTAAAAAAATTTCTTTTTATGTCCTTCACAAAATGATTCCTTAGATTTTTCAAATTTTTTAAGATAAATTAGCACCCTTTCTATCGCCCAAAAACTTCGATTTTCAGAAGTTAAAGTTTTATTTAATACATCGTATACAGGGTCGTATACATTATTATTATTAGTAAGTTTTGGTTTTTGAATTATACAATTACGGTATATACAATTTAAGTCGTTTATCAAGTCACCCATGTGATGGAAAACAGTAAATAAATTTTGCCTCAAAGTCGAATCCTTTTGAAATCACAGAGAGATGTGCGTCTAATTTTTAAGTTCTTCCTGTTAGGAATGACTTAAGTCAACTAGGTCGACAAAACAAAATTTTAAAAGGAATATCTTAACAAGATCAAGATTCTAGAAAATCCGAGTAGCCGAACAAGTCATTCAGAATTTTATATGCAGTAAAATCTTCAAACCAAATTTTAAAAAAACGATTTTTTTTAAACGAAATTTTCTTTTATAAAAAAAAACTCTTTTTCTTGAAAAATTGATATCCCTTATTTGCGACATGTCCTATTAGTGGAACTTTTACGTTAGCTTAATCATCATGCAAATATCTAACTCTGGAATTTGGTCCAAATAACTCTACTGAAAATCATCAATTCAAACATTATAATATAGCTGACTTGCTTATTTACTCATCTTTAAGACCGAAATAATGTCAACTTCTAAAATACAATTTGTATTACCCATGAAGTAAAGTTTTTTCTCTTATTATTGAAATTCATTAAATTTATGCATACATCTCAAATCTGCATACGAAATAATTTTTTTATTGAGTGCATAAAAATATAATAATAATAATTATAGAAGAGAAAGAAAAAAATTATTTAGCGGCTGATAAAAAAAAAAATAAATAAATAAAACAAAGAGAAGAAAAAAAAATCAACTAAATGCAAATATGAAAGATTTTTTCTAATTACATTACATCAACACTAATAAATAGATTACCAAAGTAAATCGATTAATTGAATAGTAAACGATACAAGAAGAAGAAGAAGAAATCGTCAAAGCCTTTCGAGAATTGAGAAATATTCTCGAAATTGATTTTAACATGCAATCAAACTCTTCATTACAATCTCTAAATAAGCAACAAGTACAAAGTCAGCAAAATAATGTAACCAGATCTTATGGAGTATCTCTACCTTTATCAACTGATTATCCAACTTTAAAAGACAAAGAACTAACAGAAAAACTAGACGAAACATTAAGAAAATATAATGTATTTGAGACAGATGCTGAATTGAGACATCGAATGGATGTTTTACACAAGATAAATACACTTTATAAGAATTGGATTAAAAACATATCAATTAGTAAAGTAATGATGATTCCTAGATAACAAAAAAAATAAAAAAATTTTTTTCTTTACCAATATGATTTATTTATTTATTTAGAATATGCCAGATGAAGTGGCTGAAAAAGTAGGAGGAAAAGTTTGCACATTCGGTTCGTTTCGTTTGGGCGTTAATTCACAAGGTGGTGACATAGACACATTGTGTATAGCACCAAGACACATTGATCGTAGCGATTTTTTTACATCGTTTGCTGAACTTTTAAAAAAACAACCTGAAGTTCAAAAATTATTGGTCATAGAAGAAGCTTTTGTACCTGTTATTAAAACAGAATTTGATGGCATCGAACTCGACATGTTATTTGCTCGATTATCTTTTTCGACAATTCCCGATGATTTGGATTTAAAAGATGACTCGATTCTAAAAAACCTTGATCAAAAGTGTGTAAGAAGCTTGAACGGTAATTTATTTTTATTAAAAAAAAGATTATTTTTGTTTTGGGTCAAAGTTAAATAAGTTTTTTATTAAAACATTTTTGTTTTGTTTCTACAAAAGGTTGTCGTGTCACAGACGAAATTTTAACTCTTGTCCCAAATGTGGAAACATTTCGTTTAACACTAAGAACTATTAAATTATGGGCTAAAAGTAAATATTCAAATTAAAATTAATCAGTTAAAATAACATTAATAAAATCGTTAATTAATTCAATTAGAAAATGGAATATATTCAAATGTTTTAGGTTATCTTGGTGGTGTATCGTGGGCTATGTTAGTGGCTCGTGTTTGCCAATTTTATCCTAATGCCGCACCGTCAACTTTAGTTAATCGTTTTTTCAAAGTATTTTCTCAATGGATCTGGCCCAATTCTCAAAATAATATCAACGGTTGTCCTGTTATATTAAAGCAAATGCCATCGTTTGAAGAGATGCCACCTTACGGTTTTCCCGTATGGGATCCAAGAGTAATATATCTAATCATTAATCTTTATAATTTTTATTTTATTTATTTTTTTTTGTTATTCAGCTAAATCCAGCCGATAAATATCATTTAATGCCCATCATAACACCGGCATATCCACAACAAAACTCAACATATAATGTAACCTATTCAACACGAACAATCATGATTGAAGAAATAAAACGTGCGCACGATCTTTGTCAGGAAATATTCAATGGCAAATCTGATTGGAATCAATTATTTGAGGCGAAAAATTTTTTCCAAAGATACAAACATTTTATTGTACTTATAGCAAGTACACCTATTAAAGATCAATATATGGACTGGGTTCGTTTAGTTGAATCGAAAATTCGTCATTTAATTTTGAATTTGGAAAAAAATCAATACATTAGTTTGGTGCATGTAAATCCACAAGGATATGAACAAGTTAAGGAAAGTAAAGAGTCAGAAAGTACTGAATCGGATGATCAATCGATTGAAAATGGTGAAACGGTCAATATGATCACAACTTATTCGACACTTTGGTTCATTGGAATTGAATTAAAGCAAAATAATGAAGTTATGGATTTGAATTTAACAGACATTATTATTGGTTTTAAGGACATGAGTAAGTTTATTGAGTTTAATTGTTTAAAGCTTCGAAAAATTTAAATCAAACTTTTTTTTTATTATTTAAGTCTATAAACAAGCCAATAAAGTAATGATTGCATTGCCTCAATTTGACGCTAAATATGTCAAAAGAACTAGACTTAAGGACTATTTACCAATTGGTATTCTAAAACTCGAGCCTAAAGCAAGCAAAGTAAGATAGCTTTCTGAATTTTAATTTTCAGCCTTCATAAATCACACGAGATTAATTTGATATTTTAGGCGTCAAAAGTAGACTTGACCAGAAATGGCTCAGAGAGTGGATTAAACGGCGTTGTTACACAAGAGCTCAAGTCAAATAATCCAAAATTAATGAATGGATTAAATAATAATGAAAATAATGAAGAGAATCAAACAACATTGTTGCGAAATGAATCTAAAGATACTCTCTTGTCGAGTCGTGGCTACTTATCACCAAGTTCAGATAGTAGTGATTCCGTTTTTACGTTTAATCATTCAAGTCAAGAAATTCAATCGATTAGTCATCAAAATTCATTAAGTAATGTGTCCTCGAATCATCAGGACTCGTCGAATAAGCCAGATTTCTATTTAGACTCGAATTCAAACGGTACCATAATTAACCAAAATAATAAAAGATCGTTGTCTCCAACGTCCGATTTAAATCGAAGCAAAAAAACAAAAGAAATGAACGTAAGCTAAACAACAACACTTTTTATAGGTTTTTTAATGTTTTGATTTTTCTCAAGTATTCCAATTCAACGCAAACATTACAAGAACATTTAAAGCAACAAGATGAATTATTAGACTCATTACCAGGTCCAAATACGCTGTCTAATTCTTCATCAGCTTCTAGATTAATAAACCCGCCACCATTAGCTATAGTTAAAAATTCAATCCGTGTAAATATTGGTTGCAATAAGAAATAGAAGCCTTCAAACAAAAAAAAAAATAAATAAAAAATCTCTCTGTAAATTCGACAAAAATGGCACAAAAAAATGCTTAAAAAAATACTAAAAACTTATATTCAAAGATTTTTATTCTGTTTGTAATTTTTTGTTTTTGTCTTTGGGGTAAATTTTATTTTTATATTCATTTATATTTCATGTGGTATGTAAATATTTGTAAATAACTTGTTTAATATGTTCAAAACAAACAACAAACAAAGCAAATAGTTTTTTTCTGATTTTAAATCAGCTATTTGAGTTAAGATAGATGGATAGATAGATAGACACTTTAACAGACAAACAAAACAAAAAAAAAAAGACTCAAAAATTAAAAAAAAAACAAAGCAAAAAGATGACGACATTTTGTAAAATATTTCAAAACTTGAATCATTTAAATTAATTATTATTTATAATTTTTTTAGTTTTTTATTTTTTACTTAAAGCGTATGATTTATCAGGTGGTATACAGACTAAAATGACTCTAAAAGCCATGGTTCTACATTTTTAATGTATTTGATTAGAAAAAAGATTAATATTCGGCTTATTCTTGGAATCTTTTGTTTAAGAAAATGAGCTCATTTCAATGATTTTTTAGCCTGATGAACCTGCTGTGATATATGGTAACTGTAAATTTTACGACAAAAAAGCTCAAAAAAATAGAAAAAAAATAAGATCTAAAGAAAGAAAAAAAAATAACTAAAAAAAGATAAAAAAATTAAAAAAAAAAATTAAATTAATTTATCAAAATTTTTTTCCCTTTTTCTTTTTTTTTACTTTTAAAAAATTTACAAAAAAAAATCGAACAAAAAATTTCTTAGAAAACAAAATATTAAATTAAATTAAAAACAAAAAAAAACAACTTACTAAAAAAATTAAAATAATTTAAATAAAAAAGAATAAAAAATAAAACATTTATCGTTTAATCATTCGATTTACTTAAACTTTTTTTGATTTTATTTTTTCTTTTTAGCTTATACATTGGCTTTAGTTTTGTTGAAATGTTTAGGTATATCTTGATATTTCTTGCAATTTAATGATCATGGATTGATGGCAACCGACAGCACACATTATCAATGAAACATGAATCACGGCTTGGTATTTAACATTTAATTATTTATAACTTACTTTTTAAATTTATTAGATTTCAAGTTTATTAATTAAAATTAAATAAATAAAATAAAGATTTCAAAAACATTAATTTTTTTTCAATAAAAAACAAATCCTCTCAATTTTGATTAAAAAAAACTTTTGCCTTGATGAGTTTAACATTGGTTATACTTTGATTTACAAAAAAAAAGATCTCGATTTGATTTAAATGCGCAATTATTTTGCAGAAGTTTGCAGAACATACCCTAAGGTTTTACATTTAATGTTTTACCTGATGGAACAAATCTGCTCAAGTAAAAGCTTATCCCTACTTTTATTAAATCTTTTAAAATTTAAATTGAGCTTTTTGATTTGTTATAAACTGATTTGAAACTTCAAATTGCCGAGAATTTCACCCATTTGTTGGTCATACTGCAGACGAGAGCTTGATGTGGTCGTTCTCGTTACACATTCTAGTTGACCAGACACAAGATACGAACTCTAACAAATTAACCATTCATTATTTTCTTCTAGTAACAACCCAGAAAGTCATTCAGCTCCTTATTTTGTCCAGCTACCGGTATTAAACTCTACCTGGCTTGAATCTATACTTTTAAGGCAACTTATCCCGTAACAATTTTTTCAAAAAGTTCCAGCAAGAAAAAAAATATTAAAGGACCAAATCTTCACGCATATTTTGTAAGATATTTAATCGGGATATCTTTGGCTAGTTTATTACGATAATTTGAGAAATTCTAGAAAAAATTTTGAAATTTTTTCAGAAAAGTCAACATTTATTCTTTAAAATTCCATTTTCCAATATTCACTTCAATATTGAATTAAGGATTTAAAAATATTTTGATTTTAACATCATGTTAACTCCTCTTTAACGCCTACGATAATTTCCGGGCAATTTTTGGAAAAGAAACAAAACTCATTAACGACGTTCGAAACGATTACGGTACACAAAAATATGTTTCTAGAAGCTAAAAAGCTTGTTTTTAAGACTTCCTTTATCTTCTTTTAGCCTTTTTTGTTGGGCATTTTTGTTTTACTTGATTTTAAAAAAATTTGTATGTAAAAACTTTAAAATGAATTAGTAACTTCTGCAACTTTTGAAATAACTTTTGAGCATCTTTTGAGCAACCTTTATAGCAACTTTTGTACGTCCCTGACAATTACCAATCTGGCGTTTTTCTCTTAAGAATGTTTAAGAAAAATTTGGAATTTTCATCTATTTTTGAGACCCTCTATGTTCAGAACTTAATTATCAAGCTAAAAAGTAGATTCTTAAAGAATTAAATGAATAAATTATTTCGAAAAAATACTTTAAACCATAAGAAATTTATTTAATTTTAGTAAAAAATATTCATAATAAACTTTAATTGAAAATTTAATTAAAATGAATTTATTCAAAAAATTTGACTGGGCATAGTTTATCAATTGAACGAATTATATTCTCAGCTTGAACACCACTTTCACACAAATTTACCAATATATATAAGCTTCTTAAAACGTGATCATTCTTTAAAATTTTGAAATTTAATGCTTTTTTTATGAATCTTTTCTTTTTTTGATTAGGAAAATTACTTTAAGACTGAAACATTTCTCAATTAAATGATTAACGACTGGCTTGTAGCATTCATGGTTTGTTAATTTCTTTCTATTTACTAATAAATCGTTCAAGTCAAGGTTTTCTCTTTTAACTAATGATCTAGCTATGCCGCTAATAACATTGGTTGCCAATGTTTTTATCTTTTTTTATAAACAAAAGTATAATTAAAATTGAATTTTTTAAAAAATTGAATGTAAATTACTCGTTTAACTTCTTGGATTTCGTTCAAAATCGATTGTTTTTCTAATTCATTATTTTCTTCGGCTAATCTTTTTTCTAAAATTGCCATTCTTACATCTTCTGACTTAACTGGATCATTCTTGATTTGCGGAAACAAAGAAAACAAAAATAAGTAATTACGAAATTGCACTCTTAAAAAAAATCTTACTCTAGCTTGAAGTCTAGTCATTGAAAGAGTTGGATTGTAAGCTGATCCTTTTTCAGCTTGAAAATCTGAAACTCTGAAGTTTGGTCCCATTGTCTAGATTATTTTATGCAATTAAATTTTGTATACAATAACGCAAGATTAAAACAAAAATCTTACCAAATCACCATATTCCATTACATGACTCAAATTTGTCAATCTCTTGACAATTTTAAATTGATCATCTAAAGTTTCTGAATAGATGTCTTCCTAAGGAAAACAAATAAAAATGAGTGCATGCGTATATTTGGAAATGATTCAGAAAATTATTACTTTGTCTGAATCTTCCAACCAGTTAACACTATATAAATCTCCCAAATATGTTCTGAGTTTACTGTCATAATAGCAAGCATAACTTGATTCTTGACCATTAGCAGCCGTGGTAGCATAAACTTTGAATAAAAAAGTAAATTTTCGATTCTTAGATTAAGAATTTAACCAATATTTACCATTAATGTTATCTGGCAAGAGGTTTTCAAACATCGAACCTGATTCACAAGCCTCAATATAGAAGACCATCTTTCGAAAAAATTTATGACTTAAAATTAAAAAACGGTCATCACGTTTAAGCTTACATTTTTATATTGATTTTTCGAATGCATCGATTTTATGGCGTTGTTTAAATCTGTGGCATGTAACTTGAAAAATACACCTTTAACCTAAAGTATGTCACTATTTTTTTTTAAGCTTACAGCGCTGCCATCTGGAAAAGCGACAATGCCAGGAGCACCATGATCAGAGAAATAAACAAAAATGTTATCATTTGGACCACTTAAATGAATTCAATTCATAAAACTTTTTTTTAGAGAAAAAAATGACTATTCAAGTACCTTTTGATTGTTTTTTTGCTACCGACGGTCATGGCTTGTCCTTGTAAGATTTTTAAAAAATTTGATGGAGTAACCAACTTAAAGTAAATTTTTGGAATTAAAACTTTTCGATGAATAAAGATGTAATCTAAGTTTTTTACATTTTTGGTGTAATCTTTTAAAGTTCCATTGTAAACATCCGGTCCACCTGGTTGGTTGATTATTTTACCTTTATTTGGATTTCTATATTTTTTGAATTATTTAAACAATTCGATGATTTGCATGATAAAATAAAATTTTTATTACTGAGCGTTGTTAGCAATATCATCATACATCATGACAATAATTCTTTCATCTGGGATACCATTTTTTCTTACAATTTGATATGCATGACAGATATCAGCCTTTGTTAAAGAAATAATCAAAATTTAAATTTTTTTTATTCAGAACAAGCTAAATATTTCATTAAATTACTTGGTGTCTATAATTATAATACTCATTCGACCCAGCGACTAAAACAACCCAATTAACTCCTTCATCATCTGAATAGACCGATGAAGCTAAGCATAGAGCCAAGCCCACAGCGAATACTAGAAATTTCATGTTTTCAAATTTATTTTTTATTTAGTTTGATATGAATTTTTTGTTTTAGTTGAGTTTTTTTATACTTGAAATTTTATTTATTCTTCAATGGGCATGTGATGAAAAGTAGAGGTTGATATTTTTTTCAAAATAATAAAAAAAATCACATGAGATAAATGGGTTTGATCAGGTTTTGAAGATGATCTTGACAAAGATAAAAACCTTGGTAAAAGTATTATCATTATTTTATGTTATTTTTTTTTAAATTATCAATTTAATTTCTAAAGATAGTTCAAATTTATTTTTAAAATTTAAAATAAAACATCGCAAAATTGATGGCGTAATTTTAGGCTAATTTTCATTTGTTAAACAAGAGATATTTTTTGGTTCAAAGTTCTCAAATATCGATCAAAAAACAATTTAATCAATAAATATCTTAAAAAAAATTTAATTTAATGAAACCATTATTTGTCGATTGCAAGCGAAAAGTCGTATCTCGTCGACTGATGGTGTGTCTCGTTATTTATAAGCTTGCCAATATTTTCAGAGCAAGCCATGCTCGATGGCAGCGTGCTACAAAAAATTTCTCAAACAGCGCTTAGACAATACAAGACAAATATTTTTTTATGCGTTAATTTTTGGGCAAGTTAAAGTTTTTCAGAGATTTTCATTTTCTCAATTTTAAAGCCGGTAAAAAATTTGGCCAAAGGGTTGTTTTTACAAGAATAAAAATGGTTGCAGTTGAAACAACTCTTGTTGCACCTATTTTAAAAGTCTGCTAAATTTGTTCAATTCAATTGCGCATTTAAATCAATCTGCATCTATTTTGCTGAATTTTGTAGACTTTAATAATATTACCATTACCATTACCGAAATTACAATTACCGTATTCCCTTGTTCGATTATGCAGCACCACGACCCAAAATCCAAATTTTTAAGAGTGTTTTTTCACGATTATAAAAATGCTAATACATGCTTAAGACATTCGTTACTATCTAGTTTTGAAAGCAAAGTCTGTTTAGAATACTTTAACAAAGGCCAATCGATAAAAAGAGCTTCCTGAACTTTTGGATTTCGTGTTAAGATGCTGCATAATCGAACGAGGGAAAACGGTAGGAGGAAGAAAAAGAGACAAGAACAGTCCAGTTCAAGTGTCGTTCAGGTGCACAAATTCGAATTGTTAAAGTCCTTAATTCTTTTGATTTCAAATTGATTTAATTTAAATTGATTGAATAAAATTAATTAAGTGCCAAATGAAAAAAAAAATGTTCACGAAATTTATTAATTGGTGAACATTAAAAAAATTCTCGAACATTGTTCACGTAATATCCATGTTCACCAATTGGACTATCGCCAGAAAATCTCTAAAAAACTTTAAATTTCCTAATGTTTGAGATAATGTGAAGAGCCTTTGTGCGCTTAAGCATTGCTCCTGTGAGTCATAAGCAAATATTCTGAACATGTTTCAGGAATGTAGTGCAGTTAGAGCGAAAAAAAAATTTGATCCATTTATTTACATAAAATAAAAAAAAAAACTGAACGTTTAGTTCAGTTCTCCACATTTTATCCAAATCAATTGAAATTTAACTTATATGATGAAATATTATGATAGTGTTTAAAAAAAATAAGACTTGAAAATCTCTATTCTAAAGTATAAGGGTGTAAAATGAATAACCGATTGCGTGTTTTAAAATAACAAAAAAAGAAAAATAATTCTTAAAACCTTATGTTATAATTTCCAAATCAAACTTTACAAGGATTCAATCAAAAAATTAACTCAATAATATTTTTATATTTAAACAAGTATAATCTTATCTGTATAGAGAAAATTTTTAAAATACATTCTCAATATTCTCATAAAACAATGAGCATAAACTTACGCCAATCTATTAGGGCTTAGGTATAAATAAATTTTTATTTAAATTTTCAATAGCATTATTATTGTTGTCGTTATAACTAGCTTCAAAAAAACAAAATTTTGAAAGAATGTACAAAATTTTATGCTTTTTAGCTTTGATTAGTGCTGCTTTAGCCCAAGGAAAAGTACAATGGTCGTTTTGCGGTGCCTCAGTATTACAAATAAACAATTTTGATTTAGGTCCAATGCCAATTCAACATCCAGGTAAAATACCATTTATTTTATCTGGTAGAAGCCTTCGTGAAATAAGAGGAAATGTTAAAAGTGATGTGAAAATTTTGAGAACTGTTTCAGGCGTTACTTTACCAATTACTTGCTATTTGGTCAATGGCAATCAAGTTGGTTCATGCAGTTATCCAGATTTGTGTGTTTTATTAAAAAAAGTGTTGGGTTACGATGAAACAAATTGCCCACAAAATTTGATAGATAATAGTATTGATTGTACTTGTCCATTCAAAATTCCAGCAAGAACTTTGGACATAAACACTGAAGCTGATTTACCAGATGCCAGTACTACTTCAATTCAATGGATCGGGTAAATATTCATTACTCTTAGCAAAATCAAAAATAATCTTTTTAAAAACTAAATAATTATCTTGTCCTTTGTAGATCCGGAAGCTTCGATGTCAATCTTAAAGCTAGTGATGCTGTTGGTCAAATTAGTTGTTTGGATCTTAAATTTAGCGTTAAACCAAAAACTGCTTAAACAGTTGAAAATTAAAAATACTTTATAATTTTAAATAAATCTAATTAACAAATTTATTAAATATGTACTTAAATTTTTTAATTATTTCAACTAGATCTCTTCGAAAAAATAAAAAAAAAATTATTTTTGTTGTTTTTTTTGACACAATTTTTTATCGGAATTTATTATTTTATTTATTATTGATTTCGAATGAATAGGAGTTTACAAATATTGGAATTAGATTAAATTAAACATTTAAAAAAAAAACTCAAAGTACGAAAGTATAAATTTAATGTTTGTTTAAACTCGATTGTACTCAATGTTATCCATTTTAAATATACAAAATTTATTTTTCTCAAAATCATATTTAAAACTCATTTGTGCAGTCATTGTCCTTAACTTTTGTTCACAATTTTTTCTTTTTTGTTCAAATATTTGTTGATACTTTTGATCTCCCGTCTCTTTTGCTTTAAAAAATAAATCCTTTGCTTCCTTACAACTCAAATCTAGTAATTGACCAAGAGGCTCATTGTCAATGTAACACATCATTTCTGTGCTTCCATCTGTAACTATTATTTCTTGATACCATCTTAATTTAAATTGTCTTAATTGTGATATTACTTGTTTAAAAAAACATTTATTGATAACATGTGTACAAGTCGACAAATTGATCATTTCTTCCGAATTCTGAAATGGCTTGTTTTTGGAACAACATTGATTTAGGAATGATGAATCGGTCAACATTGAGATTTTAGTATAACTATTTTGTAAAATATTTCTTGTTTCACTAATGGGTGCACTATTCAAAAAGTTATCGAATTCATCTGAGGTATCATCAAAATTATTCTCTTTATTTCCATAATCAAACTTTTTTTGATGCTGTGGTTGTTGTTGTTGATTTGAATTCTTATTATGTTTGTTTGATTTTAAATTTCTTTCATCGACCTGCAACAAGTCAAAATCTTGATGATTTTCATTAGCTGACGATTGGAAATTATTCATATTTTTATTTTTCAAGCTCTTAAAATCGTCCTCTTCATTAATTTCAACCATGTCTTTAATTTTTTGCTTTTTGAGATAACTATTTTGAGTTGTTGTTTTTGAGTAATTAGAAAGTCCGTCAGTTGATGGAGGTCGTTTAATTGAAGGATTTTCCTCTTTTACATAAGTATTTCTTGACAATGATTTTGAATTTAACGATTCCTTTTTTATCTCGTAATGATTTAAATCGCAATTCATTAACAAATTGTCTTCGTCACTATCTTCTAGGTTCTTTAAATTTTGTTTATTTTCGTGTATTTGTGAGTAACTATTTTGTGTGACTTTCTCATTTTTAAAATTATTCTTGCTTTGGTTATATTCTGACTGGTGATAATTATTTGAAGAAGTATCAAATGTCTTTGATTTTTCTCTTTGAGCAGACGTTTGATTTCTGCTTTTTTTGGCTCTTGAAATGAAAATTTTTAATTTAGATTTTACTTTCGGTTGAAAAAAAGATTTAAAATTTTCAAAATAAAATACATGTCTTCTTCGATTAGATGCAGCATGTAATCTATTGTTCCGATTTCTTCGACATTACCACCAAGAACTTTAATATTATGAGGTTCAAGTAAAAGAACGTTGTTTTCGAATGGTAGTCGTCCAGAAATTTCAACTTTTGTTCCAGGAAGAATGTCTTCATTTAAAAACGGAATGGAGCGATTTTCAATGGCAGTTATTGAATGTTTACCATCAGTCAAATAAATTGCTAGCATTCGATTCTTTTTAAAATCTTTTCGCTCGAACTTAAAAGCTAATGTGTTTAATTTAAATAAACATTTAAATTTTTTTGTCTCAAACAAACTTGGGTCGCAGTCGGAACATTGTCTGCATCGACTAAAGCATTTTCGCTTACGATTCCTCTCAGTTTTTGAATTCGAGAGAAAAGTGAATCTGTACTGTCAGCACAATATTTTATCTTTTAAAAAATTTTTAAAAATTTCTTTTAAGTTAATCGATTTAAATTTACTTGAAGAAAAAAACAACCGTTCAAGATACCGTTTGACGAATTTAAAAAATTGCCTTTTAAGCACTCAGTACCAATTACAGTCAAATCGTAATCTAACAATTGTGTAAACACCAAATCAATGTATTCATTTATAGGTTTGCCCTTGTTTTGGTTTTTGTTTTTTTTTAACGTTTTAAATACTGAATTTTAATTTCAAAATTTACTGGGAATTCCTCGGATATGAATTCGGCACATTGGGATAACCAATCATCAGGAATTGTTAAAGAATACTTTGACTCATGTAAACGCTTAAATTCGTTGACTATTTTTTGTACAAAAGAGGACATTTTTAATTGGCCAAAGATTTAAAAAAAAAATTTTCTATGAATTAATTTTCTTTTATTTGAATTTGAATTAATTTTTATTTTTGAATCAAACTTAACAAAATTCAATATTTTTTTTAAATTAAATTTTTCACGAGTTTAATACCGCGGAGCATAGCACCACGTAAATCAAGGCATCCGCAGATGAATTTGATAATTTTGTCGACATCCGAATAGTTCTTGAAATTTTCTACAGTTTGTGAGCTATCGATAGGATATTCCAATGGTGATCTATGGGCTAGGAAAAAAAATTGTCAATAAAAAATAAATCAAAGCATCGAAAAATAAATTTTCGATCAAAATAAAATATATGTGTTATTTTGACCAGAGATCAAACTAAACACAAGATCAAATGAAAAAGCTAACTGAGAAAAAATAACTGGACAAGCTCACGACTTGAAGCTCCAAAATTTCTTTTGCATTTTGATTCTTGAGTAAAGCAACATTAACTTTTAGATTTGATCTCCTTTTAAGTTCTTCTTTTCTAGACATGTTAGAAAAATCATATCGGTAATTAAAATGTGATCTTCTGATAAAAGTTGGAAAATAAATTTTTTAATAAGTTTTAAACTTTGAGCCTTAACTAAAACTTTTTAGGAAAATTTACTCCTGAATTTCCGAATTTTCAATTTTTCAAAACATAAATTTAATTTTAATTCACTCTTTTAGTCGATAAATTAATAAAAAAGCGCCAAATCCAAAATAAAATCATGTCTAATTTTAATTTTTCTAAAACATTTAAAAATGTTTGTAATTTTTATCATTTATTTTTCTCTAAAAGTAGGCATGGGCGTAAACTCAAACGAGACTGACACTGTAAACGATCTAGAGATGTCAAATTTAAAATTCGGCCCAATACCTGATGCTTTACCCGTTTATTTTAACTTAAAATTAACTTGTTTTAATAAAAAATTTACATTTTTATTCCATCTTAGTTCTGATGGATCAAAATTCGATTTCGAAATTTATAATAACTTTTATTCAAATTACATTGGTGTAAATTTAGCAGTTGAAAGTTTAGATTCAAATGTAAGTGATTTTCAAAACGATTTGATCTACGAAGCTAAATGCATTCTTGTGTTAAATCATAATTCTTATCAAAATTTAAAGAACTCATCGCTTAATCGTCAAATTAAAAATTATTCGAATATGTACTATTTAATTATTTGGATTAGTAACCAAGACTCTATAATTAATATTTTTTTTCATGAAAATTCTACTTACCAAGCTTCAAAGCTCAATATTATAAACAATTCTCATAAAATTAATCGAAATAAACGGTCTACAGAATGGAAGCTTTTAATAGAGTCATGTGTCTTAATCGATTATCCAGTCTATAAATTTTACCAAAAATTATTGAACACTCATGATAAGGAATACATTAAAATGTTTTTTCAACTCAAATTTTCTCAATCAATACAAGTTATTAATAGAATTTATTTCAATTCAATTACTGAATTTATGGAAATACGTCTTGAGTTTGTTGACTTATTTATAAACTATGAGCATGATTTTGATTATGGGACAATTAATTTAAACGATACTTTAATTTTTAAGGTATTGGCCAACCATACTACAAGAAAGCATCCTGAAAAATATGCAAAATGCGATCACATATTTTTTATACATGATATTAAAGCTAAAGAAGTTATTGGTTTAGCACCAAAAGGAACCATTTGTACTGATTACAAATTTTCTTTAATTCTTTACGGAGTTAACCATTTATTAGAAAGTGTCATGGCACATGAACTCGGTCATAATCTTGGTGCTGATCATGATGATTTGGATATAAAACTCGCTGATAATTCTAGTTTTAAATGCATAGATGAGCAAAATTTGATGAGCAGAAGAGCAAGTTCAAAAGCTTCATTTTTTAAGTTATCTAAATGTACAATACACTATTTTTTTGAAACATTATTTAAAAACAAAATAAAACTTTATGATTCATATAAATGTTTGATAGAAAGAAAATCACCCAATTCAATGAGGAATTATGCAATTCCTGCTCTTAAAAATCTTCCGGGTTATTTTTTCTCACTTTCAGATCAATGTAGATTTTTGATGAACGATTCAAATTCATATTATTGTCAAACAAATATTTTGAGCTGCTCATCATTATTTTGCTTAAACATAAGTGGAGAGTGCCTACAAATAAATTATCGAGTTTTAGATGGAACATCATGTAGTGATGATAAAATATGTATGAATTCACTTTGTCGAAATTCAACTCAAGCAAAATTTGTCATTTGGCCTGATGGTAAAAAACGGGTATACAATTATTTAGATAAAGGTATCAAAAATCAAAAGAATTTATGTCCGGCCGGTGCTTCTTTAGAAAAGTACGCATTTAAAAATAAAATTAAATCTTTTAAAGATAATTTGACAGAGTCTTGTAGCAAAATGCTTTTTGGAGATTATTCAATTAAAGAATTCAAAAATGCATTACTTCTTATTTATTTGCGAGCTGTTTGTTGTGAAGAATATTTAAAGAGTCGATATCAAATTTGCGACGGTAGAATTAAACAATGCACACTACCACCATGCGAGAAATTAAAATCAAATCCGTGCTTTAATAATGGAAAATGTGTAAATGTAAAATCCAATCTTCATCCGAGTAATCTTTCTTTTGAATGTGCATGTCAAAAAGGTTTTAAAGGTTTGAAAACTTTTAGATTTAGAATTGAGCTTTTATTTAAAGTAACGAGAATTTTTTTTTTTAAGGACCGCTTTGTTTAAGTGTTGATCCTTGTTCATTAAACCCTTGTGAAGATGGTGAATTGTGCGTTACTTTCGGAGATGAAGGGTATTAT
Organism: Brachionus rubens; assembly: GCA_022207745.1. Taxonomy (NCBI): domain Eukaryota; kingdom Metazoa; phylum Rotifera; class Eurotatoria; order Ploima; family Brachionidae; genus Brachionus; species Brachionus rubens. Next base: position 552,095 of record JAJVHD010000020.1, on the reverse strand, counting down.
ACATGTATGTGTCCAGCTGAAAACAATAGTCTATCAAAGTGCGATGAATATTTGATTATTTCAAACGGCTCTCTCGTGTTTGTTCCAAAAGGAAAAAGTCGACTTTTCATTAATATTATTTTCATAGCAATAATTTTGTTACCTATTTCGATTTTTTTTAGTTTTAAAATTTTGTGTAAAATCCTAAAATTTTAAGTTGATTTTTCTAAATAAAATAAAGTTATACGAAATTTTAAAATTTTGACAATGACCAAATATGTCGGATAGTTAATAAGATTAGCCTCAATTGAATTAAGATGGATCAAATACGTCGAACTTTAATTTATATTGAAAAGTCAAGTGTGGTATTTGGCTGAGTCAACCAGTCCCCTATTTCGTTCTTGGAAAAGGAATTCGATTGTTGAGATACTGTCTTTGAAACTGAACTTTGAACAATCAATATCAATCTTTTTTTTGAGATTGCTGAGCTCCCAGTCAATTTCAAATTACTGAAACATGAAATTACTGAAATTTTATATAAATAGCTGTTAGTTTTTTCATTTAAAATAAGTTAACTAAATTTTTAAAATTTAAACACTTCAATATTTTAACTTTCCTATTAATTTCAAAATTACTAAATAAATTACTTGAGACCGTTGCCCCTTTACACTACCTGCCTTAACATAAACCTCTTTACCTTGTGACTTAAACAAAGCTTACTAACACTTGAAGTACCTCTAAATAACTTTGAATATTTGAAACAATACCGCTTCATTAAAAACATTCTCTTATTCTTGATTAAAAAGTGACTAAAAATAAAATTGTACAAATAGATCCCTTCTGTTGATGATCAACCCTTAATTGTTTAATTCAACTTATCACTGACCAAAAAAAGCATCCTAGGAAGGCTCTCGTCTAAGAATTTATTAAAAATTTACTGAAACATTAATGTGACAGATACTGATAAACCTGCTGAAACATTAATGTCAAAACGTCCGTAAATATTGCTGTAACATTACTGTTTTTGGGACTGAAACATTAATGTTACAGTAAGTCCTGACAGTGATTTTTCAGTAATTTTAAATTGACTGGGCTGTTTACAAAACGATGTATTTGCTTGGTCAAAGCTTTTCTCTTAAATATTCAAACATGTCTCGACAAAGCGTACTATTCGTTAGTCGTCTGAGGAAGAATATTTTATGTTTATAATAAATTTGCTCAACTCTTTCTACTCGGCAAAAAATAAACGGATATTTTTTATCGTAAAAACGCGTTTCTTGAAAAAAAGTTATAAATGCCAAAAAACATAACGTATTTAGGCGTTATTTTAATTAAGAGTTTACTCTTAGAGCCTCAAAAATCATAAAACGTGTATAGTTGTGTAAACCAAAATCCTTTTTAAAGAGTAAATTTTGTCTTGCCTATTATCCATTACGTAGTTTTTTACTAATAAATACATTGTCCAAGTGTTACCTGAAGATCGATTGACATAATTGTTTATATATAAACGAAACAAGCTCAGCACATGAGCTTTTAGGTTTAAAGCTTAATACATTCAGTGAATAGAAGATCCTCTCGACAAACTTATATTTATCCTCAACATACTTATTTAAAGTATCTTTGTAACAAATTGGAAGACCAAGATATTCTAGGCTTCTAACGTTAGGAATTCGTACACCATTTAAACTAAATTCTATTCTATTTCAGGAATCGGTTTACCTTTACAGGCTGTTAAGGCCAGATAATTGCTAGGGTAGAAATCCATTTTCCAAGACTTTGCCAGCAAATGAAGCATATTTTGATGCACATTGCTGTATATTTTGTTTAACCAAAATATCTATTTAGAAAAGGACAAAATTTTTGAATGTCAGATAAAATAGCTAAAAATTGTCGATCCTATTTCTGAATATGACATTAAAGGAACTAATGCCTAATGAGATAAATAAAATTCAATCAAAAAATGAATTGTTTCTAAGGCGAAAGTTTAATTCATCAAATATTGAAAAAGAAAATATTTTAAACTAATAAAATATGATTTAATTATTAATATGAGTTTTAACGATTCAAAAAATGATTCTAAATCGTTAGCGCCATCGAAAAAAATTGAAAATACTAAAATATTTCATTTGAGTCTCTTGGCTTTCACTGATATAACATTGGCAAAGGCATTGAATAAACGATATGCTTGCGTTAAAAAATTTAATTTTATCAAAAAATACAATTTCAGAAAGAAACAAGTTAAAGTTGGAATCGAAAAAAGTTCGCCTGTAAACAATTGCTTTCAAAAAAACAAAAATATTAGACCATCGAATAAAAAAATTAATGATCAAATCAGCTCAAATGAAATTTACAACAAACAAAATGAATCGAATTTGCGTCAAAATAATAGAGAGATAGTCAAACAAGAAATGACGAGTCGAACAACCAATGCCAGTAGCAAAAGCTTAAAAATAAGCGCTTTAAGATTACGCCCACAAAAAATAACAAATCTCACTAAACCAACTAAAATAAGCTCTATAAGAGTTGATTGCAATCAAAATGAGAGATCAAATAAAAAGACCAGTAAAAATCGAGAAAACACAAAGATGAACAATTTTAATCATCATCCAATACCGTCACTAAATAGCGAAACAAACCCAAATAATAAATACAATAAAATTATCAAATTTAAGGCAAGCCTAAAAAATGAGGCTTCAAATAAACCTCAGAATAAAACTCATGAAAAAAATTCCAAAGACAACTCATGGAAGACAACTAAAAAACATTCCGCAGTGAGATCATTAAATAATTTCAATTCTCTTCCAAATAAAGCGAAATCAAACAATTTAATAATAACAAAAAACAACACAATCAAGATCCATTCAAAATTAAGCCTTAATAATGAATATAATTTAGAATTGTCTGAATACTCTGAAATTAATGACGGTATGGAGAGACCAATTGGTAAGTAAAATCGAAATTAAAATTTTTTTTCTTATCATTTATCTTTAAGCTTTGATTGATCACCACGGGGTTTTGAACATTCCAGTGATTGATGAATCTATTTCAAAGCATCTATCTTTTAAACTAGACATAAATAACGATTCAATCCAAAGCTCTTATTTTGATTTATTTAGTCTCAAGAATAATTCAAATGAGGAAAAATTTGATTTTGAAAAGAAACGAATTTCAATATTGGACACGTTTTCGCAAAAATTTCAAGAGACAATATTCGATGAAATAAATTTTTGTAAAAATTTAAGTAATTCAAATTTAACTATCGAAACAAATATTCAAGATGAAAACAAGCTTTTAATGATACCAGCTAAAGTTGAAAAATATGCTATATTGTCTAATAATAATGAACTGTCAAAAAATAGAGTTACAGAAAATGAAAAAGAAATTCATAACTCATCTTCTAAACTTAGTCAGCGTCTAAATTTTTATCCGAAATTCAAAAAAAGCATTGTTAAAATTAAGAAAAATTTCTCCATAATTGCAGAAAATTCTTTAAAAAAATCTGAAACGATAGATTTTGATTTTAAAGAAAAACTATTGAGACACTCAATTGATTCCAACTCAACTCTTCAGGATACAAAAAAATTAAAACAAAAAGAGGATGCTCTCGATGATGATCATAATGACAAAATTGTTTTTGAAATAATTAAAAGTAAAGATAAAAGTAAAAATCTGATTGAAATTAATGACAAACATATCGAAAAATGTGAATTCAAAAATTGTGATAAAATGGACAATGTACCTGAAAAAAATTTTGATTATGAAATCGGAACAGAAAATAATCATCTAAATGAAGTTTTATCGATCAAATCTAATTTTGATTCGACTAAAGAAACGGAAGACTCTAATTCAATTAAACAAATCAAGGATCAAATAGAGAATTTTGAAGACAAAATGAATGAGTCAGTTTATGTGGAACAAATGGATAATTATAATCATTTTAAATTTAATTCAGAATCTGAAAAGATTCCAATTAATAATCATGATTTACAAGCTCTTAATTTAAATTCTTATGGAGAAAATTTAGTTGATGATTTTAAAATCGAAAAAATCGATCAAATAAGTATTTATGATAATGATTTAAATGAAAGCCACGAAAATCTTACGAGTGATCAAAAAATAGAAACTGGTTTTAACTTGCAAAGAAACAAAATTGAAAATAAAGAAAGTTTGATAACTACTAAAAAGGATTTTGTGGAAGGCTTTAGAATAGAAAACAAATCAAATGAAATTATAAACCTTGAAAATATATTTTCCATGGACGATGAAATCACAGATAAAATGGCTTACAATAATAAAATTAAATCAGAATCTGAGAATTTTTCGAATTATTTGTCTGAACCTATTTTATTTGACAACATTGAGAAAAAATTGGATCAAAATGAAGATCTCTTAATTCATCCTCATGTTCATGAATCATTTGACACTTTTGAAAATGAGATGGAATTTCCTAATTTTGATAAAACCTTGAAAGATACTTCCAATGAGACTTTTGAAGAAATTAAATCTTGTTTGATTGAATCTATATCAAAGATCGAATACGATGAAATTAGTTCGAACGAAACGATCAATCATTTAGAGCAACACTATTCTAATGAGTTAGATTATCAAAATCACATAAAAAGCAGTCTTAATGAAAAGCACATAAGCGAATTATCAATGGGCATTTTTGACAATTCAAATGACATTAAGTTATTAACCGAATCATTTGTCCAATCTATAATAGACACTTCAAAGAAAAGTTTTTTTGGTAAAAGTTTTAAGCTTTTTTGAAAAAACTTGCTTATTTTTTGTCAACTTTTTTTTTTAAACTAGACTCAGTCACTATAGGAAGTGAAAATGGGTCTTCAAACGAAAAAATAAGGGACAAAGAAACGATTGACATTGAATATGTTAAATACAATGAAACAAACGATTTTACGAATATCGATTATTTTAAAAGAGAGAAAAAAATAAGTTCACAACAAAAAGCTAGTTTATTAAATTTTGAAACGAGCGTAAATCCAACACACGCTAGCAGCGTTCATAAAATTAACATGGAATCAGAAATAATTGGATCTAGAAATGAGATAACGGCAATTATTTCTACTGAAGATGAGATGGAGGAAAATGCTCAAAATTTAGAAACAAATTTAAATTTTGATGGAATCAATACTCCTTTTATTCAAAATCAAATGGGCATTTTTGAAGAAAATCGAAAATACTATGACAAAAGTTTAAGTTATTCTATGGAAGACACAAAAAACATTGAAAACAATAATGATTCGGTTAAACTATTAGTGAATTATTCAGATTCTGAGTCAAATTTTAACACTCGATCAAGTTTCTTGAACGATTTAAACTCAATTCAAAATGATTTTTACGATTATTTTGATTTGGAAAATTTAGTCGGAAGCGCATCAAATTTTTTATTTGACGTTGAGAAAGCGTCACATGAGCACAAAAATGAAGAATATGAAGAGATGAATAAAATGAATTATTATCATCTAATTGATAAAAACGATTTGGACGACGACGGTCAATCGAATTTTAGACATTCAGAGATTGGCAAACGAATTGACTTGAATTTGAATTCAGCATGTCAGGTTTTTACAAGAAGCAGTATTAAATCAAGCTCATCATCAAGCCAAATTTTTGACCATCAAAATAAAAATTTATTTATTCAAGATCTAAACAGTTTCTCTTCTGATTCTTCTAATGTTAAAATAAAAAGTGCTTCGAATGAAAAAATTGAGACAACACAAAAAAATTATAAAATTTCAACTCAGAACGTTTATGAAAATATTAATATCTATTGCTTACTTAAATACAGAATTAAACATTTGTTGAAGAATAAAAGTTGATTATTTTTTGTTTTAATTTTTTTGTTTAATTTATTCTAAAGGGTTGTTTTTAGTAACCCATAGTTATTATGCATTCTCTAAATTCAGTGTTTAATTGATTTTTAAAAGGAAATATGTTTTGTCTCGCTGCAGATTAATTAAAATAATAATAATATTACTAATATTTTTAAAGCTGAAAGTATCTTTTGAGTCCAATGACTCCAAGCTCAAGTAATTGTGATTCAGTGTTTCTTCAACACCAATTTTTCTATTTGAAAATCTAATTTTATTTGTGTCAGGAAAAACATAGTTTTCAAGATTTTATTTATCGAATAAAAGTAACATTTTTTTTTTTTTTTTTTAAAGAAATAATTTAGGGAGTAACCCCGAGGTTTGTCCGAAAAGCTTTTAGCCTTCGTTTAAACCTACTTGATTGGCAAAATTGTGTCAAAAAATAAAAATAAAAAAAAATACATAAATAAAAATTAGTTTTGTACAATTAGTTTATCGTATGGCGTTTGAAAACGTTTGTGATCTTGGGTTTGATTCTGGACAAATCGGTGTATTTCTTCGGCGATCAATGGTTGTTTCGCTTTGCTTTTCAAAAACTTAATGAAAAGGGCGTTCGCTCTTTCTTCGATCGTTTCTAGTTTTAGGACGCGATGAATCGTTTCGATTGATGTTTTTATCGGAAAATATTTAATTATTCTTAAAATTTTGTTTTGGACTTTTTGGAGACTTGATTTTATTTTCTCTGTTCCGACGTTTACGATTATAAAACAATAATCAAAGAGAGATCGTATTAAGGATTTGTAGAGTGTGAGGTTAAGGGCAACGGACTTTGACCATTTGAAATTCTTTATTCGCCGTAAAAAGTTCGTTTTAGTAATTAGTTTATTTTCGAGCTGTTCCAAATGTGGTTTAAAACAGATCTTCGGGTCTAATGTGATCCCTAAAAAAGTTGGGTTTGGTTCGAGGGGGATTTCGATTTGTTCGATTTTTACTTGGAGTTAAAAGTAACATTTCACAAAATATATATGTTATCGAAAAAATTGATAATACGGAAATATCTATATTTTCGTATTTACTCGTAAATTTTGAAAAAATGAAGAAATAAAATCTAATATCAAATTTTACGGTTTTTATTTTTTTTATCGAAAATAACGGAAAAGTTTCAGAAAATTACGAAATTTTATTTTATAAATGTGAAAATATCGATAATTAAAGACTTTTTTTAGTACATGATCCATTCGGAAAGTCATTTTGAGACACTTTGTAGGTTTGCATTGCGAAATGTGCACCTTTTATTCATGTAACTATCGGTACAGTTACACTTAAATATGCTCTGACCATCATCAATCGATATCTGGTAAACAGCTTATCGAATAACTTTAGCAAATACAGTCAAGTAACACTTATTTAATCCCATTTGTCCATCAATTTTTCAATGATAAAGATGAAAAGTGACAAAAGTGTTTCAGGGTCTGCTAGGATATGCATATCAATAAGCTCATGTCAGTTCGATGAATCAAATTTAAGCTTAAAATTGTTTTAGAAATAATAACGATTATTAAAGTTAAAAAAAATTGATTAGATAATTGATTTACCTGGAAAAATTATTCGTGAAAATAATTTAGCTTTAATTATCTCAACTGTAAAATTTACCCAGTCAATTTCAATTTACTGTAAAACTACTGTAATTGGAACTCAACCAACTCACAGTAAAATTACATTAATGTAATATCAATGTAATATTAATGCATTATTACTGTTTGTTGGTTGAGTTCCAATTACAGTGGTTTTACAGTAAATTGAAATTTACTGGGTAAATGAGCTTTTCTACATGCAGGTATCATCTCTCTTTTTATAACCAACATCATTATGAATAATTTTGAGAGTGTCAAAAATTTGCTGTTATCGAACTAGCTATTGGATCGTTGTCTTTTTCTCTATGACCGATAATTTTTGCTTCGATATTTTCTACCAATTTCTAAGCGATATTTTCGGTGAAGAAACTAAGAGAAAAGAATAACCGTACATAGTTAAATCGTTCTTGTTTGAAGTTCGTGGCAGAAGGTTGAAGACGCTTAAAATCTTTTGTCCCTGGCACAACAACATGGGATTAGGACATAGTGGTCTTTTCTTTTCTCGCCCATCGTACTATTATTTAACTTCATAAAACTTTTTTTAGACGTGGACCAAAGGATTCTGAAATTTTCTGAAAAAAGAGAAGAAAGTTTTTGATATTTTCTCTCAACCACGTAAATTTGGAAATTTACGTGCTTCTGTCAAGTAAGGTTCCCCAAGTCATAAACCTTAGTTTCCAAGAAAAGTTTCAGCACCTTTCAACTATGTTCAAAGGGACTTGAAAATTTATGGGTATATATTTTTCCATATTAACTACAAATCTTACTATAAATTTTTTAAAAAATATTTTAATTTCTAAGAATGAAGGGTATGAAAAGTTTTAGAAGCGGGTTTTTACCGAAAATTTTTAGAAAAAGCACGTTAAAACCGAACTTTACATACCTCTAATTTCGCATATTTTAATATATTTTAAAACGATTTATAGCAAGTTCTATAGTGACTATCACAAATTGTTTGCATGAAAATTTTAGGATAAATTTCGATAAGATTTTGATCAATTAAATCCTTTTGAAAAAGCGGCTATAAATACTAAGGTTTATGACTTGGTGAACCTTAAATTTTGAGATTGCAATTTTATTTTGATTTTTACGTTTTCATATGTAAATTTCAAAATTTTCATATTTTCAATATTTTCGATTACATATATTCTTCTTTCTTACTTGTCTACTAATGAGAGCTTCAAGTTGGATTTATAAGACTTTAAAAGCCGTGAATTTTCTGTTTTAATCATGAGAAAAAAATTCAAATTCCTGCTAATATTTTATCAGTTAGACATACATAGTTAAGGCAGTTTTTGGTTTAAATGATGATTTAAATGGATGTGGTTTAATGACAACCAAAAATCAGATTTTTGCACACAAGCCCTGAAAAAAAAAGAAATTGGCTGCGTCTAACACAAATATTCATCACACATTTTTTTTCTAGAGAAAAAAAATTGACGATGTCTAACACAAAAACGGAACGTATCACACACTTTTTTGTTTTTAAAAGATTTTTGTGTTATCTTAGTAAAAAGTATGTTAGATTCAAGATTTTGTGCGATTCAAAAAATTTAAAGTCGATTTCTTTGTCAAAATCTTTCAAGCTAATGCACTTTGAAGATTAAATTAAAGTAAAAGAAGGGTACTCTTTTTTCTAATCTGGAATAACCATAATCAGAATCAAATAAACTAAACCATAAAATTATGGTTTGGTTTTTTAGATAAACTCAAAGATAACTTAGTCAGTAGGGTTTAGGAGAGGAATTTGGAGAAGGTTAACTATCTTAACTTTACAGGACCAAATTCCTATTTGGAACTAAAATTTATTTACACTTTATCAGCCTGTATTCTCATTCTAGAGCAAATGATGATCATCTTCGAAAGACTCTAATTATCGGATAATGATTTTGACAGAGAAATCGACTTTAAATTTTTTGAATCGCACAAAATCTTGAATCTAACATACTTTTTACTAAGATAACACAAAAATCTTTTAAAAACAAAAAAGTGTGTGATACGTTCCGTTTTTGTGTTAGACATCGTCAATTTTTTTTCTCTAGAAAAAAAATGTGTGATGAATATTTGTGTTAGACGCAGCCAATCTCAAAAAAAAATTTTTTGTGTAAAATCCTGGAATTTTTTACGTCGAGTTTTTTTAATTTAATTTTGCACTTAATCTAAGTAAAACCAAAAATGTCAATACAGAATGAAACGAAAAATTTAAATTATGCCTAAGAGTATTCCCTTTCTATTAGAAGCTGTTTTTGCTAAACATACGATCGGAAGACACCCCATTCATTTTCCGAGGTCGAATCAAGTCAATTGCACAGTATGTAAACATCGCTCCAAACATAAGATGCAGCAAAAATATGCGTTTTGCGTCAATAAAGAATGCTAACCATTAGAAAATGCATCTCATCAATTGAAGAAGGGAAATTGACTTAAACTAGACAAAATTTTTGTGTGTTTTGAGAATTCTTTTGTGTGTTGAGTGTTGAGTCAAAAAAATTTAGTAGTTTCTATCAGGAATTTTATTTTGTGTGTGAAAATCTGTTTTTTGGATGCTAAAACCTTTTTTATTGTTGTCAAAAGATTTATTCCGATTTAAATGATATAAAAAAGAAGTATAAAAATAAATATTTAATCGAAATATAAAAAATAAAATTATTAAATTTATAAATTAATAAAGAAATTGATTTTCTTATTTTTTGGTAATTATATTTTTCTCTATTAAACTATTTGCCATATCTATTAGAGTAATTTTCAAATCAGTTGGTTCAACTTTCAAAACATTTTTCATCCTGGAATTATCAAAATTTGATTTTACACCTAAGAGTTTCCTTATCTTAATAAAATGAATTTAATTATAATTTAATTTAAATTAAAAAATAATAATAATCAATAAAAAAACTTACTAAGCCTACTTGAGAATCAAATATTGAAATTATTTTGACTAAAAAATTTGGAGCCATTTTTGTCGGTACGTTGTAACCCTTTGAATCAAAGTTTTTCTCAAGAATCAAAGCCCAATCTTTAATTGAAGTACTTTCAACCGTACTAACTATAATGTGTCTATTTGCGTCGGCTTCTTTATTTAACATTGCTTTTATGTGAGCTTTAGCTACATCACGTACATCACATGCAGGCATATAAATGTCTGGTAATAATGGCATTTCTCTCAAAAGTAATTTTTTAATTATTTCAATTGACGTACAAGGTACATCATGAAGTAATGGACCCTTTTTTTAATTTATTAGAGTTATTTAAAATCACACAAATTTAACAAGTTGATTAAAGTAAATACCATTACGTATCCAGGATTGATTGTAGTTAAAACAAAATTTGGATTATTCTCTTTCATGAAATCCCATGCTGCTTTTTCTGCTAAAATTTTACTCTTTGTATAGGGCTGTTGTTCTTTTTCCAAAGGCCAATCTTTTTCAGTATAGGTGAATTGATGCTTAAAAATATCACCTGCAATGGCTGCTATCGAACTTGTTAATACGACTTTTTTAACTTTTGAACCTTGCTGTAGACAGGCCTTTAAAACATTTAAGGTACCATCGACCGCTGGTTTTATAATTTCTTGTTCATCTTTTGGAGCTTTATTTGGAAATGGCGAAGCTGTATGTATCACATAAGAACAGTCTTTGACAGCGTTCAACCAAGATTCTTCATTCAACAAATCGGCTTCACATAAATTAAGTTGATGTTTTGGGTTTGTTACTAAATTTTTAATAGGATTGCATTTTTTGTCATCATTTAGATTTCTTACTGTACCTTTTACTCTATAACCATGTTCCAATAAATTTTTTACAATGTGACTTGCAATATACCCACTAGCGCCTGTTACTAGAATTAAATCATCATCACCAATTAGAATATCACTCGTACTTGATTCCATTTTTTTATTTAACAAATTTAAAATCAAAAAAATAATTTAATTATAATTAATTAAATAAAAAAACATAAATTCACGTGATTTCTAAAAGTATTAAAATTAAAATCATCACCTTAGTTTTCTTATTACTAAAATTTAATTTATTCATTTAACAAATTATAATTTATGCTTTGAAAATTAAAATTTTCAAAGGACCATTTATCCTTTTAAAAGACCACAGACAAACGCTTTAAGTAAAAAAGTCTAAAATCAGTTGTTAAAATTTTATTCATTTCTTTTTAGATAATTTCAACGCAAAAAAAATTAGAGAAACTTTGTTAAAATTGAAACCTTTATCTAAAAACATTTTTTATCTGTTTTCAAGAAAATATAAAATTGCTACATATTTAAATTTTCCTCTCAATTAACTTTGATTTGCTTTCAAAATGCTTTGACAAGGCGCTGACCAAAAGGACATATCAGGCCGATTTTTATTTTTAAAAAATTCACAAGTTCAAAAATGAAATGAAAATATAGTCATACCTATACCAAAATGCCGTAAGTCCAGGAAAAGCTTACAATCAGTATGCGAAGCATGGCAACTTTGACATTTATACCAATTCTAAAACTAGAAATTCTGAACAATTTTTAATCCCTAAGATGAGAGGTTTTGACAGTTTTTACTAAAAATTCGTAATCCTTATGTATAAAAATGTATTTTCAACACTGTAAAATTTTTTAACATAAAATGTTAAGTAATGTTACAGTCTTTAAAATATAAATATATGGTTCAAATAAATTGTCGAACTGCTCAATCGCTTATAAATGCCTGATGGCAAATTTAGATAAAGAGGCAATTTTGCGATCAAAATTCGATTCGTTTTGATTAATTTGGAGAGGATTGTTACTTATTGAGATGAAAATAATTTTAAAATTAAAAAATTGTTTTAATTAATTTATTGGCTGTTTTAAATTAGCACCCATCGATATGGTTACTTTTGTTGTAAATTATTATATTAACTTTGCAAAAATTATGCTTTAAAAAAATAAAGTTATGGTTTTGTGAATTTTCAAAATCTGGAATTTTTTTATGACAAATTTACGATTATCCAAAATGCTAAACGACAAAGAAATACAAAAATACTTTGAGGAATTTTTGTGCTTTAATTGTTGGCGATGGTTGAAGGAATTTCTGAATTCTCGTCGATTAGTACACCTGGTAAGCGTTCTTTAAATTGTCTACTAAATGATTTTTTTTTACCATCTGGATTAATTGGACCGCGAATTAGTATCAACTGTTTTCCACTCTCGTTGTCAATATTAGCAGCTTTAAGCTTAGTTATAAGTCTCTCTGGTCTTTGTTCAGCTTGAGTTTCTGTAGGACCTACTAATGTTACTGATGGTGAGATTCTTTTGATTTTTATTGCCGATATTTTACCATTTCTGTGCAAAGATTGAAATTCAACTTCATCACCTATTTTAATATCAGAAATATTTGGATTTTTAGGCTCGACAAAATCGCTTATATGGAAAAATAATTTTTTAGTTTCATAACCGCTTGAGTATTCAATAAATCCGCTATGAGCTTTTATGCTTTCGATTTTTCCTTTTTTGATCTCTTTAATTTTAGATTGTTGTTTGTCGCTTTGACGCTCTGTTGTTTGGTCTTGTTGAGCTTGCTGAATAAGTGTTACATTAAAAGCTTTTTTATCGCCTTCTGGTGTTTCGATTAATTGAAATGAAACTATCTCACCAACTTGTAAAGGAACCTTTCGATCAGCTAAACTAAACATACCATATTGATATGTTTGTTCTTTTTTGTTTGACTCAGATACAACTTGAATTCTGCCAAAATATTCATTTGATTGATCATTTACACTTGCATGAGATCTCAATGATTGAACGACTTTGCCTTTTAATAGACCAGCTAATGGTTTCTTAAAAAATATAAGAGTTAGGAAAAAAGCAAGCTTAAATTTTATAGAAGCATAAAAACATACAGGAAATTGTTCATTTGAAGACTCATTTAATTTACAAACATTTTCAGCCGATAATTTTTGCTTATTTTTTTTATTCACTGTGAATTCAACTTGATCACCAACGTTTAAATCGTTTATATTATCTTGATATAAACTGTAATGAAAAAATATATCGTTTGGTGATTTTGATTTTATTTTGTTTGTCATATCAAACAAATTGAATTCTATAAATCCGTATGTATCTTTTAACATAGTTACATAACCAGTTTGTTTACGTTGTTGAGCTAACTTTAAATTATTTGCAAATTGTTGCTTAGTTGAAGTGCAACTTGCGATGCTGAACTGCACCCTATCACCTTTGTTGAAAGTGTTTTTGATCGATTTTTTCTTTTGGTCTGATTCAGGTTCAATTAGTTTATAGAAAATACTTTTTTCAACCTTTTGAGATGACTGCTCATATTTAATAGAACCAATTTCGTTAGCAGTTGCTTCTTTTTCAATAATACCGTCAAATGTTGCACTAGACAAAATTTCCAAATTTACACTGTTTTTGGACACTGCTTTAATGACTCTAATTGCTTTTAAGCCGTTTGTAAAAATTTGATCTTTTTGACATTGAACTAGACTAAACTCTAATGGATCGCCCAATTGAAAATTAGTTTCATTAACTTTGTACGACACACAATCTGGCAACAATTTAACAAATTTAACAATTTCATTGAATGAAAAAAAAATCAAATCATCTTTTTCCAAACACTTAATAGTACCATATTTATCGTTGAAAATTTTTGTCAATATTCCTTTTTCACGATGTTCATTTGTATTTATTGAATTGTCGACTAGACTATACTCTTCGATTAGAGTCAATTGTGTAGCTCGTTTATCCTGATGTGAACGATGCTTTCGTTTGTCTGTAGCAATTCTAAATAGAACAAAATCTCCTTCCAAAAATGTATACTCACTAGCTTCGGGTATACGGTCGCGATCTGTGAATGTGAGTTCAACTAAATTTCCATTTGAATCATAAACGAGCCGTCCAATTGAATTCATAATAGGTGCACTTATAATCCGGCCTATGTAGATATTGCAACTCAAATCATCAAAACAAACACTTCCTAATGGTAAACTTTTAATATTGACAGCTATTTCTTTTCCATAACGATCTTGAATTTCAAATTCAACATTCGATCCTACTTTTAAAGTATTCATTGGCTTTTCACCTTTGTAATCTGTAAAATGAAAAAAAGTCTCTTTTGGTTCATCTTCACGTTCTATTTTTCCAAACGAATCTTTAAGCCATGAGATTATTCCACGAAATTTTTGAAGATTTGGTTCGCAATGTTTTTGATTGTTTAATGTGTTTATCAAATTATTGGATAAAGGCTCGATTAGTTCGATACGAGTTGCAAAAAATCTGGCCATATTATTTCCATTACGTTGTGTGATACAGAATTTAACACGATCGCCAGAATCAAGTTGAATGTTTGATTGGATTAGATCGCTTGTTAGATATGGAATGTAAAATGTTTCACCGTTTCGTTGATATGTTAAGCGACCTTCCGCGTTCTTTAAAAAGACCAAAAAATTAATTAGATGAGACTCAAACAAAAAAATAAAAGTTCAAATTAAAAACTTACAAATTGATTATTATTATTATTATTAGCAGGTATGCTAACGACTCCTTCAATAATTTCAGAGAAAGTGGGACTAGATAAATTGACCATGGAAGCTAACTTGGTCATGTTAAAAAAATTATTTTGTTGATTATTTGCCAAAATATTTTGATTTTGATTAAAAACATTTTCTTTATTGAGAAGAGTTGACAACATATTGTTTAAATTTTGGTTCTCTTGGACTGCTTGTTGTTGCTGTTGCTGTTGTTGTTGTTGCTGTTGTTGTTGTTTTAGATTAAATTGTTTCAAGTCATTCAAAAAAATGTCAAAATTTTGCTCTTGTTTATTTTTTTGCACTTGACGACTTTGAGGATTAAGGAGAAGATCTTTAAGATTAGTTTGGTGGGACATTTTGCTGTTATCATTAAGCTTAGTTAAATTTGTCGCAATTGGTTTACCATTTCTATCAACAGACTCGTTAAACTCTACAATATCACCAACTTTAAATAAATTTTGACTGTTGTTGTATTGAAAAAATAAACCGTTTTCTCTATTCAAAGATTTAATGAAACCATATCCGTTGAGGATCTTTTCAATTGCACCAACCTCTCTTGTAGAATTATTCATTTTTTGTTGATTTAATTGGGATCCATTTATTCGACTTGTTTGCATGAGCATTTCATTCAAGTTTTGCAATGCATACAAATTGTTAGCATTCATTTGTTGCTGTTGATTTTGACTCATTAAATCATTCAAGTTAATCTTTTGTTTCGAGTGATGATCATCAGATGAATTAAAAACACTTGTGATACTTCCACCATCTCGAATACTTTTATCTGGAATATTTTGCAATTTCTTAAACGAGAAATCATCGAAATTGAATAATCGAAAATAAAGTCTATTGAAAATTAATTTTAAAATCCTACCTTCCAAATAGCATTTTCCGTTTGTCCACTTGTCATTTTAATTTTCAAATTTTAGATAAAATTACGAAAATAAAATATTATCAATAAAATTCGGGTAGATCGTTTTGTATTGGATGAAACCAAAGGATTAAAGAAACAAAACAAAAACAAACAACGATCGTAAAAATTAACAAAAAATTTTCAAATATTCAAAAAGTGGTCTTTTTTATACAATGACTTTGGGATTTAAGGGGTTTTTTTTACAACACGAGTCAATGAATCGTAATAAAATACAATGAGATAAAAACAATGAATATAGGAAATTAAACGAAAAAGTTTCAACCGGGAGGAGAACGAAGGATATAGGGTATAGTGACAAATACGAAAATAAGAGTGTTTTAAATAAAAAAAATCTAAAATTTAACAAAAAAAATTAAATCGTTTAATATTTATTTTTTTTTCTATTAACAAAAAAAAACTAAAAAATAAAAACGAGAAGAAATACATGTACTCTTTCTCAAGCTTTCTCAAGCTGCAAAAGATTAGTTATAAAATCAAGCAATATAGGACCTATTATTTTAATATAGGACCTTTCATTTACTCTAAATGTAATTCTTTATGTTAAGCTCTTTATGTTACACAATTGCCACTAGTCTATTGGGATTTTTTTCTTTCGTATTAAATTTTTCGTATCGCTTTTTTTTTCTTTCGCTTTCGAAATTATAATGAGAGTTTGTTTCAAAATAATTTATTCACAAAGTGTTATTTCAAGTCTTTTAGGTCTCAGTTTTTGTCCTTTTTAGTTTTATTTTTGCACAAAAACAAAACCAATTTTGAAATAAAAAACTCAAATTGAGACATGAGCCAAAATTTAATATTTTCCTATTATTATAACCATTCGAATGTCTGACCAAAAGCCTATTCGAAAATACCAAAGTCAATGAAAGTGTGTTATGTGGTTAATATTGGGTTAAAAAGTGTAAATTCCATCATCTTTGAGATTATACAAAAAATATAAGTGTTAATTTTAAAAATACGTTATTAAAAAAGTCTAACGTATTTGCTCGAATTTAACGACATGTCGTTAAACCCGAATTACCAGTTATAACGACATGTCGTTAATTGGTGGACAGTGGTTTTCAAAATGACTTAACGACATGTCGTTAAACCCGAATATAGCCAAAAAAAGCTCTTTTTTCTAAAAATTAGTGTCAAAATTAACGACATGTCGTTAAAGGTATAACGACATGTCGGTAATTCCAAATTATTACAAAAAAACCTAATAAAAGAGAGGTCGTGGCCGTGACAGCTTTGGCAGCTAGTGTCGCGAGTTCAAATCCTGGTATAGTCAAAAAACTGTAACGTTTAGAAAAAATAATAATGGAAAGGCGAGTATAAAAAATTCTGTATAGGTCTACCCGGCCAAGAAACCTAACAGCTTATGCAGCTAATTAAGTCTAGGATTGTTCCACTAGATGTTAGATCTGCACATAAATACTACTACTACTATTACTACTAAAAAGTACTTCAACAAATTTGACGAAAAGTAGCTCATTTGAATAACGAAAAACACTCACCTATCACTAGATAGATTTATTAGAGAAATTCATAGACATTTACTGTTGTGGTCATTCTAGTGATCTTCTTGTGAATTCTCATTAACTAATGATTTGGGAAGCTTTCATTCATTTTTTGGGAATCAACTGAATGCAAGTTTTACAAGCTTTGACTAGAGCTATTTAACTTTCAGTTGATACCCAAAAATCAATGAAAGCTTTTCAAAATCATTATTAAATCATGAAAATTCACAAGAAGAACGCGTGAATGTACAGTATCTTCTATTATAGTAGTAAAATGTATGATTTGAGGCTCCTTACATTAGTTACTCATAGACAGGTTTTTTTTTGAATGCAACACACAAAAGTTGCATTTTTTTTAAGAAAAAAGGTCGCATTTTGATGTGCATAAAATGGGCTTTCTATTTGCATTAAAAAAAAACTTCCTGATAATATAGGATTTATTAAAATTTCTTCATTTTTTTTCTAAATTTTCAAAACAAAACATCTTACTTTGCCTTGATCGTCCGAAGGTAATTTTGTTATATTTTCTATACATGACGCCGCGATAGGAGTAGGGTCGAAATTTAATAAAATTCATAGTCAAAAGTTCGAAAGCTGATCCGATCAATTTAAAAGAGACTTTTCGAAAATCTTTCTTTATTACAAACCCTTACTTTCTTTCTTATTGTAATTGAATGATTGAATTAAAAAAACCGATTGTGTGAAAAAAATTTTTAATAATGTCAATCCAAAAAAAAAGTCTTTGAAAATAAAAGCGTGTGAGCAGGGGGTTTGAGAAAAAAAATCTCACACACAAGGTAGGTGGGGAGGGTTTTTTTTCTATGAAAATTGTAAAATAACTAGAAAATTTTTTTTTTTAAATGGACCTTGTGTTGAAATTTTTTCTTACTGGTACCCCCTGGGGTGAGTGTTGAAAATTTTGATTAAATTGAGAATTTGTTTCAGAAGGGTAGGGCTCTAATGTTATATTTTTTTTTTTGAACCAGCCTGGTGTAGAAATTTTCTATTTGTTACCCCTAGATCATCTTTAGATAAAATTAAGGAATTTTAAAAAAGAGAAGGTTCTAGAAGGGGTCTCCAAGGCTGCTTGTTGATTCGTGACTCTCTAGCCTCATTCAGAAAAGCATTTTTTCTCAAACCTCATGTTCTGAGTGAAGTTTTCTAATGTCTGCCGCAATTACCGACATGTCGTTATACCTTTAACGACATGTCGTTAATTTTGACACTAATTTTTAGAAAAAAGAGCTTTTTTTGGCTATATTCGGGTTTAACGACATGTCGTTAAGTCATTTTGAAAACCACTGTCCACCAATTAACGACATGTCGTTATGTACATAACGACATGTCGTTAAATTCGAGCAAATACGTTACCACTTTTTTAGAAAATTCCATCGAATATTTTTAATATTAAAAAATAGTTTTGACGAAAGTAAATAAAATAAAAATTTGAAAGATTATTTCAATTTTCTTATTTTTTTTGGATGGGTCCAAAATAACATGAGAAAAACATGAGAAAAACAAAAGTCTCGCAATACTTTAGCAACAACCTTCAAAAAAGGATTAAGCTAGAAATTATCCTTTCGATTAATGGTGTTGCTGAAATTCTACCATAAAATGATTAATTAATTTTAACAAAAATGGTCGGATTAAAATTCAATCAAATTAAATCAAATTTGAAATATAAAATAATTAGTAGTAGTAGTAGTAGTAGTAGTAATACTGCAGTAGACAATTGTCTACACTAACGCTTGATCGCGTTTAGCCCTGAAAGAGCCGTGGCAGTCGCTTCTTTGAGCAATTCCAAAAACTTCTTTATCAACTATTGACTTAAAAGCATTGATTGACTTTGCATTCACCGCACTCGTCGATAATTTATTCCATACTTCAACTACTCTGTTAGTCAAAAAATTGTAGCGGTACAATCCTCTACGATTTATTTCTCTCACCAATTTTTTATCGTTTGATCTTCTTAGATTGAGAGACAAACTCCTAGCATAATTAACCCCTCTCAGTAATGTTATGTCTTCAAGTTTGTGGACAATTTTGAACATTTGAATCAGATCACCTCTTAAACGTCTTTCTTCAAGACTCAATAAGTTCAAAACTCCGAGTCTTTCTCCATATGGTTTCTCTTCAATCGCCTTCACCAATTTTGTCGCCCTCCGTTGAACCCTTTCAAGAACACTAATGTCTGTTTTAAATATGGGACACCAAGTACTTACCGCATACTCCAGATGTGGTCTGACCAGAGCCGTATACAGCGGGATGATTGTATCTCGTTCAAGGAATGAAAACGAATTCTTGATTTGACCCAGAACACTGTTCGCCTTCGCAGCAGCCACAGAACATTGTTTGTTCCACTTAAGGTCATTCGACATGAAGACTCCAAGGTCCTTTTCCTGACACGTTTCATTAAGTGTATGCAAAACAGCCGCATCCATCATTTCGTATTTATACTTAGACCGGTTTCCACCAAAATACATTGTTTTACATTTCGTTAAGTTCAGCTCCATCGACCATGTTTTACTCCATTCCGTTAGTATAAGCAAATCATGCTCAAGCTCTACTGACCTTTCTAAATCTCTATCAAAAATTCCCATAATTTTCAAATCATCAGCGTACGATAGGCAGGGACTTTGAAGTATTTCCAAAAGATCATTTATATAAATTACAAAGAGAATTGGACCGAGAACCGATCCTTGTGGAACCCCACTCGTGACTGGTTCCCAGTCCGATACGACTTCTCCAAGTACTACGCGTTGCTTTCTTCCAATCAGAAAACTACTTATCCACTCAAGCGCTTCGCCATTAACGCCATAGGCTTGTAGTTTGAGAATTAGTTTACTGTGAGAAACCTTGTCGAAGGCCTTTGAAAAATCGGTATAAATAACATCAACAAAATGACCTAAATCAAGTTCATAAGTAATTCTGTCCAAAAATTCTAGCAGGTTTGTATTGCATGATTTTTTAGGCATAAAACCATGCTGCTTGTTACTAACTAGTTTGTTTTCAACCAGGAACATCATAAGCTCATCTCTGATTATTTTCTCCATTACCTTTCCAACAATTGAAGTCAATGAAACTGGTCTGAAATTTTTGGCGTCAAGTTTCGACCCGCTTTTGTGCAAGGGTGTTACATTTGCTGTTTTCCAATCTTCCGGTAAAACACCATCAGTATACGACTTAATAAAAATAATTGATAAGGGAATCGAAAACTCTTTCGAGCATTTTTTGGCAATTGATGAATTGATCTTATCTGGACCCGAAGACTTGTTGGGATCCAGATTTTCAAGATACTTTTGGATATTTGACGGACTGAAAACTTGATATGGATTAATTGAAAAAAGCTTGTCTGTTCGTGTTGGAAAATCCGGTAAGGGGTCACTTGAGTTATTAGAAGAAAAAACTGACCTGAAATATCCATTTAGGTGTTGTGCAATTTTTGACCGATCCATAGTCGTTTCATCTCCAATTTTGAGAGTTGTGATACCACTGTTAAACTTCTTTTTCTTATTCATATAGTTAAAAATCAGCTTTGGATGTCTTTTCGCTTGTTTCGCTAATTGTCGTTCAAATTTACGGACGGCTTTTCTAATTTGCTTTGAGCATTCTCTACTTTTTTCCCGATAATTGGTTAAGTGTCTTTTATTTCTAAACTTTGAGTTAACGCATTTAAACCATAACCTGTTTTTATCATTGGTTAGTTTCTTTAAATCTCGGTTGAGCCATTTGGGCCTTTTGTTTGATACTCCATTACGTTTAACTGGGACGAACTCCTCACATATTTGTTTGTACTCAAATAAAAAAGTTTTGTACATGTCATTAACATTCTTACTGTCTAGAATTTTAACCCAATCACGCTTACACAACTCGAGAGATATACTCATAGTATCAGCCCTCTTGTAATCTAACTCAAGAGGCTTAGTCACCGAAGATTGATTGTTTTTCGATATCGCATGGTTCCATTGTAAAACTACATGTCCTTGTTTAACATTACCTAAAGGTGCACTAACTTCCACGTGTGCTATTCTGTCGACTGTTTCAGTGATTACATAATCAAGGACGTTACCCGAGAACCCATCTGATTTAACAAAAGTCGGGAAGTTAATATTTTGTACGAAAAATGAATCACCCAAAGTCTCAAGCATACCAATTTCTGCTGAATCATAATCGTGGTTGCAACTGCACCCAACTAAGTCCTAATAATTTATCTAGTTTTTGAATTTTTTTACCAATAATCAAATGATGCTAAAAAATGCTAACCTTTCAATTGACAAATAAAATAACGAAAAAGCGAACAGTAAAGCGTAAACGACGAAAAGCTCAAGTAGCAGTTTAAAAATTTAATTTTAACACTAGAAGCACCGAATACGCTATTTTAGAGTATTTCCAAAAATTTGAACGCTCATTACTATTTTAAGGAAAATTTGACCAAGACGATTTTTGACTATTTTGTAGCCTTTATTTCGAACTACAAATTGAGTCTCTTTTTAAAATGTTATAATTAGTATTTAATGAAAAAATTTAGTTTGAAAAATCAACTAAAAATGACCGGTGCTTCTAGTGTTAAGGAAAAACGAATCTTGAAATGTATTTTATTTTTTTAGTTTTGAAATATTCAGTCACTTTTAATACTACTCCTTATCGGCTAAGATGAGAGACCATTTGATAAAGTTTTTCAATTTCAATTTCACAAAGTATAACGATTATTTAAGTCGTTTGTTTTATTTTTGATATTTTTTTTCACCGTAAATTCTCGTTCAATGTTACATGTAACTATATCAAATATTTAAAGTTGTTACATGTACCATTTACCATCTCTACCATGTTAAACCTTCTTCGAATTTAGTTACCTGCAACTAAACCCCGAAATTCAAAGTTATTCTGATGTTCGAAAGCGGTGAAAAATTGTTTCAAAAAAAATTTCCTAAAGATTTCGAATTTCCAGGCATTTGATCGTTAAAAAAATTTACCTGCATAATATCAGTTAAGATGTTACTTCAGTTAGTTAAGAAAATGGTCGCTAAGATTCTCAGCTGATTAAAACTAGAATTTTTTTTAGACCCCTAGCATGGGGCACTTGAAAAAAAAATTTCAAACACGAGGTCTATTTAGAAATTTTTACATGCGTAAACCCTGTCAAAAAATCTTTTTCCATTTAAGAATGCGACACCACTACCCCCCCCCATCTTCTAAAATTTCACATTCAAATTTTTAGGCGGTTTTTTCGCCTGTTAACAAAAAACTGAAACTTTGAACTAAAAAAATCTTAATAATTTTCCAACTCAAGAGTACCTCATGTTTGTTTAAAAAAAGAAACAAGTAATTTGGCCAGAAAAAAAATCTATCAACTTGTTCCCAGATCCCCCTCCGTCTTCTCAATGAAAGTGGAGATTTTCCGTCTAAACTTTACCAAACACTGGAATTAAACTTTTTCAAGAGAGAATCCAAAAATATTAGCCCAAAACAAGATTTATTATATTGACCAGACACGGGGTACTTGAGAAAAAATTCTGAAAAATAGGCCTATTTAGATATTTTGACATGCTTAAACCTACCTAATTTTCCATTCAAAAATTCGAAGCCCCTCCAAAATTTTACATTCAGTTTTTAGACGTTTTTTTCACCTGTTAATAAAAGACTGAACTTGCGAACTAAAATAGTCTTTTTTTAATTTTCCAACTCAAGAGTACCTCGTCTATTTTTAAAAATAGAAAAAATTCCTTTTAATTCCAGAAAAAAAATCTTTCAACTTTTTTCTTGATTCCTCTCCGCCATCTTAACGAAAGTCGAGACAAAACTCCCCAATTGTCGGTCGAACCTTTACCAAACACTGGAATTTAACTTTTAAATCTTATAAAACTAAGCTGTATGGTTTTTGTGTAAAAAAAAGTTAAATTTTAAGAAACAAAATCTCATTTATTTGAATATTTTGCATACCATTCGATCTCCATAACTTGCAGTTTACCAGCTACGCTTATATTCTACAGCATATCTGATATCAAACCTGACCGGAAAGAGGTCCTTTTTCAAATAAAAAACCTTGCATATTACCTCCCTAAATTTGTCTATTCAGTGTCTTAATAGGCCAGTCTGAAGTTGCATATGAAAAATAAATCACATAAGCTTCATTTTTGTCAACTTAGTTTTTCAGTTTTTAAAGAATATTTTCACAATCTTGCAAAAATTAAAAAAATTTTTAATTTTCAAGTCTACCAAACCATTTGTGTCCATATTTTCAATTAAAGTGGCATGCTTGTCGTAAACTATCCTGGTTTGCGAATAAAATGGAACCAAAATTTTCCATTTTTTAAACGCTAAAATCAATCGGGTGTTTTAGCGTTTAAAAAAAAATTAAATTTTGCATTGGCCCGATTCTTTTCATAATTTTTATTAACGATCTAGTGGATTGTTTGATCAATGAACCAAAGAAGTACGCAAACGATACAAAAGTACTGGCAATAATTAGAGCTTACAGTCAGATACAATATCCAGCTAGGCGATGACGTGGTCATGTGACTTAAACATTGAAAATTGTTAAGTGATGGTATTGGGTTGCAAAATCCCGAATTCGAATATACAATTTTTAACAAAGAAGCAATGGAAAACGAGATTAGGTTCCAGGTTTTTCAAAACTAACGTACGATAAAAGACCTATGATATTTAATTTTGAAAAAGTTGATTTTATCAATGGAATTCCATCGAGAGTTTGTCAAAAGTCATACAATTTAAGGGGTCACTCAAAAAACTGTGCAGTTCGTATTAATTTTTTTCACAAATCAAGTTGTTAACGACTGGAATAGTCGCCACAAAGAGTAATCGAAGCAACTTCATCTGAAAATTTCAAGGCAAAATTAGATGAATGGTGGAAGGGCAAGTCAAATGGGCTTGCAAAAAAACTGCTATAGCCGTAAGGTTCAACTCGATTTATAAAGTCGCAGTTAAACTACTAATACTACTACTACAATCGGTCTCTTATTTTATTCAAAATTGAAACTCAAAGCGAAACGTTAATATGGGAATTAAGGGTCTAATGAAAAAAGGCAAAATTCTTTGAACAAAAAATCTAATATGAAACATAGTACTTAAAATATTGGTGAAACTTTGGGAAAGTTCGGGCACATTTGGGAATATGAATGCTAATGAATATGGAAAGGCCAGGGCTGTAGATGAATATATTTTTTTTCACCTCTTTTCGTTAGGATATTCTCTTCAAATCATCTTCATCATCATCAAATTAAAGTCAAGCACTATTACCGTATATCCTTGCGATGATGCGCGTGCCCTTAACCCTGAGTTTCAGGTTGTATCCAATTTTCTGATTGGCTGAAAAAAAGATTGACCAATCAAAAAATTGGATACAAACTGAAACTCAGGTCTAAAGGCACGCAACTCATTGCAAGGGTATACGGTACATTACCGGCGCAGTGCCATCCATCATTTATTAATTATTTTTTTCTATTTCTGATTGAATAAATCGTGTGTCTATTTGCACCAATAGTGTTTGTGTTATCGAGATATTTTAATAAGTTTAACCAAAGTTTAAGAAATCAATCAAATCGAATTCTTATGAAAAATTCCTGATATTTCATTTTCAAAATTCGATAATTGAAGGTATGAACTAAGTATTTCGGTAAAATGTATTCTTCAAATGCAAAAATTAAATAATCTTATTAATATATTGTATATTGTATAGTTCAAGTTGTCAAATTGAGGTACCGATAGAGTGAGAGCAAGAGAGAGAAAAAATTTTTAAGGTAATAAATTTGATACGTTCATTTAATTAATCGAATTAATTGATTAATTTAATTACAATTACAACGCGAATCTTATCTCTTTAATTTGACATATCTATATATCTGTTGCCATTACATTATTATTATACTTATTATCAATGTCAATATATTTTTAATTTTTTAATGTTAATTCTTGAGCATTTAGTTTTACCAGCTTAACTTGTCAATTTACCGAGGCAATATTTAAACAAGAATAATTTTCTGTTGACTTATCAAAAAAAAATTATTTTCAACAATAATTATTGTATATTCATTCATTTAATCGTTTTCTTCAATGAAATGATGTTCCAAGTTTCACATTTCAAATAATTTCAATAATAAGTACTAGTTTTTTTAATTTGTTTTGTTTAGTGTCGAAGTTTTCACTATTCTTATTTCGCATTCTATTTAAAAACGATTTCAAGTACGCGCTTTTTTTGTATACAACATTAAATGTCACATAAATCCTCTTAAATGCCTATAAGCTGTAATATTTCTAAATAGAGACATCAAATGATCGAGATTTATATCTTTTCTTAAGGTTAACAAGCACCGACAAAAAAGATCAACTACACATGATAATGTTTATAGGAATCAATTGCTAAACCAGCAGTATATTGATAGTTGACGAAAAATTAAAAAAAAATTGTCAATTTGTCAAAACATTAATCTTAACGGGTTTTAAAAAAAACATACAGCGATCTTAAGAAACATCGACCAATAAAAATTAAATTCTCTATAAACCTAGAATTTAATTCGTCTTTGGAAAAAAATAAAGCTGAAAACTACAGATTTATTAATTAATTTTGATCTTTTCTATTAATTTCACGTGGAGCTTACCTTTTTTTCGCGTCGGCTAAACAGCCTTTTAACTCATTTATTATATAATATATCATTTTTTCTATCTTTCTCATTTCAGATTATCTTATTACGTAATATTACGAAATAATATTCGAGATATTCAATTAAGAATAATTAATTAAATATATATAAAATAAAATGATGTCACAAATGTGGAACCCTTATCAATCTTCAACAATGCAAAGTTCTTTATACAATGAGAACTCATCAAGCTCGCCTGTTGGAGATACTAGTGGACTTAGTAGCACTAACAGTAGTACAAGCGAAAAAATGATAAATAATATTCAACAAAATATTTCAACTCCATCTTTTGACGAAGAAGACGATCAAAACAACCAAGAAAATGTTCACCAACCTAGAGTTAGTTTAGGCAGTGGTGGTAATTCTGATGGAAATAGTATTGTTTCGAGTGAAGCCTCAGTTTCAGCATCTAGCTCGCCAACTTTTCGCTCACCTCAAAGTTCATTTCTTTCGACACCCTATCCAGCCTATCCAAATTATAATTTCGCTCCACATACCTATCAATTTAACCCTCAAAATCAACAAAATGTAAATTACCAATACTTCTCAGGTTTCGATTTGACAAATCAATACATACAAGATTATTCACAAAATAGATATTCGAATGGTATAAAACAAGAAATTGAGGAGAATAAAACAACCTCGCCAATAATGTCAAACATTTTCCCCTCAGTAAATCAATATACTCACAATAGTAACTATGCTAATGCTTACTATAATAATATGAACCTTAATTCATCGGCTTCATTATATCAACCATTCAATCAACATTACTTGGCGCCAAGTGCATTGAACAACTCAAATTCTAATTATCAATCAAATTCAGTCCAAGCAGCAGTTGAACAACCAGCTGTAAAACATGAATCTAAAATTACTCAAGACAATTCAACTCATCTTTCAACCTATTCAAAGGAAGCAATTAATGAAGATAGTTCGTCGTTGTACAACAACTTAAAAACAACAAATAATCCAAACATTAAAGTCAAACTTCAAGACATGAGCTTGTGGAAGCAATTCAATTCGATTGGAACTGAAATGATAATTACAAAATGCGGTAGACGAATGTTTCCGTCTTTGAGAGTGAGTGTAAGTGGATTAGAACCAACATCAAAATATCTAATGGTTGTCGACATTATACCAGTCGATGATAATCGTTACAAATATCATAATTGTGAATGGGTGGTAAGTGGCAAAGCCGAAGCACATTTTGCAGGACGAGCTTATTTGCATCCAGATTCACCATTAACTGGTTCTCAATGGATGAAGCAAGTCATTTCATTTCATAAATTAAAATTGACCAATAACCCATTTGATCGGGCCGGTCATATTATTTTGAATTCAATGCACAAATATGTGCCAAGATTGCTAATTATTGAAGAAGGAAAATCTATAAGTTCTTTTGTCTTCAATGAGGCTACATTTATTGCCGTAACAGCCTATCAAAATGAGGCTATTACAAAATTGAAAATAGAGTACAATCCTTTTGCAAAAGGATTCAGAGATGGTGCTAGTCGAAAAGATTTCAGAGGAAAAAGAGGCTCGGATGACGAAAATGAAAATGAAGAAGCTAACTTTAATCAAATAATGAATAACAATAATAAATTTCAAAAAACATTCGACGGACGAGAAAATATAAATAACACAGTGAATCCATTAGGTAATAAAGATATGAATAAATATTCAATACAGCAACAACAACAACAACAACAGCAACATCATCAACAACAACCAAATCAACAACAACAACAACAACATCATCAGTCAGCTCAACAATTAAATCATCACCAAATGCATAACTTGAATTTGCATCAACATCATATTCAAATGTCACTTTCGCACAACCCATTTGTGTATGATTATTAAAAATGTATTATCTTGTAATTAAAGCCCAGTGTATCTTTTTGGATTTTGAATGATATTCTTTTAAATACAAAATATTGCTCGATTTGAATTTGCTTTTTTTAATTAAAAACTATTAAATTTTGTAAATTTTATTTTTCTCAAATTTTTGTTTCAACTATTTATTTTTTTTTAAATAGATTTAAATTTTTTTATTCTTTTAAAATAAAATTTTAAAAATTATGAAATTTTGAATTTTTTCTAATCTCCTAAACATTTGCGAATTCAGATAGCTTTGCATTGGGCCAACATTAATTGAAAAGTTCAAAATTATCAAGTACGAAAAATTACGATTTAATACTCTTTTGCGATTTAATATCAACTACTCACCTGGTCGTTCACATGTTCCAACAATGAACATTCGCGTTCATCCGAATTCGTCCGAACGTCCAAAAGATTTCATAATTTTTCATAACCTGTAGCATAAAAATAGGAAAATTTTCGTTTTTGTGATTCCAAAAAAAAAAGATTTTGTTTTAACATAAAATTTATTAAATTTACATTTAAAATTAAATATGAATTTAGTTTAAAAAAAAGTTAACTACATTTTAATTAATTTAAGATCTATATTTTTTAATTGATTCGTTTATCCAATCAACATAAGTACTAACTCTTGTATAAACCGAACTAGAAAAAGCAGTACAATCAAGTGCCCCAAAACTAGTTATACCAAATAAAAACCATTTCTCTTGCTTTGACTCGCCAAAACTTCCTTCACATACTAATGGGCCACCCGAATCGCCTTGACATGAATTAGCTCTTGATCCTCTTGCTCTACCAGCACAAATCATAGTTTCCGTATCATAATAAGATAATGATAGGCTTTTTTTACATATTTTTTCATGCTTAATTGCAACTTTTCCCTCTTTAATTCTTTTAACCGGTTGATTATCGTATCTATCACTGGCACCAAAGCCTGTTATATAGCAAATTGAATTTGGTGGTATTACTGAATTTTGCTTTGGAAGACAAGGTCTTGATATTGATTTAATAAACCTATTTGAGCTTGAGAGTTTAATCAAAGCTATATCGTTTGTGCTGAATTCATGATTTCCTGTAAATTCCTGATATTTTGGATGAAGTATAATTCTATCGTATTTAATTAATTTATAATTATCACTTTGAGTTAAATTGTAGCCATTTAATAAAAATATATTTGGTTCAAAATGATCCGAAAAACAATGAGCTGCTGTAACTATCCAATAATCATCTAAAAGAGTCCCTCCGCAATTAGCATGGTCATTATCTTGGAAGTCAACTACTCCTTTATTTGTGATTTTTAGATGCAACTAATAAAATAAATAGAAAATATTTAAGTAAAAAAAAAGGAGTATTTTATTTTGTTGTTTAATTTCGCTTAGACTTACTTGCCAAGGCCACTGCTCTATAATCGCTGATTTCCCACCGAATATATAGTTACGTACTGATGGAGTGATAATACCACAATTTCCAAGATCAGCTCTTGCTATTTGAAGCGAGTATATAAAAATTAAAATGCTTGATATTCTTAACATTTTTAAAAAATTATTTTTTCTTAACTTTTTAAATTTTAAATATTAAAAAAAAAATGGCGAAAAAGTCTTTTTTTTAAACATTAAAACAAAAAGAAAACAGTTGATTCTTCTGTACAAACATGGTTTAGATTTCATGGCGCATTTAAAAGTTTAAAAAAATGAGAAAAAGATAATATTTTATTTTCTACTTTCGTTTATAACATGAAGGGTTCAATTTGAGAAAAAAAAATGAGATAAGAAATTATAAAATATTGAATCACTTTTTTTTATTATGTAATAGATGCTGTTTTAATTTTTATTTATTTTTGATAGGTTGAGCTTTTTTTTCTTTTTTTAAATTAAATTTTAAACATAATTTTAATTTTATCTTATCCAAGACGACTCAGTTTTATCTTATTTGTTGTTGTTGTTGTTGTTGTTGTTGTTGTAAAGCTATACATCTTTCAAATGCTAAGGATAATGTTGAGTAAATAATGTTTTAAATTATTTTAAGAAAATTCTATTAATTAAAATTTACGTAAAACAAGAGCAGATGACTTCAAATAGATTTGGTTGTGTAGCTCGAAATAATGAAATTAAAAATCATTTGGAAATTAATTTAAACTGATATTCTTATGTGGATTAAATTCGAATCCATCAAAAAATTTCAGATATCAGGATTAAATACGAGAATAAAATTTTCCGAACGACACGAAATTTCAAACGAGTTCACAAAAGGAGTAATAATGGGCTTGTTAAGCGAAGACGACCATCGAGACTTCATGAGTGATATTCTATCAATTCTAGGAGAAAAAGAGTACCTTATCAATAAGTGTAAATAGTTTGATCACTCAAATAAAGACAGTTTCCAACTGTATGAATTACTAAGTTACAATAATGAAGACATTTAATTTGTAAATAAAATCCAGAATAAAATTAATTCACATTTTATGAAAATTGTAAAAAGTCTGTTGTTTTCTAAAGCTTAAAATTAATAGCTTTTTTTTGTTTTTTTTATTTTTTTTATATAATTTAAGTAGAAAGCACCACCATATTTAAGGGGTGCTGAGTAAGTGGTCGGCAAACGGCTTTAGCTTTAGACTTCAAATAAATAAATTCGATTGAGCATCAATTTTTGCTTATCAATTGTAATTAAAAATTTCAAACTGTTAAAATTTACTTTAAGTCACCATCCAACCTAAAACACTTAAAACAATTTAAGAAGACTAGATCGATGCATGGAAAAATAAAATATAAGAAATTGTGAGCAACACTTTTATTTTTAAGCAAATAGAGTCGTGAACATTTCGAACTCCTTGTCGAAATCGCTTGTCGATGCTAAGTCTGTTTATTGTTCAAATCAAGATTGGATGAGTGGATATCAAAATAATGATGAAAAACGTTTATGATTCTGCTAGGCTTGTCGAAATTACTTTACTTTAAAAGAAGGTAAAAAGTTTTGGCTAAAAATCATTACTTTTGTCAAAAAAGACTAGAAACCATATATTGACATCAATTAGATTAAAACATAGTGATTTAACTAAATTGACTGAATTTTAAAGAATTTTGAGCAGAAACCACAAAATTTTGATTGGAAATTATATTGTAATGAACACTGCATATCTTTACTTAGTAATGGTAATTTTCTAATTGCTTTTATTAATTCATTCAAAACATTGAATTTTTATGATAATTTTTGCTTATACGCTGTCTTTGGGCTTATTCGACCAAATTTTAAAAAGTAATTAAAGTAATGAATCAGAAATTTTGGTTGAAAAATTGTTGAGTTTTGGGTTGGGTTTGGGTACGTCTACTTATACCCATACTGAAACTCAAAAATCCAACTTTTTTGGATATTTTTTTTACTAATCACTTAAAAAATTAAAATATTTAGGCTAATTGCGGAAAATTGAATTTTTGAATTGTATTTTATCAAGAAAGATTTAAACTAATGAATAAACATATTCTCAACATTAAATTTTAAAATAAATTTATAGCTCAAAATAAATTGTTTATATATCAATGCTTGTTTAATTTGGCAAAAATGTTTTTGCATATTAGGGTGTGTTTAAAGGTTAATTAAACCGGTTAAACTGAGATAAAACCTTATCTTACTGACAATTCTATATAATCTGACTTATCAGATGATTTAGAATTGTATAATCTTTTAAGAGGTATATAGAAAAGACTAGTATCAGCTGACAACATTGAAATTAAAACAGATTATCTAATTAATAATTTATCTTGGTTAAACGAATATAAAGGCACTAGGACCTAATGCCGGGACGGGAGAGTTTAAAAAAAAACCATTTCTTCCCCACATTATTGGACTATTAAGTCGTATCCGATTTGGCATTTAAATAGTGTGGTTGTCGACGGATGAACCTACTGTTCTAAAACATGAACGGTAAATTTTCATATCAGGTGCACAAATTCCAATTTCAGATCAAGACACCAAGCGTACCATTTTGAAGCAGACTTAAAGATATATTAAATTGGAATTTATGTACCTGGTATGAAAATTTACCGTTCATGTTTTAGACCAGTTTTAGAATAATTTTTCGACGAAAATTTTGGTAATTTTTCAAATTTTTATTCGTTTTTAGTATTAGTATTGCAAAATATTTGACTTTATTTTTGTTGTTTTTTTTTCTTGTCCTTTGTTCTTTTATTTTTTTTTGTAAATTTTCAATTAATATTTGGAACTCAGTTTTTTGTTAAATTATTCCATTTTGAGTCGTAATGGTAAAACCTAATACGTTAATTTTATAGCTTCAAGACTTATGTCTATCAGTCTTGGTGCTAACAGCATTTACTTTAATTTGGAGGGTTAGGCCTTAAAAAAAGAAAACAAGCTCTCTAAGGTAGATCATGTGTCCATTATTCCAACACCATATACCGCAGATCTTTTACCTGAGGTGTTTTCTTTTGAAGATGACTTTTTTAGCAAAAGGACTTATGTTCCAGCTTTCACGAACTATCTTGAAAATCTTAGACTGTTTGGCGTAAGAAACATTGGTAGTTTACGTACATTTCATGTCAACGTAAAATCCTTTAAGAAAAATAACGACGTCCTTGAGGTTGTCTTTATATGTCTTTCACAACTCTCACTAGAACTAAAAAGCTAGATAAAATTCTCAAAGAATTTGAGTGCGTTATTGAGGAATTGGGTTTATGGTGTAAGTTTAATAAAAACTGGAGTAAGACTTTTTTTCAAGGTTTTTACCAAGAAACGTGCCAATCAAGCTCATAGAACAATGCTATTTGGGTATGTGTACTTAATAAACAATTTTAAACTATTTTAAAAAATAATTGAATTTTTTCTTCGTGTTTGAGTATAATAAAAGTAATTATTTTCTTTTGACTTCTACCATAACATCCCACAATTGTTCATTATTCAAACAATTCGTCGTTTAAATGCTTATTTAACTGAGATATTTTAATTGCTAAATTGCATTTTTGAATGTTTAAATCGTGTATTTTTGCAAAGACCTTAAGTGGTAGACACATATTAGACACTGCAGTGGACGTGCAAATAGACTACTTGGAGTAATTCGTAATAATTTCAAATATCTTAACCTAAGTGTGGTAAGACTACTTTATAGCTCACTGGTTAGACCGCATTTGGAATACGCTGTAACCAGACTTGGGATCAGTATTGAAAAAATCAGTATCAGTCAGTATCAGTATTTAGGGGAATCAGTAACAGTCAGTATCAGTACTAAAACCATCAGTATCAGTCAGTATTCAGTATTAATTTACCGAATCAGTATCGAGAAAATCAGTATCAGTATTTAGCCAATCAGTATTTCCTTAAGTTAAAAAACATTTTACACATGATATAATGTTACCTTCACTGTACACAGAGATCTCCCAAATGAACCCCTTAAGGAAATGGAAACAAATAAGCAGAAACTTGATTTTATATAATAAAGGAATTTAATCACAACTTGTTAAACGTTGTTTTTATATCTAAGTTAATTTATTTACATAAAATATATCATTTCGTTCTATTAAGGGATTATTAAAGGAAAATATTTAAAGGAAGACCGATAAATAAAAAAAGACTCACCCCTCAAAAAAATTATTTTCTTAAACACAAGCGGTAAAAAAATTTTCAATTGAATAAAAAACAAGGGATAGTAGCAATAGTTTCTCCAAATTAATTTTTTTTAATATTCCACGTTTTTTTTCTATAAAATCTTACTTATTCGGCTCAAATTAATAAAAAAAAGTATCACAAATAAAATTTTCAGTATTAAACAGTATTACTGAAATACTGATTTTGCACTCTATTCAGTATCAGTATTTTTAAAATCAGTATCAGTAACAGTATCAGTAATACTGAATACTGAAATTTACTGATACTGATCAGTAAAATACTGACAGTATCACAACTCTGGCTGTAACTTACATCGTACAGCGTAGGCCACATCTCGAAAGGGATAAAAAAGAAATTGAGAAGGTACAATGCAGAGCTACAAGACTTGTTCCAGGTTTTTCAAACTTAGAGTATAAAGAGAGACTTAGTCGATTCAAATTGACAGATATGGACACAAGAAGACGAAGAGGTGATTAAATTCAATTTTTTAAAATTGTTATTAACATTGAAAGGGTCGAATTTGTAAATGGTATTCCACTAAAAGTAAACAAAGAAACATACAACTTGAGAGATCATTCAATGGGAATAAAAAGAGAGCTGGTTAAGAATTGTGCAGTCCGTTTCAATTTTTTCACTAATCAAGTTGTTGAAGACTGGAACAGTTTGCCGCAGAAATTAATTGAAGCAACGTCAATCGAGAATTTCAAATCAAGATTAGATGAATGGTGGATGGGCAAGCAAAAGCTTGCAAAAAACTGCTATAGCCATTAAGTTCTACTCGATTTTTCGAGTTGCAGTTAAACTACTACTACTTCTAAATTAACTTTTCTTGTTTGTAATTTTCTTTTTAAAAGCTACCGAGGAAAATATTTAATTAAAATCATCCACCCAAAAAGAGAACTTAGTACCACATCAATTGACACAAATAAGGTAAGGCTAGCAGTTATCCAACGCAAGAGTTTTATTTACCAATGGATGGAATTACCGTAAATATTTATATAAAAATCAAAAATACACTTATAGAGCAGGCACCTCTTACCATTGATTCCATGATATAGTGTGTTCGATCTGCCTTAAACAAGTTTTTCAATATTTTAATAATGCATTAAACCACGAAAATTTTGCTTTGAAGCTGCATTAATTTCCAAAAAATAAGATATTTTTTATTTAATAAAATAATAAATTAAATTTTAATTAATTTTTTTATTTTATATTTTTTTTCTTATTTTGTCTTTAGTGACGCATCAATTTCTGGAAAATAGATAAAAATCTTTTTTTGATTACCGTAATGCCTTGTATAGGAACGCATTGAATTTATGCTTGGAAATTCGGTTTTAAATGCAACATGTTATACAAGCCTGGTCATTTAGAAGTTCCAAAACTGAACGTTCATGAACTTTCATGAAAGTTCACGTTTCAGCCGAATTCATCCGAACGTTCAAAAGCTTTCGGAACATTTTATAAGCTTTCGGATCCTTTCGGGACCTTTCATAACCTTTTCGGACCCTTTCGAAAAATTCAGACACTTTTAAATGGTTTTAAAAAAAATTTTTTTTTGGTTAAAAATAAAAAAATAAATTAAAACGCGATTTGAAAAATCTCGATAAAATGATCTTTAAAAATCGTAAGTTGACTGCCAAAAAGTTAAAGAGACCCTTAAATTTAAAAGCTTCAGAGAGAAGTATCAGGTCATACATTCCTAACCATATTCCAATTGAACCACTTCCTTGTTTAGTTCGATTTAAAATGCATTCTTGGTTGTATTTTTCAGATGACATTCTTCTGATCTTAATACGGTTTTTTCTATTATATACCTCAATATTCATCTCATCACTAAACATAACTTGTCTCCAATTTGCCTTGCTCCATGATTTTAAACCCATACAAAATAATTTACGAGCTTTTTTGTGAGCCTTCGATAAACGTGGCTTTCGAATCGCAAATTTCCATTCAAGTTTGTTTGAAAGTAATCTTCGCCGAACCAATGAGGATGATGCTCTCTTGCCATTTGATAGTTTCCATTCTTGTGCAAGGACGTGAGATGGTGCTGTTCGTTTTTTTTTGACCAAACGGAAAAATTTTTGAAATTTCCAAGATGAATTGGAATTTTCTTGGAAATTTTTTATTTTAAGAAATTTTCAAGGAAAAATCTAAGACCTACGTGAGGAAAAATCTCAGTTCTCAGATATTCTCGGTTCTTAGAAACTTCTGAGAACGAAAACTTTTTCTGTTCTCAGTTGTTCTCAGAAGTTATCAGTTATTTTTAGTTGTCCTAAGATATTCTTAGAAGATGAACATTTGAGAATGAACTTTCTTTCTGATTTTTAAAATTTTTGCAGTCGATTAAATAGTCAATCTAAGATCATTCTGTGCAAGAATTAAACAAAGAAAAAATGTAATTTCTCGAAAAAATGATATTTTATTTGATTCCAAGTGAAGTCAAGATTTTTTCAAGAAAAATTGAGAGTCCAAGTAATTTCAAGGGTTTTCTAAGAAAATCACGATTGCTTGGAAACAAAGGAGTGTTTTCCTATTCTTTTTGTTATTGCTTTAACTGATAGAAGTTTCTTTAGTCTGGTCTAACATTTTGTGGGATATTTTTAATATTAAAAAATATTTTCAATATTTTTCTTATGATTACCCTGCACTTTAATAGATTTTTCGCTTAATAACAGAGCGTTATTGTCTGAGAATGAGATATGGGCAATTTTTTATTTAAAGAACTTATAAGAATTATTCGATTAAACGATTATTCAAAATCATTTTTTTCTAGGAATCAAGTTAATAAAATGGTAAACTCTTAGGGCTGAATCAACTATTGTTTTTGAGAGAGAAACTGGGACGAGTTACATTTGACAAAAGCTTCTAGAACCGTGGGTAGTTAAACCGGCATCGACGGGCAATCCAAATAACGGCCGTCGACAAAGAATCTAAAATTAATAATAAAATTATCATTAGGGTACGTATGTTAAAAAGTTATACGAAAATAGTTACAAATGTCTTTCAAATGATAGTTTAATTTATTTAAATCTTGAATTAATCTTTTAGAAATACGACCTGAAAACATAATGTTAAGTTATTAGTAATTTTAAAAATTTAAAATAAGTTTTTGTTGTACTTCAATTGAGGCTTAAATTAGAAATTTATTCAGAAATTATTAGAAATTTGTCCTTATTATAATACAGGGTATTTTAAGCAATGAAATTATAAATTTAAGATTAATATTATAGGTAGAAAAAAATAACTGAAAATTTTTGTTTTTTTCTTTCTTAACGGAATATCAAAACCATGGATACAGGGTCAGATCGAAAAAGTTTTGGACCATAGCTGAATTATACTTCCTCGCATTTTTTTTATTTTTTTTTTATTTTTTAGCAAATTAACATGATAAATTGTAATTGAAATGTTTACATCAGATTATTGACAATAATAATTAAAATGTTCTATAAGCGTAATTTTAATAAGTTTTCAAAATTTAAAAAATCAACGCGTGTTTTGTTGTTTGGAGTTTTTCTATTGATATGTTACGTTTTCGGTTTGTTTACACATTTATTCGAAAAAAACCTCTCTGAATTGGAAATGAACACAATTGATATAAGATCTTTAGTCCCAAAAAATGTAAACGACATAAAAACAGTCGAGTATGTTGATGTTAATAGTTTAAACTTCAATTATTTACATAGTGCAGAAAAAACATGCACGACTCACCAAGATAAAAGCGATAATGAACTTTTATTAGTTATTTTAATCAAATCGAAATTAACACATTTTGAAAATCGAAATGCGATTCGAAAAACATGGGGTCATATAGATAAGAATAACTTTATTAGGAAAGTATTTCTAATAGGTCTTCCGAGTCCAGAAGAATCAAGTAGTCCAGAAATAAAGTCAAATATAATCGAATTAGAAAATGAAAATCGAATTTACGGTGACATTGTTCAACAAGATTTTTTCGATACTTATTACAATAATACGTTAAAAACAATAATGGGACTTAGGTGGATTAATTATTATTGTCCAAATTCAAAGTTTTATGCTTTTATTGACGACGATTTCTATCTAAATCCAAAATTACTAGTTAACTATCTTCAAAATGAAGTAACCAATTCAATGCTTAATTCGCTTTATGCAGGATATGTATTTGGAAATAGCTCGCCAATGCGACATCTTATTTCAAAATGGTACGTTTCACTAAACGATTATCCCTACAATAAATTTCCGCCATATATTGCTGCCGGATTTTTTATTTTGAGTAGAGAAAGTGCCGGATATTTTTATGTCGCAAGTAAAATTATTCAAATATTTAAATTCGATGATATCTATATGGGAATTTTGGCAAAAAAATTAAATATTAATCCGTTACATTTACCAAGTGTTTATTTTTACCCACCATCATACTCGATTGATTTTTATTCGAAACATGTTATTGCAGCTCATGGTTTTACGCCAAAAAGACTTGAATCGACATGGACTCAATTGGAACAATTTATAAAGCTATCTTAATAAATCTAAGAATTTTTTTGCTCTTATTTTTTAAAGTTTTTTATAAGCATATTAATTATAAAAAAGAAAAATGATGTCATCAACATAATACACAACTATTCATGATAAGAATTTCAAAGTTAAATTTAACACCAAAACCAAATAAAGTCTCAAAATATGTTTTTAAGTGGTTGTATTTATTTATTTAAAGGCTGATCGACGGTCAATAAAAATTCATCTTGGTATGTAACTATAAGCCAGTTGATAGATATCTTTCAAAATGAAAAACTCAATAAATTTCGAAAATTGACGATTTTTCTGTCTTACTGACACACGAGGCCAGTAATGGGCGGTATATATCCACTGTCAAAAAAGCTTACCTCATAACTTTTTTTGCATGCATAATAGACTTTTGAAATGTAAGAAAAATGATGAATGAAAATTAAAATTTTTTTTAGTTTTTGCAAGATTGTGAAAATATTATTTAAAAACTGAAAAACTAAATTGACAAAAATGAAGCTTATGTGATTTATTTTTCATATGCAACTTCAGACTGGCCTATTAGGACACTGAATAGACAAATTTAGGGAGGTAATATGCAAGGTTTTTTATTTGAAAAAGGACCTCTTTCCGGTCAGGTTTGATATCAGATATGCTGTAGAATATAAGCGTAGCTGGTAAACTGCAAGTTATGGAGATCGAATGGTATGCAAAATATTCAAATAAATGAGATTTTGTTTCTTAAAATTTAACTTTTTTTTACACAAAAACCATACAGCTTAGTTTTATAAGATTTAAAAGTTAAATTCCAGTGTTTGGTAAAGGTTCGACCGACAATTGGGGAGTTTTGTCTCGAATTTCGTTAAGATGGCGGAGAGGAATCAAGAAAAAAGTTGAAAGATTTTTTTTCTGGAATTAAAAGGAATTTTTTCTATTTTTAAAAATAGACGAGGTACTCTTGAGTTGGAAAATTTAAAAAAAGACTATTTTAGTTCGCAAGTTCAGTCTTTTATTAACAAGTGAAAAAACCGCCTAAAAACTGAATGTGAAATTTTGGAGGGGCTTCGAATTTTTGAATAGAAAAATAGGTAGGTTTAAGCATGTCAAAATATCTAAATAGGTCTATTTTTCAGAATTTTTTCTCAAGTACCCCGTGTCTGGTCAATATAATAAATCTTGTTTTGGGCTAATATTTTTGGATTCTCTCTTGAAAAAGTTTAAACTTCCTTTTCTGACAGCGTGGGTACTTCATGTGCGGTTGCGATTGTAGTTTTTACTTTTCCTTAGAAAAATAATGGAAATAAATATAGTAATATAAAATTAAGAGATCATAAATAAAATAAATTTGGCAGATTAATTCAATCATCGATTATTAAGACTAGTTCTCATCAGTGTTAGAAAACGGTCTATATATCAAAAGACAAGGGTAAACTATTAAAAATTTAAATTTAAATTTGTTACGGTCCATTTGATCAATCCAAATCTTTTTCAGAAAAGTCAGAGAAATAATAAAAAATATTTTAGACATTATCAAAAGAAAAACATAAGTAGCTAAAAATACAATTAAGTCACAAAAACTGTCGATAGCGTTGTGATGTCTGCAAGAGAAATTTTCATTTTTTTTTAATAAATTTATTATTTTTGAAAAAAAACTAAGTAAAAATTTCTATATGAATTTATTTCTAAATTACCAAGATTTTAAGAAATTCGATTTCTTAAAATGGTTTTTCCAAACTTTTCAATCTCAATTTCATTCAGTCTCTGATTAATTGATTAATATTTCACTCATTTAGATTTAAAATGCTTTTTATCAAAGCTTCTGAAACTAATCTACCCGAGGAAACTGTCGAAATACCAGTCGAACCACAAGGTTTCATTCTAATGAGTACTTTAACAGCCCAATTTCCAGGTGCATGTGGTCTTAAGTTTAAAACAGAACAATCTTCTTGGAGAGGGTATTTTATTCTAAACAATACAATATGAAACTTTCTTTTTTTGAAAAGCCTTTCTTATGGTCTTTTTTTTATTTCCTAAAGTGTCAGGGTTGTTGAAGACAAAATATATCCTCCCGGAGAGGACAAATGGGACGAAAATATAACTTATACTATAACTTATCCTAAAGGTATACTTTTTTTTATCTGAATTTAAATCTTTTGTCAGCTTTCATGAGTGAAGTGAAACCGGTGAAAGAGTTTGAAATTAAGAACAATATAAATTAAAAATGATTAATAAAAAAAGAAGATTCTAAGAGAAAAGGCGATGATTTGGATATAAATACTGCTAAAGCTAGAAAGATAGAGAGAAAATGTGTTGATTTGATTGTGCTTGGAATACCATGGAAATCGAGTGAAGATGTTGTGAGACGTTATTTTGAACAGTATGGTGAAGTTGTATTGTGTGAGGTAATAGTGATTAAAAATCTAAACAAAGTTTGTTGAATGAGTATTATTTAACTCTTATCCGTCCAAAGGTAACTTACACTCATTAAAGACCAACGTGGGTCATTTTTGACCCACCATTCAATTTTTTATACGCATACAATAAAAATAATATAAAAAATTTAATTTTTCAATTGGGTCAAAAATGATCAACTTGGGTCTTAACCAAGTGGTCGGTCGGGTCGGTCGGTCGGGTTAATGATCAGTCGGGTCATTTTTGACCCACCTTTGGACGGATAAGGGTTAAGAATGAGAATAAATCAATCATTTATAAGTATGCTGTTCTTTTTATGCACGTATTTGTGCAGTTTATGTGACAAGCTAGTATTCGTTTTATTCGTGTTATAAACATTTTTGATGACAAGAATTATCTGAATAGACTCATTTTGTGTTTTAATGATTTTTTAAGTGGGACTAAAGTGAGATAGTTTTAAGGAATTTAGCCTTCTATTGTATTTTAATTTAATTTTAAAATTATATGAAATCAAAACACATAGAAAATAAGCCAAATTGATCAAGACCTGAATATTTTTTTTTCTATTTGTGTGTTGAAGATGTTTGATTCGGATGAGGCAATTCAACAAACCGTCGGTTTAGTCAAATATTCTTTTGTCCATAATTGTAAAAATAATAAATTTTAAAGATTAAACGAGATTCCGCAAACAACTCAAAAGGTTTTGGCTTTGTAAGATTTA
Source organism: Brachionus rubens (assembly GCA_022207745.1). Classification (NCBI taxonomy): domain Eukaryota; kingdom Metazoa; phylum Rotifera; class Eurotatoria; order Ploima; family Brachionidae; genus Brachionus; species Brachionus rubens. Next base: position 510,946 of record JAJVHD010000020.1, on the reverse strand, counting down.
AAGATTATCACAATCAGTGTTCAGTGCTCGGAAAAAAACATTTTATCGACGGTCGATGGTGTGATGTCAAAATTCCTAACTCACAGGTACTTAATATGGCTAATTAATTTTTTTATTAAAAAATTAAAACATGTTATTATTTTTCTAAAAAAACGAAAAGGAACCCGAAGTTAGTCGCAAAATATTCGTAGGCCGTTTAAGTGAAAACTTGACTACTTCCGATTTACAGGAATATTTCGCCCAATATGGTCAAGTTATTGACGTTTACATTCCAAAACCATTTCGTGCATTTGGTTTTGTAACTTTTGTAGAGGCCGATGTCGCTCAAAGTCTATGTGGAGAAAGTCATATAATAAAAGGTGTAAGTGTTCATGTTAGCCGAGCAGATCCTAAAGATGATGATAGTTCTCAGATTGGTCATCATTCTTCTCATAAATTTCATCACAGTGTTCCAAATTTTAATCAATTAAATCGAGAAACTGAAAGTCGTCGATTTGGTTCACAACATTCACACTCAAGTCATCAAATAAGCACGACTCAAACCAAACAAATGACACATAGAAATAAAAAAAATGATTATCAAAATAATATAGACTCTTACGATAGACGAAATGACATAAGATCTCCAAGTATGGTCGCACATTTCAATCAAAATTCGGGAATGTCTATTAATTCTTCGAATAACTTACCAAATAATAGCAATCCTTTTTCGAATAACGATCAAATGGCAGCTATGATGAACATGTTTAATCCGATGATGACTGCTTTTATTCAACAACTGGCCTCTCAATCAAATCTATTACCACAGAGTACTCAAAATGGAATCGATCCGCACAATACCAATGCAACGGTAATTGCAGCATTAAATCATCATCCAAATAATGTTCCAACTGGTGTCCCACCTCCACAATGGAGCACAAATGGACAAATGCAAGCAAATCCAGTTAATTTATCAGTTGCTTTAAATCCGAGTGGAGTTAACTCAAATCTTAACTATAATCCGAGATTCAAGAATGACAAACATTTTTAAAATTAAAAAATGAAAAGCTCTTATCTCTTGTGTTGCTGTTGTCTGTCGATGAAATTTATCAAATTATCATATTTTGTTAAGTTGATGTAAATAATTTTATTTTGTTTTATCCATTTATTTTTCTTAAATTTTAAATTTGAAAAAAAATAAATTATTTGAAAATAACTTCATTCATTTGATTCTGTGTAACGTCCGCCTCTCTGTTTTATTGGATCATTTCTGTCATCTTCGAATCATTCTAACCAACTAATCACTTCCTACATACATTAAAGAATAGGTTGAATAAATAAAGCATTTCTATTGCTTTATTAAAATTCATCAAACTTTCTTAACTTGCAAGTGAGATTCCACTAAATCCTTTGTTTTTTTTTTAACAGTTAAATTTAGCGTTGGAAATTGAGTAATGAACAAACTCGATTCAAGAATGAGCGGTTAACTTTGTTTTTTAAAAAAAGATGTCTTGATAAATTTTTAATAATTATAATACGCATAAGACGTATTGATAATCGAAATATTCCCTAGTATATAAGAATTGACAATCGTAGACAAAAATTAAGATAAACAAATTCAAATTAATCTATTAAGGTAAATGATTATGTTAACGAGCGTTATATTAGGTTAATTAACAAAATCGAGATATGAATGTATATGAAAATTGTAGGTATTTTAGCATTCGTCCTTTAATTTATTTTGAAGTGCTTTTATGTAACGCCGGACTAAAACTCACGATATGATACTCTAGAAGATCATTTAAAACAATTAAGATTATGAAAATGGCACATATTCATACATAAATCATCTGAATTATGTCCATTTTTAAAAAAATGAATGAGAGATGTCACTCCACAAGCTATGTATTTTTTTCTTAATTACGTACAATAAATGGATTTTTTTTTTGTTCAAATAAACGCAAGTCGCTAAATTAAAGCGAGTCAACTGTAATTCAAAGTAAGTGTATTGTATGAAAGAGTCGTGCTAATAAAGACTTGATATAATCAAGTGTTATTACGATGACGATTGTCAATAAAAATTTTATTTAAAAAAAATTGAACGCAAATATTTTTTGTTAAAAAATATTTATTTGGGTTTATCAAATTTTTGTGTGTTATTAAGCTTTTGCTTTGCGCTGTTAGTAAATTCGACGAGCCAATATATCCTTTGATTTATTTTTTTGGAAATGGTCAATGAGAATCATTTGAAGCATCAATAATCTTGATAAAAATATTACTTTAATTTTAATTTGTTAATACCATGTCGAATAGTACTATTAACACTGCACTGTGATTTGGGCATTGTGTAAATTTTTAAAATGAGAGTGACTGTCGCCCGACAGATGACATATTCATTCTTAAATAGTCGATGGAATTCAAAATACTCACATATTGTCGAGCCTCTCTAATCCGGCCTTCGTTAATCTGGCAAATTCGATTGCCGAATAATTTTTTGATTTCCCGTCTCCATATTAATACATTACAATTGAATCTTTAATCCGGCAATTACGATGAACCGGCAAAAATTTTTCTTTCCGATTTGGCCGAATTATAGAGGTTTGACTGTATATATATATTTGTTTAAACATTATTTAATTTGTTTAATTATGTCCCAAAGATATCATGAAAAAAATTGTGTTTAGTTTAAGCCTAGTATTTATTTTAGAAGCTAAATTTAATGTTAAACTTACATCATTTAACAAAAAATAAAACTATTTAAACACTGATCAGCTTGGGTAGAGTTTAATTCATTTTTTATTTCTACAAGAAATAGACAACAAAACATCTTATGGACAAATAAATTAGTCCATCATTGAATAAAAAAAACAAATAAGTGTAGACTTTTAAGTTATGTTTTTTCTTAATTTTATTTTTATTTATATAAAAGTTGATTCTGAAAAACTTTTCGAAAGGATTTATTTTTTAGAATCATTTTCAATTTTGAATTGCATGATAGCTTCCTCACCCATTGATTTTAAGACTGTTACAATGATTGACTCATCGGCCTCAAATCTGGATTTAATATCATTGCCTTGGAAAATAAAAAATAAATAAAATACTTTTTTCCTCAATTTTAATTCTCCATTAAAATTTACCTAGATCACCAGCTGGCAATTTGACATCATCTCTTGTTTCGTTCTTTTCAGGGTCCAATAATGATACGAAACCATCATCTGTTATGTCCATTAAGCTGTACTCTTTACGTGATACGTTTGGAACCATCATGTTATGGGTTGATGGACAGACGTCTTCGTATTTTTTGCCAGTGAAAATGTCAATACCGACCATGTTGACTTTGGCGTGACCGTGTTTTCCGGTTTTTGATGTTGACATTTCTACAATTTTGCATGGTCTTTCTTTGATTACAACGAATCCATTTTTACGTAAAGCAGAGCATTGCATTGGAAAGGTCTCTGAAGCACCTGATTCACCAGAGGTAAAGTCAACATCTTCGTTGTCTGATTCGGCCATTTTAAATTATAAGAATATAATTCTAAACTAATAAGAGAAAAAATTTTAATAGGAAAATATTTTCTAGATTTTTATTTGTGAAATAGAAAATATTCTTTTTTTATTAATGACTAAAAAAAAATTTTAAAAAACGTGTTTTCATTTTTCTTAATTTTTTTTGTTCACCAACATTTATGCACTGAGCCTAATTTTAATTTTTCTATTCTCCATAAACGCATCTATTTAATCATTAAATTTATTTAGCAAAATTATCTTCATTTTAGAGTTTGTGAATCTGAATGTGTGCAATCTTAATGCTTTAAGTTTTGCTTTTATGGTTTTTTTTTTACATAGAAAAGCACATTTCTAAGTAATATGTTAAAAATTATGATTTATAAAAAAAAGAAAAATTAGAAACTAAACAGAATGACCAAACTAAAACAAAAAACTAATCAAAATTAAGTGAAATTAAAAAAATTCTAACAATTATATTCCAAAATTTTGGAACATGTGAGAGAATGGTAAAAGGAAAAATTCTCAAATTCTTACATTTAATAGGTCTAATAAGTCATTATACTTGCATTGAAATGAGTTTTAAAAAACACTTTATTACAAAGTTTTTTTTCAGTGCTTTTTTATTTTAATATATGTAATTTTAACAATTTCGACGTCATTGATAAAAATGCAAGATAAAAGACTACTATAATTGCAACAAGCTTTTTTTCTTAAATTCAAATCAGTCTGTGCTATTTTTTTAAAATCAGTTTCTTGTTTTGAAAACAAGAAACTACTAAACTTGACTTATCTTCTCAAACAATTTCGCTTAATCGACCTAAATCACCGCAAGTACAGAATCATATCAAAAATTATCCATACTTTTAAAGAATCTTGAGTAAAATAACTCCTAGAAATTATTTACCATACATCTTCACCTTCTATGTTTCTGTGTAACGAAACGCTCTTTTTTAAATCTTCATTTTGACTTCAAAAATTCACTCAAAAAATCTGTAATCAGGATTTTTGACCCTACTTGAAATCTGATGAGTAAAGCATACTTTCACACTTAATGAAGTGCAAGTGTTGAGTGTGAGTGTGAGTGTTACACTGCACTTGAACACTTACACTCAATACTTGCAACATTAAGTGAAAATACTCACACTCATACTCAAAACACTAGGATGAATTAGTGCAAATACACTTATTTACACTCATTACACTTATTTTTGGTGAGTTTAAAATTTTATAAATATGTAGAATAATATCAAAAAAAACAGATTAGAACAATTTTTAGTTATCAGTTTTAGTTTTTAGTATTCAATAAACAAAATTTTAAAAAATATTCTTTTAAAATGCTTTTTTTATAAGCCCGGCTTTTGAACAAATATTTGGTGAACTTGGATACATTTTAACATTTATTTTTAGTATCCTAATCATTTTGCACCAAAAAATTTACACTCCATAGTATTTAAAAAAAATTTGTTTCTAAGAATCAATTTATTCTAAGATTTTCAAAAGCTAAACTAGAATCAATTTGAAAACGATTCTTATTTACAATTAATTAATTTATCCTCCATTTCTTTTCAAAAGAGTTGCTGAGAAATCTGTTTTAAATATAAAAGGGATCAATGATTCGGTGTTTTCTTTTTTTAAAAATGTCTTAATAGCAAGAAAAAAGAAAATTATTGATTTTGTGCTAAGAGAATTTATTTCTAAAAATCATATTATCCGATTAATGGTTCCAATGGTCGTTGGTTTTTGAATAATTTTAAAGACGTGATTTTTTTAAGGAAGAGCCGATGTATCAAATTAATGATATTAATTATCTTCATTTTTTTAAGAGTGGTTAAACAGGTCAGACTCCTCATGATGATATTTTTAGATGTAATTAAGCACAATACTTTATGTTGCTCTATTCTGGTAACATTCTACAAGATCTTACATTTCCAAGATCATGATTTACATAAATTCCAAAATATACATTAGTTAAAGGCAATGTGAAGTTTTGTCTCAAAATCTCAAATGGATCAAAATATCAAAAATTTTTGCAACTTGTGCAAATCTAATTGCGCAATCAAATAAAAATCAAAAAAACTAAAAATCAAAAAAACTAAAAACTAATATCAACAAGAATAGCTTCGCTGCGCTCATTATTCTGAGCCGCAAATTAGCCTTATGATATCTTTTTAGGGAATGACAACGCTTGGTATGCAGAAAAAATGAATTTATTTAAAATTTTTTTAAAGTATTTAGAGAGGTCGTGGCCGAGTGGGTAAAACAACAGCTTTGGCAGCTAGTGGCACGAGTTCAAATCCTGGTCGAGTCAAAAAAAATTGTAACGTTTAGAAAAAGTAATGATGGAAATGGATGAGTGTCATTAGTGTTGTGCTGCCTGGAAACGATCCGACTAGAGTCATCGACTAGTCATTCTCTAGATGGCCTGATACTAGAACAACTTTGAAAATCATCGTATTGGGACTCGCGAGTCGCTGTGACTTAAAATAAGGGCGTCGAAAGATGCAAACGTAGCGAGTATAAAAAAATTCTGTTATGGCCTACCCGGCTAAGAAGTCTAATCAGCTTCTGCAGCTAATAAAGTCTAGGATTGTTCTACTAGATGTTAGATCTGCACAGAAAAAGTACTACTACTACTACTACTACTATTTAGTTCAATCGCTGTTAATCGTTCTATCTCTTGTTTTAAATCTTGATCAATGATATATTTAAAAACAGATTCATCAAACTCTCTTAAAACTTGTAAAGAAGACCAAGATCTCAATCTAAATTAAATTATTAAATTAAATAACTTAAAGATGAAATATTTACTCTATTACCTAGATAGAGCGACATAGAGATAGTTGCAAGGATTTTGTATTTTTTCAGACAAAACCAAATCTACAATCATAGTATTAAAAGTTTTCCCTTGAGCTTTATGGCATGTTGAAACAAAAGTTGGAGTAATAGAAAATTGTAATCTTTTGATATTATATGTTTTTCGACGGAATTTGACCTTAAAAAAAATTTTGCAATACGCTTTAAAAAGAAATTATTTACATCCAAAGACTCAATTTTAAAATTTTTCTTAGAATTAAGAAGTTCACAAACTAAAAGTTCTATTGAACCAGTTGTTGTTAAAATAATTTTGTTAACTCTAATACTTGAGCCATTTGTTAAACCTAATTTCACGTTCATATTGTTCGTCAAATAATAAGTAATAGATTTACTAAGGGGTATTGAAAAAGCCAAATAATCAGTTTTTGAATCTTCTATTGTGTTCAAAAATGTTGCAATGAATTTATCAACAGGCTTGTATTTCCTTTGAGTTGTTTCATCAGTCAAATAAAAATCAATAGATCTAATACTTATAATATTAATGTTGTCATGTTCTGTAATTTTGTTAATGATCAAATTAATTAAATAATTTTTTAAACTGTTTTTGGCCACAATTATATTACAGTCAAATGGATTCTGAATTGAAGAAGTTATAATTTTACTTTTTAGAAGCAAAATATCATCAGGAGTAGTTAAACCTGTTTTAACTCGTTTTAAGAATTGGGCATAATGTAAATCATTAATTTGCCTCATTGGTTCATCCAAAAAAATCACGTCTTTGACACTTAACCAAAGTAAACGACCATTGTAACATTTTTTAAAATGCTCACTTAATTGGTCTGAATATAGGGCTTCGGCATCAAAACTAATATTTTTGTACAGTGGAAAAGAAGCCACTGGTCCTAGTTGAAAAAAATCACCTACAAAAAGAATATGTACATTTCCGAAAATATGATTTTTTGAACGAAACTCTCGTAACATATAATCAATATCAGCTAACAAATCTAAGGAAATCATTGAAATTTCATCAATTATCACGTATTCAACTTTAGACCAGGCTAATCTTTCTTCGAATGTTAAGTAATAATTTAGAAGATCTTCTTTACATTTAACCTTAATTTTAAAAGTGCTGTGAATTGTATTGCCATTAACCAAATTTGCCGCAGAGCCTGTAAAAGCACAAATTCGTAAAGAATCAATCAAACCATGAAATTCAAAGTAAAATTCAATTGCATTAATTACTCTAGATTTTCCAACTCCACCATCACCACCCAAATACACAATTTTCTGAGTGGGATCCATTGAGTTCAAAAATAAACGCACAGTGATAGATTGTTTAAAATTTAATTCAAAAATGGATATTAAGTCATCCACGGAAATAGTTTTGGTACTATCAGAAATAAGACATGGTTCTATTGGCAAAATGTTGTCATTTGGAATAAATTGAAATGTACATTGATCTTCTAAACTTGTATCAATAATATTGTTTTTTGAATCTTGATTGATTAAGTATTCATAAGTTAAAGGGGGTAGGGGATCCAAAATATCAAAATCCAATTTAACGGCACAAGGATTAAAATTATTGTCATCGGAAAAAAAATATTGATCATCACAATTTAATGAATCAGAATCAGAATCAATAATAGGGTCGAAAGTTATATCATTTAAAATATTAGAGTTGTCAGAATTGTTAATTGATATATTATATTGATTTAAACCATCAGTTTTTGATTTATTCAAAATTCGTATATTATTAATATAGTTTTGAATATTATTATTATTTGTAGTAGAACAATCCAAAAATTCTTTCAAAGTGTCAGAGTATGTTTTAGGGGGTTGTAAAAGATCAGTAATGGATCGCCACGGTTTAAAAAGGGTCAATATCGTTTTTGAATAAGACTCTTCTTTACTTTCATCAATATTCGGGCCGAGAATAACTGGTACCAACGGCCTTTCATTTTTTTTAACATAACATATTGGTTGTGGGTGATCACTTAGAAATTCCATTTCTTCATCCCAATGATTTGTTTGACATTTGAAATGTTTAGAATAATTTGAAATATACTCATATAAACATACTTGCTCTAAAAATAAAGGCCGGTAAACATAATCCAATCTGTCGTCTATTTTTTTTTTAATATTGTTCACAGTTACCAAATCATCATTAATAGAATTATGTAAGAAAGAAGGGTCAGGCATAATTGTCAGCATATCAAGTAAGGTTATATATTTTGGATAATATAGAATTATTGTATTATCAGAGCTATAATAAGTTCCATCTTTATCGTAAGAAAAAATCATATGCGCTATTTGTGCGGCCGAATATTCAGTTTGTGATGTGCAAATAGTAAAAATCTTTTGAAACATATTTTTTGTTGTAGTTTGATTATCTTCAGAGTTTTTATGATATTTGTCGAAAAATATGCTCACAAAAGATAAAAAATTATGAATACTAACTCCATTTTTCGTGATATAATTTGTAATATAGTAAAGGGGTGCCAAAGAATCTGTTTTAGATCTTTCTAACCACTTTATATCATGATTGCAACGAAGACAAGCCAGAATGTATGGATTGAAATTAAATAAAAATTTATGATCATGTTTTAAAATTAAATTATTATTATCATCGAAAATTGTTTCTGGTATTAATGATTTACCTATTTTACCAAATCCATGACGACAAATTTTTTTTTCATTTTTGAAACATGAATTAGTACATTGATGAATATTAGTTTCTTTTGCTAAATTAAAAACGTCATCATTGAAATTTGCTTCGTCAAAAGGTTTATTGAGATACGAAGGAGCCATAAAAATGTTACGACTAGATTTAGTAATTCCATCATTGTTTAAATTCCAATCATTTTTAAAATCAGCCAAATTACATTTAATATGCTTTGAGACATATTTCAATAGATTTCGTTTATTAATATCATCTTTAATATAATTGTCGAAATCATTTGGATTCAAGGCATCACTTAGCCAGATTAAAAAATGGATATGTAATGAACCCCTAGCTTGGGCTTCAATGAGACCATAATATCCGTTTAACTTACCGAAAATACCAATATTATCTGGATTTGTTTTTCCAAAAATATGATTTATCAAGTTATTTATAGTGATATCGAAATTAGTAGATTGCGCCATAGGATCATTAGAAATTTCAATTGAACGTTTAATTATTTCCTCATTTGGTAAATTGTGAATATTTATTTGCTTTCCACTTAGGAATTGTATTAATGGTGAGCTTAAATCGTTAGGATTTATTGTTAAATAAAAGCTAGGTAAGCCTTTTTGAATAATATAACTTTTTATTTCATTACGTCTATGTTTTATGTTAAATCTAGATCCTTGTGTATTTTTTGCAAAGAAAGCTGAATTAGAGAACAATTTTTTTATTTTTGGATCACTAAGGGTTCCAGTTTTAAGAACATTTGAAATTTCATTTGTGACATCATCTACATTGATTTTTGAAATTATGTTTGCGATATTATGGAAGAATTTTCTTTTTGTTAACAGATTTAAATTTAAAGAATATTCGTGTCGTTGGATCATATTAAAAGCGACAAAAATAAATGTTCTATTTTTAACAAAACGCTTCCAATTTAATTTTAAAAAATGTCTTGTTTGCTCTTTCTGAGTAAGTTTGACTTTTCTGGTGTTATCATTAAAGCCACCAAAACCATAGGGGAATAAACATGGATAAAGATTTGGAAATAAAGTAGGATCATTGAATTCGTTTATTGGCTCTGTAGAATGTGGGACTAGTAAAATAGAATTAAATTTTTTGTATTTTAATATCTCGTTTAATTTTATCAATTTCTCTTTGTCATTTATTAATAATTGACTTGAGTTATTTATAAGGCCAAAATTTTTAAAAAGAATTTCATCATTTTCAGTAATTTCATCGTTTTCTTCGTTGGATTCAATATTAATAATCCTATCCAAAAGAATTTTAGGAATACAATTACTTTCTGTTTCTATTTTAATTGAATAATCGATCAAAACATCTTTATATAATATATTATTTGCCTTTAGCCATTCAAGAGCTTTTAGTACTTTATCAATATTGATAGAAAACATTTTAGAAAAATTTATGTTCTTAGAAATGTTTGATCCAACTAAAATTACATTTAGATCGTCCAAATGTGACAAATTGGGTAAAATCTGTGAAACTTTTTCAATATTTTGTGAAAAAGTGATTATATTTCCAACTAATTTACTTTGTCCACTTGTTTTAAAATTATTTGTTTTTATTTTAAATATAGATCCAATAAGTCGGTTACGTGCAATTAATTTTCTTCACAAACTGTTAAATTTTCTAGTTCTTGAGGGATATGTCCAAGGAATAGATTATTAATTAAACCATATTTCGGCATTTTGTGTTTATTTAAATATGATTCACAAGAGCTACAAATATTAATTGTTCCGTCTTCAAAGTTAAAACCGCTTTGGTCTAATACTTACTCGTTTAATTTAATGAAATCATTGTTATAAATAAAGTTGGTGTTGTCATGTATGTAACTTAAGTTATTGTAATGCAATAGTTTTTCATGTTTAAGCAAATAATTTTGTGTTTTTTTCGATATCTTATCAATGGGAGTAATTTTACTTTCGCTATAAACAGAACAGACAAATTATTGATAATTTTTAACATCATTATTTTTATGAAATTCTTGCATGCATTCGTAAACAATTTGATCAGCAAGATTATATCTCGAAAGTGTTTGTTCAAATTTTTGTTTTTTGGTATTTCGATTATCTGAAGTTCGTGTCTGTTTAGCCATTAATAATATCAAATTGTTTAAAAATCTATAATATTTTTGTCTAATAATCAAATTTTGTTAATTCTTATTTATATCGAATTTTTTTTCAAAATTTAAAAGATTTTGTAAAAATAATGATTTTTATCAAAATGGCTTTTTGGTTGTTATGAACCAATTTTAATAAATTAATTAAAACTTTTTATAATTTGTTGTAAAGATGATTTCAAATCATATTATGATAGATATAATTTGTTGAACATATATCAATACATGTTTTTTATTTTTAATGGTTTACATGATACACGATATCAGTGAACGAAGAATGTAATAAATTAGTTGCACTGATTATTTTAATATAACTATATTTAAAAATATAGATTTGTCCATAATTAAAAATTAAACCCTAAAAAATAGTTTTCCCAAGGTTCAATTGTATTTCGGTTCAAAAATGGAATTTGATGTGGGGTTAATTTTTCAAAAAAACCTGACATGATATTGTTGATAAGATTTGTAATTAAAACATTTTTCACACAAAAGTTTTTGAATATCAAGCTTAATTTGGAAAAGATTGGGTTCTTTTATAGTTACCGAAAAATGGTATGCATAGAAATCATCATAACATATTTGATTGTAGTAAGATATATTTTTTAATAATATTTTTGAGTTTTTTATGTGTTAAAGATTATGTTAAAGCTGTTTTTTTAAGCTGATGATTTATTTAAGGGAATCAACTGAATGCAAAATATCTCTGGTTTAAGCTAGTATTACTCTGGCTATGGTTCTAGTTTAAGGTAATTTTTTATTTTAAATTTTTCAGAAGCATAATTTCGTTTCTATTTAATTAATCATAGTTAAATAAACAAATAAATTATTTTGTGTTGTAGAGATATTATAGAAGTTAAAATGATCATTAGGGTGTTTTAATATCAGTTGAATTTTTGTTTTATTTTTTAGGTCAGGAAAAATAATAAGTTTTTTTTTTGTAAGTTTTTTAAAGATGTCTGCTGTAGTAGTAGATAATTATAACTGATTAAGGGATTGATTTTAGATTGATAACTGATTGTTTGGTGATTGATTGTGTGAATGACCAATAGCTATTCAAAGATAAAATGTGTATATACACTATCACATAATTACAGTTAAGAGTAGAAGGAACATGATGAAAGGCTGGAATTAATTCGGTGGAAGAGGAGTATCATTAAATAAAAGTGAGAAAGTTTGAAACATTGATTAAATTTTTATTGTCTAAGTCAATTTTATTTATTTGTTTTAAATTAATTTTATTCATTCAATAAAATTCCTTGAATGTTATAAAAAATTTTAATTTGATTATTGCTTGCCTTTTTCTTTTTTATTGTTAATTTAAATATCACCATTTGACCAAGATATTCTAATAATTTGTCGGTTAATTCTTCTTTTGATATATCTTTAAAGGCGGGTTCAGCTTTTCCTATTTCGAACAAATTGGCATATAGAATTTCGTTACATTCATCAGCCAATTTCAGGCTTACAATATCATTTTTGAAATTCACATCGAGAATCTTGCCTAAATCAATAATTTAACTAATTTTTATTTTGATTTTTAGAAAGTCACTTACATTTCATACTAATATTCTCATGATTGTATGATTCACTTAAATTTTCTAATGACTCAAAATACATTAAATTTTTGCTCAGATTTATTGAGTTTTCTTTGTTTAGTTTTATAGTTGTTTTTTTAATATGTTTTGTTTCAGAAAATACACAATTAATAACTTCTAGACCATCAGCAACATTGGGATCTTAAAAAAAAATTTTTTTAATTTGTAAAATTTTATAAAGAAAAATTACTTTTAAGCGAATATTTTTTGCTATCAAGACATTTTTGTCTAAGGGACTTGACTTTACTTTCCCAATTATCCAAGCTTGAGGTAGCAAGCTTTAAAAAAAATTTAAATTTAAAAACTATATGAAAAAATCTAAATGAAAAAATACCTTTTAACAAGTTAATGCGAACTTGATCCAAAGCTGGAGTTTGAGTTCGACTAGGTTCAACAGTCCCTTCGGAAAGCTCTCTTCTGGTAGAGCCTTCCGAGAAGCTTTGTCCCGTATAAATTAATATTGTTCCTATTGAAAGGAACAGTCAACATGCTTCTTCCATTATAAACCTTTAACATAATTAAAAGTTAATTCATATTTCAAAGAATATGAAAAAAAAAACATTACCAAGTCTACTGTCAAATCAACACCAAGCTGTTCTCTGGCCTGGAGAATCATTTCAGGAGAAAAATGACCTTGTACTGGTGTCAGTTGTTTGGTTAATAATTTGTCAGTTCTTTCCAAATTCTCGACTTTTTCTAAAAGTACCGCCAAAGTTCGATCATTTGTTACGATGGTTTCAATTGATCTATCGTGTCGCTCAGCTAAACGGGTTACTTGACTTTGAAGAGAGTCGATTGAGCTTTGAATTTTCTCGACTAACAACATCAAATTTTGGAATTGATTCAAAATTTTATTCATTGAATTGGAAAATACCTTTAAAAATTGAAAAAATTTTAATTTTATATTTAAAAAAATCAGTAAAATAAATACCGAATTATTTTGAGAAGTTTGTTGAGTATTTGTGGCGTTCTTGTTCGCTCTTAAAGCAACGGGCTTTTCGATTGCAGGCCTCGCGGTAAAAAGGCTATTCTCAGATATTTTAAGTTTAAATTACTCGATTCAACATGAGCCGGACAATTATCGACTAATAAAATATACGTCTTAGTCAGTTGATCGTCAAACCAAACAAGCCATTTCAGCCATAGCTCGCCAGTCATCCAAGCGGAAGAATTTGATTCGTATCTGACAGGTAAAGTCGGAAAATTAACATTCTTCATACACTTTGGTCTTTGACTTGTTCCGATTACGAATGGTTTAATTTTCCGAGAACCGGTTGCATTAATAGCGAAGAGAATATTTATACGTGATTTATCTTTTTTGGTACCTTTACATGCTATTTTTTTAGACGCAATTGTACGAAATTTTCTTTCTTTTTTTCTTTCTTAGTTCCTCCATGTTTAATTTTTTTAATTGAAGTGTGAAATAATTAATCAAAAAATATATTGGACAGTATACAAATATTTTCGAAAAAACAGTGATTTTTTCAAATATTGTGATATTTTTTTGTGATTTATCTATATAAACTTAACAGAAAGTCTAATGGATGGAAATCTGTTCTTGAGATTTCTTTTGAAATATCGAAATTGTGATATATTCTTGTCGTGATATATCCGCGCAATGACTGTATTTTTATGTCGATCGAACACCAGATACATTATCAAATTGAATTCAGCAGTTGCATTTTTCTGTCCAAACGGTAATCTGTCTTTCTGTCCAAATTGTTTTTTGGGTTTCTGGTGAAAGCTAGTTTTTCAAGCTTTAACTTAAGCTTTTTAGCCATCAGTTGGTACCCATAAATCAATGAAGGTTTTTCAAAATGATTACTCAGACTTGTGATCAGTATTGAAAATATCAGTATCAGTCAGTATCAGTATTAAGGGCAATCAGTAACAGTCAGTATCAGTACTAAGACCATCAGTATCAGTCAGTATTCAGTATTCTATTACGGAATCAGTATCAGTATTTAGCCGATCAGTATTTCCATCAGTAAAAAAACATTTTACACATGATATAATATTACCTTCTCTGTATACAGAGCCCTCTCAAGTGAACCCCTTAAAGAAATGGAAACGAATAAGCAAAACTTGACCTGATAAAAGAAAGGAATTTAATTTTAACGTGCTTAACGTTGTTTTTATACTATTCGAAGTTAATTTATTTATATAAAATACATCATTTCATTCTATTAAGGGATTATTAAAGGAAAATATTAAAAAGAAGACCGATAAATAATAAAAGACTCACCCCGAAAAAAAATAATTTTCTCAAACATAAGCGGTTTTACAAAAAAAATATTTCAATTGACAAAAACAACAACAAGGGATTGTATAGAATAAAGCAATAGTTTCTCCAAATTAAATTATTTTAATATTCTAAATTTTTTTCTATAAAATCTTACTTATTCGACTCAAATTATCTAAAAAAGTATAAAAAATAAAATTTTCAGTATCAAACAGTATTACTGAAATACTGATTTTACACTCTATTCAGTATCAGTATTTTTACAATCAGTATCAGTAACAGTATCAGTAATACTGAATACTGAAATTTACTGATACTGATCAGTAAAATACTGACAGTATCACAACTCTGTGATTACTTGTAATTTCACAAGAGGAACACGTGAATGGCCATAATAGTGGGGATTTTCCGAAAATATAATTATATCGTCAAAATACACTTGTACGAACTTTATTCCTCCAAATATTTTTGTCATTGTTCTAACAAATTCAGCTGGTGCATTTTTTAAACCGAACGACATTCTCAAAAATTCAGTTAAAACCGACCCCGAAAAGACAGAAAAAGTTAAAAATTACCCAAGACCAAAGAATATAACTGATTTACAAATGTTTATTAGGATTGTGTGGATATTATAGACGTTTTATAAAGAATTTTGCAAAAATTGCAGCACCACTGTATAAATTGTTAAAAAAAGATAAAAAATGGGAATGGAACGAAGAATGTAACAAAGCGTTTGAAACATTAAAAGAAGCGTTAACATCGGATCCAATTGTGCAACAACCAGATTTTTCAAAAACTTTTATATTTGTTAAGCCGCGAGGTCTTGGGCATCCTTCGTTTGAGTTGACACGTTACGACTTGTTAAACGCGTACGATTAGATGCGTGAATTTTTTTTGTAAATTCTCGATTGTAATCGAATCTAATCGCATTATCTGTCCCTTTCGGCCAAATTGTCCCCTTCATGTATTTAATAACTTCGTCAGGAACTGAAGTGTCGCAGAAACGCAAAAAAATGATTTGATTTGTGGCGTTTGGGTCGGTTGGTAATTTACAATGATGAATTGGGCCCCATTAGAACTTATAATCGCTCATTTCTCACAACAAATCCAATTCGAACACACGCGCTGTTTGTTCTAGATAGTATTTGTACGGAACACTTGCTACGATGATGTCTTTACGTGTCAAGTCCAAATTATCGATGTCGCTTGACAATAGTTTGTTGCCATTTTAGCTATTACAAAATTTTAAAAAAAAAACAAAATACAACAAAATTGAAATTGGAATTAAAAATTGAAATTTGAGAATCTATTTTGTTAATCTTGTGGAAAAAAAAATGATATTCACATACAACTTATCAAAATACTTTCGATACTTTTCCTAATAAACTATTAGAATTACATTAAATTAAGTGAATTATAGAAAAAAATCGATTATTTAAAAATGCGTCCTGAACCAAAATTCGAGTATCAAAAATTGTTGAAAAAAAAAAAATTATTTTTTTAAGTTTGAGAACATAACATAATAACTAAATAAATTAAAAAAATTGATTATTGGGTCTGTTCAAACATTGATCGATTCACAGCTGCTCCATAACGTTGTGGATTACGACGTTCTCGATTACTTCGTCTCAGTGTTTGATTAGTTTCGGTGGCGGTCTTAAGCTTCTTTTTACGATAAGTTGTTTTTTTATAGTATGGTCTAAAAGAGAAATCGTCTGTGTTGTTTTGTGACGACTCTACGGCGAGTGTAGGAGCGGTATCTGCGGATACCTGCGAGTCTTTGGGTACAAGTGGGTCAATTGTTGGAATGATCGATTTTCGTCTGCATCTATAATAGGCGATGGATTGATATAACTTGTGTTCAAAACCGTGTTATGACTTTGGGTTAACTCCTGAGACCATATTGATTTATCCAATTGTGAACCATTCGTAAATGTCGCATTAGATTAATCATTAAAATTGCCAAAATATTTCTTCAAACGGTCTTTGTGAATTAAGAAGTTGTTACCTCTTTTTGTATCTATTCGCTTGATAACGTAATTGACCTTGTTGGGGTGACAAGCTACTACTTTGAATGGTCCGTAGAATTTTTGAGCCAATCCTGAACATAAACCCTTTTTAAGTTTTACATGATCCGTTAACACCAGGTCTCCCACTTCATATTGAAATTTACGTATATTTCTATCATGTCTAATTTTAGCTTTGTCCATTACCAAGTCTCTACTGGCTTTAGCTTGAGCGTAACTGTTTCTTAATATGCTCACCTTCTTGTTACAATAATCCAAGACACCCTGTGATACTTTTGGATTCGTTGGGTCTTCATGGTCAAACAAGATCTTCAAATTTGGGTATTCAAAATCACTTGTGTAACTCACACGGGTAAAGATACTCTAATTTTCAAAAATCAAATCGAGTGGAATCCGAGGTAAGTCACCAAAAACTAATTCGTATGGTGTGAAACCAGTAACAGCATGTACTGATGTATTGTACGCAAATGTTAACTCGTTCAGATTTTCATCCCAGTTTGAATGTACCATACCAAATCTGGATCACTCTGCTGGTCTAAATAATTGTTTGTTATTATAAAAGTCTTGTCAAACCTATTGAAAATCTATTGAGTCTTTTGAAAAGTCTGCTAAAATTAATACGTTTTCGCTACACAAAGCTGCTTTAAGCTTTTCAAAGGCAACGATTGCTTCGTCGGTCCAATTTATTTTTACCATTCTCGATTTAGCCGTACCGTTCTTGTTTTTTAAGCTACTACTCAAGTTTTTTGTAATCATTAATTCATAAATTGGTCTAGCGATATCTGCGTAAGACATAATGTATTTACGATAAAAACCACAGAGGCCCATGAAACTCTGTAAACGTTCGAGATTTTCTGGTAATTCAAATTCTTTAATAGCTGCTACTTTTTCTTCATCAGGTTTAATCGAATTGTATGACACGCCATGTCCAAAAAACTTAACTTCAGACGCCAAAGGAACACATTTGTTGAGTTTAATTTTAATACCGTACTCGATTAAACGATTAGTTACCGCTGTTATATTCTTCAAATGAGTCTCTTTGTCCGGTGAGTGGATTAAAAAGTCGTCGAGAAAAACTATTACGATATTTTGATCGATTAAATCCTTGAAAATTTAATTCATTATCCTTTGAAATGTAGCAGGTGCGTTGGTCAAACCCATTGGCATCACTTTAAATTGAAATAAACCATATTCACACGAAAATGCAGTAAGAGGCTTACTGTTCGAATCCATTAATATTTGATAAAAACCATTAAAACAATCAATTTTTGTTAAATATTGAATTTTGTCGAGTCATTATAATATGTGATCAATCACAGGGAGCGGATAAGCGTCTTTAACTGTGAGTTGATTTAATAGTCGGTAGTCTTGGGTTACTCGAATACCTTCATCCTTTTTACCGACGATATTTATTAAAGAGCTCCATGGCGAGTTGCTTGGTTCAATTAAATTAGCAAAAAGGCTAATTTAATTGAACATTGTTCGTCCAAAAAGGCCTTAAACTTTTGTTTTAAATGAAACGGGACCGGTCGACATTTTTGTTTTATTAGGCGTACATTCGGGTCGATTAGGTTTATCTTGTGAGTAAAATTATTTCTTGGATTTAGATCGGCAAACGAATAGCTGCTACTTTTTCGAGTTCACACCGAATGGTCCAAGTCGAGATCCAATTTTTGAACGGTTTCCTTTTGTAACACGAATATGTCTCTTGACTCCGGATCGATTTCGTTTAGTTTTGAAAACCCATCGACTGCACGTTTCACTTCATCAAAATGTCGACTTATATTCTGAACCCTTTTAATTATGTCCATACCGATCAGACAGTCTTTGTTACAGTTCAAATCTGCTACCTTAATCACTTGATTAAACAAGGGTACTTCAGGATCTAAAACAAATCTTTCGATAGTCAATGATCCAAGGATTGGCAGCTTACCAGAGGCTGAATTGAAATTCGGGCCACCATACTTTTGTAACTTGTAATTGGGAATTTCTTTCAATAACTTTTCATATCCCTTTTTACTTAAAATGGAATCGTCCGCACCACTGTCACACAGGTAGCTGATTTTAATTTTACCAACAATGCCGTACCATGTATACGGGTTGAACCGGAAACACTCTCGATATTACAAACGGTACCTGTTTGATGAGTGTTTGCACTTGATTTTGGGTCGCTAGTCGATGTACTAGGTCTAGGCTGTGTGTTACTGATAGGCGGAGAATTACTGTACGAGTTTATAAGTTTGTGTTTATAGGGTTGAAATTGTTAAAATGTCCCATTATTTTTAGATACTACGTAAATAGCTGCTACTGGATCGGTTGGGTTGTGAGTTGCCTTGGACTCTTCTTCTATAGGCTCGTCGAAGGAGCCGGCTTCATACGATTGTGCATAAGACACCACAGTTTCTAACGACGGGGGTTGACTATCATTTGGACTTGTCAATGAGTTGCGTAGAGAAATACTTTGTCGGACAAATTTTTCTAGTTGTTGGTCTTTCAGGTTACGGAGGAAGTAATTAACCAATGTTGATTCTTTGGATATATCAGCTTTAACGGCTAAATCACTAAATCTTTTGAGAAAATCTCCAACAATTTCACCAACCGCTTTATAACACTTAATAAAGCTGTCCATAGCTACTACAATATTATCATCGGGGGTTTTCAACGATTGTGATGGTTTGTTTGTTGCTTGACCAAGAAACGCCTTCAGTTCGTTGTAATGAGTTGAAGGGTTGATAGGAAGTTGCTTGAGTAACTCTGGATCTACACACAGGTATAGTAAATTTTTCCAGGTGTTGGGAGGAAAATTTCGTGCGTAGGTCTCAAATAGGTCAATCCAAATTTCAAAGGAGATTCCATCCCTGGTAAACATCGTAGGCGCCGGAATCATTTCGTTCACCTTGTGAAATGACGGGGGTTTATTCTTGAGCCACATTGGAGACAAACGTACCTCATTTGAGGCGTGCCTCCCTTTTCTAACAACTAAATATATTAACATCGCCGTGGAAACAGCTACTACCAAATATAAGTAGTTATCTCTAAACCAAGGGTCTAGTTTCCTTCAAGCGATTGTGAACCCCACGTTACACCAGCTTGAGCGTAACTGTTTCTTAATATGCTCACCTTCTTGTTACAATAATCCAAGACACCCTGTGATACTTTTGGATTCGTTGGGTCTTCATGGTCAAACAAGATCTTCAAATTTGGGTATTCAAAATCACTTGTGTAACTCACACGGGTAAAGCTACTCTAATTTTCAAAAATCAAATCGAGTGGAATCCGAGGTAAGTCACCAAAAACTAATTCGTATGGTGTGAAACCAGTAACAGCATGTACTGATGTATTGTACGCAAATGTTAACTCGTTCAGATTTTCATCCCAGTTTGAATGTACCATACCAAATCTGGATCACTCTGCTGGTCTAAATAATTGTTTGTTATTATAAAAGTCTTGTCAAACCTATGGGCGATTTCATCGGTCTCCAATTCAACTGAACATATGAAATGTTCATCATTGTCATCGATTATTTCATAGTCACCAGAATCGTTGATCGGTTCTGGGAATCTTGATAAGGCATCAGCATTACCATTTTGTTTACCAGGTTTATACAAGATTTCGAAGTCGTAGACTTTCAATCGGAGTATCCACCGGGCTTATCGAGCCGACATCGATCCCTTTTTGTTTAACAACCATTTTAACGGTTGATGGTCACAAAAGACTGTGAAATTTGTAACATACAAGAATGTATGAAAGTGCTCGATGCTCATTACAATGGCTAAGAGCTCCTTTTCAGAAGTTGAGTACTTTCTTTGTTCATTTGTTTACTATAGAAAGCAACAGGTTTTAGCTCGCCTTTAAATTGCTGGCACAGAACCGCGCCATAAGCATAATCACTTGCGTCAGTAATTAGAGTAAAGTCTTTTGAAAAGTCTGCTAAAATTAATACGTTTTCGCTACACAAAGCTGCTTTAAGCTTTTCAAAGGCAACGATTGCTTCGTCGGTCCAATTTATTTTTACCATTCTCGATTTAGCCGTACCGTTCTTGTTTTTTAAGCTACTACTCAAGTTTTTTGTAATCATTAATTCATAAATTGGTCTAGCGATATCTGCGTAAGACATAATGTATTTACGATAAAAACCACAGAGGCCCATGAAACTCTGTAAACGTTCGAGATTTTCTGGTAATTCAAATTCTTTAATAGCTGCTACTTTTTCTTCATCAGGTTTAATCGAATTGTATGACACGCCATGTCCAAAAAACTTAACTTCAGACGCCAAAGGAACACATTTGTTGAGTTTAATTTTAATACCGTACTCGATTAAACGATTAGTTACCGCTGTTATATTCTTCAAATGAGTCTCTTTGTCCGGTGAGTGGATTAAAAAGTCGTCGAGAAAAACTATTACGATATTTTGATCGATTAAATCCTTGAAAATTTAATTCATTATCCTTTGAAATGTAGCAGGTGCGTTGGTCAAACCCATTGGCATCACTTTAAATTGAAATAAACCATATTCACACGAAAATGCAGTAAGAGGCTTACTGTTCGAATCCATTAATATTTGATAAAAACCATTAAAACAATCAATTTTTGTTAAATATTGAATTTTGTCGAGTCATTATAATATGTGATCAATCACAGGGAGCGGATAAGCGTCTTTAACTGTGAGTTGATTTAATAGTCGGTAGTCTTGGGTTACTCGAATACCTTCATCCTTTTTACCGACGATATTTATTAAAGAGCTCCATGGCGAGTTGCTTGGTTCAATTAAATTAGCAGCTAATTGTTCGTCCAAAAAGGCCTTAAACTTTTGTTTTAAATGAAACGGGACCGGTCGACATTTTTGTTTTATTAGGCGTACATTCGGGTCGATTAGGTTTATCTTGTGAGTAAAATTATTTCTTGGATTTAGATCGGCAAACGAATAGCTGCTACTTTTTCGAGTTCACACCGAATGGTCCAAGTCGAGATCCAATTTTTGAACGGTTTCCTTTTGTAACACGAATATGTCTCTTGACTCCGGATCGATTTCGTTTAGTTTTGAAAACCCATCGACTGCACGTTTCACTTCATCAAAATGTCGACTTATATTCTGAACCCTTTTAATTATGTCCATACCGATCAGACAGTCTTTGTTACAGTTCAAATCTGCTACCTTAATCACTTGATTAAACAAGGGTACTTCAGGATCTAAAACAAATCTTTCGATAGTCAATGATCCAAGGATTGGCAGCTTACCAGAGGCTGAATTGAAATTCGGGCCACCATACTTTTGTAACTTGTAATTGGGAATTTCTTTCAATAACTTTTCATATCCCTTTTTACTTAAAATGGAATCGTCCGCACCACTGTCACACAGGTAGCTGATTTTAATTTTACCAACAATGCCGTACCATGTATACGGGTTGAACCGGAAACACTCTCGATATTACAAACGGTACCTGTTTGATGAGTGTTTGCACTTGATTTTGGGTCGCTAGTCGATGTACTAGGTCTAGGCTGTGTGTTACTGATAGGCGGAGAATTACTGTACGAGTTTATAAGTTTGTGTTTATAGGGTTGAAATTGTTAAAATGTCCCATTATTTTTAGATACTACGTAAATAGCTGCTACTGGATCGGTTGGGTTGTGAGTTGCCTTGGACTCTTCTTCTATAGGCTCGTCGAAGGAGCCGGCTTCATACGATTGTGCATAAGACACCACAGTTTCTAACGACGGGGGTTGACTATCATTTGGACTTGTCAATGAGTTGCGTAGAGAAATACTTTGTCGGACAAATTTTTCTAGTTGTTGGTCTTTCAGGTTACGGAGGAAGTAATTAACCAATGTTGATTCTTTGGATATATCAGCTTTAACGGCTAAATCACTAAATCTTTTGAGAAAATCTCCAACAATTTCACCAACCGCTTTATAACACTTAATAAAGCTGTCCATAGCTACTACAATATTATCATCGGGGGTTTTCAACGATTGTGATGGTTTGTTTGTTGCTTGACCAAGAAACGCCTTCAGTTCGTTGTAATGAGTTGAAGGGTTGATAGGAAGTTGCTTGAGTAACTCTGGATCTACACACAGGTATAGTAAATTTTTCCAGGTGTTGGGAGGAAAATTTCGTGCGTAGGTCTCAAATAGCTCAATCCAAATTTCAAAGGAGATTCCATCCCTGGTAAACATCGTAGGCGCCGGAATCATTTCGTTCACCTTGTGAAATGACGGGGGTTTATTCTTGAGCCACATTGGAGACAAACGTACCTCATTTGAGGCGTGCCTCCCTTTTCTAACAACTAAATATATTAACATCGCCGTGGAAACAGCTACTACCAAATATAAGTAGTTATCTCTAAACCAAGGGTCTAGTTTCCTTCAAGCGATTGTGAACCCCACGTTACACCATTCTTTAACTTGCTTCCACTCCGTTTTTTGTGTTAGGTCCACTACATCGGTCGCGTTGCTCTCAGCGTGACTAATACCGATTTCTAGCTGCTACGTAAGGCTATGTAAGTTACACTCCTCTTCACTCGATAAGCAAAGCGCAGAGTCAATACCAATATAGTATTAACTCCTTACTTGGGGCAACAATGTTAGGCCGCGAGGTCTTGGGTCACTTGGAGAAGAGGGATGGAGACGAAACTTTGGTTCGAAACTTTTTATTCTAATCTGGAGGTTCTACTCTACAACAACAACAATAATGAAAAAAAATGTGTTTTTGTTTATGTTTCAATTTTCAGCTACAACATATAGAATTAATAAAAGAAAATAAAGTTGACAACTGTTTTGACTATGTTGGGGCACAACATATCATATACGGATGCGTCAAATGTAGCTTTGGGAGCGATTTTAGCTCAACTCGATGATGATGGACAAGAACGTGTTTGTTTTAGGAGCAGAAAGACATTATTGCGAGGAACGAGCGGGGTGACGAGCTTATTAAGCAGACACGAGACGTTTGTTTGTTAAGAAAAAGATTGTTAAATGTGTGATATTCTTATATTGACAAACTTTTATTAAAATAAAACTAAACAATGAAATCAATTAAGAGGCAAAGTCATGAAAATTTTAGAAAAAGTTTTGATCCTTATCAGTAATTGAAGATTGATTAATAATGAATAGGATGATCTTACAGTTCTTATTTTTGTTAGACTTTCAAGTAAAAATGTTTCGGCAAAGCTGTCTATTATGGACTGGGCCTTCAATAAAGAGAGGGCCATGCCTTCAATACAGACAGTGCAATGCCTTCAATACAGACAGTGCAATGACTTCAATAGAGAGAGGGCCATGCCTTCAATACAGACAGTGCAATGACTTCAATAGAGAGAGGGCCATGCCTTCAATACAGACAGTGCAATGACTTCAATAGAGAGAGAAATGCCTTCAATAGAGAGAGGGCCATGCCTTCAATAGAGATAGGGCCATGCCTAACTTGCCTTATATTGATAATTTAACGTTCCGTTCCTCGATTATTAAAAGCTCTGCTTCCCGTATCTTATAGTATATTAGAAAAAGAATGTTTGGCAGTGTTTTGGGCCATTCATTATTTTAGAATATATCTTTATTTGACAAACTTCACAGTAATTACTGATCATGCAGCATTGAAGTGGCTAAAAGATTTTAAAGAACCAACAGGTAGATTGGCAAGATGGGCAATATACCTACAAGGGTATAATTATGAAGTTGTACATAGACCAGGTAGACAACATACTAATGCAGATGCCTTGAGTAGACCAATGCTTATTAGAGCTATAACAACCTCTACGAGTGATACCACAAATAAATCAGAAATCGATAATATTGATAGTGTAACTGAGTCTAATACCGAAGACGAAGATGAAAGTTAGCGGTCATCTAATAGTCTTGATTTTTATGAAGATGGTACTCTGATTAAGTATTTAGAGTCTGGAACTATTGAACCTGTTATTTCAAGAAATGAAAAAAATCGAATAATTAGACTTTGAGTAAAATTGGCAATATTTAATGAACAAATTTGGTTTAGAAAGAGCGAAAAGACACCGTATTTGAGAAACTTGTACCAAGAAAAGAATTGAGAGAACAGCTTATTGAAATGGAACATTTAAATGGACATTTTGACGAGAATACCACGTATGAACGACTAAAACAAAAATATTATTGGAAAAAAATGTTGAAAGACGTAAAGAGAATACTGAGACGTTGTTTAAAGTGTTTACGACGTAATAGAGGACGAATATTGGAACATCCAGCTAGAACTTTAAAAATTAACTTTATTTTTGAACGAGTATGTATTGATTTAACTTTTGGATACACGGTTACAAAAGATTGTTTTAAAGGATTGTGCATTATTATCGAATATTTATCAAATTATTTAATCGCATTTGCAATTCATTCTAAATCGGCAGACGAAATTGCTTTATGTTTATTTAAATATATTTCTCTATTTGGTGCCCCTCATTAGATACTATCAGACCAAGGTTTAGAATTTCTTAATAGAGTTGTTAAATCATTATGTAGATTGACTGGTATTAAAAGACGTGTTACATCAACTTATCATCCACGAACAAATGGCTTTATGAAAATTTTAATAAGACTATTACCGATTGTTTTAGTAAACATGCTCCAGAAAATTGGGATAAATGGATAGATTACGTTTTGTTAGCCTATCGTTCAAGAATTCATCCATCAACTAAACAAACACCATTTGAATTGGTTTTTGGACGAAAAATGAACATGTTTGATGATTGGAAGAGTCTGGAAGCAGAAGCTGAATCTGAATCATAGACGCTCAAAAGAACTAAAAGAATTATTTGATAAGAAACACGTTGAAGCCAAACAACAGATTATTAAAGCTCAAACAAGACAAATGAATTCACAAAATAATAGACTTGGTACAAGAGTTGTTCATGAATCAATACAAGCAGGTAGTAAACGAATGATTAGAGTTGAAGGTATATTATCTAAATTAGATGCTTAATTTTATGGTGTTTTTACAGTAGCTGAAAGAACGCAAGGAGGAAATTATAAACTAAAAACTAAAGATAATACTTTATTGATTCACAGTTACCCAATCAATAAAATTATGTTAATAAGAAGTGAAGAATTAGAAGAATTAAATGAAATAGATAGCGATAATGCTGAAATTGAAAAAATTTTAAATCATAGAGTCAGAAACGGGACAAGAGAATATTTAGTTAAATGGAAAGATTTTCCTGAAGAAGAAAATGAGTGAAGAGTTATTTGATTCAAGAGAGATTATAGATGAGTATAATAATAAGATAGCTCAAACAGTTAATATAGCAACTATTAAGAGACAAAATTTTAAATATAAGGAAGTTATATGGGAGATTATGTTATGATAAATTGGTAATAAAGAAAAAGATAGAGAAGTTAAAGATTTTGATGTTAAATACGGTGATTGTGTTTATGTTGAATCAGAAAATAATATGATGTTAATAAGCTCTAATATTCAGTCAGTGATTGAAGTTTAGAGATGCTTGTGTAGTTTAAGAAAGTTATCAGAGAAAAATGATATAATAAAATTGGTAATTAAAGATAATAATTTGAATCGAGATGAATGGGTAAATATAAAACAGGCCATAATAGATATTTTCAAAACAACAAATATACAAATTTTTATTGTGAAGAGGAAGGATAAGTCACATACGAGAAATAATTTTAGAAGATTTAATATGTTTAACAAGGGATTAATTTGCGGATTACTTTTAGTACTTATAATGTTTCAGAGTGTTGTTGGTCAGGTTTTAGAAGGAAATTTTCGATATTGCACCGTAAATGATAATTCACCATTGTAACATTTACGAGAGTCATGTCATATATTTAGTAATTTAGTAGACGAAACGAATAAAGAGTTATATATGTTAGATAAGAGAGATCATATTATAGAAGGATTTGGATATATGTATACGAAAACTAAAATAGAAGTTAAAACATGGAAAAATTTTTGGAATCATCGACGTAAAAGCAGAGAAGAAGTTGAAATTTTGGTATCAAAGGATGAATGTTTAGTTATGGTATTAAGCAAAAAGTGTGAGGATCACGATTTAGTTTGTGAAAATGATATGTGTAAGTTGATTATGGAACCTGAAGAGAAATACGAATATTTTAGGGATTTTACGAGTTCAACATATCATTGTTATTTGTATAAGAGAATGATTGTTGGTAATGATTTGAGAAAAAAGATTTTTAATGGAAATATGGGTTGCCTCCCGAACGATTATTATTGTATAAATTTTCCCAGAAATTATGTATGGGATAA
This sequence comes from Brachionus rubens, assembly GCA_022207745.1. Classification (NCBI taxonomy): domain Eukaryota; kingdom Metazoa; phylum Rotifera; class Eurotatoria; order Ploima; family Brachionidae; genus Brachionus; species Brachionus rubens. Next base: position 483,728 of record JAJVHD010000020.1, on the reverse strand, counting down.
GTCCATTATCAATGAGTGTCCATTTTTATTGATTAGAAAAGAGAAATTTAATATTTGTAATAATATTGCGTATTCAACTAATTCGAATCTTTTATTTCAGTTAACAGAGCGAATTTATCACAATAATTGTAAATATCGAGAGCAAAGTTCTTAGAAGAGTTCGTAATTTAAACGATCTCATACAAAAAAATTTGATGAATTCAAATCGATTAATCGAGGCTTTCACAGTGAAACAAAAAGAAAGAATGAGATCCGCGTAATAGGCACGTTAAAATTAAAACGTTGTTTAATATCACCACAACAAAATCTCAAAAACACAAAAATATTAGTGACCGAGAATATATCCGGCTATCAATGCGTCTTGGGTCGAGATATTATAAATCGTTCACAGGATCTAAAACGAAGATTTGATGACTTCAGAAATTTTTTCAATCAAATCTCTGATGGTGTATTGGAAGTGTTTAGTCAAGAAATGGAAAATCGTCGATTCCGTAAACAATTGAAAAATTGTCACAGTGACGCTAAAACAAGTCCAAAGACTGAGAGTCAAATCAACTTAATCAAATACGTGTCCAACGAACCAAAAACACGAAAGACAAGACCATTTCGAAATTCTAATGTCGAACTTTTCTATAATAATAATATTATCGTAAACAAGAAGCATACGAATCAAGATCGTAAAACTTCTGATACAAATCGTAGACTCACAGTGAAAAATAACGAACATCAAACAATTAGTGAGACTGATCGTTGTTCCGCTAGTCGAACTGAGAACGAAGAAATACGAACAAATTCCAAGCGAATTAGCGCTCACAGTGATTCTTCAAAAATGTTCAAGTCGATTTTTAGAAATAACCACAACCGAACCGATAAATTTCAAATTTCAAATCTAAAAGCCTCAACGTTAGAGGATACGAATAGAATGGATATTTGTCAAATCAACGAAAGAATGCTCAACTCAACTCATAGAAAAACAGTGATGATGGTTAAAATCAAATATCACCGTGCTGGAGATTGAAATTTATAAATTTAATAATTTTTCATTTTTTTTTGTAAAAAACTAAAATTAGGGGGGAGAGGAATGGTCAAACAATTAACGACCATTTAAATTCAATTATGTAACTCTTTCTCTATCAATTTTTGTATTCTTTTTCTTTTTCCGGTTAATTTTTCAAACTCAGGGGGGAGGTATGTTGTAGTCCTTATTATGACTACATCTACTTTCCAAAAGAGTATTAACTTTTGCTGTGTATACTTGAAAACTATACAGTTAACGACTGAATAGATTTCAAGTATAAAATCACAGTGTATAATTTTGAATAATTTAGTTTTCGAAATCTCATTATTATTTTTCTATATAATTTGTATTCTCTTTTCTCTTCTTTATTATTCTAAGGCTAGAAGCGGCCAGTTATTAAATAAAATATTATAATTTATATTATTGTTTTGTTTATTGTCCCTTCCCTTAGACCCCAATCTGATTTAAAGACAAGTAAGCCGATACTTGATCTTTAAAAGTAACTTGAATTTGACGAAAACAACTGAAGGTATTTATTTGAGTGAGAGCGAAAAAGCTAAAGATTTACAAGTTTCAAATAAAGTTAATCTAAATGAAAGAGAACATTTATTGTTGGCTGATTTAGATTTCAAATCATATTGGATATTTTCAATAATAAATAGAATGAACAAGATGAATAATGAAAGGTTGTGTAAAATTAATAATCGAATCATACAATTATTTGAAAAAATGATGAACGAGTTCTTTATAATGGATGATATTGATGGAAAAGAATTAGTAATTTATAATGATAAAGGTGAACTTTTAATAAGTAAATGCGTCGAAATTAATGAAGTTAATGTTAGAATGGACGATTCTCAGTGTTTTTATAATGCACCTGTCAAATTAAAATATTTAAATAACTCAGTGAATGGATTCTTAAATAATAATGGAATAATAAGTAGATAAGCAAAAGTACGAGACTGTAATACAATTCGTAATATTATAATACCAGAAGCAGATTATTTTTTACAGATTAATGGTAATAAAGTGACGAAGAAAATGATTGCAATGAAAGAAGACATTAAGCTTATTCCGAGTGAAACAATTCAAAACATTAAATTTATACATGTCAAAGAACTAATGCGACGGTGAAGTTTGGAGGAAATTTTTGGAAGCAAAGCAAATTCAAATATTTAAAAAGCTTTTAATTTTTCATCGAAATTTAAGGTCGATAAAATAAAAATTGAACAAAATTGAACAAATTTTGTTAATTCATAATCTAATTAAAAAATTTTAAAAAATTTTTCAATTTTTATTTATTGATATTTGAAATCAATACTGACTTTTTGTTAATTTTATTTTTAAATCTAACAGATTGAAAATTTCTAAAAAATAATTTAGAATAATAATTATGTATTTAGAGAATAAAAATTTGAATTTGTATTTCAAAAAAACTTTACCTTTCATTTTTCTCTATTTCGAAATTTAGAATATTTTATTTTTAAGATTATAGAGTTCTCTGGTTGTAACGGAGTTCCCCTAATCGCCCTCCCATTTTCTCATCCGGACTTGGAACCGGCCAACGACTACTAGTTACTGTGGGACGACCTCGAAAGACATAAATATCGCTAAGCTGGTTGGTCTTTTGCTTAACGAGAAAGTGGTGGTCAGGAAAAATTCCACTTGTTAGGGAAAGCCTTTTTACTTAAAGCCTTAAAAAGTTATAGGAATTGAACTTTTTCTTTTGTTAAAGGTCGAAATTTTGAACATATTTAAACGGTCAAGTGAAATTTTAAAAAATTTTTTGAACATAAATCAAATTGAAATTCTCTCTCAAATATTAATCGATATTGAATCATCAAAAACAATTTCAAAAAAACTCGTTTTATCAATTTACAATTTTATTAAATTTTTATTGATCAAAAATTATATCAATTTTGAAGGACATGACTTAATAATCGAACGTTTAGGTCTATCAACATTGTTCACAAACTCGGTTAATTTAAACGTTAACAAACGGTATTTGTCTTTGTTGTCTCAAATTCTAATCGTTTTGAATTTGGTATGTGAGACTTTGACTGAACAAAATCTACCTCTAATCGATTTTGAAATATTCGAAAAATGTCTTCTATGCTTAAAATCGTGTCTTAACAATCATTTTGAGCTTTCAAAAAAATTTAAAATTGACACGTTTTTTTCTCTATTGAACAAAATTTTGTGGAATTTAATCGATTTAAAATCATGTGATTTAACAAAAGAAATTGGAGTTCATAATTTTAGTAATTTGAGTCTATCAAATTACAATCGAGAGTCTTATTGAAGTTGAACATTATTTTTTGTTAAATGAAACCTTTGAAAACATTGATCCGATAATCGAGTCTTATCTTAAGTTACTCACAAGCGATTCGTTACAAATTAATTTCACAGCTCGTAAATCAATTCTCAATTTGCTTAAACCAGGAGTTAAAAAGTCAAAGAATGATGAAAATCCAGAAGACATACAATCGCTTATAAAATTACGCAAAGTTATTCTTGATAGATTTATAAGAAAAGTGTCGAGTTTATTCGAAATCAATCCTCGTTTAGATGGTTTAAAATCGATCGCTTTTTTTCAAGTGATTCTAAGTCTTTTGGCCGATATAAGTCCAAAAGAAGAAACTGATAAACAAATTCTCGATGTTCTAATTGAAAATTTACTCAATTTACTTGAGACTTTTGATGAATCAGACTCAAGTTTAATCGAAAAAAGTTGTCACAATGAGATCAGACTCATTGGGCTAAGAACACTGAGTATTTTACTTTCAAAATCAAAGTATCAACGATCTGGCACTGAGACGTGTAATTTTATAATTCAAAATTTAGTCTCTCATTTAATCCGTTTAATCTAATCGATAAATGTCTAAGTCTGTTAAAATTTGTTCTCAAGACCCATTGGTCAACTGCAACTCGAAATATTGAAGACTCTGGTCTTGTTAAAGTATCAAGTGAGAATTTATTATATGACGAGTTGTCACCCTATTTTGTCAAAACAGATCCGTTGAATAAAGACTCGTTTATAGTTCCACCGCCGAATTTGGCACTATTAAGCGAAAATTCAAACCTCGAGACAAACACATCGATTCGTCTATTCGATAATTATATTGAATTGATAACTGAGATTCTTATACGTTTGCCTTATCAAATGAAAAAGTTGTGTCTTGGATCAAACCCAAACGATGTTCTCAATCAAATAAGTTCACAGTTTAATTTTTCATCGTGGACTTTTTATCTATGCGAATACTTAATGTTGTCACAGTGTAATTATTTGAAACGTTTGATCAAAAAATTACTTCAAATCCTATGCGGTTCTAAAGACAAATATCGAAAGTTTAAAGATCAACATATGTTATCAACAAGTTTAAATCAATTTGGTATTTTTGTGTCCATTGGTCTCTTTAAACCCTCAGTCTTCTTGTATGCTTCAAATGGGATCAACGATTAATGAAGCATTGGATTCAATGAACAATGTTCAACCACAAGAAATTGGATCCGCTCTAAAGATATCTAAACTATCATACTTAAACTTGACTAAGATAGTCGATAATTTCAAGTTAATACTCGAAGTATCGACAAGTCGAAGTCCAAATTGGCAAAAATTTTGTGTCCAAAATCCATCGAGCATTCTTTATTTGATCGAAATGAGTCTCTTAATGGGAATTGATTCGAATGGGTCTGGTACTGATTCGTCCAACTTAAACAGTTCGAGTACAACATCACTAGCGTGCACTTCCGTTGTTATACCAACTATTTTACAATTACTTCAAAGTTTATTCGGCCAAAAGCAGACATTGGAATGCAGAAAAAATCGCTTTTCGCTTTTCGCTTTCGCATGTGAAATCACAAGCGGACATGCACATGTAAAAAGCTTTTTAGACTGCATTTCACAAGCGGCATGCACATGCAAAAAGCTTTTTAGGCTGCATTTCACAAGCGGCATGCACATGCAAAAAGCTATTTAATAGCTTTTCAGATGGAGAAATAAGTATCTTCAATATCAAAAAAACATTTATTCAGAAACATTTAAACAGAATATTCTTATTATTAATAACTATATGATAGACAACATTTTATCAATAAAATTTTAATTAAACAAACATAAATTTTGATCTAGTTGACCATTTGATCATTTAAAAATTTTATTTGAGCACTAATTTATCGAGTAAATTAATATTTGCTTTTAATAAGGACCTAATAATGATTGTTTCAGCAGACATATTACCGGCCTTCTGTTTGCACACATCTCCACAAACACTGTAATATCTTTCAATAAAAGCTGAACTAGACGTAATATTTAGTAAAATAGAAGCCAACCTCGCCAAATGAGGAATGTGCTTTTCATGTGTTGTCCAAAATTTGGCAGTTGAGTCGCACTTAAATGATTTGTTATCGATTACATTTTTGATAAAAAACAGTTTTTCTTTTTCTAATTCATGAGTTTCCACTTCTTTAGCCACATCGGTATCGCTTAAATAATCATCATCCTTGTACATTCCATCTATTGAATCAGCTTTTGAACAGCTAGAATTAGTCTGGTTGTGAAGTTCTGATTGAGTAGCTTCATTCAACTTATTTGATTTTAAATAAGCTTTGGCTACATCAATAAGGTTGTCAATAGCTTTTCTTTTTAAAACCGCACAGTCTGGTCTCGACAACCATACTTTCAATTTTGAGACGTTTAATAATGAAGCTACACAGTATATACTTGAATTTATCTCAAATGAGAATTTTTGCTTAAACGCAGATGATAAATAATCACAAAGTTGCCTAAAGTTGCCATTAACATTCATCCGGTTCCATTTTGACAGAGTTATGAACAGAGTAGGTAAAACGTCCGCTATCGATGACTTACTCTTTTGCATAATCAAATTGAATTGAAACGCCGGAAGTAAGATCTGAAGGTATATCTCTAAAGTGACCAAAGAAACTGGACAAGGGTCTTCGGGCGTAACAAAGCTGTATGAAACGACTCGAGCATAATAAAAGATGATGACCATCTAGTTTTGTTTTCGATTCTCAATCTTGCTTTTTTTTTAATAAAAAACCTTGAGTTTTTAATTGAGTTTTTGTTTCTAGCAGCAAACTTAGACAGTTTTGCTAATAAATTTTGAAACGGTAAACACTTATTAATGGCCATTCTTACAGCGATATTGTTCTTATGACATGCACAACTAAACCTTGGGACTTGATCTGACCCAATCACTAAATTTAAGTTACTGATAATTTCGTTCGAGGAATTTTTTAAGTCATACTCGTCCCTTTCTTCAAAAACTATGTCATCACGGGCTTCTTTGTTAGTTCGACTTGACATTTCAATTTTGTTTTGAAATGATTTTTTATCCAAATGCTCGATTATTTCATTTAGTCCCTTGTCGTATTCGATTTTTTCTTCATCAAAAGTTTTAATTCTTTCAATTAGACCGTTTGCATCATACTCTTCATCGTCTGACAAACTCATATATTCTTCATCGTCTAAAGGTACTGCATTATCATTATCATCTGATTGAATCAATGTTTCATCGTTTGAACAATTATTTCGGTTTTCATTGTCTTTTTCAACTGGAACTATTTTTGGTTTAAACAATCTAACAAACCCACTGCCTTCATCTGTTGAACATCCTTTAAATTAAAAAAATAATCAAGATTATTTCAACTTTAATGAATAAAAAAGAACTAGGAAAACTATAATTTGACTTTGTTTGTTTGTAATTTTAAAATGTAATACCTGAAATTTTAGATTTATCAAAATCTAACTCGTTGATTATCCTTTCAACAGCTTCTTTGATATTTTCTGCGTTATGGCTACCCGTCATCTCGGACATTCCAATTACTAAGACATCTTTCTCAAAGTTTTCGAACATTAAACTAGCAGCTAGTCCAAGAAAATGTAACATTTGTCTATTTGTCCAAATATCGGCTATCAAGCATACACTTATGGAATTATTTAGTCTTTCTTCGATTTGCTCGATTAGTTTTCCAAAAACTTCAGGTACGATTTTTTCAAAGAATGTTTTTTTGCATGGAATTTCGTTTTTTTGAAAGCTAAATAGATCTCTAAAATAGACTGAATCAAACTGATCAGCAGCTGTATTTGAACCGATGAAAAATTTAACGAGTTTAATTGAAAATTGGCTAATGCTAGACTTCTTTTTCGAGTTCGTGTTTCTTTTGCTGTACAAATCAAACCATTGAATTAACTTGGCATATTCGATAAGCTTCTCAAGATGAACTTTGATGTTAGAAGTTCGACCGAGTTTTGCATTCATAGGTTCACCACAAAACAAACATTCAAAGCATATTTTTTCATTCTCTGAACGAGTCTCATGTAAAGATTTTGTAAAATGTAAATAAGATGTATATTCGAACAGTTTTCCGTTGTTTTTAAATGTCTTTTTAGGAAAGTCACCTAATCTGGCTTTTGTATACATATCGGCTAAAACTTGTTCTTTAGTTGCTGAAGCATAAATAGAATTTAGTTGAGGTGTTGTTGAACAAATAGATCTAGATGAGGATAAAGTTGAACGAGAAGTTGATGGTTGTGTTTCATTATTCGTCAAGTTTTGCATTACCTCATCTCGATAATCTCTTAAATCTTGTTGACGATTGTTTTCTTTTTGAAAAGATGCCAAGCTATTTTTCTGTCTTTGTCTCGTCTGCTGATAAGTGGACTTTGATGTCGTCTCAGAATCGCTTTCGATCGTTGAAGATTTTTTAGAACGAGTTTCCATAATTCAACATATAGCACAAAAAAAATTACAAATGAATAATCAGTTTAGATTTTTAAAAAAATTTGATTTATAATTTCAATTTTAAATTTCTTTTCTTTTGCTATGTATAAAGGTTCAAAATAAGACAAATAAATGAATAATAAGAATGTTTTTTTGATACTGAAGATACTTATTTCTCCATCTGAAAAGCTATTAAATAGCTTTTTGCATGTGCATGCCGCTTGTGAAATGCAGCCTAAAAAGCTTTTTACATGTGCATGCCGCTTGTGGAATGCAGTCTAAAAAGCTTTTTACATGTGCATGTCCGCTTGTGATTTCACATGCGAAAGCGAAAAGCGAAAAGCGATTTTTTCTGCATTCCAATGACTGGCCAAAAGACACCGTCAAAATCAGGAGAAACAGACGAAAATTTATGTCAAACTCTAGTTGGCATTTTTTTCAAACAAGTCAACCGTGAAATGATTATTAAATTTGTGCGTTCATTCCTTTTAGAGGCTTTTCAACCCCAAATAAGATGGTCTATGCACACGTTGGTATACAACTTATTCAAAAATTCATCGTCTCAAAATCAACAATTTCTATACGATACCCTTTTGAGTCTATGGTCTGATGCTGTATCTGTCTACGGGTCAAAATCAAGTCAATATTGCGACTTGATTGGATTCTTTGTTCTCAAGCCCTCGAATGAAAACAATCAAAAAGAAATAGTCTCAAGGCTTATTTACCTCTTCAAACAAAAAAATTTCAATTTAAAAAATCATCCGAATAGTCTAATCTATGAAAACATGCCCGAATTAGACGGATACTATCTTGAACTAGATCCGTGTTTTATATGCAATAACCTGGACCAACAAGTACAAAGTTTCAAGTTAAACTCGATTAAAGTTGACTCACGTTTTACCACTAGTCAACAAATTTATAAACTATCATCGACTTATTCGATTCAAAAAATTTTATTTAAAATCACAGATATCAGAAAGACCAAAATGATTCAATCATTAAATATATTTTTTACAAATCGAACATCACATTCGATCGTTGATTTAAAAATGAACATAAAATTATGGTCAAAGGAAAAACAAATTCGCATCGAACCGGGTCAATCCGAAATCAAAATAGACTTACAATTACCCATCATATGCTCCAATTTGATGTTTGAGTATTCAGAATTTTATGACCGTGATTCAGAAAAAACGTCCGAATCGGCAATTTTACAATGTCCAAGGTGTTCAGCATCAGTTCCAGCACATCCTGGTGTTTGTACAACTTTTGGTGAGAAAGTTTTTCAATGTCACAAATGTAGAGCTATAAATTATGATGAAAGAGATCCATTTTTGTGCAACGCATGTGGGTTTTGTAAATTTGCTAAATTTGATATTAATCTCATAAGTCGACAATTTATATCGATTGACCCAATTGAGAATGAAGAAGATCGAAAAAATACAATTCAAAGTATGAATTCACTTCTTGATAGAGCTGACAAAATTTAACCCTAGACTATAATCATCAATTTGTCGAATCGAGATTGTTTGAAATCGAGTCAACAGGTCTTGTTCTCATAAACTCCCGAAAATTTTTAAAGTTTAACAAAATATTCAAATTTTTGAACCAAAATTTAGACTCGGAAACGTTCAATTTTGTTCTTAAAATCTTTGCTAGTGATGTAAAATTTCAACTCAAACTCAACTTAACGTTCAAGTTCGAACTTTTAAAATCGTTCGTCCTCAATTCAAAACAAATTTATTCGAAGTTAAACTCGACTTGGAAAAGTAGACCGTGAACGTGTTGGTACATTTAATTTTACAGTCATGGCATCGAATGTAGGAAAACCCGATCGAATGTAGGAGTTTTATGACACGACCAAAGTTTACGTCTATTTGAACGACTTGAACGATGAAGTAATTAAGTTCAATGAACAACTTATAAATGCAAATGTGCGTGAAAAGCTTAGTAGTTTTTGGTCAAAGTCAATGCTGTTGATAATGATTTAGCTGAAAATGGAACTGTTAATTATTTTTAATGCCTGTTAATGAAAAATTTTACTCTACGAATGAGAATGACAATTCGATTCATTTTATTTGATCGTGATTTATTACAAGCTAATAGCAAAATTAAATATTTTATTACCAATGGTAACCAAGAAAAAAAACTCATTGTTTGCTGAATGAGTCATTGAAGTCGATGTAAGTAAACTTTTTTAATTGTCGGGAGGAGATGCGCAGATATTTTTAATTCGGCGGGGCGAAGGGACGACACAAAAACATATGTTCATAGGGTTAAAAATATTCTTTTATTAGAGATTACTTAACTTCGTATCTAGATACGCTTTCATTCAGTGAATTTAGAACAATATTTTAATGAAGGTCGTCCTCCCATTTTCTCATCCGGACTTGGAACCGGCCAAAAGGGTATGGTTACGACAACTAGTTACTGTGGGACGTTCATCATAAACAGTGTCACTCATCCGAGTCCAAGACTTCGAACTCGACGATTATTTAGACTTAGCTTGGAACCACAAACAAAGCGTATTAACCCGAAGGAGAATACTTAACTTCATAACTAAACTCGAAAGCCAATCGAGTTTACGGGACGCATTTTATATCTCAGCTTGCAAGGCAAATTTAGGGAAGAAGTATGACCTTTGCTGGTTACTGTTTAGATTATTTTATTTTATCATTTTCTAAATCCAAATTCGGCTTAAAGAATTATGCTACATCTAGGACAGCCATGATATGATGTCCGGGTAAAATATTTATCTTGATAAAATATTTATTTATTATGTTCTTTTAAAGGGATGATGAGGCAGACTCTGGCCTTGTTATTTCGATTGAAAAAGTTAGATTAAAATGACTTCGCTTGGGTGTTTTCCTGGGCGAATGTTATTTTAAAGTGATGATGAGGCAGACTTTAATTTCTTTTTGAATTTAGGTATAGAATGACTTCGTTTGGGTCTTTTCCTGGGCGAATGTTATTTTAAAGGGATGATGAGGCAGACTCTGGCCTTGTTATTTCGATTGAAAAAGTTAGATTAAAATGACTTCGCTTGGGTGTTTTCCTGGGCGAATGTTATTTTAAAGTGATGATGAGGCAGACTTTGATTTCTTTTTGAATTTAGGTATAGAATGACTTCGTTTGGGTGTTTTTCTGGGCGAATGTTATTTTAAAGGGATCTTGAGGATCTTGATTTCGTTACTAGACTATGAACATTTTTCAGACTGTTATTTTATAAAAAAATATTTAAATTAGAAATAAGTTAAATTTGCTTTTTTATTTAAGAATATAAATTCGTATAAAACTTTAATGTCTCTCTAACGATCCTTTTTTGTTTTAGACTCATGATCTTCGTTTGGTAAGAATCGGTTGTTAATGTCAAACTTTTTACGATCAGTTAAACATCTGCTTATTTATCAAGACTCATCGGTTTATTTGACTCTAGCAGCGGGACAAGGCCGGACTTGTTTTGAGCTAGATCCATCAAAACGTTCAAACAAAGACTTCTGAGTCATTAATGAACTAGCTCAAGACAACGGGTTCATTTTAACTGATTGATATAAGTTTAAACTAAACAAATTTGAGTATTATAGATCGACTGGGTGAAATGATCGATTGTGATCATGTAGTGAATAGCGGGATCAATTTGACCACAACAAACAAAGATCGAAATGATTTAACAATTCGTGAAAAATTGAATTATGAAAATACGGATAAATAAAAATGTATGTTATTAAGGTAAATATTCTCGGGGACAAGATCGACTACAACGAAACCTAAATTTTTTCCTTTCATAATTCTCATCAATTCGATAAACTTGTCCACTTTTTCTGGCCAATCCTTCAACTCCACTTAATTCTTGAGATGTCAAATACCAATCGGGTTTTCTAGCGTATTGATTCGATTTCTTTGTTGTTATTGTCATGTTGATTTTGCGACTTCGAAAACTCGATTAAATCATTGTTGATCTCGATTTTTGTGAGTGTTCTCTAGCACAAAACGATTTTTTACTCTTCGAATATCGCTCAGACTGTAACAGGGTGTACGACCTATTATACAATCAGTTCCATTCAAATAATCCATTTTCCCGAATAGTCGCTGTATGACACAAAAATTTCACCTTCATTGATAGTGATCAACGTCCTTCATGTCGAAATACAAAGAGGCCAATCGAGATAGAAAAAAATAACCATCAACTTGATTCATACTTTCTTGTTTACTCTCATTTAAGACCATTTCGTTAGAATAGGGAAGAGTGATGACATGATCTCTAAACTTTTGGGTCAACTTAGCCTTAACCTGATCTTTTTTCATGACAGTTTCTTCTTTGACTTGTCTTTCGAACGCTCTAATGTACAATTTGTTTTTTCGGTCGGCCATTGACTTTGACTCGAGATCTTTAACCTTGTCAACGTATTTTTGGTACTCCCGTTTTATTTTAATTATATTCAGATCGATTTCGGTTTTAAATTTCGGTAATTTTTTTGATACCTGATTCTCGAGGAAAATTAAATTTTTTTACTTCAATATTCTTGTCAAATCGGTGAATTTTTCTTCTTTTTTTGCCAATCCTTCAACTCCACTTAACTCTTGAGATGTCAAATACCAATCGGGTTTTCTAGCATAATAATATTTCGACTATTAATATTCCCTAATGTTATTTTTATTTTTTAATAAATTTTTTAACTACGATGAAATATATTTATTTTTTACGAAAATTATTCTGATGACTAAATATTGGCAGAAATAAAAAGTTGCTTATTGTTATAAATTTTTATCAACAATTAATATTAATATAATCTCAACAATATTTATTATTTAGTTCAGAAAAAATTTACCTAAAAAAATGCAGGAGACAAGAAACAAAAATAGAAAAGATCTCGAGAGGTTTTTTATATACAAATGCTTTGCCTCATTGAAAAAAAATTTTGACGACTTCGAAATGAAATACAATGAGAAGTGTTTTCTAAATTACTTAAAAGGTATGTTCTTTACATCTTAATAAAATAAGACTTTATCTAATTAGTTTTCTTTTAAGAGAAAAATATTACCAACTTCAATGTCGAAGAATTAAGCAGGGAACAGCTTTTCATGTACCCTAACTTTAATACAGTTAAAAACTCATACAAACTCTACGATGCTAACAAAGAGTTCACAAGTAATATTCAAAGCACATTTCAAATATGTCAAGAACAAAAGGTTTTTTTAATTTAAACAGCTAAAAAATTAAAAGGTTTATTTAATCAATTTTTTTTTAAAGGACAATCATTTAGAAATTTTAAATATGCTCAATAGCCTGAGCCTTTTCAAACAAATATTTTCATCAGACACTAGCTCTGTTACTAATTCGCCTTCATGCTCTTCACAAGTAATTTAAAAAAAAATTCAGAAAATATTTAATCAAAATTTGTAATCTTTTTTCCTTAAGAAATCAAAAGGAAAACAAAATAAAAACCGAGCGAAGAGTTGCGTATTTCATTGCAAAATATTGTATTGCATCATTTTCAACAAAATAATTTCGCTTGAATCGTTCAAGAAAGAGATTAAGGGTATTTTTCAAAAAAAAAATTTTATATAACATATTTTTAATTTTTTTTAAAAGAAAAAGTTCTTGTTCCGGACTTTATGAGTCAAAACAATTGTTTCGCCGACAATTTGGTTTATGATTATATCACCAAAAAATTCAGAATAGAATTTGATGTAGAGTTGATTGAAGAATTCAACTCAAATTTGATATCAAACAACATCTCCGTAATTTTGGAACAAAAAGAAGCTCTTGACCAAATAAAAAGAAAGACGAAGAATGTTGATAACAAAAAAGGATCTGAACAAGTAAGCCTGAATCAAAGAGCGACAATCAATACAGAAACAAAGAAACAAAAAAATCTGCCACAGTCAACAAACGGTCAATCAACGGTCGAGTCAACAGTCGAGTCAACAGTCGAGTCAACGGATAAACGGTCAAGAGAAATAGCCGAAGATCGGGAAGTGTCTGAAAAAGACAAAGATTTGCAAAACTCTCCATCGAAAAAATCGAAACATGAACAAGTGTCAAAAAAAACAAACAAAAAAAAGTCAATCGGTAGTCCCAATCGAATTAGAACACAATTAACAGCACCAAATATTCAAAAAAATAAGCCACAATCGAATAACGTTCAATCAGGAAAAATAGTTCAAACCCAAGTGTCACAAAACCGAAAGCGACAACAGGAAGTCACCGTCACTAAACCAAAACAAAAGTCTGCAAGCCAAACCAACAGATGCAAGAAACAACGACATTGTCAAAAGGTCTAAAAGCGGAGACGACTTTTTCTTACCTCTTTTTGATACTCAAGATCTGATCGTAAAAAAAGCCTCCTTAACTCAGATCAATAGAACCCAATTAATTGAAAAAGCCGAAGATCGGGAAGCGAGTAAAATAAAGAACAGAACGCAAGAAAACAAAGTGTCACAAAACCAAGCCCAAAAATCCGTAAACATTGAACAGTATAAAACTCAACAAGAACAAGTGTCCAAAAAATCAAACAAAAGAAAGTCTACCAATACCGAACCATACAATCAAATAAATGAGCAACAATCGAATAACATGAGGACCGAAAATCAAGTTAATAGCGAGACAATACAAACTGAACCGAATCAACAAGCAGAAGAGCCTGAACCAATTCTAGTAGATGACCAAATTGATGTTCCGTCGATTAAGTTGAGACTTCGCAAGCGTGAAACAGCGATAATATTTAGCGAATCGGTTAATTCAGTTAGTAACAAAAAAATTAAACGGAATGTTGACTCCATAGTAAATGTAGAATCAAACTTCAGTAATGAAGAAATCAATGTTGCTAACATTATGTCTGAGATGCCAAATGAAATAAAAAGAAAAGAATTGGAAATTAAATTTAAAGAGCAAACAAATTACGACATTCGAAACGTGAAATTTAAGGTAATATCTAATTTTAAAAATGGATTTTATAATCAAAATGACTTCGTTTGGGTGTCTTCCTGGGCGATTGTCATTTTAAAGGGATAATGAGGCAGACTCTGGCCTTGTTATTTCGATTGAGAAAGTTAGATTAAAATTACTTCGTTTGGGTGTTTTCCTGGGCGAATGTTATTTGAAGTTAAAAAAAAATGACTTCGTTTGGATGTGAGATTGTCTGGTTGATTTTTTTGATAAATTTTAATGTTTAATTTTTTTTATTTTCAAACTCTTTTAGGTTAGATCAATTTTAGATGATCGTGTTAACCCAATTTCAAAGAAGGTCGAGCTCTTTTTGGAATGGCAAGAAGTCATGAGAACGAAATACGGACCGTAAATAATTATCTCAATCATTTTTTCCGATTCCTTTAATTTTATTTTTACAGATCATGGGAATCACAAAGTCGAGTAGATTCGGATATTGTTGTGAGTTACAAAAATTCAAACGGAAAAAGTTTTGGAAAAGCTGTTCCTCATACTTATTACCCGAATACATCTGAGGCGGAGGAAGAATTCATTTTTGCTGAAGATCTAACAGAAGAACAGCTTCAGCTTGCCAACGAGATTTTCGCTTTAGATGGCCAGTTGCCGATCGAAAGCCTTAAGAACAAATCAAAAAATAAATAAGATTATCTTAAAAACATAGACAACGAATTAAAAAAAACACATTTATATAAAACAGACTTTAAATTTAATAAAATTTTTTTAACTTAAACATTTTATTTGTTTTTTTTTTCAAAAATCTTGTTTTAATTAGTTCATTTCAAGATTAATCAATAGGCTATAGCAAAGTAAGGAATGAAAATATCAAAATAAAAAGAATTTCAGCTCCTGAAAAAGCTAAATTTTTCTTATTTGAATTTAAGACTATAAATTTGTTTTTAGTTATTAGTATACCGAAATAAATATAGCTATTAGTCAGATAATTTTAAACAGTAAAGACTTAAATTCTTAAGAACACTTATAAATTTAGTAACTTTGAAAAGACTGTTTCCTAAGACCCGAGTCTCGAGTCAAAAGACGTCCTTATTAAGTCTTATTATTCATTTCCATTTTAAGATTTAACAATTTTATGATGGAGCACGATAACTCAAGTAAAGATTTATGTTGGAATGATCTTATAAAGACTACGTTAAATTTTATGATTGAAAAAAATTTAACCGAAATAAAACCTGATGATAAACTTTCAAATCAAGATGGTCCATGGGGCCAGTTATCAGTGTTATTTTTCAAACAACCATTTAATCGAGTTGATGCGCTTTATCTGAGTAAGAATTGGGAACGTGATCGACTTGGTTATACAGTGGTGGCAGCTACTTTTTAACTTTGGAGGATGAGGATGAGGTTGAGGATGAGGATAAAGTAGAGCATGAGGCTGAGGCTGAGGTTGAGGTTGAGGTTGAGGTTGAGCATGAGGATGAGGATGAGGTTGAGGATGCGGATTAGGCTGAGGTTGAGCATGAGGATGAGGATGAGGTTAAGTAAACAAGAATAGATTTTTACGAGTCAAAAATTTTATTTAAAAAAAAATTATAATTTAATGAAATATTGAAAAAAATTTTTTCGATTTATAAATCAGACCATTCTCCATTCCTTCTAATAATTTCTTCTTGTACCTTTTAATTTATATTGGTTTAAATAAAATTTTAAACCCAAAAATTGATCTTACCACTCTAAAGTGTTCGATAAATCTTTGCAAATGCGCTGGTCTTAAAGACTTGAAAAATATTTTGATTGATTTCTTTACATCGTCAAGCGTTTCTGTGGACCTTGAACTTACAAATTTCTTTAGAGATGCCCAAAAAAGCTCAATAACGTTAAGATCAGGTGAATTGGGTGGCATCGTTTCCTTGTATAAAAAATTCAACTTTCAAAAGAAATTTTAATTATTGACAATTACCCAATCGATATTCAATTCTTCAAGTAGATTTTTACAAAGTTTTGATGTGTGTTTTGAATCATTGTCTTGAATTAATTTGACTTGTTGATTTTTGTATCTGGAATTTATAAATGGAAATAGATGACTTTTGATAATTTGTTTGTACCCAAAACGATTAAGATTGTTAGTAAAGATCTTTAAAAAATGGACTATAAAATTGTGTAATCAGATTTCTTAAACAAACAATCCTTACCACAAAATCTGTACATCCACGAGAACTTATACCAGCCCAAACATGAAGTTTTAATTTGGCTTTTTTACTTAAAGCATTTGCTTGTGGAATGCTATCTTTTGGTCGACATTGAAGTTGTCGATTAGAAAAAGTCCAAATGCTTGTCTCATCTACAAAGATGAAGTTCTCATGTTTTTGATTTAGGTTTTTTTTCGCAAATTCAAGTCTAGACAATTTATTTTTTTCTGTTAAAGTAGGAGCGTTTTTTGGCCTTCTCATAACAAAACCTATAACATAAAAAAAGGACAAATTAAAACCAAAAACTTTATATTGATAAATTTTGATTTTATTTGAAATAAAGTTATGGTCATTCACGTGTTACTAATGTGAACATTCATAAACTAATGCTTTGGAAAATACATCATTGATTTAGGGGTATTAACTGAAAGCTAAAAATCGAAAGTGAAAGCTTGTAAAAATAGCTTTCCATAAAACTATCTCTTCTTTGTCCTCAATTGTGATAATTTCAATTAAAAACACAACACAACATAACATAAATTTGTTCAATTTTTCACATTTTTTAGACTCACTTTTATTTAAAGTAATTAATTTTTATAGAAATTTTTGATATTTTTGGCAATTAAATGTTAGCTTATGATAATATCTCATGATGATAATAAAAATGCAATCTTAAAGGGGTTTTTCGATACTTTGTGTTGAAAAAAAAATTTCTTGATATTTTTTTTGATGAAGCAAATTAGAATTTCTGAAATTTCGGAAAAAAATTTAAAAAAAAAATATTAAAAATTTAAATTAGGTCATGAATGTTCACAAGAGACACACGTGAATGACCATAACAGTATAAGTGAAGCAAGTCCTCGATAATCTGCATCATTCTTATCTTTTTTCTAGAAATGTCTTCATCTCACAGAAATTTAATCTATCACATAATTTCTTTCAATTAAAAAAAAAAATTTGTATGATATAGAGGTTTTTTGTGTTAGACGCAGCCTATTTCTTAATAAAATTAATAGAAAAAAAAATTACCCATTTTTTTTCTTTGGTCAGAAATTGTCCGTCTTGAAATATGAACATTAAATAATTTATGAATTTCGAAAGCAGTTTGTCGAGCTAAATATGTCCCTTTACTCCTTAGAGTTAGAAACTAAAAATCAAATAATTGTTAAATTGATACAAAATAGGGGTTCTGACCGGTTATTTGATCAGGTTTTAATCTTAAATCATGACATAACAACACTAAACAAAAAATTGATGAACATTTAAAACCAGTCGAACTTGAATTAAGTTGTCATAAATGTCCCTTACTCTAATAGCCAACAAAATCGCGGAAGTAATTTTATTCTTCTTTCTTTTATCGAATCTGGATTTCTCTACTTGTAACCGAAATTTAACTTGCTTGATATACTAGTGAAAAAAAACTTGATGTTACTGAAAATTAACGGTTAAATAATTTTATTTACATTATAGCTATAACTTTCATCAGGATTGACCAGGTTCACAAGTTCATGAATTTTTTTTAACCCAAAGCCTTTGGAAATTAAGTTATTGACTTGTTTTTTGACAATCGAATTATTGATCTTCATATTTTTATCTAGGAAAAGTAATAAAAATAAGGAAATGCATACAATTTGCTTAAATTGAAAAGAGAATTTCAAAGATCGAGACATCTCTCACTATCATATTGTTGATTTGTTCGATCTAAAACACCAGCCTCCCCAACTCAAACTGAATTTGCAACGCAAATGTAAAAATTTATATATGCAATAAAAGTTAAGAAAAAAATAAAATAAATCTATTTGGATTTTCAAGTAGTTTTCCTCATAATTGTCGATCTTAGATGAACTAATTTATTTTGCATAATAAATGAAAATTTGTAGATTTTAATTTTTTGTTATAGAATATTTTACAAGACCTAAAATGGAAGAGGACACTTTTCAAAAAAATTGTATCATTGTTAAATGGACTCAAGTATACGAAGATCAATTGATTTATGACGCTAATGGAGACCTTTACTTTATTGACATTAACAAAATAACATCAGGAAACGTGAGCAAATTAATATTTTTGTTAAAAAGACAGCTTTTCGAGAATACCTATTTGTCTCTTTGGTTTATAAGTTTAGATACGATACAGTACAACTGATAACTCCCTAATTTAACCCATCGTTCTAATCAAATATTATTTTTTAAGTATGAAAAAGAAAGAATAATCAATGCTAACTTATTTATAAAAGACAAACTATTTAAAGATGTATTGTGTGAAGTCATTGACCGATCTAGCTATAAAGCTGATTTTAGAAATTTTCCAATAAGAGTAAGTTTCATTTCTTTCGGTAACAGTTTGGATTCGGCTTGACTTAAGCTTTGTTAATAACCAGTCATTCGTTACGCCTTTGTTTTCAATAAAGGAACTAAAAATTCTAATTTAAGCCAATTGAACGTGAAAACAAGATTGTTTTTAAAAACTTCTCCGATGAAAAGTATAAATATTTTAGAAAATAGTATAATCTTGCTTAAGTTAATACTTATTTATTTTCTAGTTTCTGTGAATCAAACATTTCAATTACAATATCTCAAGGATCATCCGAACTTGTCGATTTAGACTCGTCAAAATTCGTTGAAACATCTTCACCTATTGTCGTCAATAATAAAACAAGAAAAAAAAACCAAAGTAAAACGGTCGAAGACAACAATGGAGACGATGATGAAAATGAAAAAATTTTAAGACCGAAAAAAAAAATTAAGTTGAATGTGTTTTTTTCTGACGAAGAAGAAGAAATTAATCCACAAACATACCAAAAACCTTCTAAGAATAAAGATAAAGAAAAGGGGAAAGAGAGAGCTTTTGACAAAATAGACAAAACGAATATTGGTATTTTTTTACGCGGAAAATTCAAAATGAAAAAAAATTACTTTTAATATAAATTTAGATCTAAGTATTTATGAGGGTATTACAAAAGGTTTAAATGAGCAATTAAGTAATTTTAATAATTGTTCAAGTCAGCTTTCCAAGACAGTCTCACTTAAAAGGACTCAAGTAAATATCATCAACAACGTTGTTTTTAATTTCTAAACTTTATGTTGAGCAACGAAGATTGAAAATGGTATTCGTGAAAATATGAAGATTAAAAAGTCGTTAATTGAGCAACGAAAAGTTCATTAAAACTTTAGAAGCGTTACATAATAATTCAATTCAGCAAACAGATGTAAGCTTTGTAAAGTTGCTCTAAAATCCGTACCATTTTTAGATTGAATGGTTTAACAATCATCTAGAGTATTACTAGTCGATGATTCCAGTCATACCGTTACCTAGGAGCAAAACACTAATGACATTAAATAGCCCTAAAATCACTTAGATTTTTCTACATCTCCTATACCTTTTTCTAACATCATAACAACTTGAATGTGACGTTGTTCTTAGAAGGCTTATTAACATCTGTAAGCATCAGCTGCTCCAAAACTTGTTGAAAAAGAACTCATTAAGACGTCAACGTCTCTTGGGTTACATCCATAATGCTCAACAACAGCTCCAATGGTATGAGTTTCGTTCAAAAATGGTAAAGAGTATGACTGTTAAAAACGACTAAAGTCTAGCGCTACCAAATACAATTTAAAAAACTTTTTTGTTAAGGTTTTGTCCAACATTAGTGTAAATTTGTTCAATCTTAATGAAAGATTAATAAATAACGTAACTTTCGAATTTAGAAATTAAGTCAAAATTTGTAACAAATTTTTTCATAAAAAAGGAAAGGAAATTAGATGATCTAGCAAAGCGTTTTAAAACCTTTTCTTCTCCGCCAAGGTTATTTGACGATACAAATAACATGAATGAGTCTAATGAAAATCAATCAAATTCTTTTCAAGAAATTCCTAA
Organism: Brachionus rubens; assembly: GCA_022207745.1. NCBI lineage: Eukaryota > Metazoa > Rotifera > Eurotatoria > Ploima > Brachionidae > Brachionus > Brachionus rubens. The sequence continues at coordinate 462,995 of JAJVHD010000020.1, read as the reverse complement.
AGTAGTTGATCAACCAGGGAATCAAAGTAACCCGATTGTTCAAAAAAAACCTTTATTAAAACCTGTAAATTCTTCGTTAAGCGTCAGATGTAAGTCAATTTTTAATATTTTTATTTTCGAATTTTAATTAAATGAAGAGATTGGAGTGAATTGAATCGTTAAACTGGTCCTACTAGAAAGATGAACCCCATTTTTGTGAAATTTTTGACCACAGAAAAAAACGGATAATAATTTTTTTTTCTTCAAAAGCTTGCGAGCAATAAAATTGGTTTTTTATTAAAATAAATTTGAACCACTTAAATATCAATTTCTCGAATTTTTGGAGCTTTGAGCACCTGATGAACCCCAAATTTTACCGGTTGACCCCCGACCATTAGAAACTAAAATTTATTTTAAAATGAAATTTCTAAAAACCCTACTAGAGAGCTTGCTAACAAGGACCCCAACTCTGGAAAAATTTTCAGCATTGTAAACTCCTGTTTATTCTTTTTAATTCTTTGTTTCTCAGCATGAGAAACATGCCTATGAAGTTAGATTTTGAACCAAAATAGCTCGAAAACTAAAAGAGCTAGGAGGTCGAGACCTATTTTTTTAGACAGCTTTTATTTTTTTAGATAGCCTTTTTCATCCGAAAATCGGAGGTCTGTCGGGGTACAATCGGTAAAATTTGGGGGTCATAAGGGGGTCAAAAATATCACAAAAATGGGGGTCATTTTTTAAGTAGGACCCATCCAGTTAAACGAAATTATTTGAGCAGAAAAGAATCCAAAAGACTTTGAAAACTCCTCCACTCTCTATCATTTTCATTCGATATTATTTACTGTGTGTAATAAAATAAATATATTTTAAACTTTTAAACCAATTAGCCTTGTCTGGATCAAATGGGTATCTAGTAAACCTATTGATTTCAAATGGGATTGATGACATTAAAAAATTATTTGATACTAATCGGATTCTATACGAAGAAGTAAAAAGTAAACATAAAAAAATTTATTTTATTATTTTATTACTGCATTCTAAGATTTACTGTTCTTTAGCCGAATTTGAAAAGACTATTGAAGCCAAAGATCAATCGAAAAAGTATTGGAAGAACGCTGTTAAAGCTTTTAATAATTACAAAGAGAGACATGATGCAGAATTTAAGGATGCAATTAATAGGGCTAATATATTAAATTCTAGCTCCTAAATATCAAAATCAAAATATTCGTATAAATAAATTAAAATCTTAGTTTTTTAATTTTTTTTTAAATTGACCTTTTTAAAATCGACTTTTAGAAATTCATAGTAAAATTTGTTTAAATTTTTAATAAGAATGTTTCAATATTCGTCTGAATTAATCTCAAGGTAAAAATTTTGTTTTTAAAATTGTTAAAATCGACCATTATTAGAATTGAATAAATAAATGTAAAACTAATTTTCGAAATTTATTTTCAGTTCAAAATTTTTGCCTCAAAATAACTGGCCTAGAAATCAGTTTTTTATGCAAACCAATTTTTTATATTGAATTTTAGTTTTGCAAGAAATGAAAGATAAAACCTCACCATGTATTACTGTAAAAATATTATCTTCGAAGCCAAAAAATAGCAATTATACAAGCGGTTCAATTAAATTTCTACCACTAGAGAAATTAGAAAAAAACTTTAGAGTAAATTTTATAATTTTTTTTTTCAAATTGTTGCTTAATTATTGTTGCTCTTAAAGGGTGTTACTGGTGATAAATTGACAGTAAAAATAAACTCAAAAACAACTATTGAATGCGAAGTTTTAGACCCAGCAATAGAATATGTCGACCCTAATACACCAATATTAGTAATTTACTGTTTGTTAAATTCAAGGCGTTCAATTCAAATTTTAAAATTTCGTTTTCAAAGTTTTAATATTTTAGGGCTAAGTCTTAAGAGTAGGTTGGGTGATCAAATATGACCATATGACCCTAACAAATAAAAAGTTCTTAACTATGACTTTAGTTCGAATATCTTAAGTCGAATTGATATTTTATTAGGAACAGCCTCACTTCAATTCTAACAAATAACAATTGAACAATTCATATTTTTAAAGGATAACCTAGACATTTGTAGAATAGCTCCGGACTACGATTATTATGATTTTGAAAGTCATTTTGCTTCCGATGATGAAGATGCTGTTGATATTGAAATTTTTCTTAAAAAATTTCGGTACGATATCAAGAGAAAAAATAAATATGATAAAAGAAAATTTTGCAAGGGTAAATTAATTTTTTTGTTTACTAAAAGGAAATTTTAAAACTTGACATTTAAATCTAAATAAAATATTTAAATTTAAGAATACCTTAAAGACCCAGAGTTTAGCAGTAATGAAAAAGAAGATTTGAAACTATTACACAATTTTGAAATTTGTTCAAGAAATATGGCAACTTTAAATTACGAAGCCCTTTCTCTAATTAAAAAGGTATGGTCTAATGTTTTATCTTTATAAACTCTAATTAAACAACTTTTCATATTTTTTAAAAGTATAAGGAACTCGCTACTAGCAATCTGTTATTGAAAAAAAAATACTTGGTAACTATTAAAAATTGAAAAATAAATTTCACCTGATGTAGTTATGAATTTTCTCAAGTTGGAGGTAAATGATGTCCTGAAAAATTCAAAGGTTTGTATAATTGAATAGTTTTACATTCAATGCTCTGATATCGAGTTACTAATCGCTCTGATAATGAGCAGAGATATTGACTAGAAATTATGACTAAAGTCAAATGCGACTTTTTTTCCTCAAAATTGACTTCGACTCAGCGTCAAAGTAAAAAAAAATTAAGTGAGCCAGACTCGACTCGAGTCGTTATCATTATAAAATAATTTGATTCAGAGCCCATAAAGTTGATCCTAGGGATGGGTTTGATCTTTAAAGTTTTTATCTACCATTTTTTTATGCGCAAGTTTTGTTTTTATCGTATCCTGAGATTTATAAGATGATACTTGTGTAGCTCCAAAACTTTAGTTCCTGTTTTCGATTTTCGAAACATTCAAAAGCTAATTACACAATGTAACAAAAAGTCCATGAGTCATGACTCATGGCTTGGACTCAGACTCATGATTAATAATTTGAAAATCAACTGAATTTGACTCGAGTCGAGTGACAAGAAACAGAGTGGCTCTGACTCACTCCCAAGTCTTAACGAAATAATCGAATCACTAAGACTGCTATTGAGTCACTTCATATCAAAGAAGGTATTCTCAAAGAAACATCAATTTTAAAGATAATCATTTATCAGAAAATTATATTTTCTCATTGGTTGATTTTTTTTATTAAATAGAAATCATTTAGATATAAATTATTTGAACTTTTTGACAAAAAAAACAGCAGCGATGCAAAATTATCAGAAGAGTTTTTCTACCAATATACTTTATTGGAAATTTTCAAATATGATGAACGTCAATGCATTTGCGAAAGAATAGTGTCATTATTCAAAAATTCAAAAATTGTAATTTAGTTTTTTTGAATGATAATTTTTAATCGGTTTTCATTTTTTTTTAAATTTTAGTCTTTCAATTCAAGTTTCGTAATTAAGGTGTTTGTTCCAGAGCTTATGGTAGAATGTTTATCAAACGTTTTGAATGTAGACGACGATCAGGCTGAAGCTTATTTAGTAAGTTTTAATCCAGACTCGAAAAAATACTTTCAATTTATAAAATATTTTTCAAAATTTTTCTAATTAATTCTATCCGGTTCTAATTATTAATGAATCATGTTTTAATTTTAATTGTTATTATTGTTAAGATTTTTTTTTATTATTTTTAATGTAAACTACAATATCGATTTTATGCAATTTGAAATAAAGAATTTATAGATCCGAATTTGTTTTGTTTTTTTAAATCCTTCCTTAGATTCGAATAATTTCCAATCCTAATTCTCAACCTCATCCTTAACCTCATGCTCATGCTCATCCTCAACCTCAGCCTAATCCGCATCCTCAACCTCAGCCTCATGCTCAACCTCATCCTCATCCTCATGCTCAACCTCAACCTCAACCTCAGCCTCAACCTCATGCTCTACTTTATCCTCATCCTCAACCTCATCCTCATCCTCCAAAGTTAAAAAGTAGCTGCCACCACTGTAGATCTTCGGTAATGAACATTATAAAAAATCGAACAAAAGTTTCTAACGAATAATTAAATTTTATGGATTTTCATTTTTCTGATAACGAATGGAGAGCAGTACAAGAATATCTTTCTTCAGACAAAAATGATCGATCATATTTTACAGAAAAGTTTGATCGGATTTTGGCACAAAAATTACAGGAAAATGGTATTTAGTGTTGGGTTAATTGTAATTACAACTCTTTCTCAAAAAAGAAAGATATCTTATGGAAAGGTTTATACATTTGTACAGATTCTAAAATAAAATTTTCTATTACAATACCAAGAAACAATCAATTAATTACTATGCTGGTAACTTGGAATCAAGAAATCAATCACCCAGAAAAGATCCCTACTCCCAAAAAACGCATTACTGGAGACGAACGTAAAAAACTTACTTTTGAATTGAAAGCGAAAGGTATCTCCAATTTTATTGCTGAACGTTTTCTTCTAGGAGAAAGTAATTATTATCTTTAAACTATACAAATGTTATTTTAAAATATCATTTTAATTTAAGAAACTGATAAAAAGTCTTATCAGGTTTACACAAAGGCAATAAGTGAATTCAATCACCGATTTCAGTTATCATCAAACTTTATGACAGATGCTGGAACTGCAAAAAATATATATGATTCATTATTTCAAGCAACAGAACCCAACAAGCTTACAGGTTATTTTCAAATAATTAATCAAAATCCTTTCGGAATCATTCTACAATGTGAAATGCAGGTAAATTTAAAAAATATAAATGAATGTTCTAAGTTTTAACTTTTGAACAAAGGCAAAAATGTGGGCTGTTCTCCAAAATGAATATCCAGTTTGGCACATTGATGCTACTGGAAAAATAATGATCGATCTTCCAAGGCAAAAAAAAATTTTGCTTTTTACTATTCTTGCTCGAGGAGAGAAAGAACAAACTACAAAAAGGAGAGATAGAATTAACATAGCTGATTTTTTGACAAGTTCATATGATGGTCTCTCAATCGAATTCTTTTTAAAAAGGATAATCGATAACTTTAAACGATATCCATATATTAGACCACCGAAAGTTATCGTTACGGACTTCTCATGGGCAACAATTAACGCATTACTTGCTGCTTTTAATAATTGCAAAGCGATTCACTATCTTAACTGGTCTTATAAAATTTTAATAAATCACGAAGACGCACTAAGATATATAATTCGGGTTAAAATTTATTTGTGTTCGACTCATATTTTAAAAAATGTAATCGACGAGTTTAAAAAAAACTATAAAGGATCAAATAATATGAAATTTAAAAGAGATTTTATATTCAGTTTTTCATTTTTGCAAAATTCGATATCCATAAACGAGTTCAACGAATCTTTAATTTCTATTTTCAACATTTACAATAGAAAATATAAAGTTGAAAGGCTTAAAAATTGTTTGGCTAAGCTCAAGACTTTAATCTTGACTAGAAATTTAGCATGGTTAAACAGTGTTGCTACGGCAGAAAATATTTTAACTGATCCAGATGACGACGAATATTTTTTTCCAAATGAAGATATTAAAAGCTTCCAGCTAAACTCTCCATTTAGAAAATTTTTCGATGATTTGCTTAAAACCGAAGAAGATTCAATAAACAACGATGAAAAAATTGTCAAAAATATTGAAAAAAACGACTATTTTTTTCCTAGTTTATTTTAAATTATCAAAAAAATACTCTTTTTAATGCCTTTATGGACAGGTATTTTAATTCATGATTGTTTAAATGAACCAATAACAAGACTTTCAAATAATTCACTTGAATCATGGTTCGATCATTTAAAGAAAGACATATTGGAAACTAACAAAAAAATTAATATTAAACGTCGTTGTTTTTCAAGCGAGATAGCGGCGCCGATTTTTAATGCGATAACATTAAAGTTTGATGATTACAAAATGAAGTTTGATAGATTCTCAGATCTTTATGGTGACAAAAATCATTTCCAAAAATAGGAAGAAATGTGGGATTATCGAGAACGTTTCAATCCGAAAAACTCAAAATTTAGTTTAAAAACTAATAACGTATTCGTAGATCAGTCAACTTTAGATGAAAAATTGGACAATACGCTCCTTGAAAATTGTTTTTCAATAAATTTATTTGATCAACCTAGAGAATTAGCCAAAGGTTGTTTTTTTTTATTTTAAAATACGATTTTTTTAACTTAACTTTTATTCAAATTATTAAAATTTGTAGTTACTATTATTGATGCTGGAGAAGAAATTTGTAGAAATCCTGGTGGCAATACTGATATCAAAGGTAAATTATTGAAACTGAAAATTGAATAAAATCAAATGCCATTTTTTTAATCGTTAAGATGTACCAATAATAATAGATGATAATATAAATCTGAAAAATGTCCCAAAGCAGATCGAGCTTTCAAATTATGTTTTTTTTAATATTGATCGGATTAAAGTTAAAGTAAAATCTGTCAAAGATCTGATTGAGAATAAGTGTTTAAATGATTCAGTGAGTTAAAACAAAAATGATTTTTTTAATGCTATTAAAACTACTTGTTTAGATTATCGACGCGTATATTCAGTGCTTGAAGATAAAATATAAAAAAAATTTTATATATTTCGATTTTCATTATGGCTGCCAGATTTATGAAAAGGGAAAGATTGAAATTTTGCCTAATTTTGAAGTATATTCAGAAAAATTACACATATAAACTGATATAATAATGAAATTTTTATAGTTTGCAAATTATGATTCAGCTATTGGTTTAATTTTTATAAACCAAAATCATTCGACAGCATTTTACGTTGATTTTGTTTCAAAAAATTTAATTTTTTTCAATTCATTTGGTGAAACAAAGAAGCAGAAAACAAAATTGTTGAGAAATTGGACGTAAGGAAATCGTTTAATCATTAATTTTATATTTAATTAAAAATTAATTTTATTCTAGGAAGTGTTCAAGTGGTTTTGAAGAGTTTAAAAATTTTAAATGGACTTTAAAAACAATAGAACACAAAAAGCAACGTGATTTGTCTTCTTGTGGAGTGTTTGTTTGTATGTTTTACAAGGCTATCGTTTGCAAATTCAAATTTGACAAATTTTGTGAAAATGCATTTCGAAATGAAATATTTGATGAATTAAATGACCGTTTTTTAACTTTTGAACCAATGACTCAATTATGTTAAATTTGCGATAATATAATTATCGATGATTCGTATGCAGAATACTGCCCAAAGCATACCTGTCATAATTCTTGTTTTAGCTATTCTAAAGAAAATAATAGATACAAATGCCCAATTTGCTTTTCTTTTAATAATTAAAATGGACATGAAATAAACTGAAAAACATTTAGAATAAATACATTTTAAACATTTTAATTCACCTTTATTATTCATTACTTGCAATAGATCAACAATAAGTGTTGGTAATTATATCACTGGAATAGACCCAACAACCGACCTACAAACTAAACCAAAACTCAGCAATCATCTTTTTCTATCATATACTTATTAATTAATTAAATAGCAAATTATACTGCTATTGCTAACATTAAATTGTTAACTAATTTTTTTGTCTTCGAATACCCTTTCTTCGAGCTGTCTATTTGAAAATTTTAACATCTTTTTAGATTCAAAAAATTTTAACCAAAAAAACATTTAAAACCAAAAATGACATCTAACGATTGTAAAAGAAGAAATTCTGATTCAATCCTTGAAGAAACAACTGAAAAAAGAACGGAATCACGAATTCCTAAAGCTTTTTTGGTCTCAAATTCCCAAAAAACCACTAAAATGGACTAGAAAATGAAAGTTAATATTAATGGAAATAAGAATTTCCTTAAGTTTATGAATAGCCCAACAAGAACAACATCGCTAGTAAACCTAGAAGACAACATTCAGAAAAAAGAGGACGAAATGATGAATTCGTCGTTTTTTGAAAAAATGAAGGTAAAAAAAATGTCTTAAATCAAAAATATATTGATTTTTTGTAGAACAAATCGATTGAAATAATTGATAAAGTGTCTACTTCTTTTGTTCAGAAGGTTCAGAATATTGTTTTTAACTCAGAACCAAAAATTAACATTCAAGTAAATTTAAGACTTTTTTCTTACACATGTAGTATAAATTATTTCAATTATTTTTTAAAGTTATTAAATGGTACCTCAACTCCGCTTCACAACAGATCCATGAATGGTGATGAATGTGGAAATTCGCAAAATTTAAACAATGATCTAATAAAGGCTTATGACGAAATCGACGCTTTAAATAACAAGATGATCCTTATGACTTATGAAAACGAAGATGCTTTTAATCATCTGAGAACCGAATTTAAAGATTTAGAAGTAAATTCTGTTGAAAAGATAAATTTTAAATAAAAATTTCTTAATGATAATTTTTTTACGCATACAAAAATCAATTAAAATCAAACGAACAGCTTTTAAAAGATTTTCAAGAAAACGAAGAAGCTATACTAAAAGAGAAGGCTAATTTTGAAACCGAAGTCGATAATTTGTAGGTTTTTAAGTTCAACAAATATAAAAATTTGTAAATAAATTATTTTATTTTCAGATCTAAACAATTTTTAAAATACGAAAGAGATACAGAGGAATTTATCAAAAACCTTCAAAAAGAGTTGATTGAAGTAAAAAATCAATGTAATTCGCTTGAATCACAATTAAAGGGAAGAAAGTGCCCGTACCCAAAATGTGATGGAGAAGGAAACGTAAATTCAGCTCACAAAAAGCACACAACCTAAAACAATTGTCCAAAAAGACAAAAGGAAATAGAATCTCACAAGGATTTAGAGCGAGAAAATCGACTTTTTCGACTAAAAAACGAAAAATGCGTTGAAACAAGATTTTGAAGAAGATTTAAAAAGTGAAAAAGAAGCTTTCAATTCGAGATTAATGGATCAAAAAAAAGAAATTAACAATTTGGAAGAAGAATTCATTCGATTAAACAATCAAATTGATAATTTCCAAAAACAAAATACAGATTTAATGGGTGAAAACGGCCACTTAAGGGTAAACATCGTAAAAACTGATTCAGAAAAGTAAGACATTAAAATTCAATATTAAGATAAGATAAGTTTTTACACTCTTTATAAACTAAAGGGAACAAACGATTCAAAATCAAAAGGCTCAAATAGACCAACTTCAAACACAAGTTACTCAGCTAAAGTTTGTCAATTCTTTTTTTTTGAGTCTTTAATTATATGTAAGTATTTTTTTATCAGTGAAGCATCTATCCAACAAATTAGAAATCAATTAAACGAAGAAATGCTAAAAAATAATCAACTAATTGATGATTTGTAAATTTTTTAATAATTGAAAATTTTAATAACATAATATTCAATCTAAATCGTGATATTAGAAACAAAATTTCAAGCCAATTTCAAGAATTCAAAAGCCAATATCAAGTGTCTGAATTTGACGAATATGACCTTTTAAATTATGGAATCGTTTTTAATCCAGAAGCATATTCATCTAAATGTGGTTATCCTGGTTGTGATGGTTCCGGGAATGTGAATGAAAACCATAATAAGCATTACAAGTAGCTTAGATTTTAATTTTCTTTTTCTAATTTTATTTCTAAATAATCTAATTTAATTTCTAAGAGCAAAGCATTGTCCACATAACCCAACAAATAAAATTATAATTGAGCAAAGAAAAAAAATTCAACAGTTAAATCATTCACTTTTAGCCTTCCAAGCTGACTTAAATGATTTGCCTTTGCAGTTATCGGAATGCCTTTTCCATTTAAACAATCTGAAAGAAAAAATTCAAGTTAAAGATCAAGAAATAAATTCATTACAACAGTTCATAGGTATATTTTTGTAATTATTTTCAACTTAATATTTTTTTAATTTTTTATTTTAAATTTATTTTTAGAATATCAATTAAATTCAATCGAAAATGATAGAAAATCTTTAAAGAGACCTGCACAAGAAGCTTTTGCTTATTATTCAAGCACCGGCAGTGCTAATGGAAAAGATTTATTTGAAGGTCCGCGAGGAGGTGTATTTTATATAAACGATAAAGGCAAACCTACGTACGTTAAAACAGGAATCAAAACTTTAGCTTCAGATATGCAAGTTGATTCTCCGAAAAGATCAAATTTAGAGAATGGTCGCATTACTGGAATCGGAAGCCCATTTAAAAAGTTCAATTTTGAAATTGATGGTTCAAAATCTAATGGTCCTTTAACGATTAAATTTCATTTTTAAAATTTAAATTTTTTCTTTTTTCTTTTATTAATCCTTAAAACTTTTTTGAATCTGTTTATGACGTTCGTTTCATTTATTAGTATGAGATGGTTTAGTTCAAAAAGCTAATTTCTGACAGTAATTTGGATCAAAAATTGATCAAAATACCAAAGAGGTAGATTTAAGAAATGAAATCAGAAATTAGCTTTTTTGGACTCAAAATAAGCTTATGAAGATTTTGGATTTCAAGATTAATTGGACCAAACATAGGGGGATTATCAGGATTAGATGAAAAATCAAATCATACTAAAACTGAAAACTAATCGAGACAGATTTTAAAAACTAATTTTACCTAATTTTGATTTTTTAAAAAATAAATTATTTAATTTTATCTTTTTATTGATTTTTGCTTACAATACACAAAAACACAAAGACAACAGAGAAATACTAAATGGACTAAGAATTCGCTCTCGTTGTTATTTTGTTTTTTTAAAAACATGCAATATTTGATAAATAATCGTGAGCTCTGCTATTTCAGCAAGTTAATCTTTTAATAGATCTCTTGTGTACAGATCTTCCATTTCACTAGCCTCTATTTTTTTGGTTGATTATAATCCGGACTATAATTTCGATAAATCCGAAATTTGTCTCCCATTCAGGTCTCCATACATGTAAATGTACGGGTTTATTCCGGATTATTTTATCAGAACTAAATTTTCTGGGTCCGGAAATGTTCGGATTAAAGCGAGCCCACTGTATTCCCAAATACATTGCCAAAGCCTAGTTTTAAATTCATTTATAGCAATAATACCGTAGATAAAATTTTATTTTTATAGCTATAAAATGCAAATCTAACTTAACAATATTTTTGATTGAGATCAATCAATTTTATTTTTCTGAATTAAGAATCTAAATTAACAAAAAAAATTGAACATAATTGTAATAATTTCAATTTTTAAAAAAATAAATTAACTTTTTAATTTGTTTTTAAATGATTTTGCTCTGCTCCGACAGAAATTGATCCAAACTTCAACGTCGCAGAACTAATAGATAATTTTGACTTGTTAAACGAGTTTGAAAAATTGAAACAAGATAATATCTATTATAAACATGTCGTTTTCTTACACAAATTAACAGATGATTTCTTCCTCGAGTTTTATTATAAACTTTTTTACCCATGTAATACTTTCAAAAAAAATTATTTCAGATTAGTTACTCATTAAAATCATTTTGTCGGAATTAAGCCATACACTTTTCATAAATTTTTCAGAACTATTGAAACGTTTAACAATAGCCAAATTTTCTACCGAAAAAACAAGAACATTTGATTCAATATCTATCACAACGAGATATCTTACATTCTTGTAATTGAAATTTAATTCTTGGATTGAACATTAGGTTTCGAAAGAAGTTTATTTTTTGATAATCGTTCAATTAAAACTAACTTTGAATTTTTTTGACATATGCCAATATAATTTCCATCTGAACTCACATTATAAAAGGAAATTTCATCCTCAAATTCATAACTATCGACAAAATCAAAAAGTTCGGAATCAAATATTTTAATTCGTTTGTCATTTACACGAACAAATAAATGGCTTCTTGAATTCTTAAACTCTAGACATGAAACATTCAAATAATGGTCATTTAAATTTGTTTGATCAAAAGTAAATTTTTCGAACGAAACTGTAATTCATATTTGAAAAGAAAATGCTGAAAAAAAAATTATTAATGTACAAAGATAGCTTTTTTTGTGATTATTTTGTGTTTGACGAATTTTAACTGAAAGCTTATTCAGGACTAAAAAAATAATCTCCAATGTACATGAAAGAACTTTAAAAATATAAAAAAATTAAAATACCATGCTTTAGATAAATTTGAAAATGGCAAAAATAAGTAATCAAGTTTACTAAAAGAAACGATGTAAGAATAAGAATGATACTCCTTAACTAAAAAAAAATCGTTGTGTCATAATAAAGAATCATGATCACTCATTTATCCACACAGACAATAAGTGATCACCAAATGATAAGAATCACAGACATGATTTTAATATTTAATAGTTTTAATATTTATATAATTTATAATTTCTTTAAAAGATGTTTAAGGAATTTTGGTCACGTATTGGGTGTGCCAAACTTCTATTATTTATACAACTTAACTTTTATTATTTATGAAGCTCGTTTTTAGTTGGAATAAATAAATATTTAAATACAATCTCTTAGTGTCCACAATTAAGTTTTACATGGTAAAACTCTGCTTGGTGATCACTTATTGTCTGTGTGGATAAATGAGTGATCATGATTCTTTATTATGACAGTTGGCTATTTTTCGATTGTATCGGATACGCATACGGTGAAAAAAATTTTTTATTTTAATTTAAATAATTGAAATTGAAAAAAAAAAGAAATTTTTTGAAAACAAATTATTATAATTTTATAATTAAAAAAATTATTTTGAAAAAGTGTCAAAATAAACTTGACATTAATTCAGTCAATGTTTTAATTTTTTTAGTCTTATTTTTAAAACAAAATAAGACAATAACGAAACAAAATTTTTTTTTTTTACAAATTGAGAAAATATTTTATAAAACAAAACAAAAAAATTTTTTTAAGATTTTTAATTGTAAGTTAAACGCTCGGGAGGTTTAACAAGCCTTTTTGACCGTCTTACAGTTTTTGATTGGCTAGTACCAGGTTTAGTTTTTGTTAAAACTTTTCTTTTTCTAGTACTTTTATTTTGAGACCCATTTGAACTGGAATCACTGTGATTGCTAAGTCTCTTGGAATTAGTTTGTATTTCGTCGTTCTCAGTTAGACTAGCAAAACTTGATTCAGTTGAGCAACATGATTCAGCATCAGAGCTATTCACTGTGATTCGAGGATTAGTACTGGACTTTGTCCAACGCGGATTACTGGGGTCTTTTCGGTACTTTCTTAACTTTTACTTTTACTTAAGTTGATGTAACACGTCTTTTAATACTAGTCAATCTACATAATGATTTAACAACTCTATTAAGAAATTCTAAACCTTGGTCTGATAGTATCTCATGAGGGGCACCAAATAGAGAAATATATTTAAATAAACATAAAGAAATTTCATCTGCCGATTTAGAATGAATTGCAAATGCGATTAAATAATTTGATAAATATTCGATAATAATGCACAATCCTTTAAAACAATCTTTTGTAACCGTGTATCCAAAAGTTAAATCAATATATACTCGTTCAAAAATAAAGTTAATTTTTAAAGTTCTAGCTGGATGTTCCAATATTCGTCCTCTATTACGTCGTAAACACTTTAAACAACGTCTCAGTATTCTCTTTACGTCTTTCAACATTTTTTTCCAATAATATTTTTGTTTTAGTCGTTCATACGTGGTATTCTCGTCAAAATGTCCATTTAAATGTTCCATTTCAATAAGCTGTTCTCTCAATTCTTTTCTTGGTACAAGTTTCTCAAATACGGTGTCTTTTCGCTCTTTCTAAACCAAATTTGTCCATTAAATATTGCCAATTTTACTCAAAGTCTAATTATACGATTTTTTTCATTTCTTGAAATAACAGGTTCAATAGTTCCAGACTCTAAATACTTAATCAGAGTACCATCTTCATAAAAATCAAGACTATTAGATGACCGCTAACTTTCATCTTCGTCTTCGGTATTAGACTCAGTTACACTATCAATATTATCGATTTCTGATTTATTTGTGGTATCACTCGTAGAGGTTGTTATAGCTCTAATATGCATTGGTCTACTCAAGGCATCTGCATTAGTATGTTGTCTATCTGGTCTATGTACAACTTCATAATTATACCCTTGTAGGTATATTGCCCATCTTGCCAATCTACCTGTTGGTTCTTTAAAATCTTTTAGCCACTTCAATGCTGCATGATCAGTAATTACTGTGAAGTTTGTCAAATAAAGATATATTCTAAAATAATGAATGGCCCAAACCACTGCCAAACATTCTTTTTCTAATATACAACATATTTAAAACGAGGTTTAATTTTTATGTTTTTATTTTCGGCTTATGTTAATTTATCGATATGCACCAAATTCGGAATCAGAAATACTTTCAAATCTAATATCAAATAATCTCGACTAAGCATTCAAATTTTGAAGTTTACGATTCTGTTTACATTTTGAATAATGTACAGGACAAATGTGAGTCTATTTTTCAAACTATTATTAATCTAAAATCTAATACACGGAATGTCGAACACTTGTCTCTAGTATTATAAGAACATCAAATCAAAATGAAAGTTTCTCATCGATCCTTTTTAGACTGCCAGATTTAGTACAGACCAAAATATCTTTCCCTGCGCAGAAAACATTTTCATTTGAATTATTGATCATTAATACAGCGATTTCGTTAGCGGTTGGTAAATTATGTGTTTTGTCAAGTTTTTTATTCTTTTTTAAAACGACATTCAGATCAACACTGGGGCCTTTCTTTATTCTCTCACCAACTTGTCGATATAATTGAACATAGGGATTGTGTTCGAACAACATTGATTGAAGCATCAAGATTAAAGTTGGATCAACTTTATCCTTGAACATCGACGATCTATAACTCGCTTGAAAATCTGGGTCATAAAGATAAATCTGAGAAAAAGTAGGTTTTTGTGGATCTTCAGGCATTAGGCTACTTATTGCAGGGTGGAATACCGTAAATTCTAAATGTGTACGTACCATAGAAGGCTGACATTTATTCTTTGTCTAGATTTTTGTTGATTGATGTGAACGACAACTACGAATTGTATAAACGAATGCACTCAGTCAAAAGATGATAGAACTGTGTTGGAAGTGGTCTATTTGGAGGTAGTGTAAGATTACCCCTGAGGCAACATGTGCTAAAAATAGGTTGTTTTTTTATGCAAGCGGTTTTTTCTTCAAACCACATAATTGCATTACAGAATTGACACTGGAATTCTCTTTTTCCGAGTAAGTGACGACCATAATTAATGGAATTTTTGTCTTTGATTAAATGTTGTCCATTAATATTTTTAATTTCGAATTATTTTCTCGCAATTTGATAGGATGAATTGGGCATGTATTCGTCACTTAAAGATCAATAAAAAATATTTTTCAATATAAAATATTAAATTAATAATAACCTGGAAATAAAAAATGGTAATGAAAGTTCTTGTTGACTGTTTTGATTATTTATCTCGATGTCATTGTTTTACTCGATTTTACACCAATGGCATTTAAAGGGTTTTGCTAGTTTCTTTGTTTCTTAGAGACAAATTTGACCCGAGCAGGATTTGAACTCACGGTTTAGGGAGGTCATCGTTTTGCTAAATTTATTAAATTAAATTAGAAAGAATGATAAAAAATATGTTTTATAAAAGGCATACATTAGCTCTCTTGTTTAACCCCATCGATATCAGCTTAATAGACTGGACGTTTCTAAGAATGACTGGTGATTTGGGAATTGACGAAATAAATAAGTTTCTAATATTTGGAGTTCCTGGGGTCAATGGGCTTCCAATCATTCGGATAATTTTATTATTATTAACACTGGTGGAGTTCATTTTTCTGAAATTAAAAAAAAAAAGTTTAAGCTTAAAAAAAAGTTTATTCAAAAAAATATTGAAAAAAATAAAAAAATCGTATGAAAAATAATTTTTATTGCGCCGAAGTCTTGTTCAATATTTTGATTGTTTCATCTAGATTCAATAAATTTTCATTGTCAGTGTCTAGTTGAGAGCTACCACTTGTTTGTGATTCGCTAACTAATATGTTTAGTTCATCATCGAGATCTATTTTAAAATTGTCGTGTGCATGCTTTTTATAAAAATCTTTTTGTTTGTTCAATTTACTCTCATTTCTCGAGATATATTCTTTTTGTTTAGTTAGAAGTTCTAACTCTTGTTTGTTTTTGAAAGTTTGTTGATAGAATTTTAAAAAATCCTTTTTTTTTTGTCTCTTACACACTTTTCCTTTTTCTGTTGCTTGTATTTTTGATGATTGAGATTCAGATTTTGAAATAGAGCTGTTTCAAGAATAAAAAATAAATGTAAAGATAAAGTCGATGAAATCGATGACATTAGAGGAAGTTAAGAAAACAAAGAATTTTGACGAAGATGTAGATTACCCTGAAAACTGTCGATGTAATGATGTTAACTTTGATGAGTAAGGATATGATCGAATAAGTATTTTTGAATTAATTAAACAAACGTTTTTTGAGGATGCCATTCGTTTATTTCAAAAAGAGAGAATAATATATTTCAGGTTGATTTGAATAAATTAAAAAAAAAAGATATATTGTCGGACGATAACGTTTCTATCAACTTACATGGAAATAAAACCAAGTTATATGACAACTAGTAATAAAAAAAATCTCGTCAAAATTCTTTGTTTTCTTAACTTCCTCTAATGTCATCGATTTCATCGACTTTATCTTTACATTTATTTTTTATTCTTGAAACAGCTCTATTTCAAAATCTGAATCTCAATCATCAAAAATACAAGCAACAGAAAAAGGAAAAGTGTGTAAGAGACAAAAAAAAAAGGATTTTTTAAAATTCTATCAACAAACTTTCAAAAACAAACAAGAGTTAGAACTTCTAACTAAACAAAAAGAATATATCTCGAGAAATGAGAGTAAATTGAACAAACAAAAAGATTTTTATAAAAAGCATGCACACGACAATTTTAAAATAGATCTCGATGATGAACTAAACATATTAGTTAGCGAATCACAAACAAGTGGTAGCTCTCAACTAGACACTGACAATGAAAATTTATTGAATCTAGATGAAACAATCAAAATATTGAACAAGACTTCGGCGCAATAAAAATTATTTTTCATACGATTTTTTTATTTTTTTCAATATTTTTTTGAATAAACTTTTTTTTAAGCTTAAACTTTTTTTTTTTAATTTCAGAAAAATGAACTCCACCAGTGTTAATAATAATAAAATTATCCGAATGATTGGAAGCCCATTGACCCCAGGAACTCCAAATATTAGAAACTTATTTATTTCGTCAATTCCCAAATCACCAGTCATTCTTAGAAACGTCCAGTCTATTAAGCTGATATCGATGGGGTTAAACAAGAGAGCTAATGTATGCCTTTTATAAAACATATTTTTTATCATTCTTTCTAATTTAATTTAATAAATTTAGCAAAACGATGACCTCCCTAAACCGTGAGTTCAAATCCTGCTCGGGTCAAATTTGTCTCTAAGAAACAAAGAAACTAGCAAAACCCTTTAAATGCCATTGGTGTAAAATCGAGTAAAACAATGACATCGAGATAAATAATCAAAACAGTCAACAAGAACTTTCATTACCATTTTTTATTTCCAGGTTATTATTAATTTAATATTTTATATTGAAAAATATTTTTTATTGATCTTTAAGTGACGAATACATGCCCAATTCATCCTATCAAATTGCGAGAAAATAATTCGAAATTAAAAATATTAATGGACAACATTTAATCAAAGACAAAAATTCCATTAATTATGGTCGTCACTTACTCGGAAAAAGAGAATTCCAGTGTCAATTCTGTAATGCAATTATGTGGTTTGAAGAAAAAACCGCTTGCATAAAAAAACAACCTATTTTTAGCACATGTTGCCTCAGGGGTAATCTTACACTACCTCCAAATAGACCACTTCCAACACAGTTCTATCATCTTTTGACTGAGTGCATTCGTTTATACAATTCGTAGTTGTCGTTCACATCAATCAACAAAAATCTAGACAAAGAATAAATGTCAGCCTTCTATGGTACGTACACATTTAGAATTTACGGTATTCCACCCTGCAATAAGTAGCCTAATGCCTGAAGATCCACAAAAACCTACTTTTTCTCAGATTTATCTTTATGACCCAGATTTTCAAGCGAGTTATAGATCGTCGATGTTCAAGGATAAAGTTGATCCAACTTTAATCTTGATGCTTCAATCAATGTTGTTCGAACACAATCCCTATGTTCAATTATATCGACAAGTTGGTGAGAGAATAAAGAAAGGCCCCAGTGTTGATCTGAATGTCGTTTTAAAAAAGAATAAAAAACTTGACAAAACACATAATTTACCAACCGCTAACGAAATCGCTGTATTAATGATCAATAATTCAAATGAAAATGTTTTCTGCGCAGGGAAAGATATTTTGGTCTGTACTAAATCTGGCAGTCTAAAAAGGATCGATGAGAAACTTTCATATTCTGACCCCCTAGACTACGTAACGATGTTTGTTAGAGGCGAACAGGGATGGCAGTATAATTTTTATCCGACAAAAAATGCTAGAGCTAATAATAAAAACAACGTCTCAATGGACACCGACATGGATGATGAAGAAACCAATTCATAATTTAGAACTGCAACACAATTCTACTCATATCAAATCCAAGATAGACAAGTTATTCAAAATAAAATATTTAGGTCAATTTAAAAATTAAAGTATTTCACCTTTTGTAATAAAAGATTCATTTATACCGTTGTATGGTCGCCTGTTCCATCAATATATTGTGGAACAATATGCTAAGATTGAAACATCTCGACTTAATTTTATTTTGTTCTATCAAAAAAGTTTAAGAGCTGAATTTTACAAAGGAGTAGTTGATTCAAAAAGCCGTGATGACAATATTCAAACAATTTCAATTGGAAAACGAGTAATTCTTCCATCATCGTTCACTGGAGGTCCCAGGTATATGCATCAGCTATATCAGCACGCAATGTCTGTAGTAAGGGCTCTCTGTAAACCCGACCTCTTCATCACAATGACCTGCAACCCAAAGTGGACAGAAATCACAAGTGAGTTAAGAGAATTTCAGGATCCTAACGACAGACCGGATCTCATTGTGATAGTTTTTTGAATTAAATTAAGAGCACTTCTTCATGATTTGTTAAAAAATCACGTTCTTGGTGTCGTTATTGGCTATGTTTATGTTGAAGAAATCCAGAAAAGAGGATTACCCCACGCCCATATTTTATTAGTTTTTAGAAATGAAGATAAGCCAAAAGATGTTTCTTAGATAAATGGGATTGTTTCAGCTGATCTTAATATTCTTCCTCAAACACATCAAACTGTTGTTTCCTGTATGATGCATGGTAAATGTGGCTCATTCAACCCCAATGCTGTATGCATGGTAGATGGAAAATGTTCAAAAAATTTTCCGAAACAAAATGCAACCGAAACAAAATTGACATCTGATACCTACCCAACCTATCAACGCTCTCCAGTCAATGTTGATAACCAATGGGTTGTCCCATACAATCCCTATTTGATAACAAAATACAATTGTGTTAGAACCCAAATTATTTGTCTTTATAATTTGTTTCTTTGTTCCTTTCTTTCTCTGTCGAAACATGTATTTTCAACTTTCACAACTACTTTCTGCAGTTCTAGTCACATTTACTTTTAGTATAAAAAGACATTACTAACAATTACTAAACAGATTCCATTTTAATAAAAAAAGTTAATCATTAATTATCTTTGTTTTGGTCTCTCAGCCGTTAAGTCCACAATCACTATAAGTCGATTTGACTTAACACTTTAATATATTAACACAGTATATTACAATTGTCATATTAATGTTGAAATTTGCAACACAGTTTCCGCAGTCAAATATCTCTATAAATATGTCTACTAAGGTACATATTTTTTATAAAACACACAAGCTCATAAGTTCTAAATTTTTTTATAATTAGGACATGACAAGCTTGCTCTTTCAATTGAAAAGCCAAATGAGCCAATTTTGTCTGATATTCCAAAGCAAATCGAAGAGGTAAATGAGATTTCCAATTTTCAAAGTGTGCGTTACGTTAGTGCCTGTGAAAGCTGTTTTCGAATATTTCGCTACAATCTAAGTGGACAGTATCCTAAAACTGTGAGGCTATCAATTCACTTAGGTAACCAGCAAATTTGCTATTTTGATCCAAGCAACGAAGTTTCTGAAATTATTTCCAAAAACGAAGAGACACAATTAACAGCTTTTTTTAAATTGAACAAGGACAATTTTAAAGCAAGGACAATGCTGTATCATGAGAAACCTAAGAATTTTTCTTGGGATAAAAGTAATAAAAAATGGCAACCAAGGAAAAAGTGAGTCTATTTATTAGTGAAAGTTTTATTTCTCTTATTTGTTAGTTTTACTCGCCATAATTACTTTAATAATTGATCAATTGAAACAGTTAACGGAGTCGAATATAGTTCAAATCGCGAAGCGGCTCACGACTTAGGGCAAATAGAAGACGACAAAGATTCAGAGAAAGCTCTTGAAGTGGCATGTAGCTTGATTGTCGACTGTGATCAATTACGTGAATTATTCGTAATTATTATTCTTAATTGTCAACCATCGAATGTTAAATCATTATGGGATAGTTTCAAAGACAATTTGTCAAATGATATTTTAATCGACCTGAGAAAGACAAACCCTAATGTAGAATATGACGATCGAATTTATTCGATTTGTCTTAAAAAAAATTAATGTATATTTGAACAAAAACGGAAAGATCCTTGAGAGCATTTGGCTTTTTGATAGTTTAAATGAAAATTTCAGAATAGAGTCTCTATTCAATCCTTTGATCGATGAAGCATTAAGTTACGATTTAGAAACGTTAAACAGAGAAATCAACGAAAATATTAAAAAGCTTAATCTCGATCAAAAATTAGCTTTCGATAAAATAATTAAAAGGACATATTCAGAGAATGAAAAAGGGGAAAATATATTTTTTATCGACGGCCCAGGTGGTACTGGAAAAACATTTTTGTATAGAACCCTTTTAGCGAAAGTTCGTTCAGACTCAAACATTGCATTAGCGGTGGCTTCATCCGGAATAGCTTCATTGTTGTTACCAGGTGGAAGAACAGCCCATTCGAGATTGAAAATCTGGGATGAAGCCCCAATGATCCATCATCATACTTTTGAAGCTCTTGATAGAACGATTAGAGACATTATGAAAGAACTTAACACTGAAAATGCTAAAATTCCATTCGGTAACAAAGTTATTGTGTTTGGTGGCGACTTTCGTCAAATATTAGCGGTTGTTCGAAAGGCTAACTGTGCTGAAATTGTTGCAGATTCTTTTCCAAGCAATCGTGTTTTTCTTAGAAAACCCTTGAAATTACTTGGACGCTCAATTTTTCTTGAAAATGTCTTGATTTTACTTGGAATCAAATAAAATCTCAAAATTTATTGAAAATATATTGAAAATGCTTGAAAAAAACACAAATTTCAAAATCGAAGTTATTTTTAAATAAAAATTACTTGGAAATTTCTTGGAAATTCTTGGACGTCCAATATTTAATAAAATCGAAAATAAAATTTCTTGGAAATCTCTTGAAACTTATTGGCCCTCCAATATAAATTGAAAAATTCTTGAAATGTCTTGGAAATTAATATTGTAAAAAAAAACTTTAAAAAACTTGATATTTCTTGAAAATCCAACTTTTTCCAAGAAAATCATTAAAATTTATTTGAAATGACTTAGAAAAAAAAACTTGAAAAAAATATTGGAATTTATTAGAAAAGAGAAAATTCTCAACAAATTGTCGTTATCTAGTTTTATTCTCATCTCACTTTATTCTCATTTTTAACTTTATTCTAAAACTTTCAATACAAATGTCTACTAAAATAATAAAAAAACGAGGACCTTACAAGCAATATCGCGATGATGCTTTTTTTAATGGTCGTACGTCACAAAAGTCATTGTCAGATTATTTAAAATTATCAAATTTAACTTCAACTATCAAAATACCCAATTCATTTAACGGTTTAAAAAATTTATTAATTAAAAAAGAAGACGTACTAGCTTATAAAATTACGTGTTTTTGTAATACTTGTTTCGAATTTAAAGTGTCGAGTAACGGAGACGTCTTGAGATATTGTTTAGCTTGTAAATCAAGGTAGCGTTTTTTTTTTTTAATTGAAAATAATTATTTAAATTTTTTTTTGTTTCTTGTAGATTAAACAAATACTACCATCTAGATATCGAATCTCAATTAAAAAAAATTATGCAGATGAACAAGTTTAACAACAAAACAAGTGAAATTGAAAATCAAATTCGAGATGTTTATGATGGAACGATTTATCAAAACATTCTAAATTCTGAAAATGGTCACTTGTTCAAAAATAATCAAGCCTTTAGTTTTTGTTTAAACACTGATGGTATAAGTCTATGTAATAAATCGAAATTTACTTTATGGCCCGTATACTTAAATATAAACGAGATTGATATCGAAAAGAGGTTTATAATAGAAAACACAATTTTTGCAGGTAATTTACAAATTTCTACGACAGGAATTGTGTGTCTGTGCTATTCTTAATCTAGCCAAAAGCAAACAACATACTGGGTTTAAACAAACACAATCAAATTTAAACGATAGTCTAAAACATCTCAATTTTGATAAAAGTTTTAATTTTATTTTATTTAAATATATAAAATGAAACAGCTAGTAAATAATTTTAAACAAAAAGCTTGCCAAAAAACAGCTTATTTAAAAACAACTTTAACCAAAAAAATGACGTACCCCTACTTAATCGTACCAGAATCGTAGCGTACCCGTACCCGTACTAAAAATTTTCTCAGTATTTAATACATGATTTTGCTTTTTATTTGCGTTTTTTTAGTACCGGTACGGGCACAGCTAGCCTTTAATTCAGTTGAAATGCAGTAATTTTAAAAATCGAGAATATTTAATTTAACTTATTTTCTTGATGATTCAGATTCAAATGATTTTTCTTGAAAGGAGCCAGTCTCTAAGAAAAAGGCCATCAAAAGAATTGAATTAATTCATTTGACAGATTCAGTTCGTTCCAAAGAAAACTCTGATTTTGATCACTCAATTAGAAGACCTTAAAGATAAAGTCTATGTTTATCGATGACATTAGAGGAAGTTAAGAAAACAAAGAATTTTGACGAAGATGTAGATTACCCTGAAGACTGTCGATGTGTTGCTGGGGCTCAATGATACCGTGAAGGATTTGAATTTAAAAGAGTTGATTTGGGTTTTGTATTCTTTTATTAAAAATATTATCAGAGTAATTCCAACTATATTTTCCAAGCTCCTCTTTTGCAATTAAAAGCAAAGCCTATTTATATGCAAAAATATTCTTTAAAATACGTAAAACTTTTAATATCAAAACACTTGCTGTTTACTACTAATTATTTAATTTAAGCTTATATTAAGGTGATAATAAAACTAATCCTTAAGTAACCATATATTTAAAGTTTATATGATATTTACAAAGGGATTATTTTATACTAACACATTTTAATAAATTGAATATTTTCTCTGTAACATCATCTCCCCCGCTCGAAAAATTATGTCTTCCTTTGTTGTAGTGAGGACTTCAGTACCACAGATTGTTTTTCTGTCGACGACTTGTGTGCCAATGTTATCTGTTGGTGAATATAATACCATATCTCCTTGTACGATCCTGTTGTGTACCATAGTCGTTTTCTGTATTAAGTAGAGCGGGCAACTACCTTGTATACTATCCCAAACTATCACGGAGTCGAAGAGTTTGCATTCGTTAGAACTTATTTCACAACTTCCATAAAGTTTTTCTGTAGAGGTCTTGGTATGGATGATTTTAGGTTGTACTGAGCATGAATATTCGGAATGAACGTAATCACGTAACCAACTGAATGAGGATACTAATTTTGGTTCAAAAATGCTACTTTTCCCAGTGCATTTCATCTCATTGTTTCCGCACTTCTGAGTGTAAACCATCATCCAACACTCCTAACTACTGACTCAGACATTTTCTGAGACAATTTTTTCGTATTTATCTCCAAAAAAAGACATAGAACATTTGATAGTTATTTTCTTCATTTTGCAAATGAAGCCTTCGCCGTAGTAATAGTATTTACTGTCACCCAAAATATGTAAATCGTACCCTTTGTTAAAATTTATTTTAGGCCTCACTGTGCTTATGTTGTTCGCAGTGTAATAGTATTTTTCGAAGAACTCAAGAAATACTGGAGCGTTTTTAAATTGTGCGATTTTTTCATTAATAGAGCACAAAGAATCGTAATCGAGTAGATTTTTAAAATTACCCAGATCGCAGTAATTGAAAGTACCGTTGATTATCACACCGAAACACTTCGTAAATAGTGTAATTAGGACTAATATTGTTAGTATATAGTTATTAGGTATTGTTTTTCTATTCGCTGATCGTGTCGACCGTCTTATTACCGGTTCGATTTTAAGTGAGTCCTTGTATTTATTTACCAAATTCATACTATCGAAATTCTCTTCGGGAATCCATGTGCTTTCCGCAATAGGCAAGTCTTTCCATTTTACCAGGTAGACGCATTTGTTGTCAACCAGTCTGTGTTTTGAAATTTTGTCTATTTCGGCACGTTCATTGTCGTTAAAATCAGTCATAAATTGTGATTTCACTACTTTTAATTTGTGAAGGGGGTATGATTCTTTTAGCTCTTCCCCAAGGGCATTTCTTAGTTTGTAGTTTCCACGTTTTGTTTTCGACACAATGTTATATGGACCTTTGAATCTAAGTTCGAGTTTAGTCAAAAGGCCTTCGCATTTAACGTAGACGATCTGTCCAGGCTCCAAATTTTTGTCAGTCACATTATTAGCCTTGTTTTGAATTGCCATTTGTTTAACCTTGAAATCTGTAGTGTTTTCAATCGCCAACGGAATTGTTGTATCGAACATATTTTTGATTTCATAGGTTTTTTTCAACAAAGATTCTACTTCGTTTGGTTCACTATCCCAGTTTTCAAAGCTCTTCATTCGACGTCCAAACATTAATTCAAATGGAGAGAAACCAGTTGCTGAGTGAACTCTTGTTCGATAAGCCATTAGGACATATGGTAACCATTGATCCCAATTACGTTGGTTAGTTTCCGCATGTTTACGGAGTGATTCGATTAGGGTTTGGTTGAATCGTTCCGTTTGTCCATTAGTTCTTGGATTGTAAGCCGAGGTTAGTAGATGTTCAACACCAACAGCCGTCCTCAGTTTGCGAAGGAGTTCATTATTGAATTCTGGGCCTTGGTCAGATAAAATTTCGTATGGGACACCAAATATACTCATGAATTCCAGCAAGAGGGTTGCAATTTCCAATGCCTGTTTTGATCTTATAGGTTTTGCATAGGCAAAACGAGAAAGGAATTCGACAATGACTAAAATACCAATGTAGCCATTAGATGTCTCAGGTAGGCCAAGTATTAGATCGATGCTGATTCTTTGGAAGATATTAAATACTTGTATGGCATTCGCTGGATGTGACTTAAATATTGTTTTGTGATTACGTAAACAAGTCTCGCAGTTACGAACGAAGTTTTTAATATCTTCAGTCATGTTTTTCCAAAAATAAACCGATCTCATACGATTATATGTAGTATCGGCCTGGAAATGGCCTATTAAATGATACTTTTCGATTAATTTAAGACGATCATCAAGTTTTGGTATTTCCAACAAAAGATCGTCTTTGTAGATGTATAAGCGGTCGTTTAAATATTTTAACCGTTTTGCTATTAGTTCAACTCGCTTGATTTGTTTTTTGCTAAGACCTTTAGCATGTTTGTTAAATTTGGGGAGATGTAACAAATTTTCATTATCCCAATGATCTAGCATTTTTTCATGGTTGTCCTCCGACACATCATTTAGTTTTCTAACATATGAAATCGGGAGGAATTGGCGACTAATAGCATCGACGTTCGAGTGAATAGCTCCACAACGATGAACAATGTTGAAGTCTTAAGCCTGAAGAAAAATTGACCATCTAGCAAGTCTTGCAGCAGGATCTTTAATTGACATAAGCCATCTGAGAGCTGCATGGTCAGTGATTATCAAAAATTTTGTTCCGTAAAGATATATCCTAAAATGTTTTACTCCAAAAATTACCGCTCGACATTCCTTTTCAGTAATGCCGTAGTTGATTTCGTGTTTGTTTAGTCCGCGAAATGCATATGCGCATACGTACTCATTTCCATTCTCATCTCGTTGGGCTAAAATAACACCTAAAGCGTATCCAGATGCATCTGTATGTAAAATAAACATTTTTGTAGGATCCGGAATTCGTAGGATCGGATATGCCATTAAAGCTTGTTTTAATGAGTCAGAAGCCTTTTGACAATCATCACTCCAATCGAACTTTATATCTTTTTTAAGTAGTTCGAACAAAGCTTTAGCGATTTTCGAGTATCGCTTGATGAATCTACGATAATAATTTGTTAGGCCTAAGAATTGTTGTAATTGTTTAACGTTTTGTGAGCGTACGCGATTAAAAATAGCTTTGATTTTGCTAGGATCCATTGATATCTCATCTTTGGACATAACATGTCCTAAGATTTTGATTTGCTTTGCAAACCAAGTGCATTTGTCCGGGTTAATTTTTAAATTGGCTTCCCTTAATCTCGCAAACACTTCTTTAATGTGTTTAACATGCGAACTTAGATCCTTAGAATGGATGGTTATGTCATCCAAATAGATCTCTACAAATTTCAAACCTCCAAGAACATTGTTCATTATACGACTAAAGTCAGCTGGCGCATTTTTTAAACCAAAAGGGAGCCTTAAGAACTCAAAATGACCGTCAGGAGTCGAGAAAGCTGTTTTTTCAATAGAGTCCTTATGCATTTTGACTTGCCAGTAACCCGATTTCAAGTCAATAGTAGTAAACCATTCTGACCCTTTGAATCGATCTAAGATATCCAAAATATGTGGAATAGGCCAGTTTTCTAATACGGTCACTGAATTGAGACGTCTATAGTCAACACAGATACGTTTGGAGCCATCTTTCTTAGGGACAACGATAACAGATTGTGCGTGATGGTCTAATGATATTATCCATTATCATTTTATCCATTTCAACTTTCAGGAATTCTCGTTCAGATAATGATTTTCTATAGGGAGGAATGAAAAACGGCTTGTCATCACTAAGCTCTATCTGATGTTCCATAACTGAACGCGCGCCTAATTCATCGATGTCGGTAGCGAACATATCACGAGCCACTGAACATACTTCATCAAAGTTCGTTCTTTTTCGCGAGGGCTCAAATTTTCACTTGGCGCCATTTTTACGTTCGCCTCTAACTTCCAGAAATTATCTCCTTCGATGTCAACTTCGAGGGTAGGTTTCGAAAGTAGGAT
Source organism: Brachionus rubens (assembly GCA_022207745.1). Taxonomy (NCBI): domain Eukaryota; kingdom Metazoa; phylum Rotifera; class Eurotatoria; order Ploima; family Brachionidae; genus Brachionus; species Brachionus rubens. Next base: position 435,632 of record JAJVHD010000020.1, on the reverse strand, counting down.
GTCGAGGGTCGTATCATCCTCGACGTTGTCAAGCTCTTCATTTAAGACTTGAACACTTACCTCAGGAAAATTTAATAATCCTAGGTATGGGACTATCCCGGATCTAGTTTTTATAAACCAATCCAAACCCAAAAGTACATCATGATCATCATGATCAATGACAATAAATTTGATTTCACACTCGTGGCCCTTTACATTTACAACCATAGGCTTGGTGCGTGCAAAAGCCTTAGAAATCTCACCAGTTTCAGTTTTGATCTTAAAGTCTGTATCTACTAAAAATTCACTGAATTGTACAGCTACCTTTTTAGACAAAATTGAGTTTGTTGCTCCGCAATCAAAACCAATTTTAAGATTAACGCCGTTAAGGGTACCTGACACAGATAAAATTGCTTTAGGGCTACTAGTTGTTGAGTGATGTGATAATACATAAATCTTTCCTTCGTCAGTATCACTTCCAGGATTAATAATATTAACTGTATTTACCTTTTTAATCGAAGCAAAGCATTCGCTAGATTTATGGCCATTGCGATTACATCTTCTACATATTACCGAGCTAGCACTGGGCTCTTTTATATTATGCCTCGATTTATTAAAACGGTTGGCTAATTTATTTTGACCATAAAAAGGTTTCGAATGAGGTTTGTTGGAAAATCTGTTGTTATTGTTGTTATTGTTATTATAATTATCTTCATTTACAAAACTTTTTCTTAAGATGTTCGAAGGGCGATCATTTCGATTGTTACCAACATAAGAACGTTTAGTTTTTTGTCGAACGTAGTTGATTGAACCAGATGCTTTAGGGTCGAGGGTTCCCTCAAATCTGCTAGCAACCTGGATTGCTTCATTCACGTCCGATACCTGACGTTGGATAACTTCCATTTTGGTTTTATCCCTTAGTCCTTCAATGAAGTCTACGAGTTTTTCTTCATTAGAAAGATTAGGGAGTTCGGTGCATAAAGTAAAAAATTTGTTGACATAGATTTCGAACGACATACCAGGGTGATGTTTTAGTGATCTGAATTCTATTCTGACCTTTCTTTGGACGTCAACTTTACCAAAAACTGCTTTCACATGTTTTACAAAGTCATGCCAACTCTTACACTGCTGAATATGTTCTCTTACAAAAGTCTCAGCCAGACCGCTAACAAAGTTTAGCGCCTCTCGTAATTTTGAATTATCCGGAATGTCTGCTTTTATAAAATTCTGTTCAATGTTGAATAGCCAGTCTAAGACATTCTCTTTAGGAGTTGAATTGAACCTTTTCGTGTTAGGGTCCATTTTACGCGGTTTAGACAAAGATGTGGAGTAGTAAGACGGTATTGGATGATAACTAACTGGTAACGGGGTCAAAGACTGAAATACCTTCGGAACCATCAAAGTTGTCTCAAGTTTAGGTAACGTTGAGGTTGAATTAGAAGGTTGCTCCGTGGCAGGTGTAGCTGGTGCCACCGTTGCGCTAATCGTTTCGGGTAACTTGTTGGTTTTAAGACCGTTGATCGTTGTTAATAAGGTAATTTCATTATTAGCATCTTGCAAGACTGTTTCATGCTCAGATATCTTCTCGTGAATGGAGGATATCCGATTGTTAAGGTCGAAAATAACTCCATTGCTGGACTCTATCTGTCTCTTCGCATCAGCAAGGCTATTCTGTTTATCAACGAGTTCTTTTTGAGCAATAGCAAGATCCCTTTTATATGTTTCGAGTACACTATTGGCGTCATATTCATTACCATCGTTTTCATCAGGGTCTAGTTCTTCCAATGGTGCCGCTATTAGAGCTATTTCTTTATCTTTCGCCGTTGGTAAAAGGTTGTTAATGATGGGGTCTCGCTCAGCCTTAGGAGTTGTGTAAGCCAACTTGATGATATCATCACTAAGGTGCTTGTAAATCGATAAACACTGATCTAAGTCATTTGCCAATTTTCTTAATTGGTTTATTTTTAACGACTTGATCTCGTTCCAACGTGAAATTATCAAGTAACTGATTGGTTTTTCGCTGCTACAAATTTGTTGCTGGGGCTCAATGATACCGTGAAGGATTTGAATTTAAAAGAGTTGATTTGGGTTTTGTATTCTTTTATTAAAAATATTATCAGAGTAATTCCAACTATATTTTCCAAGCTCCTCTTTTCCAATTAAAAGCAAAGCCTATTTATATGCAAAAATATTCTTTAAAATACGTAAAACTTTTAATATCAAAACACTTGCTGTTTACTACTAATTATTTAATTTAAGCTTATATTAAGGTGATAATAAAACTAATCCTTAAGTAACCATATATTTAAAGTTTATATGATATTTACAAAGGGATTATTTTATACTAACACATTTTAATAAATTGAATATTTTCTCTGTAACATCAATGTATCATCATTTCTCTGTAACATATGTAATGATGTTAACTTTGATGAGTTAGGATATGATGATGAAACTGATGATCAACTTAAAGGAAAATCATCAGATTTCGAAAAATTAAAATCTTAAATGAGTATTTTTGAATTAATTAAACAAACATTTTTTGAAGATGCTATCAGCTTTTCGTTTACTTCAAAAAGAGAAAACATTTAGAAGTTTTCTATAACTTCCCTTTGAGCTGCTATCGTATAACTTGAAAAATATCAAATGTTTAATAACCGATGATGATGTAGCTATCGACAGTGCTTTTAAGAAGTCTTTGTCGATACCGTTTTTATTATTCATGTCCACCATTAATAAAAAGACATAGCAAAAAGTATCGTTAGTTTAAGCTTAAAAAGAGCGATGAACTGTTTGACGATATGTTTGGTTCAAACGGGAAACGTTATGGGTCACTAATTGGCTCAAATGATGAGATAAAATTCAAAGAGAGAGCTAATATTTTGGTTAAAAGGATGAATGATTTAGAACGATCAGAGAAAGGAATAGAACATAAAATTAAAATTTTATGGAAAAAATTTCATGTTAATTTGAATAAATAAAAAAATAAAGATATATTGTCGGACGATAACGTTTTTTTCAACTTACATGGAAATAAAACCAAGTTATATGACAACTAGGAATAAAAAAGAATTAATGATTAAAAAATCCTCGATTTCGAAAAAGACCATAAATCTATTTATTCTTGTTCTAAAAATCCATGTGCTTTCCGCAATAGGCAAGTCTTTCCATTTTACCAGGTAGACGCATTTGTTGTCAACCAGTCTGTGTTTTGAAATTTTGTCTATTTCGGCACGTTCATTGTCGTTAAAATCAGTCATAAATTGTGATTTCACTACTTTTAATTTGTGAAGGGGGTATGATTCTTTTAGCTCTTCCCCAAGGGCATTTCTTAGTTTGTAGTTTCCACGTTTTGTTTTCGACACAATGTTATATGGACCTTTGAATCTAAGTTCGAGTTTAGTCAAAAGGCCTTCGCATTTAACGTAGACGATCTGTCCAGGCTCCAAATTTTTGTCAGTCACATTATTAGCCTTGTTTTGAATTGCCATTTGTTTAACCTTGAAATCTGTAGTGTTTTCAATCGCCAACGGAATTGTTGTATCGAACATATTTTTGATTTCATAGGTTTTTTTCAACAAAGATTCTACTTCGTTTGGTTCACTATCCCAGTTTTCAAAGCTCTTCATTCGACGTCCAAACATTAATTCAAATGGAGAGAAACCAGTTGCTGAGTGAACTCTTGTTCGATAAGCCATTAGGACATATGGTAACCATTGATCCCAATTACGTTGGTTAGTTTCCGCATGTTTACGGAGTGATTCGATTAGGGTTTGGTTGAATCGTTCCGTTTGTCCATTAGTTCTTGGATTGTAAGCCGAGGTTAGTAGATGTTCAACACCAACAGCCGTCCTCAGTTTGCGAAGGAGTTCATTATTGAATTCTGGGCCTTGGTCAGATAAAATTTCGTATGGGACACCAAATATACTCATGAATTCCAGCAAGAGGGTTGCAATTTCCAATGCCTGTTTTGATCTTATAGGTTTTGCATAGGCAAAACGAGAAAGGAATTCGACAATGACTAAAATACCAATGTAGCCATTAGATGTCTCAGGTAGGCCAAGTATTAGATCGATGCTGATTCTTTGGAAGATATTAAATACTTGTATGGCATTCGCTGGATGTGACTTAAATATTGTTTTGTGATTACGTAAACAAGTCTCGCAGTTACGAACGAAGTTTTTAATATCTTCAGTCATGTTTTTCCAAAAATAAACCGATCTCATACGATTATATGTAGTATCGGCCTGGAAATGGCCTATTAAATGATACTTTTCGATTAATTTAAGACGATCATCAAGTTTTGGTATTTCCAACAAAAGATCGTCTTTGTAGATGTATAAGCGGTCGTTTAAATATTTTAACCGTTTTGCTATTAGTTCAACTCGCTTGATTTGTTTTTGCTAAGACCTTTAGCATGTTTGTTAAATTTGGGGAGATGTAACAAATTTTCATTATCCCAATGATCTAGCATTTTTTCATGGTTGTCCTCCGACACATCATTTAGTTTTCTAACATATGAAATCGGGAGGAATTGGCGACTAATAGCATCGACGTTCGAGTGAATAGCTCCACAACGATGAACAATGTTGAAGTCTTAAGCCTGAAGAAAAATTGACCATCTAGCAAGTCTTGCAGCAGGATCTTTAATTGACATAAGCCATCTGAGAGCTGCATGGTCAGTGATTATCAAAAATTTTGTTCCGTAAAGATATATCCTAAAATGTTTTACTCCAAAAATTACCGCTCGACATTCCTTTTCAGTAATGCCGTAGTTGATTTCGTGTTTGTTTAGTCCGCGAAATGCATATGCGCATACGTACTCATTTCCATTCTCATCTCGTTGGGCTAAAATAACACCTAAAGCGTATCCAGATGCATCTGTATGTAAAATAAACATTTTTGTAGGATCCGGAATTCGTAGGATCGGATATGCCATTAAAGCTTGTTTTAATGAGTCAGAAGCCTTTTGACAATCATCACTCCAATCGAACTTTATATCTTTTTTAAGTAGTTCGAACAAAGCTTTAGCGATTTTCGAGTATCGCTTGATGAATCTACGATAATAATTTGTTAGGCCTAAGAATTGTTGTAATTGTTTAACGTTTTGTGAGCGTACGCGATTAAAAATAGCTTTGATTTTGCTAGGATCCATTGATATCTCATCTTTGGACATAACATGTCCTAAGATTTTGATTTGCTTTGCAAACCAAGTGCATTTGTCCGGGTTAATTTTTAAATTGGCTTCCCTTAATCTCGCAAACACTTCTTTAATGTGTTTAACATGCGAACTTAGATCCTTAGAATGGATGGTTATGTCATCCAAATAGATCTCTACAAATTTCAAACCTCCAAGAACATTGTTCATTATACGACTAAAGTCAGCTGGCGCATTTTTTAAACCAAAAGGGAGCCTTAAGAACTCAAAATGACCGTCAGGAGTCGAGAAAGCTGTTTTTTCAATAGAGTCCTTATGCATTTTGACTTGCCAGTAACCCGATTTCAAGTCAATAGTAGTAAACCATTCTGACCCTTTGAATCGATCTAAGATATCCAAAATATGTGGAATAGGCCAGTTTTCTAATACGGTCACTGAATTGAGACGTCTATAGTCAACACAGATACGTTTGGAGCCATCTTTCTTAGGGACAACGATAACAGATTGTGCGTGATGGTCTAATGATATTATCCATTATCATTTTATCCATTTCAACTTTCAGGAATTCTCGTTCAGATAATGATTTTCTATAGGGAGGAATGAAAAACGGCTTGTCATCACTAAGCTCTATCTTATGTTCCATAACTGAACACGCGCCTAATTCATCGATGTCGGTAGCGAACATATCACGAGCCACTGAACATACTTCATCAAAGTTCGTTCTTTTTCGCGAGGGCTCAAATTTTCACTTGGCGCCATTTTTACGTTCGCCTCTAACTTCCAGAAATTATCTCCTTCGATGTCAACTTCGAGGGTAGGTTTCGAAAGTAGGATGTCGAGGGTCGTATCATCCTCGACGTTGTCAAGCTCTTCATTTAAGACTTGAACACTTACCTCAGGAAAATTTAATAATCCTAGGTATGGGACTATCCCGGATCTAGTTTTTATAAACCAATCCAAACCCAAAAGTACATCATGATCATCATGATCAATGACAATAAATTTGATTTCACACTCGTGGCCCTTTACATTTACAACCATAGGCTTGGTGCGTGCAAAAGCCTTAGAAATCTCACCAGTTGCAGTTTTGATCTTAAAGTCTGTATCTACTAAAAATTCACTGAATTGTACAGCTACCTTTTTAGACAAAATTGAGTTTGTTGCTCCGCAATCAAAACCAATTTTAAGATTAACGCCGTTAAGGGTACCTGACACAGATAAAATTGCTTTAGGGCTACTAGTTGTTGAGTGATGTGATAATACATAAATCTTTCCTTCGTCAGTATCACTTCCAGGATTAATAATATTAACTGTATTTACCTTTTTAATCGAAGCAAAGCATTCGCTAGATTTATGGCCATTGCGATTACATCTTCTACATATTACCGAGCTAGCACTAGGCTCTTTTATATTATGCCTCGATTTATTAAAACGGTTGGCTAATTTATTTTGACCATAAAAAGGTTTCGAATGAGGTTTGTTGGAAAATCTGTTGTTATTGTTGTTATTGTTATTATAATTATCTTCATTTACAAAACTTTTTCTTAAGATGTTCGAAGGGCGATCATTTCGATTGTTACCAACATAAGAACGTTTAGTTTTTTGTCGAACGTAGTTGATTGAACCAGATGCTTTAGGGTCGAGGGTTCCCTCAAATCTGCTAGCAACCTGGATTGCTTCATTCACGTCCGATACCTGACGTTGGATAACTTCCATTTTGGTTTTATCCCTTAGTCCTTCAATGAAGTCTACGAGTTTTTCTTCATTAGAAAGATTAGGGAGTTCGGTGCATAAAGTAAAAAATTTGTTGACATAGATTTCGAACGACATACCAGGGTGATGTTTTAGTGATCTGAATTCTATTCTGACCTTTCTTTGGACGTCAACTTTACCAAAAACTGCTTTCACATGTTTTACAAAGTCATGCCAACTCTTACACTGCTGAATATGTTCTCTTACAAAAGTCTCAGCCAGACCGCTAACAAAGTTTAGCGCCTCTCGTAATTTTGAATTATCCGGAATGTCTGCTTTTATAAAATTCTGTTCAATGTTGAATAGCCAGTCTAAGACATTCTCTTTAGGAGTTGAATTGAACCTTTTCGTGTTAGGGTCCATTTTACGCGGTTTAGACAAAGATGTGGAGTAGTAAGACGGTATTGGATGATAACTAACTGGTAACGGGGTCAAAGACTGAAATACCTTCGGAACCATCAAAGTTGTCTCAAGTTTAGGTAACGTTGAGGTTGAATTAGAAGGTTGCTCCGTGGCAGGTGTAGCTGGTGCCACCGTTGCGCTAATCGTTTCGGGTAACTTGTTGGTTTTAAGACCGTTGATCGTTGTTAATAAGGTAATTTCATTATTAGCATCTTGCAAGACTGTTTCATGCTCAGATATCTTCTCGTGAATGGAGGATATCCGATTGTTAAGGTCGAAAATAACTCCATTGCTGGACTCTATCTGTCTCTTCGCATCAGCAAGGCTATTCTGTTTATCAACGAGCTCTTTTTGAGCAATAGCAAGATCCCTTTTATATGTTTCGAGTACACTTTTGGCGTCATATTCATTACCATCGTTTTCATCAGGGTCTAGTTCTTCCAATGGTGCCGCTATTAGAGCTATTTCTTTATCTTTCGCCGTTGGTAAAAGGTTGTTAATGATGGGGTCTCGCTCAGCCTTAGGAGTTGTGTAAGCCAACTTGATGATATCATCACTAAGGTGCTTGTAAATCGATAAACACTGATCTAAGTCATTTGCCAATTTTCTTAATTGGTTTATTTTTAACGACTTGATCTCGTTCCAACGTGAAATTATCAAGTAACTGATTGTTTTTTCGCTGCTACAAATTTGTTGCTGGGGCTCAATGATACCGTGAAGGATTTGAATTTAAAAGAGTTGATTTGGGTTTTGTATTCTTTTATTAAAAATATTATCAGAGTAATTCCAACTATATTTTCCAAGCTCCTCTTTTCCAATTAAAAGCAAAGCCTATTTATATGCAAAAATATTCTTTAAAATACGTAAAACTTTTAATATCAAAACACTTGCTGTTTACTACTAATTATTTAATTTAAGCTTATATTAAGGTGATAATAAAACTAATCCTTAAGTAACCATATATTTAAAGTTTATATGATATTTACAAAGGGATTATTTTATACTAACACATTTTAATAAATTGAATATTTTCTCTGTAACATCAATGTATCATCATTTCTCTGTAACATATGTAATGATGTTAACTTTGATGAGTTAGGATATGATGATGAAACTGATGATCAACTTAAAGGAAAATCATCAGATTTCGAAAAATTAAAATCTTAAATGAGTATTTTTGAATTAATTAAACAAACATTTTTTGAAGATGCTATCAGCTTTTCGTTTACTTCAAAAAGAGAAAACATTTAGAAGTTTTCTATAACTTCCCTTTGAGCTGCTATCGTATAACTTGAAAAATATCAAATGTTTAATAACCGATGATGATGTAGCTATCGACAGTGCTTTTAAGAAGTCTTTGTCGATACCGTTTTTATTATTCATGTCCACCATTAATAAAAAGACATAGCAAAAAGTATCGTTAGTTTAAGCTTAAAAAGAGCGATGAACTGTTTGACGATATGTTTGGTTCAAACGGGAAACGTTATGGGTCACTAATTGGCTCAAATGATGAGATAAAATTCAAAGAGAGAGCTAATATTTTGGTTAAAAGGATGAATGATTTAGAACGATCAGAGAAAGGAATAGAACATAAAATTAAAATTTTATGGAAAAAATTTCATGTTAATTTGAATAAATAAAAAAATAAAGATATATTGTCGGACGATAACGTTTTTTTCAACTTACATGGAAATAAAACCAAGTTATATGACAACTAGGAATAAAAAAGAATTAATGATTAAAAAATCCTCGATTTCGAAAAAGACCATAAATCTATTTATTCTTGTTCTAAAAATCCATGTGCTTTCCGCAAAAGGCAAGTCTTTCCATTTTACCAGGTAGACGCATTTGTTGTCAACCAGTCTGTGTTTTGAAATTTTGTCTATTTCGGCACGTTCATTGTCGTTAAAATCAGTCATAAATTGTGATTTCACTACTTTTAATTTGTGAAGGGGGTATGATTCTTTTAGCTCTTCCCCAAGGGCATTTCTTAGTTTGTAGTTTCCACGTTTTGTTTTCGACACAATGTTATATGGACCTTTGAATCTAAGTTCGAGTTTAGTCAAAAGGCCTTCGCATTTAACGTAGACGATCTGTCCAGGCTCCAAATTTTTGTCAGTCACATTATTTGCCTTGTTTTGAATTGCCATTTGTTTAACCTTGAAATCTGTAGTGTTTTCAATCGCCAACGGAATTGTTGTATCGAACATATTTTTGATTTCATAGGTTTTTTTCAACAAAGATTCTACTTCGTTTGGTTCACTATCCCAGTTTTCAAAGCTCTTCATTCGACGTCCAAACATTAATTCAAATGGAGAGAAACCAGTTGCTGAGTGAACTCTTGTTCGATAAGCCATTAGGACATATGGTAACCATTGATCCCAATTACGTTGGTTAGTTTCCGCATGTTTACGGAGTGATTCGATTAGGGTTTGGTTGAATCGTTCCGTTTGTCCATTAGTTCTTGGATTGTAAGCCGAGGTTAGTAGATGTTCAACACCAACAGCCGTCCTCAGTTTGCGAAGGAGTTCATTATTGAATTCTGGGCCTTGGTCAGATAAAATTTCGTATGGGACACCAAATATACTCATGAATTCCAGCAAGAGGGTTGCAATTTCCAATGCCTGTTTTGATCTTATAGGTTTTGCATAGGCAAAACGAGAAAGGAATTCGACAATGACTAAAATACCAATGTAGCCATTAGATGTCTCAGGTAGGCCAAGTATTAGATCGATGCTGATTCTTTGGAAGATATTAAATACTTGTATGGCATTCGCTGGATGTGACTTAAATATTGTTTTGTGATTACGTAAACAAGTCTCGCAGTTACGAACGAAGTTTTTAATATCTTCAGTCATGTTTTTCCAAAAATAAACCGATCTCATACGATTATATGTAGTATCGGCCTGGAAATGGCCTATTAAATGATACTTTTCGATTAATTTAAGACGATCATCAAGTTTTGGTATTTCCAACAAAAGATCGTCTTTGTAGATGTATAAGCGGTCGTTTAAATATTTTAACCGTTTTGCTATTAGTTCAACTCGCTTGATTTGTTTTTTGCTAAGACCTTTAGCATGTTTGTTAAATTTGGGGAGATGTAACAAATTTTCATTATCCCAATGATCTAGCATTTTTTCATGGTTGTCCTCCGACACATCATTTAGTTTTCTAACATATGAAATCGGGAGGAATTGGCGACTAATAGCATCGACGTTCGAGTGAATAGCTCCACAACGATGAACAATGTTGAAGTCTTAAGCCTGAAGAAAAATTGACCATCTAGCAAGTCTTGCAGCAGGATCTTTAATTGACATAAGCCATCTGAGAGCTGCATGGTCAGTGATTATCAAAAATTTTGTTCCGTAAAGATATATCCTAAAATGTTTTACTCCAAAAATTACCGCTCGACATTCCTTTTCAGTAATGCCGTAGTTGATTTCGTGTTTGTTTAGTCCGCGAAATGCATATGCGCATACGTACTCATTTCCATTCTCATCTCGTTGGGCTAAAATAACACCTAAAGCGTATCCAGATGCATCTGTATGTAAAATAAACATTTTTGTAGGATCCGGAATTCGTAGGATCGGATATGCCATTAAAGCTTGTTTTAATGAGTCAGAAGCCTTTTGACAATCATCACTCCAATCGAACTTTATATCTTTTTTAAGTAGTTCGAACAAAGCTTTAGCGATTTTCGAGTATCGCTTGATGAATCTACGATAATAATTTGTTAGGCCTAAGAATTGTTGTAATTGTTTAACGTTTTGTGAGCGTACGCGATTAAAAATAGCTTTGATTTTGCTAGGATCCATTGATATCTCATCTTTGGACATAACATGTCCTAAGATTTTGATTTGCTTTGCAAACCAAGTGCATTTGTCCGGGTTAATTTTTAAATTGGCTTCCCTTAATCTCGCAAACACTTCTTTAATGTGTTTAACATGCGAACTTAGATCCTTAGAATGGATGGTTATGTCATCCAAATAGATCTCTACAAATTTCAAACCTCCAAGAACATTGTTCATTATACGACTAAAGTCAGCTGGCGCATTTTTTAAACCAAAAGGGAGCCTTAAGAACTCAAAATGACCGTCAGGAGTCGAGAAAGCTGTTTTTTCAATAGAGTCCTTATGCATTTTGACTTGCCAGTAACCCGATTTCAAGTCAATAGTAGTAAACCATTCTGACCCTTTGAATCGATCTAAGATATCCAAAATATGTGGAATAGGCCAGTTTTCTAATACGGTCACTGAATTGAGACGTCTATAGTCAACACAGATACGTTTGGAGCCATCTTTCTTAGGGACAACGATAACAGATTGTGCGTGATGGTCTAATGATATTATCCATTATCATTTTATCCATTTCAACTTTCAGGAATTCTCGTTCAGATAATGATTTTCTATAGGGAGGAATGAAAAACGGCTTGTCATCACTAAGCTCTATCTTATGTTCCATAACTGAACACGCGCCTAATTCATCGATGTCGGTAGCGAACATATCACGAGCCACTGAACATACTTCATCAAAGTTCGTTCTTTTTCGCGAGGGCTCAAATTTTCACTTGGCGCCATTTTTACGTTCGCCTCTAACTTCCAGAAATTATCTCCTTCGATGTCAACTTCGAGGGTAGGTTTCGAAAGTAGGATGTCGAGGGTCGTATCATCCTCGACGTTGTCAAGCTCTTCATTTAAGACTTGAACACTTACCTCAGGAAAATTTAATAATCCTAGGTATGGGACTATCCCGGATCTAGTTTTTATAAACCAATCGAAACCCAAAAGTACATCATGATCATCATGATCAATGACAATAAATTTGATTTCACACTCGTGGCCCTTTACATTTACAACCATAGGCTTGGTGCGTGCAAAAGCCTTAGAAATCTCACCAGTTGCAGTTTTGATCTTAAAGTCTGTATCTACTAAAAATTCACTGAATTGTACAGCTACCTTTTTAGACAAAATTGAGTTTGTTGCTCCGCAATCAAAACCAATTTTAAGATTAACGCCGTTAAGGGTACCTGACACAGATAAAATTGCTTTAGGGCTACTAGTTGTTGAGTGATGTGATAATACATAAATCTTTCCTTCGTCAGTATCACTTCTAGGATTAATAATATTAACTGTATTTACCTTTTTAATCGAAGCAAAGCATTCGCTAGATTTATGGCCATTGCGATTACATCTTCTACATATTACCGAGCTAGCACTAGGCTCTTTTATATTATGCCTCGATTTATTAAAACGGTTGGCTAATTTATTTTGACCATAAAAAGGTTTCGAATGAGGTTTGTTGGAAAATCTGTTGTTATTGTTGTTATTGTTATTATAATTATCTTCATTTACAAAACTTTTTCTTAAGATGTTCGAAGGGCGATCATTTCGATTGTTACCAACATAAGAACGTTAAGTTTTTTGTCGAACGTAGTTGATTGAACCAGATGCTTTAGGGTCGAGGGTTCCCTCAAATCTGCTAGCAACCTGGATTGCTTCATTCACGTCCGATACCTGACGTTGGATAACTTCCATTTTGGTTTTATCCCTTAGTCCTTCAATGAAGTCTACGAGTTTTTCTTCATTAGAAAGATTAGGGAGTTCGGTGCATAAAGTAAAAAATTTGTTGACATAGATTTCGAACGACATACCAGGGTGATGTTTTAGTGATCTGAATTCTATTCTGACCTTTCTTTGGACGTCAACTTTACCAAAAACTGCTTTCACATGTTTTACAAAGTCATGCCAACTCTTACACTGCTGAATATGTTCTCTTACAAAAGTCTCAGCCAGACCGCTAACAAAGTTTAGCGCCTCTCGTAATTTTGAATTATCCGGAATGTCTGCTTTTATAAAATTCTGTTCAATGTTGAATAGCCAGTCTAAGACATTCTCTTTAGGAGTTGAATTGAACCTTTTCGTGTTAGGGTCCATTTTACGCGGTTTAGACAAAGATGTGGAGTAGTAAGACGGTATTGGATGATAACTAACTGGTAACGGGGTCAAAGACTGAAATACCTTCGGAACCATCAAAGTTGTCTCAAGTTTAGGTAACGTTGAGGTTGAATTAGAAGGTTGCTCCGTGGCAGGTGTAGCTGGTGCCACCGTTGCGCTAATCGTTTCGGGTAACTTGTTGGTTTTAAGACCGTTGATCGTTGTTAATAAGGTAATTTCATTATTAGCATCTTGCAAGACTGTTTCATGCTCAGATATCTTCTCGTGAATGGAGGATATCCGATTGTTAAGGTCGAAAATAACTCCATTGCTGGACTCTATCTGTCTCTTCGCATCAGCAAGGCTATTCTGTTTATCAACGAGTTCTTTTTGAGCAATAGCAAGATCCCTTTTATATGTTTCGAGTACACTATTGGCGTCATATTCATTACCATCGTTTTCATCAGGGTCTAGTTCTTCCAATGGTGCCGCTATTAGAGCTATTTCTTTATCTTTCGCCGTTGGTAAAAGGTTGTTAATGATGGGGTCTCGCTCAGCCTTAGGAGTTGTGTAAGCCAACTTGATGATATCATCACTAAGGTGCTTGTAAATCGATAAACACTGATCTAAGTCATTTGCCAATTTTCTTAATTGGTTTATTTTTAACGACTTGATCTCGTTCCAACGTGAAATTATCAAGTAACTGATTGTTTTTTCGCTGCTACAAATTTGTTGCTGGGGCTCAATGATACCGTGAAGGATTTGAATTTAAAAGAGTTGATTTGGGTTTTGTATTCTTTTATTAAAAATATTATCAGAGTAATTCCAACTATATTTTCCAAGCTCCTCTTTTCCAATTAAAAGCAAAGCCTATTTATATGCAAAAATATTCTTTAAAATACGTAAAACTTTTAATATCAAAACACTTGCTGTTTACTACTAATTATTTAATTTAAGCTTATATTAAGGTGATAATAAAACTAATCCTTAAGTAACCATATATTTAAAGTTTATATGATATTTACAAAGGGATTATTTTATACTAACACATTTTAATAAATTGAATATTTTCTCTGTAACATCAATGTATCATCATTTCTCTGTAACATATGTAATGATGTTAACTTTGATGAGTTAGGATTTGATGATGAAACTGATGATCAACTTAAAGGAAAATCATCAGATTTCGAAAAATTAAAATCATAAATGAGTATTTTTGAATTAATTAAACAAACATTTTTTGAAGATGCTATCAGCTTTTCGTTTACTTCAAAAAGAGAAAACATTTAGAAGTTTTCTATAACTTCCCTTTGAGCTGCTATCGTATAACTTGAAAAATATCAAATGTTTAATAACCGATGATGATGTAGCTATCGACAGTGCTTTTAAGAAGTCTTTGTCGATACCGTTTTTATTATTCATGTCCACCATTAATAAAAAGACATAGCAAAAAGTATCGTTAGTTTAAGCTTAAAAAGATCGATGAACTGTTTGACGATATGTTTGGTTCAAACGGGAAACGTTATGGGTCACTAATTGGCTCAAATGATGAGATAAAATTCAAAGAGAGAGCTAATATTTTGGTTAAAAGGATGAATGATTTAGAACGATCAGAGAAAGGAATAGAACATAAAATTAAAATTTTATGGAAAAAATTTCATGTTAATTTGAATAAATAAAAAAATAAAGATATATTGTCGGACGATAACGTTTCTTTCAACTTACATGGAAATAAAACCAAGTTATATGACAACTAGGAATAAAAAAGAATTAATGATTAAAAAATCATCGATTTCGAAAAAGACCATAAATCAATTTATTCTTGTTCTAAAACTACCTATGTATAAAAAAAATCTTTATTAAAACCATTTTATTAAAACCATCTTTTTCTAAATCAAATACTCGATAAGTCACAACATACTAATCACATCTTTTTTAAACATTAAATCATATTTTCTAATGATTCTTTCTTTTTCACAGTTTTTCTTCGTAAGAACTTAACCTTAAATAATTAAGAAATAATAAGTTGGCTAATAATTTATCAATTTCAAAAACATACATTTTTACCCTGTCTGTTTGAAAGATTAGATTTATTAAATTCAATTGTCTTTCTATTGTTTCAATTTTATTTATTTGGCTTTCAATAACCTTAAGTGAATTTTCTAGCTTACTTTATTATGAAAGGAAAGTTAAAACTTTGAAATTAATATTACGAATTCGTAATTAAAACTTCTTACTTATCTTTAAGCGTTCTAACCTGGTCTTTCAAATGTAAAGGTTGATTCTAGAAGTAAAGGTTGATGAACTTAAATGAATGAAAATAAAGTATTTTTTATTTCTAATTAAAAATAAAAAATATTCTTCAAATTTTCTTAAATTGTAATATTTTCAAATATATATTTTTCACATTTAATAAGTTGATTAAATGTTTTATAAGTTAGAACAACATTAAGTTGGTTTAGTAATTTTTGATTTTGCCTCAAAAAGTATAATATTTCTAAATTATTTTTCACTTTAATTATAAAATTTTACTAGTTGCACCCCGTTGCTTAGCTGCCGGGCATAATAAAATATTTTGAAAATAAAATAATTTGAAATTGAATAAAGATAATTTATTTTATTTAAAATATTATAAAACCTCTTTGTAGACTATATTTTTCGTAAAATTTCTTGGATGATTTAGGCAAATTTTTAAATTTTTTTTATTGGTAACTCTCGAAAAAGCTACGTATAATTGTCCATGTGTAAAGACTGGGTCATTTAAATAGACACCAACATGTTCCAGTGTTTGTCCTTGTGATTTGTTTATAGTTATAGCAAAAGCTGGACGAATAGGAAATTGAGTTCTTTTAAATCAAAAGGTAAGCTGTTGTCTGACGGTATTAAAGGCATTCTCGGAATAAAAACAACTTTTTTAGCATGAGCACCGACGGCTTTTTGACATTCGATTAAAGTTGAAAAGAAATTACGACAAATCAAACGTGTTCCATTACAGAGTCCTTCGGACGAAGATAGATTTCTAAGTAAAATAACTGGTTGCCCTTTTTTTAAAGAGAGTCTATGAGGAGGCATTCCCGATATATTTAAGGTGTTTAAAAACTCTGTCGGATAAAGAGCAGTCTGAGCATCGTTTAAAACAGAATCCGCTGAAAGATAAATTTTTTCATCACCTTTAATTTATAGAATCTCCGATTCTCAATAAGTACTCTGAAAAATTTTTGGCTTCTTCTTGTTCTTCGACTGACGTATTCATATTTTTTAAGCGCATGTTTCTTTTAAGTTTTAAGGTTTCAAATTTGTTCCACAATTGTGATCGATTAATAGATGCATCAACTATTTCACTCCGAGATCCTAAATGTGATAATTAAAATCTTTAAGAAACAAATATACTTATATAAGATTAATTACCATTTTTAACTACAGGTAAAACTTGTCTGAAGTCACCTCCAAGGACAATTACTTTGCAACCAAATGGAATTTTTTCATTTTTTTTGTCTTCTGTTTTCATTATGTCTTTAAACGTGCGATCCATTGCTTCGAAAGCATGACGATGCATCATTGGAGCCTCATCCCATAAAATCATTTTGGCATTTCTAATTAGCTCAGCTTCGTTTGGGTTTACATTTATAGAACATGTTGATGTTGAAAAAAGATTTATTGGAATTTTGAAACGTGAATGTGCGGTTCTTCCACCAGGAAGCAAAAGTGCAGCTATACCTGAAGAAGCTACTGCTAAAGCTACTTGATTTTTCGATCGAATATAGGCCAATAAGTTTTTATAGAGAAAAGTTTTACCAGTTCCACCAGGACCATCAATAAAATAAAGCTTTTGTTTGTTAAAGGAGTTATTAGAATCGATTGAAGCGGTTATTTTTTTAAAAATATTCGATTGCTCAATATTTAATTTGTTCAAGTTTTCTTCTAACTCGGTTTTTAATTGGTTGGAATCGTAATTTAATTCTTCAATAATTAGTGGATTATCAACATCAGAGTTTGTTAAATATATCGATGCTGTTGGTAACGGTAGATCAAAATCGATTAAAGACTTGCCACTCTTGGAAAGGCTTTCATTTATCTTGATTAAAGTCAATGAGAAAATTTCATCGGATAATTGAATATTGTCGCTATTGCGTTTTTTTCGTAAATCGAAAATAATATCTTCAGAAAGCTTATCTTTGAATTTTTCCCAAAGAAAAATAGGACTACTTGGTTGACATTGAAGTAGTATGATTACGAATAATTGTCGTAAACATTCAATATTTACTTGAGTAAGCGAAGCTTCGTTGAGACAATTGACCCACTCGTCATCATTTTGTAATAGACCCATCTCGTTTAAAACTTCTTTATAAGTTGAACACTTTTTGCTATTTATTGTTTTAAGATCTTCAAAACTTTTAGCCCCTCTCTTATACAACAAAAGAGTTCTCAGGTAAAATTTATCCGAATCTGAAGGGTGTACAAAATGAAGTCTACCAACTATATCATTTTTGGGATTTTTTCTTAAATTCCATTTTTTTTCTTTAGCTTTCCATGTATAAAATTTAGGCATTTCATGGTATAAAAGTGTCTTCGAAGCTTGTTCACCATCTTTGTTGTTTAATTCAAAATATTCAGTTGAAGGAGTTTTTGAAGATTTAGCAACTAACTCGTCGATATTTTGGTCCTCCTGATAACTAACAGTTTGTTGATTTTCAAGATGAATCGGTAATCGGCAAGTAGTTGGAGATTGTCCATGCATTGGAAAATGAAATATTCTCGAACATGCTTCGATTGCACTTACGTAACGTGCATCTAAAAACTGACCAATTTCATCAATGTTTTCAGGGTTTTTGTTTAGTTGAATGTTTTCTTTCATTAAAGAAAGCGTACGTTTATCATGACCTAAAATTGACATAAGATTAAAGAATATTTATTTGAGATAGGTAAAACAAAATTACCTTTGTAGACGTATTTATAAAGATATTTTACGACTGAAACTGAAGTGCAAATTTCGACATTTATGTGAGCGTTATACTTGTTTGAAAGGTATGGATTGTATGGCACGACCCACTGGTTACTCAATTGAAATTTACCCTTTGAAATTGTTCTTCCCAAATCTCGTCTCATATAATTCGGATAACCATTTAAGTTTTCTTTGGTTTTGTCACAAAAGTTTTTCGGGAATTTTTTGGTACATTTTCCATCTTTCATACACGGGGAACTTGGATTTAAGCTTCCTCACGGGCCATGAATCATGCATTTGGATACGGTTTCAAACAACTGTGGGTATTTCTCAGGATCTGGAATTTCAGCTGATACAATTTTATCATAGTCTTCAGCTTTCATCGGTTTGTCTTTTTTTTCTAAAATTAGTAAAATGTGACAATGAGGCAAACCTCGCTTTTGAAATTCAACCACATAAACATTCGCTTTCACTTTACCAAAAATGTCTTTTTTTAATAGATCGTCTAATAGTTGTTTCATTTTGAGTTTCGTTTTGTATTTCAGGCCAATTCGGGTTACATGTGAATGTAATAAATAAGTCGGGTTTTCCATAAGCTCTAACGATCGACATTGCATCCTGGTAAAGCTGATGCATATGACGTGGTCCTCCGCTGAACGACGATGGTAAGATTATTCTTCGTCCGATTTTGTCCGGAGATACATGATCATGTTTAAGTAAAGCTTCCATTAAACCTTTGTATAACTCGACTCTTAGTTTATCTTGATTATGACGAATAAAATTAAGTCGAACGTTTTCAATTTTCGCATACATGTCCACAATAAATTGATGGAATAGTCGTCCGAAGAGATGAATGTTCTTAATTTTTCGATCATAAAGCATATAGGAATAAAACTGCATGGCTGAAACAAATTCTTGTTTCTTTTTTTTATTATTGTCTTGATTTGCGTTTGTAGATGAATGGTTTATGTTTTCGTTTGAAATATTGTGACTATTGTTATTATTATTGCTATTAGCATTTTTATTTAGCTCTTGTTTTTTGTTGAGACGAAAAGTGTTAGGCTCCCATCCCTGTTCCCCTTTAGGAAATAAAAGAACGTAATGCAGCGGGTCATATGATCCGTGTAATTCGTTGATTCTTTGAAGGCCGCCATTTTTTGGTTGTATTACTATTTCTCTATATGTTTTCTGTTGTTTTTCATTACCGTCATTAATCATCAGAACAGCAATTTCGTCCGTAGTTGGTGTGTTATATCTTTTATCTTTAGAATAGTTGTTCTTTAGAACAATATTTAATTGAGTATTTTTGTCGTCGTGAACTTTTTTTCCAATCTGTTGAAATAAATTTACGTATGGATTGTTCTCGTTTAAAATGCTTTGAATTTGTTCTAAAATTTTCGAATCAATATTATTCGGGTACATACTCTGTCTAAGTTTCGATTGTAAACTCGGATCATAAATGTAAATTTGTGCAAACTTTGGTTCTTGGTTATTTTCAGGTAAATAAGGACCGATAGCGTGATGTAATGCTCCAGAAATTCTATATGTATAGGCACCTCTATCTGCAGACAGTAAATTTCGATCAACTTTACAATTAACTGAGGTAAAAGCAAGAAGAGAGTTATAAAATCTAATACTCGACTTAAAATTTATCGATTCTTGTTTTTTTTGGGTCAGTAGGTCAAATAAAAAAGAAAGTAATGGACTCTGCTCGGGTAATTTTATGAGTCCATTATAACAACATTTGAATTTAGGATTTTTAATAGAACCAATGTTCTCATACTCCCACATCTCGGCATTACAATGTTTACAAATAATTTACGATTTTTAAAAAGATGTCTACTGTAATGTTTAGATTATTTATCATCACAAACATCTTTTCCATAAATCAAATCACAATCAAATGTTTTCCGAGCAATCAAATAAGTGTCAAGTCTTCGTACATGCCTTTTATAACACAAATATGATTCTTTTTATTTTATTGACTAAAATAGAGATATAATATGTACTTGTTTTTATTTGTTACGCGTGCATTTTCAGGTAAAAAAAAATCATCATTCGACTCATCAGCGTTGTTTTTTTCGTTCTTTAAACAACAAAAAATAATTAAGGTGTGAGATTTTAGTTAATTCTCTTAAAGGAGTACCATGTTAACTGGACGATTACGTGGATTAAGTCTACATTTGTTTGACGTTATGCGTGAATGATCGAATCTACCACATTGGCAACTTTTTTTATTAATATTAGATGGTTCAGATCGGATGTTCTTTGAATTAAATGGACAGAGATTGCTGTTAGATCTCAGATGGGTATTACTACCACATTTATTACAGCATTTGTTGCTCTTTTGGTTTTCATTTGATGTTTGACCAAAATTTAATCTGACTTTGCGCATTGAGGGCTTAGTTGTGACATCACATCGAGTTGATGTTGGAGTAATTGAATAAGATTTTATGGTGTTTTTCCTTAAGATGTTAGATAAAATATTTGTCTGATTGTTTTTAATGAAACTAATCGGAGAATTGTAGTTATCCTGTGGAGATAAATTTCCAAGGTTATGGTTAGCTTTACAAATTAAGGTTGGGGTACGGATAATTGGTGTGGTATTCGTTTGTTTAGTATTTTTTGTTTGATTGGGTGGCGTTGATGTAACAGTGGTATTATTCTTTAATTGTTGTTGGTATTGTTGTTGATTGAGAATTAACGTTGACACAAATTTTGCGTTATACAATGTGTTGTTTTTGTTTAATAGGTAAATTGGATGTTATCGGAGGCAATATTTTTTCTAAATTTTTTTTTGGTGTTGAAAAATTATTAAGGATAAATTTGTTCTGATAAGAACTATCGTTGGAACCAGGATGTATCGGAGCAAAAATGAATTTTGAAATAAATTTTGGAGATGTTGAGTGTAAAACAGAAAAGTTGAATGTTTTTGTTGGTGTATTTGGCACAATATTCAGCGGGTTTTTGAAAGGCGTAGTGAGTTGATGATTAAAATTAAACGGACTGTTATACATTTTTTCAGGTGTCTTTTTCAAAATGCTTTCAATTGAAAAATCAAATTTCGTTCTTTTACTTTGTAGTAAAGGAATAGGAGATGGGTGTATGGTTGATGGTTCTCTTTTTTTCATTTTTTTTCTAATGAGAACTGAAATTATTAAAAGTTAATTACAATAATCAAGGACTGTTAATGGACTGTTTTGACACAGTTAATTAATTAGATCAATAAATAAATAAAGGTTATAACAAAAGTTATTGAAAATCGATTTATTTTATTATTATTGTTTAATGTAAAATAAGTTTGTTGATTTTCAAGGACTAAACAGTTTGTTGATTACCAAGATGAATCGGTAATCGGCAAGTAGTTTGCCCATGCATTGGAAAATGAATTATTCCCCAACATGCTTCGATTGCACTTACGTAACGTGCATCTAAAAACTGACCAATTTCATCTATGTTTTCAGGGTCATCTATGTTTTTTTTCACTAAGAAAACATTATTCATAGGTTAAACTTTAGTTGAGATAGATTAAACAAAATTACCTTTGTAATTACTTTGTAGTAAAAGAATAGGAGATGGGTGTATCGTTGATGGTTCTCTATTTTTCATTTTTTTTTCTAATTATAAAAAGTTAATTACAATAATCAACGACTGTTAATGGACTGTTTTGACACAGTTAATTAGTTAAAAAAAGTAATTGTAAATCGATTTATTTTATTATTGTAATATTCAGTTTAATGTAAAAAAAGTTATTTTTAATTAATATCAAACATTTTAATCCTTTTCTTGTTTAATTTCATTAACACATTTTTCAAAAACAATAGATTGTTCCATTTCATTTATCATTTTCAAATCATCGTCAACTAATTCTACTCCAGGTTCAAGTTTTATTTTGTTTTGAGTTACAGTTAATTGGTCATCAAAATTATCATCAACTAATTCTACACCAGGTTCAAGTTTTATTTTGTTTTGAGTTACAGTTAATTGGTCATCAAAATTATCATCATCTAATTCTACTCCAGGTTCAAGTTTTATTTTGTTTTGAGTTAGGGTTAATTGGTCATCAAAATTAACGTTTAATGACTTTGAATATTCTTTTAAAAAATTTCTTCTTTTAATCAATTGATTTTGGAATCGACGAACTCGAACCATTTCTTTAAATAATTTTTCTTCATCATCGAGAAATTTTGTAATTTGGTTGACAAATTTTAAAAAATCGGGACGACTCGAACGTGACTTAAACTTTTTTGTAGTGAAACAAAGACGATGTCAGATTGAAAATAATTTTTTTAAAATAAAAAAAGGCGCAAGTAACAACGCAAGCTTGAAAAATAAATGATACAATTATAAACGTTCTTTTTATGTAAGAGCATAAATTAGTACGCATTTGTTTAAATCTTTCTTGTGTTTCTTTTGTTAATATCTATTTTCAATTATTCAATTAATAAGTAATTACCTAAAAAAATATCTTGAAGGTCGATTTTTTAAATGTCAAGGCCAAAAAAATAAAAAAATAAATATATAATCAATCAATCAATTAATAAAAATATATATTTTTTTATTTTTATTAATTGATTGATTGATTATTTATTTATTTATTTATTTTTTTGGCCTTGACATTTAAAAAATCGACCTTCACATCGATTTCTCGTAAAAACGAAAAATATTTTTTTGTTTTTTAACACTTCTTATTTTTTTTTTTTTATTAGGCCGCAACTAAGGCGGTATGGCGACTGGAGCGTCTTTCTTCGACCTCCAACACTCTGTTAATATCACTTATTTTTTTAAGCACTTTTTTTCAATTTATAACACTATTTTTAATACTATTTGGTGACGAATGGTAAACTTCCAGCTACGGTTACAATGTGCTGTATGTGACACATCGGTCATTGACAATGGCTAGATCAATTACTATTTTTTGAAAACACTTTTATTATTTTTTTTTCCTTGAACAGGGTTTGAATCCGGATCATCTTCTCAAATCACTGATCCCCTAACCACTGAACCACGCCGCCGCCAACACTTCTTAAATATTATAAGATTTTTTGAAACATTTTAAGAATGGCACGAGGTCGTAATCATAATCAAGTTTGAAATAAAGTTCGAGAAGAAGTGAAAGAAGAGATTAAGAAGGATGAGGAAAAAGAAAAATCCTAAAAAAATTATTATACTTAAAGTAATAAATTGTGAATCTAATGTCTCTGAGTCAGAGCCTAGTTCAAAAAGGCTAAAAGGTAAATGTGAAGTCAGACGATGTGGATGAAAGTCAGAGCTCAAAAAAAGCAAATAGCATTTATGTTCTTGAGTCAAAATTAACGGAAAACTGAGGACCTTGAACTAACTCAGCTAGACACTTTGATATTTTCATAAGTGAAAAGCCTTGGATAAAAAACGGATCAATATCAGGAAAGAAATCGGTATCTAGAGGTCTAATAAAATGTAAAATCATTGAAAGAGACTTTATTAAGCTTGATAAAATGATTATCAATAATCTGAGCTTACTGTAAAAATTTTCAAAAGCCTATTAAGATTAACAATTTTGTTGATTATTACTTGCCTTGCACAGAAAATATAGATTTGAAAATATTAAAATTGTGAAAGTTTGAAGAAAATTTTTTAGTAAGAAATAAAAAATACTTGATTTTCATTCTAGTTCATCAAAGTTCATCAACGTTAATTTTTGGAACATTTGAAAAACCTGGTAAGTACGCTTTTAAAGAGAGTATTTTATAAAAAATCTTTCAAAAAAATAAACTAAATCCGAACAAACAGCATTTTAACTTAACGGAAAAATAAAAAATATATTACAAGTTTCCTTTAGGTTCTTAATTTAAGAAAAAAACCTGTTAAAGAATTTTATTAGAATCATTCAGAATTCATTCGTATTAACTAGTTGTATAAGCTACCATTAAATTTAACTGCTTGATTACCTAATATATAGGTTCTGATCACTTCGGACGAATTTTTATTATAGCATTGCTAAGAGTTGAATTAGAATCCGATAAGCTCCGGATTCACTTTTTTTGAACATTCCATAATCGTTATCGATTGTTTCTTGTGTAAAATTTTCTCGAAAATTTTTTTTCTAACATTTTTTTCATGAGATTTTGTCGTTTAATGTTGATCTATATTTGATTTACGAATATGATCAAGTGAAATGTTACAAAGACAACAGTAGAGAAGACCGCCTTTTTCTATTAAAAAATCAAAGCCGTATATTTTGTTTCGATAGGATGGCTTTTTTTATTTTGCTGGCATTTATTTTATTTTATTAAGTATAAAAGTTTGAAATTTAACATTTCGATTGATAATAAAATTCGAATAAAAACGAAAAATTTAGTTTTGCTACAAACTTCGCGACGTTTCGGTAAAACGGAGATACCATTATCAAGATGTTAATTGATCTAAAAGGGAAATACAGTTTAAATACAAGGGAAATTTTTGAAGTAAGAAAAAAAATTATAATATTTCAAAAATTGAAACGCATATCTAATTAGTGTGGTTATAACTGCAAATACATATGGCTTGATTTTTCGTCTTTTATACATTTTTACCCACAATTTTGAATCTTGCAAATGAAAAAATATTTTCAAAATTAAAAAAAAGAGACATCTCGAAAAAAAATTGCAATTAATTTTCAAAAAATTAAATATAACGGGGAAAACCAATTTATTTAAAAATTGAATTTTTGGTTTTTTGAATTTTTTTAAACCTGTTACGTATACCAGCATATTTGACCATATCCCCAAAACATACTGGGGACATGTTCAAACATGTTGGTATACTTATACAAGATTTGGTACGTTGTTTTTACCGTTAAAAATTCAAAAAACCAACTTTTAAAATTTTAAAAATTGGTTTTTTGAATTTTTTTAAACCTGTTACTTATACCAGCATATTTGACCATATCCCCAAAACATACTGGGGACATGTTCAAACATGTTGGTATACTTATACAAGATTTGGTACGTTGTTTTTACCGTTAAAAATTCAAAAAACCAACTTTTAAAATTTTAAAAATTGGTTTTTTGAATTTTTTTAAACCTGTTACGTATACCAGCATATTTGACCATATCCCCAAAACATACTGGGGACATGTTCAAACATGTTGGTATACTTATACAAGATTTGGTACGTTGTTTTTACCGTTAAAAATTCAAAAAACCAACTTTTAAAATTTTAAAAATTGGTTTTTTGAATTTTTTTAAACCTGTTACGTATACCACCATATTTGAGGCAAAATCAAGTTTTTTTTCAATTTTTTCAATTTTCAGTTTTTTCAATTTTTCTGAATTAATTAATTCTAACAAAAAAATTGAAAAAATTGAAAATTGAAAAAATTGAAAAAAAACTTGATTTTGCCCATATTTGACCATATGCCCAAAACATACTGGGGACATGTTCAAACATGTTGGTTTACTTATCCAAGATTTGGTACGTTGTTTTTACAGTTAAAAATTCAAAAAACCAACTTTTAAAATTTTAAAAATTGGTTTTTTGAATTTTTTTAAACCTGTTACTTATACCAGCATATTTGACCATATCCCCAAAACATACTGGGGACATGTTCAAACATGTTGGTTTACTTATCCAAGATTTGGAACGCTGTTTTTACAGTTAAAAATTGAAAAAACCAACTTTTAAAATTTTAAAAATTGGATTTTTGAATTTTTTTAACCTGTTACGTATACCAGCATATTTGACCATATCCCCAAAACATACTGGGGACATGTTCAAACATGTTGGTTTACTTATCCAAGATTTGGTACGTTGTTTTTACAGTTAAAAATTCAAAAAACCAACTTTTAAAATTTTAAAAATTGGTTTTTTGAATTTTTTTAAACCTGTTACGTATACCACCATATTTGACCATATCCCCAAAACATACTGGGGACATGTTCAAACATGTTGGTTTACTTATCCAAGATTTGGTACGTTGTTTTTACAGTTAAAAATTCAAAAAACCAACTTTTAAAATTTTAAAAATTGGTTTTTTGAATTTTTTTAAACCTGTTACGTATACCACCATATTTGACCATATCCCCAAAACATACTGGGGACATGTTCAAACATGTTGGTATACTTATACACGATTTGGTACGCTGTTTTTACAGTTAAAAATTGAAAAAACCAACTTTTAAAATTTTAAAAATTGGTTTTTTGAATTTTTTTAAACCTGTTACTTATACCAGCATATTTGACCATATCCCCAAAACATACTGGGGACATGTTCAAACATGTTGGTTTACTTATCCAAGATTTGGTACGCTGTTTTTACAGTTAAAAATTGAAAAAACCAACTTTTAAAATTTTAAAAATTGGTTTTTTGAATTTTTTTAACCTGTTACGTATACCAGCATATTTGACCATATCCCCAAAACATACTGGGGACATGTTCAAACATGTTGGTTTACTTATACAAGATTTGGTACGTTGTTTAAGTAGTTAAAAATTCAAAAAACCAACTTTTAAAATTTTAAAAATTGGTTTTTTGAATTTTTTTAAACCTGTTACGTATACCACCATATTTGACCATATCCCCAAAACATACTGGGGACATGTTCAAACATGTTGGTTTACTTATCCAAGATTTGGTACGTTGTTTTTACCGTTAAAAATTCAAAAAACCAACTTTTAAAATTTTAAAAATTGGTTTTTTGAATTTTTTTAACCTGTTACGTATACCAGCATATTTGACCATATCCCCAAAACATACTGGGGACATGTTCAAACATGTTGGTTTACTTATACAAGATTTGGTACGTTGTTTAAGTAGTTAAAAATTCAAAAAACCAACTTTTAAAATTTTAAAAATTGGTTTTTTGAATTTTTTTAAACCTGTTACGTATACCACCATATTTGAGGCAAAATCAAGTTTTTTTTCAATTTTTTCAATTTTCAGTTTTTTCAATTTTTCTGAATTAATTAATTCTAACAAAAAAATTGAAAAAATTGAAAATTGAAAAAATTGAAAAAAAACTTGATTTTGCCCATATTTGACCATATGCCCAAAACATACTGGGGACATGTTCAAACATGTTGGTTTACTTATCCAAGATTTGGTACGTTGTTTTTACAGTTAAAAATTCAAAAAACCAACTTTTAAAATTTTAAAAATTGGTTTTTTGAATTTTTTTAAACCTGTTACTTATACCAGCATATTTGACGATATCCCTAAAACATACTGGGGACATGTTCAAACATGTTGGTTTACTTATCCAAGATTTGGTACGTTGTTTTTACATTTAAAAATTCAAAAAACCAACTTTTAAAATTTTAAAAATTGGTTTTTTGAATTTTTTTAACCTGTTACGTATACCAGCATATTTGACCATATCCCCAAAACATACTGGGGACATGTTCAAACATGTTGGTTTACTTATCCAAGATTTGGTACGTTGTTTAAGTAGTTAAAAATTCAAAAAACCAACTTTTAAAATTTTAAAAATTGGTTTTTTGAATTTTTTTAACCTGTTACGTATACCAGCATATTTGACCATATCCCCAAAACATACTGGGGACATGTTCAAACATGTTGGTTTACTTATCCAAGATTTGGTACGCTGTTTTTACAGTTAAAAATTGAAAAAACCAACTTTTAAAATTTTAAAAATTGGTTTTTTGAATTTTTTTAACCTGTTACGTAAACCAGCATATTTGACCATATCCCCAAAACATACTGGGGACATGTTCAAACATGTTGGTATACTTATACAAGATTTGGTACGTTGTTTTTGTAGTTAAAAATTCAAAAAACCAACTTTTAAAATTTTAAAAATTGGTTTTTTGAATTTTTTTAAAACTGTCACGTATAACAGCATATTTGACCATATCCCCAAAACATACTGGGAACATGTTCAAACATGTTGGTTTACTTATCCAAGATTTGGTACGTTGTTTTTACAGTTAAAAATTCAAAAAACCAACTTTTAAAATTTTAAAAATTGGTTTTTTGAATTTTTTTAAACCTGTTACTTATACCAGCATATTTGACCATATCCCCAAAACATACTGGGGACATGTTCAAACATGTTGGTTTACTTATCCAAGATTTGGTACGCTGTTTTTACAGTTAAAAATTGAAAAAACCAACTTTTAAAATTTTAAAAATTGGTTTTTTGAATTTTTTTAACCTGTTACGTAAACCAGCATATTTGACCATATCCCCAAAACATACTGGGGACATGTTCAAACATGTTGGTATACTTATACAAGATTTGGTACGTTGTTTTTGTAGTTAAAAATTCAAAAAACCAACTTTTAAAATTTTAAAAATTGGTTTTTTGAATTTTTTTAAAACTGTCACGTATAACAGCATATTTGACCATATCCCCAAAACATACTGGGAACATGTTCAAACATGTTGGTTTACTTATCCAAGATTTGGTACGTTGTTTTTACAGTTAAAAATTCAAAAAACCAACTTTTAAAATTTTAAAAATTGGTTTTTTGAATTTTTTTAAACCTGTTACTTATACCAGCATATTTGACCATATCCCCAAAACATACTGGGGACATGTTCAAACATGTTGGTTTACTTATCCAAGATTTGGAACGCTGTTTTTACAGTTAAAAATTGAAAAAACCAACTTTTAAAATTTTAAAAATTGGTTTTTTGAATTTTTTTAACCTGTTACGTAAACCAGCATATTTGACCATATCCCCAAAACATACTGGGGACATGTTCAAACATGTTGGTATACTTATACACGATTTGGTACGCTGTTTTTACAGTTAAAAATTGAAAAAACCAACTTTTAAAATTTTAAAAATTGGTTTTTTGAATTTTTTTAAACCTGTTACTTATACCAGCATATTTGACCATATCCCCAAAACATACTGGGGACATGTTCAAACATGTTGGTTTACTTATCCAAGATTTGGTACGCTGTTTTTACAGTTAAAAATTGAAAAAACCAACTTTTAAAATTTTAAAAATTGGTTTTTTGAATTTTTTTAAACCTGTTACTTATACCAGCATATTTGACCATATCCCCAAAACATACTGGGGACATGTTCAAACATGTTGGTTTACTTATCCAAGATTTGGTACGCTGTTTTTACAGTTAAAAATTGAAAAAACCAACTTTTAAAATTTTAAAAATTGGTTTTTTGAATTTTTTTAAACCTGTTACGTATACCACCATATTTGAGGCAAAATCAAGTTTTTTTTCAATTTTTTCAATTTTCAGTTTTTTCAATTTTTCTGAATTAATTAATTCTAACAAAAAAATTGAAAAAATTGAAAATTGAAAAAATTGAAAAAAAACTTGATTTTGCCCATATTTGACCATATGCCCAAAACATACTGGGGACATGTTCAAACATGTTGGTTTACTTATCCAAGATTTGGTACGTTGTTTAAGTAGTTAAAAATTCAAAAAACCAACTTTTAAAATTTTAAAAATTGGTTTTTTGAATTTTTTTAAACCTGTTACTTATACCAGCATATTTGACGATATCCCTAAAACATACTGGGGACATGTTCAAACATGTTGGTTTACTTATCCAAGATTTGGTACGTTGTTTTTACATTTAAAAATTCAAAAAACCAACTTTTAAAATTTTAAAAATTGGTTTTTTGAATTTTTTTAACCTGTTACGTATACCAGCATATTTGACGATATCCCTAAAACATACTGGGGACATGTTCAAACATGTTGGTTTACTTATCCAAGATTTGGTACGTTGTTTTTACATTTAAAAATTCAAAAAACCAACTTTTAAAATTTTAAAAATTGGTTTTTTGAATTTTTTTAACCTGTTACGTATACCAGCATATTTGACCATATCCCCAAAACATACTGGGGACATGTTCAAACATGTTGGTTTACTTATCCAAGATTTGGTACGTTGTTTTTACAGTTAAAAATTCAAAAAACCAACTTTTAAAATTTTAAAAATTGGTTTTTTGAATTTTTTTAAACCTGTTACTTATACCAGCATATTTGACGATATCCCTAAAACATACTGGGGACATGTTCAAACATGTTGGTTTACTTATCCAAGATTTGGTACGTTGTTTTTACATTTAAAAATTCAAAAAACCAACTTTTAAAATTTTAAAAATTGGTTTTTTGAATTTTTTTAACCTGTTACGTATACCAGCATATTTGACCATATCCCCAAAACATACTGGGGACATGTTCAAACATGTTGGTTTACTTATCCAAGATTTGGTACGCTGTTTTTACAGTTAAAAATTGAAAAAACCAACTTTTAAAATTTTAAAAATTGGTTTTTTGAATTTTTTTAACCTGTTACGTAAACCAGCATATTTGACCATATCCCCAAAACATACTGGGGACATGTTCAAACATGTTGGTATACTTATACAAGATTTGGTACGTTGTTTTTGTAGTTAAAAATTCAAAAAACCAACTTTTAAAATTTTAAAAATTGGTTTTTTGAATTTTTTTAAAACTGTCACGTATAACAGCATATTTGACCATATCCCCAAAACATACTGGGAACATGTTCAAACATGTTGGTTTACTTATCCAAGATTTGGTACGTTGTTTTTACAGTTAAAAATTCAAAAAACCAACTTTTAAAATTTTAAAAATTGGTTTTTTGAATTTTTTTAACCTGTTACGTATACCAGCATATTTGACCATATCCCCAAAACATACTGGGGACATGTTCAAACATGTTGGTTTACTTATCCAAGATTTGGTACGTTGTTTAAGTAGTTAAAAATTCAAAAAACCAACTTTTAAAATTTTAAAAATTGGTTTTTTGAATTTTTTTAACCTGTTACGTATACCAGCATATTTGACGATATCCCTAAAACATACTGGGGACATGTTCAAACATGTTGGTTTACTTATCCAAGATTTGGTACGTTGTTTTTACATTTAAAAATTCAAAAAACCAACTTTTAAAATTTTAAAAATTGGTTTTTTGAATTTTTTTAACCTGTTACGTATACCAGCATATTTGACGATATCCCTAAAACATACTGGGGACATGTTCAAACATGTTGGTTTACTTATCCAAGATTTGGAACGCTGTTTTTACAGTTAAAAATTGAAAAAACCAACTTTTAAAATTTTAAAAATTGGTTTTTTGAATTTTTTTAACCTGTTACGTATACCAGCATATTTGACCATATCCCCAAAACATACTGGGGACATGTTCAAACATGTTGGTTTACTTATCCAAGATTTGGTACGTTGTTTTTACAGTTAAAAATTCAAAAAACCAACTTTTAAAATTTTAAAAATTGGTTTTTTGAATTTTTTTAAACCTGTTACTTATACCAGCATATTTGACGATATCCCTAAAACATACTGGGGACATGTTCAAACATGTTGGTTTACTTATCCAAGATTTGGTACGTTGTTTTTACATTTAAAAATTCAAAAAACCAACTTTTAAAATTTTAAAAATTGGTTTTTTGAATTTTTTTAACCTGTTACGTATACCAGCATATTTGACCATATCCCCAAAACATACTGGGGACATGTTCAAACATGTTGGTTTACTTATACAAGATTTGGTACGTTGTTTAAGTAGTTAAAAATTCAAAAAACCAACTTTTAAAATTTTAAAAATTGGTTTTTTGAATTTTTTTAAACCTGTTACGTATACCACCATATTTGACCATATCCCCAAAACATACTGGGGACATGTTCAAACATGTTGGTTTACTTATCCAAGATTTGGTACGCTGTTTTTACAGTTAAAAATTGAAAAAACCAACTTTTAAAATTTTAAAAATTGGTTTTTTGAATTTTTTTAACCTGTTACGTAAACCAGCATATTTGACCATATCCCCAAAACATACTGGGGACATGTTCAAACATGTTGGTATACTTATACAAGATTTGGTACGTTGTTTTTGTAGTTAAAAATTCAAAAAACCAACTTTTAAAATTTTAAAAATTGGTTTTTTGAATTTTTTTAAAACTGTCACGTATAACAGCATATTTGACCATATCCCCAAAACATACTGGGAACATGTTCAAACATGTTGGTTTACTTATCCAAGATTTGGTACGTTGTTTTTACAGTTAAAAATTCAAAAAACCAACTTTTAAAATTTTAAAAATTGGTTTTTTGAATTTTTTTAAACCTGTTACTTATACCAGCATATTTGACCATATCCCCAAAACATACTGGGGACATGTTCAAACATGTTGGTTTACTTATCCAAGATTTGGAACGCTGTTTTTACAGTTAAAAATTGAAAAAACCAACTTTTAAAATTTTAAAAATTGGTTTTTTGAATTTTTTTAACCTGTTACGTAAACCAGCATATTTGACCATATTCCCAAAACATACTGGGGACATGTTCAAACATGTTGGTTTACTTATCCAAGATTTGGTACGCTGTTTTTACAGTTAAAAATTGAAAAAACCAACTTTTAAAATTTTAAAAATTGGTTTTTTGAATTTTTTTAACCTGTTACGTAAACCAGCATATTTGACCATATCCCCAAAACATACTGGGGACATGTTCAAACATGTTGGTATACTTATACACGATTTGGTACGCTGTTTTTACAGTTAAAAATTGAAAAAACCAACTTTTAAAATTTTAAAAATTGGTTTTTTGAATTTTTTTAAACCTGTTACTTATACCAGCATATTTGACCATATCCCCAAAACATACTGGGGACATGTTCAAACATGTTGGTTTACTTATCCAAGATTTGGTACGCTGTTTTTACAGTTAAAAATTGAAAAAACCAACTTTTAAAATTTTAAAAATTGGTTTTTTGAATTTTTTTAAACCTGTTACTTATACCAGCATATTTGACCATATCCCCAAAACATACTGGGGACATGTTCAAACATGTTGGTTTACTTATCCAAGATTTGGTACGCTGTTTTTACAGTTAAAAATTGAAAAAACCAACTTTTAAAATTTTAAAAATTGGTTTTTTGAATTTTTTTAAACCTGTTACTTATACCAGCATATTTGACCATATCCCCAAAACATACTGGGGACATGTTCAAACATGTTGGTTTACTTATCCAAGATTTGGTACGCTGTTTTTACAGTTAAAAATTGAAAAAACCAACTTTTAAAATTTTAAAAATTGGTTTTTTGAATTTTTTTAACCTGTTACGTAAACCAGCATATTTGACCATATCCCCAAAACATACTGGGGACATGTTCAAACATGTTGGTATACTTATACAAGATTTGGTACGTTGTTTTTGTAGTTAAAAATTCAAAAAACCAACTTTTAAAATTTTAAAAATTGGTTTTTTGAATTTTTTTAAAACTGTCACGTATAACAGCATATTTGACCATATCCCCAAAACATACTGGGAACATGTTCAAACATGTTGGAATACTAATACAAAATTTGGTACGTTCGTTTAACTTTAATTTTAAAATTTTAATTTTTAATTTTTCAATATAAAATTTTATTGTTTTCATTGCGATTGCAATATTTTTAAAATATTAGCTTTTCCTTTTTTTTATTAACTTTCAAAGTTGTGTGGAAAAGTGTTTAAAAGACGAAAAATCAAGCCATATATAACTGCAAATAGATTCTTAATTCCAAAAATGCATTTTTTCAATAGTTGCAAATAATGTCGAACGAGTTTATTGAACTTTCAAAACGGTCTTTTGACAACTTAACCGAAGAAGAACACAAAGCTTTGAACTTTCGAGCGATAAATCGATCATCATTTCGAAAGCCGATAAAGGTAACGCCGTAGTCATACAAGACGTCGACTAATACCTAAGTAAATGGGGGATGAGGATGAGGATGGGGGAAAAGATGAGCATGAGGATGGGGATGAGGATGACTGGGAATTTTTTGTAATTCGTTCTTTGTTTTAAATATTTTTTTTTTTTTTTTAATTATACAAAAAGTGTGTATTTTTTTCATAAAACAATATGTTCTTATTAAATTCTTCCTCCGCTTTTATTTTTTCTGATTTTATTTTTTCTTGCTTCATAGTTTGTTAGTTAGTTTTTTCCATGTTTTTATATCTCTTCCAAAATGTATTCGTCTGTGATTTTTTCGATTCTTTTGTTCACTTGGTCTATTTTAACTTGTTCTTCGATTTTTCTTTCTCTTTGGGCTTCTTTGATTGCTTCATCTTTTAATTTTTCCTTAATGTAATCAAAAGAATCATCCTTATCATCGGAAAGATCTTTAACAATTTCGGAAAGAGGTATCCTTTTTTTTTTTATAAACGAATTGGTTGATTCAGGCGATGGCTCAATTGTCACCCAAAAAAAAATATTTTGTTAAAATTTCATAATCATATCAAATAAAAAAAGAGTTTACTTTGTTGCATTTGGTTTGTTCTAATATATTTTCGCTTTCAACTTTTTCCGTTTATCCCTCTAAAATCCTTTTAAAAATAAATAAATTAGGACTTTTTTATAAAAATTATTAAAAACACAATTTTTAATACAAAGAATTATTGAAATCATCAATAAGGCTTTGACTTTTTGGTGATAATGATTTATTCAAAAATTCGTCTTCTTCTAATAAAACTTTGAAAATTATCCTTTGAGATTAAAAAATTAGAAAATCCTTAAAATAGCATTTACCTTCTATTGCTTCGGAAAATTTCGCTTGTAAGCACAGTTCTTGGCGAAGATACAAATTTATCCGAATTATTAGCTTGGTCAATTTCAATGACTTCTTCACCTCTGACAGATTCGAAAATATTGAACTTTATTTTGTAATAAAAAATTAACTTTTTGAAAAAAAATACTTTAAATCATTAAGCAAATCATCATTGACGACACTGAAAATAAGAATTAAAAAAAAATATTCAAAAAAATTCTAGAAATTATACCTACTTAAAAAATGAATTATTTATCGTGTTTTCAG
Source organism: Brachionus rubens (assembly GCA_022207745.1). Taxonomy (NCBI): domain Eukaryota; kingdom Metazoa; phylum Rotifera; class Eurotatoria; order Ploima; family Brachionidae; genus Brachionus; species Brachionus rubens. The sequence goes on along the minus strand of JAJVHD010000020.1, from coordinate 400,655 downwards.
CAGTATTGATGTTTGATAATTGGTTTTGTTGAAATTCTTTTTCTTTTTTAGCTATCATTTTGCTCTATGGTAAAATTAATTTTGAATGATGTATATATATTCTTTAAACTAAAGCCTACTAAATTTAAATTCTCTATAATTTGAATAAATCAAGCTCACGCAATGTTTGTAATTCTACAATTTCATTGAAATCTAGATCACTAGTTGGATGTTGATATTCTAAGTTAAATTCAAATAAAAATTGAGTCTATTTTAACTATTATTATTTTCTCAACTCACCTGGAATAATTTTCTTGCTGTCATATTTTTTGTTTTTATGATTGATGGATTCATCTTCTTCACTTGATCCCATATAATTATCAAAATCATATATATCAAAATTATGATGTATTGGGATTATTTTTATTATATCCTTAAATCAATAAATAAAATCAGATTTAAAATAATTTATCGAAAATTTTTGCATCTGAATTTACGTTTTCCTTTTTTCAGCTAATGATTTCACCACAGGCTTTGCTTTTATTATATAGAAATTTTATTTTTTCAACTTTTATTAGCAAAAATTTATAAAAAACATATAAAATGAAGATTTTATTTTTTAATTGTTTTTCAGATAATACTTTTTTAGTTTTATACTTGCTAACATTAATCAATGGAACAAATCTAAAAAAGCCTTCAAGTGCTTTAATTTTTTTGCTGTGTAAATTTGATTTTAAAAATCGAACTTGAATGCAAAGCTGTTCGAACTTGGATGCATTCTTATCTTTGATCAAATCAATTTGGGGATCAAAACTTTTAGAATGAAATCGAAAATTTTTGTTAAGAATCTAATAAAATATGTCATTATTTTGAAATATTAAATTGGCTTAGCTTATATTATAAAGCTAATAACTACAAAGAAAAAAAGTTTATAAAAAAAAATTTATTATCAAGATAACAAACGAATCCGAAATTTTACATAGTTTTACAAAATATTTATATTAAAGGAAAAAAACAAAATTTTAACATAACGGAAAAAATTAAATAGTTTCAAAAATCTAAATTTTATTCAAAAAAAATATTTACTTTTCTGTTTTTTCTTTTTATGACTAGCAAAGGACTCTCTATTATTTACATACCTAATAGGACTCTAAAAAAATTTCATTTACAAAAGGTCTCCTTCGAGATTTCATGTCTAAATATGACTCTACTCTATTTACAAATCTCTCTTTTATTACTTGACAAAAACCTTTCGGTTTTCGGCGCGAGCTAGCATTTTTTTTGGAGAAAAGGAAGAAATTACAGAAAAGCATTTAGCCCGCCTTAGGCTACGCCTAAGTCGGACTAAATTTGGGTTATAAATTTCGGAATTTGTTTTATTTGGGATATAAAATTTTATTATAAAGATTCTTTTAAAAGATTCGTATTTAAGAGTCTTTTAAAGTTTATGTTTAGGGAAAAAATTAATAAATAAATAATTGCATTATATTTTTTAATTAATCCAAGACTTAATATGGAACGTAAACTTTAGTAAGGCATCTTGTACTCAACATCTAAAAATGAAGTTTAGGATCAAGTGAGTCTATTTGATCAAATATTATAATTAATATTGAGTATGAATACCTTTAATTTTAGTTTTATTTCGGATATAAAATTTTATTATAAAGATTCTTTTAATAGATTCGTATTTAAGAGTCTTTTTAAGGTTTATGTTAAGGGAAAAAATTAATAAATAAATCATTGCATAAGAAATTTTAATTAATCCAAGACTTGATAAAAATTTGGAACGAAAAGTTTAGTAAAGCATCTTGTATGCAACATCTAAAAATGAATATTAGGATCAAGTGAGTCTATTTGATCAAATATTATTATGAATATTGAGTGTGTTATACCTTAGATTTTATATCATCAATTCGTTTTTATCATCTTTTATTTTATTTGATTTCCTCAATAGGGTTTTACATTAATTTATTCAATGCAGAATACTTTAAGACCTTCAGTTACTTGATTGTCAACTTTATTTATAAATAAAGTAATCTTTAATAAATATATAATATTTTATGTTCTAAATTATTTTTTATTAATTATTTAAGTATTATGTATAATGTGGTCGATCAAGTGAGTGCATGTTTTTAAATATTCAGCATTGAGAAAGATAACTTAAAACTTTAATGAGAATAAAATTAATTGATGATCAACTAATAAATATATATGTATATATATAATTTGAATTTTATTTTAAATCTTAATACTATAATGAGTCTGAAATTTTTCAATCTTGTCAGAGTGATTTTGATCAAGAAAATACTAAAATAAGTTAAGAAGCGAGTTCAATCCCCTTGGAAATGAACTTTTTTTATTTTGAAAAAAATTCTCTTAACGGGGTTTGAACTGGGCAAAAAATATAAACAACGACTTAACCAACTCGGCTATGCAGACACTTGAATATACATGTCTTAAGATTATACTTGAATATTGAAATTTTTATCTTTAAAATGAGCCTAAGCATGATGTGTTTTATTATATAATAGTATTGGGTTTTTATTTGGATGTTTTTTAAAGTAACTTGTATCAAGTCCGCGTGAGTTCGCGTGAGTATTTGAATGAATAAAAAATGTTCAAATTTTATAAAGTTTATTGAAATTTAATTATCTAAATATTGTAATTAAAGTTCTTTTTGATAAATTTGCTCGATTAATTCTTCCATCAATTCATAAACTTCTTGTATTTTATCTTGAGACAAAGCATTGGTTTCTTGTTCACTGCTTGTTTCATCTTCAAATTTGCCTTCTTGATCGAGCTTTTGAGTAAAAGCAATACTATCCCATACTTTGAATAAAATGAAAATTTTACAATTTAGACTTTTTAAACAATTAGCTTTAAAACTTACTTTCTTTGAACGATTCAAAAGTTATAGGCCGAGTTGAAATAGGTGGACAACTTTGTCTACCAAATGTTTTTTTTTTCTGTGGTGGAGAAAAATCTATCTAATGCTCTTGAAAAAATTATAAATGTTTAAATAATGTTTCTTTAATGAAAAATATTTAAAAAATACCTCTCTTTAATGATAACGATGGATTCTGTTCTGTATTTTCGAGTGCAATCCTTTCGAATATACTTAATTGTTCATTGAATTCTTAAGATAATGGTTAAAGAAATTATATATAAAATACATAAAATAAATTTTAATATTCATACTTAATTTTGCTTTATCTCTTACATTAGAAATGACTGAGTAATGATACTCGACACAATTGCTAAGTGATACCAAATACCTAAGATTGTTGCTCACAATAGCTTCTTCTTTACTACATGTAAGCTGTTTTCCAGTTGAGGGATACATTCCTCTTGGTATACTTTTTAGCGTTGTCTTTTGCATAAAAGCGATGATATCAAACTCCGAAAGGGGATAATTCTTAAACAGTTCAATTATCTTGACAAATCAATCACTGTCTCTCTTATGTGGACTGCTCTTAGCTTAAATAAACAAATCTTAATTATATTGTTTTTCATAAAAAAAAAATTAGTATCGGTCATTTACGATCTTTTAATCTAAGCTGCTCACGGTATATTTGTTCAGCCACGGTCAATTGTGCAACAACTTTTTTAAGGGTTGAAAGATAAGAATGTTGAACATCTAATTGCTGTATGTACCTGTTGGAAAAAATTTCATCCTTTTTAGTTTTGCTAATGAGTGAAATGTTTTCCTTAACCATTTGTCTTATATTAAGAATAATTTGGTCCATTTTTATTTAGTTTTAAATATTTTTATATTTTTTTTTATCGGGTTTTGATAACTTGATTAATAAAATGAAGTCTTATTTATATCAAAATTTTTAAGCTCAGGATTCAGTAAAAATTTAATGGGATTTAGAGACTTAAAAGAGAACAATTAAAATTTTAACACATGATTTATTCACGTTCTCTCGAAAACATGAGATCAGCGTCTTAAAGCCTTGTATCGAAAGTCAGTGAAATCATGTTTTATTCAGCTTGTTTTTTGATAAAGAGTTTTGAAAGCTTTTATTAGCAATACAGTTTGTTAAAAAGAATAATGAAAAATTTCATTAAAATTTCATATCGATCAGCTTTAAGAATTTAACTGAAGATAAAATTAGATTGAAATTAGGTCATGCTGTTTAATCCATATTTTTTAAAAATTTAAATTTGATTTTTTTTTTTTTTTTGTCATTAAAAAAAAATTCATTTTCACCAAGTTTCGATCTGGCTACACTCAACAAAAAATTCACTCAACGACTTAACCAACTGAGCTATACAAACGCTTGAATATTAATGTCTTAAGATTATACTTGAATTTTTTCTTTTTAAAAAATAACAGTGCTTTCAATCGCAAGTATGAAACACTGCTCTTTTTTTTTTTCGAACAAAGGAAATTAAAAATAATAGAAATTTTATTCAGTGTATTTTTTTCTATTTTAAAGAGCTTGTCACTCACGGTTCTAAATTGAAACATCAAACAACTTGAATAAAATTAGCATTTTCTATTAAAAAAACTCAAAACTTTGAGACCTTAAATTTACCTTTAAATAAATTTGAAATTATAAAATAAAGCTTGAGTCTTGATGCTCAAATTTTTCTGTTTTAAATAAGCCTAAACTCGGAATGTTTTGATTAATTATAGGTTCAATAAAAAATTCAAAGCTTTTTAAAAAGTAAAGTAGATCATGATCAAGTACGCATGAGTTTAAGACCGACTTTATTTTTAATTTTTTCCTTAAGTCAAATTTTTGTCTATAATTAGTTTAATAAATCATTGTATTAATCAAATAAAATTTTAATTACTCGATATTATTTTTTTATAAGCTTTAATTTGAGACTAAACATGATTTAGCTATTAATTAATTAAGTAAAAGAATGAGTTAATTTTTCAATTAATTTATTAAAAAAAAAATACAAATTAAAATTTAATCCAACAACTGTCTGTAAACAACATTTCTTGTGTAAAATCCACCTTCATAACCTGGCAAAAGACCTTGTCGATGAATTCCATTTGACTGTGTATGAATCATTAGTGATATAGAGGCAAAATTTCTGACTCTTGATAACGCCACATACAATTGACCATGTGAAAATACTGGCTTTTTCAATAAGAGACCAACTCTATCAAATGTTTGGCCTTGTGACTTGTTGATTGTCATGGCAAAGGCCAATCTAAACGGTAATTGAGTTCGTTTGAATCTTATGTAATTCTCACATGGTCTTGGTGAAAACGTGTATCTACAAAACGTAAAATGTTGACCTGCATTTGGACCATTTAGAACAGAACAACGTATAGAATATCTAAAACATTGTTCAACTCTTAATCTTGTTCCATTACACAAACCATCAACTTGAGACCAATTTGTCAACAAAATAACTAAAGATCCAACTTTAACTCTTAATAAATGAGGTGGATATCCTTGAGGCGTATAACTATATATTTGATCTATTGGTGTTATTTGTCTGTGATCTTGATTTGGAGTTTCTTCTTCAACATCTGTCGATAAATATTCAAAAACATCACCATCCATTCGGTCCAAAATAAGTTCATTAATTTCAAGTGAATCTTTATTTGTTGGACAAAGAATGACATTGTTAAGCCGTTGATTTACATCAATTTGACCTTCTCCAAAAACATCATCAACTAAATTTCCTTGACAAACAACACGATCAGGTATTTTGATCATATCATTTTCATCATAAATTCGACTTCTTCCATCACCGATTTCCATAATCCAGTTTTTGAATTCCATTTCATCGGGATCTGCTCTCATATTTTGGATCAAAGCAAATCGAACAAAACTTGGCCATAAATGAGAACTTTTTAAACACAATTGAATGCAAGTTTCAATGCGTTCATTATCACTTACTGGTGCACATTGTCTAAAATCACCAGTCAACAAAACACATTTACCACCAAATGGAACATTTGGATTTTGATTGATCTCTCTTAATAGTCTATCAACACATTCCAACGCTGCTTGTGGGACCATTGAAGCTTCATCGATTATAAACAACTTGGCAGTTCTTAGTTGATTAGCTTCAAATTATTGTGCAGTCATATTACTAACCGATTCCATTGGCGTTTGGACAGGTATTCTGAAACGTGAATGCACGTCAACAAGTCTTTATATTTTAATCAATTAAAATTTAATTTTTACTCTTTGTTGTTCGTTTAATGTTTGTTCCAAATTGTTGGCAATTTCTTGATGTTGTTCAATAGTAAGCTCATGTTGATTAACTGGCATTGCTCGATTTCTCCAATCTTGACCTCTTTCATCTGGCTCTGGAAGACCATAATCAGCCATTCTCTTTCCAAAACCAAGTAGAATATGTAGAATGTGCTAAATTTAAATGGCTTAGCATTAAAAATTTAAATTAAAATTCATCTAAATATACTGCAAGTGATTTTTGTTTAGCAACATAATCGTTGTGTAAATCAATATAATCTCGTCTCATGTCTTCGCCAAACTCATTCCATAAATCTAAAGAACTTGGATTCACTGGTGTATTGTGATACAAAATAGTCACAAACAAAAATCTATAAATTAATTTTATTAAGTTTATTTTTATTAGTTTGATAAATTTCGATAAATTAAATTTCAAACCTTATTCGATGTGGTAATTCTGTTCTTATTATTTCCCTGAGACATTCAAACCATTGACGATTGTTTTCAACCAAATTTAAAGCTATTGCAGCAGCAGTAAATGAAGGATATTCAAAACCTTGAACAGTTCTTAAGTCTGCAAATGAGATTTTTCCACGAACATGCAACAAAAGAAGTTTCAAGTGAAATAATTCTCTATGTCTTGGATGTATAAAATAAATACGTCCAATGGCTAATCTTGCTCTTGTAGCATCAACTCTTCTTATCCATCGTCTTTGCTGTGTATTCCACCAATAGAATTTAACTATTTCTTCGTACAAATAATCTCTAACAAATACGTCACGTTGATTCAGTTGAAAATAGTCATCTAATTTTGATCTTAGGGGAGGTGGTGCTGGTTGATTGTTCCTTAGAGCGGCACGTATTTCAACTTCACTTACGATTACTTGTTGTCTGTTTTCAAAATGAATTGGCAACTTTGTAACTGTATGTGATAATTCCATTCTCTTGAAACCAAACAATTTATCATGGCCTTCAATTGACGAAATTACCCTGTTCTTTACATAGGTAGCCGGTTCATCGTAAACTGGTGGTTCATTTTGTCTTTCTTGTTGTTGAACTAATTGAGCCACTTCTTGTTGTTCAATTTGCTGTTGTTGTTGAGGTTCATTTTGAATTGGATTTACTTGTTGTGTTGGAACGTTTTGATTTAAAACACGTACTGCTTGATCATTCTGTGGTATCGCTTGAGGTTCTTGAAAATTTTGATTTATCTCGGCACGATTTACTTGAACATTATTGGAAATGTCATTGGATCACAGTTGGGATCACGGAGATTTATTAGTTGTGTAAAATTATTCTCAGGTTGGGGGACCATTTCAACCATTGGCAATTGTCTCTCTCTTGCATTAGCCAATGCAATATAACCGTCTGGACGCGGTAAACCATCTACATCATTGAAAATAATAGATATTTTACCTTCAACAGCTTGATCAACAATTTGTCGTCTTCCATCTCGATTGGGTTGAACTAAAGTGTTTTGAGGAACTGGTCTTGTCAGCCACATTCGACAACTTAATGGGTCAATTGTATTTTGCATTCTAAGGAGCTCTCTATGATTTCTAAACAATTGAACAAATGGATTAACTTCCCTTAACATGGCTTCCAATTCATTAAGAATCTCTTCTGAAATGTCTCCATTCCAGCCTCTCCAAGCATTCATACGTTGCTCATGAATATTTTGATCAGAATCAAACATATAAAATTGAGCTGCTCTCAAACGTTGATTGCCTTGAGGTCCTTTAAACATTGGAGGCATTAAATAATGAATTTGGTCGTGAACGGTGTATAAAAATGGCAAAGCATAGGTACCACGACCATTCATTCTATTGCGTTGATTAAATGAAGCATCAAAATCATGAAAATCCATTTTAGCATGTATTGGGCAAAAGCAAGTAGTGAATTGTATTGGCGAATTGAATTCAAAAATTGAGTTCTAATCACTGGTATAGGACCTCTTAGAGCAAAATCAGGTTGAATCAATCTTCGAATCACTTCGGGGTAGCGGTCAATAATTGGAACATTTATTTTGTTACTTTCACAACACTTTTTGTATTGTCAATTATAGTTTACCTCGCCAGGCCAATACAACGCATTACAGTACTGACAAACTCTATTCATTTCACCAACATTTGATGGTACAATTGGTTGTTGACTTGGAATAGTCAAGGCTTATTAAGAAGGCAATCGTCTTCTTCCTTCCAATCTCTCAGCCAGTACCAGTCCTAATCGGACCATTGTCTCTTCATGAGTTTCATTTAATCTGTTTGGCTGTCTATTGTTTCTTCGATTATCATTGCGTTGTTCCACCTCTTCAGTAGTCTCATTAAATCTTATGACGCGATGTCTCTCTGTATCAGCCAAAATCATTGCTGCTCTTTGTTCGGGAGTCTCATTTGCAATAAAATTAATTTGCCGTTGCATATTTTGTCGCAACCTGTTTTGAGCTTGTCTTGGTGTTTCTCTTTGAATACGATTAATCCTGTTTTGACGATTTTGTTGCTCCTCTCCTTGGATTGTTAAACGTTGAGTCCCTCTTCGTCTCCCTCTCGGTCTACCCCTTGGTGTTACATTTTCCGGTACAGCTCCTATAGAGATTTCCTCAATAGCTTCATAATTATCAACAGACATGGATTGATTAGCATTTGAGTGCTCATTTTCAAAACTGTTGTCTATATCTTGATCCTCTAAGATACTCATACCTTTTAAAGTAAAGATATACAATATATTTTCATTTATTAGTAGTCATCAAATTTTAATAATTCACTTTGCTCAAATTCTGTAGTGATATCACCAATTTCATCTTCAGCCGCTAATAAAAGTGGCCGGTCAACTAATGATCCATTCAAATCTAAGCTCATATTTTGAGTTTCAATTAGATTTATGTCTTGATTATTATTATTTGACATGGGGATATTTGGATCTACTAAATCATTTGCAAATGTTTCATCTTGAAGATTACGATTTGTTTCGTTCGTTGCTAAATTTTCGTTGTTTCGATCTATTTGTTGTTGAGCCATCAAAACTTAATTAAAAAATTTTATATTATAATAAAGTTTTGTTTATTTATAAATTTTTTTTGTTTACGGTTATATCTTGCATTTAAAGTTGGATAGGAAGGTGATTTATTAGATCTCGTTGCAAATTGTCTCACAATTTCAGAATAGGACCAATTGTTTTCGTTTCTGAGATTAAATATTTCAATAATATTTGCATCATCAATCGTAGAAAAGACGATTTCTATTATAGAATAATTTATTTTAAATTGTTTAAATTCAATATATTATTTTTAAAGCAATTACTTGGTGGCATATTTAGATAATTATTTTCTTTAAAAAAGAGGATTATTGAATTTTTTGTTGCTGGTTCTCATAACCATGGATAGTTAAGTCCAAAAATATATTTCAGGAAATTTTAAAAACTCTTTTTTTGTGAAATTTTATTATATGATAAAAATAAATTAAAAAGAATTAAAAATAAACATAAGACATTCTGATTGTATACATTAAGGCTGGCCACTAAAAAGAAGATAGTAATAGCCCAAGTTAAGTTAACCAATACAAAAGTTCCGTTCAACATCACCATACACAGGTATCGGGTGCTGGACTCCGAATACTAAGAGTTTTATACAGGGCACCGTAACTTGTCCCTAATGTATAAGAATGTCTTATGTTTTAGCCTATTAGTAAGAAGAAAAAAAAAGATCCTTTTCGAATTCGATTGTTTGATCAGTCATCCAAACATTCCATTCAAATCCATATTTATACCAATACATTTAAATCGATCGCCCTGCCGCTTTAGTCACACTGGGGTACTTTTCGGCTTCTTAACTATCAAGATCAAATAAGCTACCCCGATACAGGCCATAGGACCGTAACAAATCTTCTCTTGATAGCCCCATATTATGACTTAGAGCAAAGTCACCATGGTGTCGAAACGTACAATCAGCCCGACGTCGAGCCCAGCAAGCGACTTTAAAAAAGGTAGCAAGAAGAGCCGTCCCACGGGATCTAATATATTTCATATATTAGTTCCGTTCCACGGGAAGCTAATATATCAATACCTCACAAGAAGAAGAAATAAACATCCGCTCTTATTTGCTTTATAAGGCAAATATGCAAAGATTTTTTGACAAATAAAAGCGAAATGAAAGGATGTAGTGTTATCAAGAAAAATAACACCCATCATTTATTTTTTTAAATCGATTTAATATTTTTTATTAATATTATAAGATTAACAATATTTAATTATAAATAAAAAATAATAAGATATATTACTATAACAATATTTTAAAAGAAAAAAATTGGATTGATGGTTCGAATCAATTTTAATAATAACTTTTTTAAAATTGTTGAATTAATTTATAAACAAAAAAATTTAGAAATCGAAGAATAATTCCTTGAGAAATCGAAATGAATTTTATTGAAATTTTCTTTGATTAAGCATGGTTTATTACTGAACTGTCTTCAATTCAAAAGAGGAAAATTTTTTACTGAAAAAGAATAAGCTTAAGTTTTTCACATCAAAAGCGTGTAAATTTTTTATATTGCAAGATACTTGTGTTTAGAAAAACCACGCTATATATTAGAAAACTATTTTATTTCGTTTCAAAGTTCAATTTTATTGCTTAAATTTTGCAATTTACTTTTTTTTATTTAAAATTCATTCTTAAAATAAAGGAAAAAATTATTTTTTTTCAAATAATTGCATAGCTCAGTGGGTAAAGTCGTTGGCAATTAAATTAGTCCAGTTCAAAGCCAGGCACGGTTGAATTTTTTTTAAACTTAGATTTGCAACAACAAATTATTTATTTTTCTCTTATTAATTGTTAGCTTTTAAATAAAATTAATTGCTGATTAATATAAAACATTTTCTTTATTGAAGTCAATTTTAATTAATCATTTCCTAACCTTTTCGGCTGATTTTTATTAAAAAATTGATAAAAATTAGATGAATCCCCATTTTTGGGACGCGTTTACTTTAAAATGGAATATGATAAAAAGCTATATTTTTTAGAAACATTAATTCAGTTGCCAATCTACTCGTTTAAAAATTTAAAAGCGCTATTTCCTTTTTTAATTGTATAGTAACAAATTCCTGAAAATTGTTATTCGACGAATTATACAAAAAATTTATTAAATTGAATTACCTTGTATAAATATAGGCTAATAAAAATAATGAAATTTGAGTAAAAAAATAACTAAATTAGACTCCATTTTAAATGTTTTAATAGATTAGAGTCTATGTTCCCAGTCCAAAGAATTTCCGGTTTAGGCCTCTACCCTGCAAACATTCTTAATTTAGATATTCCCCGTATTTTAATAAAACTAAATATTATAATTTATATATACCCCTTATTTTTATATAACTAAACATTAAAATAAAAAACTGATATCATATTCGTGTTCAGGAGACTCAACTACCCCAGTAAACATATTTTGTTTGTTATGTGAAAATTCACTTAGTAGATACCCCATTTCGGCCTTTTTTCAAAAAATGTAAAATTGCATGAATCGCCATTTTTGGGACGTTATTTCTATAAAATGGAATAGGAAAATGAGCTTTTTTTTTCATTTCACTAATTTCAGGCCCCAAGCTTCTTTGTAAGATATTCAGATCCGCATGCTCTCACTTGAATTTTTAATGCTCGCGCTCCAAAAATGACGATTGATGCAATTTTCCAAAACTTTGAATCGTCATATCTCATGAACGGAGCATGATACGCCAAAACCGACACCACCATTAGAATCAGCGCAAAATTCTCTACAAAAATAGAAAAAAAAACGGCACCCAAAAAAAACTTTTTTTTTTCATAATTTTTGACCCTAAAGTATATGGTTAGACCCCCCTATGCGGATATGTTTATGACATACCCCCAAAAAAGTTAGTATTTTTCTCATTACTAACTTTTCACGGCCGAATTTATTTGACACATCTTAGGCTCCTATTTAGGCGAGAAAGGACTTGGTTTTCGTGCGTTACAGACACCATTCCGTGCATTTTATATAAGAGGGATCATCGATGAGACCTTGAAACTTTGCTGGATACCTCATCTTCAAATTGTTAAATGATTTAAGGGCTAACTTCCAAGCTTGATCAATATATTTTTCATTATAGCCTTTTAATTTCAGAGCAAATTTACCTTTAGATTGTCAGAATAATTTTTCAATTTTATATATCTTATTTATTATATTTATCTTTGTCATCTTTGAAAACTTTTGACAAATCGATGATCCCTTTTTTAATAAGCAATCTTGTAAATATTTGATTGTGAGCTTAAAACTAGAAATTTATAAACATTCCAAGTATTCAATATGTAATCTATAATTATCTGTGTTTCTATCAACCATAGTTTTCTTTCCTTGTAAATTGAAGAATTATCATTTTCAATTCGTTGGCTTTTGTCTTGGTTCCTTGCTTTTTCGATAGCTAATACTTTATTTTTTTTAATCGAATCATTTTCTTAAGGCGTCTTTCTTTTTTTTGGGAAGATACTATATGTTGTGTTCTTGATAGGAAAATAATATTTAGTTCTCGAAAAAAATAAAACGATAAATAAAATTTACTAATGAATAATCGATAGTATTTAGCGCAGTGCTAGCTAACACATCAGAATTATCTTTCTCACCATTCTTTTTTCCATTTACGACAGTTGGATTCTGAATTGATACGTCTTCAATCCAGTTTTCAACATTTATAAAAAATTGATTCTTAGGAGAAATAAAAAATAACTCAAGACATAGATTAATTAACTTACAAATTTGTCGAATTTACATTTTAAATAGGTAATGCCATCCACAACTTGATCAAAAGTCTGTAATTAAAAACAAAACAAAACGTTAGACAAAGAATATATTTTAAACGGATTTGATTAAAAAATAAAATTACAATATTAATATTATTGATATTAGTTTCGATCAAGAAAACTTTGTTCTTTAATTCTTCAAGAGTCTCATTGTTCGTCGTGAATGTTTTTAACATTTTATCTTTAATCTCCAGACTTTTGTTTGTATCCTTTTTGATCTTTATTTAAAACCATAAGTAATATAATCAAAAAAATAAATTGCTAAAGATTACTTGATTTGTGCTCTCGAGAATAATTTTTGTTACACTGCTCAATATTTCATTGATATTTAACATTTGTGTTTCAAAGGATTTTTTTGAACCAGTATCGAGATCTTAAATTAAAAAGTTAAACGAAATTTTTATTTAGGTTTTCAATTGATTTATTCTTACTTTGATTATTTTAAATTTTTATCAGCTAATTCTTGACGATTGTTACTGGTTATTTAAGGGTTTCTTAACTAGCCGTAACTATCCGGTTAAGTATTAAATTAAAGATACTGAAGATTTATTTAGAGTTTATTTAAATCAAAATATATAATGAGAAATCCTTCCTAAAATCCTATTAAGAATGAACTCTCTTTATTGAGAAACTTACTCGTATTTATATCCGAATTTCCCATTAAAGATTATATAAGTAAGATTGAGTAATACGGTTGTTCTTCCGTTTACGCAGCAATTTACGATTATTGATTATCGTATTGTTGCTGATCAATCTATTCTTAATGATATAACTTATTGAAAGAGATATAAGTTACATAAGGTAAGCTAAGTAATAAAATAAATGAATACACAGCAAACCACACATAAATCATAAGAAAATACAATCGTAAAAATAGGTAAAGATATTGTGTAACATCTCCCCCGCCCCATTAAAAAAATTCGACCTCGAATTTAAGGTTCTATATTAAAGTATCGATTGACATCGAGAATTCTGTTTGCTAGATTTGTTTCTATCTCGCAGTTTCTCATTGATCCATATTGCATAAAATTAATCACGTTATTTATTGTCTTACGAAGTTCTAGACCAGTTATTACTGTATCATGAAGTTCCACAAACGTATCAGACCACTCATAAAGTTTAAACGCGAAATGTGTCAAATCAAACGTTTTAGCAACTATAAAAGTCGAATTATTACCCATATCATTGATAAGTTCTAGACTTTGTTTTTTGAAGTGATCTGCGAGGTTTTTCGATTCCGCGCATACAAAATTACTTGGTAACCCTGAACCGTCTGTGTTCCATAACCTGAAAATACAACTCAAATATCTCAATTTATCATCTAACTAATGAGTTGAAATTGAAGATATTGACGAAAGGTTTGTTTGATATTTTCCTTTAGTAATTGTTTCATCTGCATTGATTTCCCATAAGTAAATGCATTAATTGTAGAATTTTGCAGCAACTTGTCTGCATAAACCTATCCATACTAATTCCGAGAGAATTTTATATTCGTTTGAAGGGATATTATCAAAATATGGCTCCGAAATTAAACGATGATTTACTTCATTTTCTAGCAGGTCGGTTGCTTCTAAACAACGCCGATGATAAATCGATTAAACGGTGTAAAAATAACTTCGAGAATAATTTAAAAAATATTTAATTTTATTTAGTTCTAATGCCTGTAAATTAGTTTAATATACTGCTGACAATTTGATACCGATAAAAATAGCACATGTGTCACGAAGACTTCGAGGGTTTATTATTTTTCGATAATCACTTCGATCCTTATTATCCTTATATATTACTTCAAATTTGTCATCAATAATCATTTCGGTTGAATCATCGATTATGCGGTAAATATTCATTTTTCACGAGGATCGTTCGATTGATTACAGGTTAATAAAAAAAAAAAATTTAAAATAAAAAAAAATAATATATATATATATAAATAAAAGTATTATAACTAATTGAAGATTAATTGTTGTTTCTGTTTAGAAATTTTTTAGTCAATGAACTTGTACTTGCTGAATTCGCATTTAATAGATTATTTTTTGCAAACTTAACCCTTCTATTATTTTTTATGATAGGCAACCGATTCTCAATATTTTCTATATTGGTAATTTCGTTTATTGTTTCAGTGGCTATCATTCTAGATAATTTTGACTTTTTGCAACAACTGAAAACGCAACATCGACATCGCATCTTTTAGAGGCACGTCTTTCCATTTTACTAAGAAGTGGTAATTGTTGTCAATAATCTTGTGATTTAAAATTTTTTCCACTTCGGCACTTTCCTCTGGTAGTGTAACATTATCTTCAACAACTTTAAGTTTGTGTCTTGGAAAACTTTCCGTAAGCTTTTCGCCTAGTGAATTCTCAAGTTTGTAGTTACCTTTTGAAGTGTGCCCTACGACTTTGTAAGGTCCTTTAAATCTTGCTTCGAGTTTAGTAAGTAGGCCTTCACATTTTACGTAAACCGTTTTTCCGATTGGAATTAATTCTACAGTAGTATTTTGTGCTTTGTTTTGTATTACTACTTGTCGTTTTTGAGCTTTTTCTATATTGTCTTTTGCTTTTACTTGTGTATTTTCAATCATGTTTCTGATTTCTTCGCTTCTTGCGACAATTGCTTCTGATTCATTGTTATCCGTCGATACCCAATCCTCAAACCCATTCATTTTTCTTCCGAACATTAATTCGAATGGAGTAAATTTGGTAACTGAATGTACTCTCGAACGATAGGCCATCAGGACATAATCCAGGTGCTTTGGCCAATTTTCGATATCTGATTCGCAATGTTTTCGGAGAGATTCAACCAAAGTTTGGTTAAGTCTTTCAGTCATTCCGTTTGTTCTTGGATTGTAAGCGGATGTGATTGTGTGCTCGAAACCCATATTGTTTTTTAACTGAGTAATTATCTCGTTTATAAATTCTCTGCCCTGATCTGACAAGATTTCTTTAGCTGTACCGAAAATACTAAAGAATTCCAATAGTAATCTCGCAATTTCTTTCGCTGTTTTACTTTTAATAGGTTTCGCATACGGGTATTTAGAAACCGCTTCGATTATTACCAGTATACCGATGTAACCTTCGGTAGTTTCTTTTAAACCTAAGACAAGGTCTATCTGTATACGGTCAAAGACTTTGCCAACCTGAATAGCAATAGCTGGATGGTATTTTACAATTGCCTTATTGTTTCTTTGGCACGGTATGCACTGTTTAATTACCCTTTTGATATCGTCTAGCATACGTTTCCAATAGTATTTGTCCTTGAGACTATTGTAAGTTGATTCAGCTTGAAAGTGACCAAGCACATGAGCTTTTTCCACAATTGATCTACGATCTTCTGGTTTAGGAATTTCTAGAGTTTTATCCTCTTTAATTACGAATAGCTTTTCATTTTTAAGGATAAACTTATTAGCTAACTGTGAAATTCTTTTGATTTGTTTTATACTAGTACCAGGAATAAATCTTCCAAATTTTAAACAATGTATTAAGGACTCGTCCTCCCAAGGGTCCAGACTCTTACTTGAATTGTCTTCAGCTGTTTCTTCCACAGCGAAATTAATATTAGCTACAGGTCGACTAAGTGCGTAGACATTTGAGTGATTAACTCCTTTTCGATGGATTATTTCACAATCATAACTTTGAAGATAAATAGCCCATCGAGTTAGGCGTGTATTAGGTTCTTTAATACTTTTCAGCCATGATAGAGCTGAATGGTCAGTTATGACTTTGAAAGTAACGCCATGTACATAATTTCGAAAAGTTTTAATACCAAACAAAACTGCAAGACATTCCTTTTCTGTAATGCCGTAGTTTATCTCATGTTTGGTCATCAGTCTTGAAGCATAGGCAACTACGTACTCTTTACCATCGTCATCTATCTGAGCTAGGATAGCTCCGACAGCGTATCCCGATGCGTCAGTGTATAACAAGAACGGTCTGTTAACGTCGGCCAGTCGTAGAACAGGGTAACTTGTCAGTGCATCTTTAAGGGTTTTAAACGCTTGTTCACATTCATCAGACCATATAAATTTTACATTTTTTCCTAATAATGCAAACATTGGCTGTGCAATTTTTGAAAAGAGTTTGATGAATCTACGGTAGTAGTTTGATAAACCTAAGAATGACTGTAGCTGTTTTACATTCGTAGGGGTTTTCCTATTTTTAATTGCTTCGACTTTTCGTGGGTCCATTATTACGGTATCTTTGGTTACAGTATGTCCTAGAACGTTTATTGATCTAGCACACCAGATGCACTTTTTGCCATTAATTTTAAGATTTGCATCCCTGAGTTTCTTAAACACAATTTGCAGATGCTTTATGTGTTGCTCGAGCGTTTGTGAGTGAATGGTAATATCATCCAGATATACCTCGACGAACTCTAATTCTCCTAAGACGATATTCATGATACGGCTGAAATCGCCAGGCGCATTTTTTAAACCAAAGGGTAAACGTAGAAACTCGAAATGACCGTAAGGTGTACTAAAGGCAGTCTTTTCAACTGAATCCGGATCCATTTTTATTTGCAAATAGCCTGACTTCAGGTCAGTAACACTGAACCAAGATGATCCTTTGAAACGATCCAAAATGTCTAAAATATTAGGAATAGGCCATTTCTCTGTTGTGGTTACCTTATTCAATTTTCTATAATCGATGCAAATTCTTTTGCTACCATCTTTTTTTGGTACCACAATAACTGGGGAGGACCATGGTGATCTAGAAGGCCTAATTATTCCTGCTTTTAGCATTTTGTCCATTTCAGATTTTAGGAAGTCTCTTTCTGTTTTTGATTTTCTATACGGAGGTGTATAGATTGGTATTTGATTGTCACTCTCAATCCTAATTTTGTGATCCATTACGGAACATGCGCCTAGTTCGTCAATGTCGTTCGCGAACATTTTAGAAGCTGAGTTTTTCAATTTATCAAAATGAATTAACTGCTTCTGGTTTAATTTGCTTGCAGGTTCAAGCACTGGTTCAGACAAGTCCCAGAAATTATCCTCCTCTAATTCAACTTCGTCGTAATTAGTTTCTGAAAGGAACATGTCTGCCGTATCATCTCTATCCAGATCAGAAATATCTTCATGTAGGTATATGTTATCTTCAGGAAAGCTAAGCATTGATTTATATGGGAATATACCACATTTGGTTTTGTAAAACCAATCGTGGCCTAATAGGACATCATTATCCTCATGATCAAAGACAACAAACTCGATCATGCAACTATGATTGTTAATAATGACTTCTAATGGTAAAGTTTTACCACTTACCTTGCTTACTAGGCCCGTTGCAGTTTTGATTCTACAGTCTGATGGTAATATTTCAATTTTATTTTTAACCGCTGTATCGTGTGATAAAACTGAGATTGTTGCTCCGCTGTCGAGTCCGACGGTTAATTCGATTCCATTTATTAATGCTTTTGTTCGTAGGATATGTTTTGGGGTATTTTTTATCATATTTACTTGTTCGATTTCGTATTCGTCGCTATCGTCGTTAGTGGTGCGTAATTGATTTATCTTTTTTACGGTTACCTTACATTGGTTCGCATAATGTCCTTTACCTTTGCATCTATGACAACTAATGTCTTTTTGGTTGATTTGTTTCCGCTCGGGTTTAATTGAGTGACTGTTATTTTTCTTATAAGTATGACTATTAGTAGTCGAATTTCCTTTTTGGTAATTTTGTTTCGATTGAAATGAGCGAATTTGATTATACGGTTTTGGACTTGCTTGGTAATTCTGTTTTTTGTCATTACGGTATGGTTTTTATCGTTACTTCTCGCCTTGACGTAGTTAATGCTTTGAGGTGATTCGCTTTCTTGTTCGAGATTAGTCGCTGTTGCCATTGCAGTATCGAGGTTTTTAATTCCTCGTATTTTTAATTCTCGTCTCGTCCTTTCTTTTAATCCATTAAGATAGTAAAACATCTTGTCTTCTTCAGACATTTTCTCCAAATGAAACGTAATTTTGAGAAATTTTAAGTTGTATGACTCTATACTCGTATTGTCCTTGTGTTTGATTTGCATCAATTCGGTTCTATATTTATCGAGTTTATGAGATTTGCTAAAGGTTTTTCGCAACGTCAATTCGAATTCTTTCCAACTTTTCCTTTCTATTATATGTTTTTTAAGAAGGTCAAACGGGTAATCTGCCACAAACGGGATTGTTTCGACTAACCTGTCGGTGTAGTTGATCACGGCCTTCTTAAAACTTTGCTCAATAGTAAAAAGCCAATTTTCCACGTCTTCTTTGGAAGATCCTGTGAACTTCGGTGTCAGAGGGTCCATTTTCTTGTTTTTTGGTTGCAACAAATAGTTACTAAAAGCCATGCTATTGTCATGGCGGTAATTCTGAGTTGACGGACCAGTATTAGGACTTTCAATTTTTGAGCTATAAGGCGTAAAAGGAGTTGAATACGGATGTATTGTTGCCGGACCTACTGGAGTGTTTTTCCCTGAATCGTAACGTGGGGTTTCCGGTTGTTTTAGGTCTGAAAACAGTGAGGTTTTTATGTTTGGTTGTGGGCTTTTTTGTTCATCATCAAGTTTAAATTGAACTTGTGGTTTCCCTTTCGGTTGAACTGATTCGTTTTCTTTTATATTAGTATCGTTTCCTTGAAAAGTAGTTTCAAAATTTTGTGTGATATCGAAGTATAACTGATAAACTTTTTTATCCATTTCGAATGATCGCCGTTCTCTATCTATTAGTGTTCGTAAATCTTCTTTTTCTATTTTAAGGGCGATGTTTTCTTTTTCTAATTTGGCTATTGTTTCCGTTGTATCGTCTGCAAATTCTTCAGCTAATTTATCATCAGACGTCCCTTTGTTAATTTCTTCCAACTCGTAATCAAATTCTTCTAATACAGTTTCGATGTACGTTTTAAGTTCGTTTACTGTTTTGAATTCTGTGTCTACTCCTTTACGTATTTTGCGAAAAGCCTTCTTGGATGTTATGTATGAATTTTCTAATAAGTAAGCTAAATGTCTAAGTTCGCCCCATCTTAGCTTTTTTATCTTGTTTCTTGCACCACCTTCCATTATTTCTTCTAGAGTTTCTTGTTTTCCTGAATTTTTTTCCTCTACCGACATTATTAATACTTATATCTAATCGTTTATTTTTTCGCTGCTACCATATATGTTACTGGTTATTTAAGGGTTTCTTAACTAGCCGTAACTATCAGAGGTTAAGTATTAAATTAAAGATACTGAAGATTTATTTAGAGTTTATTTAAATCAAAATATATAATGAGAAATCCTTCCTAAAATCCTATTAAGAATGAACTCTCTTTATTGAGAAACTTACTCGTATTTATATCCGAATTTCCCATTAAAGATTATATAAGTAAGATTGAGTAATACGGTTGTTCTTCCGTTTACGCAGCAATTTACGATTATTGATTATCGTATTGTTGCTGATCAATCTATTCTTAATGATATAACTTATTGAAAGAGATATAAGTTACATAAGGTAAGCTAAGTAATAAAATAAATGAATACACAGCAAACCACACATAAATCATAAGAAAATACAATCGTAAAAATAGGTAAAGATATTGTGTAACACGATTATCAGCGTTTTGTTTTTGCAAACTTACTCTTGGTTTCTGGGCAGAGCTTGGCACTAAACTTTTACGAGTTAATTGAGATCTATCTATCTGGCTCGAACTTTGGACAGTATTTTTAATTTTAGTTTTTGTCTGACTTCTTGTTACAACATTTGGCTTGTTTATAATGATTTTTAAAAAAGTGTTTGAACCGTGTATTATTGTTTCATCAGCACAAATTTCGAAACTATCATTTTTGAGGACGGGCTTTATTTGTTAGTTTTATTTTTTAAGTTAAATTAAACATTATTTCTAGAAATATTTACCCTAAATTTGGCGTTGTTTTGATGGTCAATAGAATAGAATTGTTGACTGGCGACCTCCATTAACAAATCTTCATAAATCATAGAACCTACGACTAACCTCCCGGCTACTGTTTGTTCTATTTGGTACATTGAACACTAAAAAAATTAGCATTATTATTTAAATACAATTACAAAATTTTTAAATTTTCAAAATCACATGTTGATGTATATTTTCAATATCAATAAAAAAAAATTCATTTTTTTCATCATGATAATCGGAACATTGACCAATTTTTTTCATTTTTACTATAAATAGTTTCTAAACATAAGGTAACACTTTAATGGGTTGCTATAATATACATTCGTTAAGAGTTCTTAATTCTTCTTTAAATCTTCTTTTAATTTTTTTTCTCTTATTCTTTTTGAAATAAGAGAAAAAAACAATTTACACAATTTTGAAAAGGACACTAAAATTAATCCTTCCCCGGATTTTTTTATTTGTTATCACCTGTGAAAATCCGACTATTTCGAGGCATATAAATAAAAATAAATTTTGACAATTAGAAAAATTTTTTAATTGAATACTGCCCTTCTCGAAAAAATAAAACAACAAAACATAACCAGTGTGAAGTTTTTTCTAAATTTCTCTAATTCTCCATTTCTTAAAATAATTTGAGAAAAAAAATAAAGATATTTCTCTAAGTCTTTTAAAAAAAGAAATTAAAATTATTACAATTTTAAAAAATTATAATAATTTAATTTAAAATTTCTTAATTTTAAAGATGACTTAAAAAATGACTCATTTCTAATTTCGATTGAATAACGACCATAAAACATGTGCTAAAATTTGTTAAATTTTAATTAAAAATTATTTTATAAACTGTCTTTCCTTCAATATTAATTTCCTTAACTATTTTTAAAATCTTTTTTTGATATTAAAAAATGTTCGTTCATACGAAGATCCTTAAAAACCAAATCCAAAATTAAGAAAAGCAGGGCTATAAACTTAAGGATATTTTTAACATAGTAAAAATATGTGAAATGTAAAATTAAGTTTAAAAAAAATTCAATTTATTTTTAAAATATCAATAAGTTAAGAATATAAAACAGATCAAATTTCGACAAAAGAATCGTTCGAATTCGAATCTTCGATACGATAAAAAAAAAATTGAAAAAGTCACTGGCGCAATATTACTAGCCATAAGGGTAAACAAATTAAACTTTTTCATGGAATTACAATAATTTTTTTTTTAAAGTTTTTGACACTGAGGAAGAAAGGGTTTGTATATGGGAAAGAACTCCAGCAGAAGATAAATAAGATTTTTAATGTCGATGTTTCTTCTAGAACAATACTTAGCTATAGACAAAAAATGGGTAATTTAGTTTTCTTATTTTTAATATTCCTACAAATATAATATATTAACATTATTTTATATGGTTTCAAAAGCTTAAAACCGAAATTTTGTCCAAATTTAACTATTTCGGAACAAAGAGAAAGACTGAAATTTGCAAAAAAAAAATAGAAATGCAAAATACGGAAATTTTATCATCGTAGATGAGACAAGTATTTGGACATATTCAGCTCCAGCATTTCACAGTCGACCAAAAGGATCATTTCCTCAGGCTTCCTATCATAGAAAGAAGAGTAGACAAAAGATTCATGTTTGGGCTGGGATAAGCTCAAGAGGCTTAACAGAATTAGCGGTATGTGAAATTTTTTCAATTTTTTTTAAATTATTAACTTTATATTTTATTGTAGATTTTTACAAATAATTTAAATAAATATGGTTATGAATTGATAATTCTAGATAGGATTTTTCAGTCTGTAAAAAAGCTTTTTAAAAATGTAAAGATAAAATTGATTCAGGATAATGATCCTAAACATTCGTCTCATCGATGCGTGAATGTTTTAGAAGAATACAAAATTGATTGGGTTAGTATTTTAAAATACATTTATTCAAACATACAAATCGTTAATTTTAAATTGATTATGAAGGAAAAGATACCAGCTAATTCGCCAGATCTAATTGTAATTGAACTGTTCTGGGGATCAATGTAAAGATTATTAAATCAAAACCAACTGAAAATATCAACCAAATAATCGAATCGATAGAGATATTTTAAAAAGAAACAAATCCAATAGATTGCCAAAGTTATATTAAGCATTTTAAAAAAGTATTTTTTTGAAAAAATAAATGAACTATTTCAAAAATATTAAAAAATTTCAAAGGTGCTTGATGAAATAATAAAAAGAAAAGGAGCCTGGATTTCTAACATACCGTCAGATTTCTACCTTTGAAAAGATTCAACAAAATACTTGGTTTAAAGACAGCAATTATTCAATTGAAGAATTTTCCCAAAAATCTATTTCTTGCTTTAGAGGGTTGTCCAGTCTTTTCAATTAGATGATTTCCTTTTATTTGATGTGGCATGAGATGGGTTGGAAACTTTTTTCTTTACAGATCATGCTTACTTTTAGAGTTGACTTAAGTGGCTACCTAATCCAGATCCGTCTTTGGTTGGATTATTTTTTATTCTGTATCTTCAAAACATGATTTGAGTTTATTTAACTCACACCCGATTGTAGGTAAAGATTTTTCAATTATCTCGACCTTACAGTATTCATTTTGTCAAAAAGGATTAATTTTGGGTGTCTTCTAGGTTCCAAAGAGAGTTTTCTTGAAAACCCATCTACCCTTAAGTCTGAAACTTTTTTATGTGATAGAATAAAGGTTTCTGTGCCCAAAAAATCATAAGCGTTCTCTAATTTTTTTACAATACTGTATGATTTTTTGCATCGAAAGTTAAAATATTTTTTGGAAACTTTTTTCACTTGAATTATAAAATTTTCTTCGTACTTAAAAAATAAAAATGCTTAAAATTTATTTTCTTAAAATCGGTATTAGAATCATTTTTTGTCTACAATTAATCCTGATAACGTTTAACCCTGAAAGAGACGGAGCAGTCGTTTCTTTGAGAAATATCAAAACAATTTCAAAAATAATTGACACTCAATGACTTGTTTTTTTCTTAAACCAACTTGTCTCTTTATCTAAAAATAGTATCGGTACAAAAAATTGCTGCGAGACAATAGATTCTTCTCATAATGTAAGTTTATTTTTATTAAATGCTTAATTTTTTATTTGCTAAATCTATTTGATTAAGTTTTTTCTAATCACAGTATAAAAATTCTTTTCATTATTGTCATATCTTTTCTCTAATTGGTCAATTTAAAAAAAGATCTATGTCATTAAAAAATCAAATAAATTTTAAAGTGTATGGTGTCAAATCAGTATCGAAACTTGTTTAATTCAAAATTTGTTATAAAACTCCTAACTTTGACCACGAAAGTTGTGAAGTTCAAGTGATCGAATAATAAAAATTACCTTTATCTTAAAAGATAAGATGGTTTAACATTTTTCATAAATTCTATTAATCCAAGAACTGAATATTTGTAAAGATTTGTTAATAACAAGAAAAATACAATCAAATTAAGTTTTTAGATTTAGAGTATCAAAAAAAAGACTAAAAATAATTCAAACTTTTGTTTTTTTAAAAATTGATAGCTGTTGACTTGAAATCTCCGACTTCTTTATGAATAATACGATCATCAGGCGTGTTCCTTGATTTGGAATGATTTCATCTGGTTCGGCAATCTCATGCATCCTATCATACTCAACTATAACAAGATTATACTATTTTTAAAAATAAAGGAAAATAAGTTTATTTATTAGTCTTCTTTTTACTCCCAAATATAGGAAACATTATTTTTATTTATTTTAATTTATTTTTTTTTAAAAAAATAAATAAAAAGTTCACAAAAAAAAGTTAATCATCATATTTGACATCCTTAAGACCTCTTCCAAATGTTAATGCCTTGATGATTTTATTAATTTAGTATGCCAAGGGTTCTTTAAATTGTTTTTTTCAAATTTTGTCATTCAAATCGTTTCTGCGCCTTTTGTTTTAAAAAAAGTTTCAAAAACTGTCTTTTAATTTATTTAAAAGAAAGTTTTTGAGCTATTTCACTTGACAAAAGGAGGCTTGAGAACTCCTAAATTTTTTTAATTTTCAATAAGATCTCTTTCTTGACCGGTTAAAGATGAATTCTTTCGCTTTTATTGAATTGAAAATGAATCTTTTGTAAAAAAATCTTACTGATAATCATTTATCAAAAGAATCTTGAAACAATCGATAAACAGTATTAGAATAGTTGAATACTCGATTATGAAGCAATCAGTTGCAAGACAAGTATATTTTGATCCTTTATTAACTAGGCAAAAATTGTGACAGCTTTTGTGAACATTTATTTAAATATTAAAAAAATATACTAGTGTCCTTGTATATTGAAAGAGTAAAGTCTTCCATTATAATACGCCAAACGTGAGTGACCCCTTCATTAAATGTTCTTTTCCTTGATGTCAAGTGTGAAATATAACTCAACAACTCTTTGCTTAAAGAAATGTTTAATTACAAGCTAATTCAAAGATTGAATGAAACATTAATTTAATTAAAAACCTTTTTAATTTTAAGTTCGACTTAAGAAATCAATCGATAATGTTAGTTAATTTAATGATGATTACATCTAAGTTTTTTTTATATTACTCAGTTTAGTAAGAACATTTAATTAAAACGATTAATTAAGTCCATATAGAATAAGTTGTTAGTTATTTTAATTCTGTACATATATTTTGTAATTGAATATTATGATCATTTTCTATGTGTGTTTTTATTTATTAAAATTGAATAATTTTTTTTTGTTTTTTTAATTTGGTCTGGGTCAACCCAGGTCATTTTTCTTATTTAAGATCTGACAAGAAATCTTAAGATGAAGATTCTTTAGAGAAAATTACAAGATCTTCACAAGAATATTAGAAATTCTTTTTATCTTAAGCTAGAATAAGAAACTCACAAAGATTCTTAATCAAGAACTTAATAAGATCCTTGATGATTGATTCTTTATAATTTCTAGATATGATCTGAGGAAAGAATCTTTAAAAAATCTTTAGCCTTTCTGAAGTTAAAAATTGTTCAAGATCTTGGTAAGAGCTTGAAAAAGAATCTTGAAGATCAAGCAAATAAGAAAAGCATAAGAATGCTTTAAAGAACTTTTAAATTCTTGAAGCCTTTTCTTGTAAGAAAATCAAGCCAAGAATTTTTATAAGAACTTATTTTTTCTTATTCTTTTTCTTACACAAGAATTTTTGAAGAGTCTTTCAAGAAATTTTAAGAAAACAAATTTGAATTATGAGAATGGTATTTTTTATTTTAAAAAAGACAACTTCTTGGTCTTTATTTAATTTTAATCATGTTCATTTTCATTAAAATATTCCGATATCAAAAAAATATCTTTTGACTTTTCATAAATTATGCATTTGTTCTTGATTTTTTTTGCTAATATTAATTTTTGTTTTTCAGTCTTTTCACACATAAAAAAAAATTATAAAAAAAATTTTGTTTTCTTAGAGATTGTAAAGAATTAGGAAGTCTTGTTTTTGCATCATTCAAGATACAGTTTGAAACTTTTTTGAAAAACGTTACTAAAGCAAAGAACACTTGATCCATCTCAATGAAATATTTAATTTGGCCAAACTCAGTTTGGTTATCTTCAACAAAGCTTACAATAGAGCTACATTTTTTTTCACCGACTTTTTTGTATTCAATTGAATGAAATATCTTGTTATGTATCGATAACCTTTGACCACAATATACCGTTTGGTTAAATTGACCATTGTTTAATTCTTGTTGTTCGAATTCATTCAAAAAACGCATTTTTTTTGGTTCTAAAAGTTCTTCACTAAAAGCATTACTTTTCGAATTAAAAATGCTTTTATTAAATTCATAAGCTTGTTCATTTTGTGAAATATTTTCCAATTCACTAACAAAATTTCTATGATTTAACGATTCTTAAATGAAATTTATTTTTGGCTAGATTTATAAAGGAAACATAATTTTTTTAAAAAACTTAATACTTTTTAGATATTGTAGATTTAGCGATTTTTTTCCACTCAATTTTTTTCGGAAATATCCAAGCGAACTCTCTACCGCGACCATCGAGTGACCCCCAAGAGATCCGTGTAAACGAACGTCATCAATTAAATGTTTGGAAACAATATGAAACGTTATAGTCAAATAATTCGAACCATAGTTTTTGACAAAAGAATTTGAAAACTGATTAATAAGCTTTTCAGCAATGTCGATTTCTTTAGAACCATTTATTTTGTGAAATATTTTTGTTGCTAAATTTATAATTTTTAAAAAGTTTTAATTATATTAATATTCAAGCTACAATGATTACCATATATTAGACAAGCTATTTGCCATAAAAACTTGCAAGCTCTTTTTGGATTTGTCTAATCGTCTTTGGTTTACCTTCATAAAATAAGTTTAAAAA
Source organism: Brachionus rubens (assembly GCA_022207745.1). Taxonomy (NCBI): domain Eukaryota; kingdom Metazoa; phylum Rotifera; class Eurotatoria; order Ploima; family Brachionidae; genus Brachionus; species Brachionus rubens. The sequence continues at coordinate 373,476 of JAJVHD010000020.1, read as the reverse complement.
AATACAAAAAGAATTATCTTTTTTACCTATATAGAAATCTTTATCTTTATTTGAAGAATCTAGCCAGTCTATCAATATCTTTTTAAAAAGGCCTAAGCATAAAAGGTGCATGTAATCAACAGGAAAACTGTTCGGAAAATCTAGGATATTGTAGAGCAAGCACTTTCCCTTCACACCATACTTCGGCATCTTTTCACTTCCAGTCAATGCATGAGTTTCATATGCTTCTTTTGTTCTTTTTTCATAATCCTTCAGAGAAAACAGAATAGTATGAAACTCATGAGAATAGCTTCCTTTTAGGACAAAATTTAGTGGTCAAGATTTAATGTTAAGTAAGTAAAATTACCAGGATTTAAACAGTACGGGCATCAATAATAACCATTGTATTTATTCACATTCATTGTCAATGCCTTAGCAGGAAGGTCACACAATACACCATAAATTCCGATTTTAAAATTGTAAATTTTTCCTTCTTTTTTTATGGTAATACCTCTCTCGTTTAGTTTATCTAATTGTTCGATTAAGGCTTCAAATAAAATGTCAGAACGAGGTTTTTTTTTTCCAAGCCATACACCGTAAACTATTTTATTTTTAATTGAATCGCGAATACTTAATGGAAGTTCGCACAAGCCGAATATGACTGGCCAAAACTGTTTACTATTACTTTTAGTAAGTTGGAGACCATCTGTGTAAAAAATTAGATTTAAATATCCATTTTTAGATATACTTTTATAATGTTCACCATCAATCAAATTGAGTCGAAAATCTTTTTTTTGGAGGTGCGAACAAATAACTTCGACATTTTCAAAAATTAAGTTTTCCAATGGCTTTTCAATATTTATCGAACAAAACGAATTAATAAGTTTCTTTTCGTTAGTTGCTTGACAGTTGTTACAATATTTATTTTCATTTAGCTTTTGATAGCATAGATTACAATAAAAATCCTCGTTTATTTTAGGTTGATTTTTGTTAACTTTTTCAAATACTTTCTCGATTGATTTAGGAAGATCATTTTTATAAGGAAGCATCGTTCGAACAAGCTTTATCAAACCCTTTTGGGCAACTTCGCTTAGAGAAAAACGTTCGACAAAAGAAATTAAACATAGACATGCTTCTGTAGTTGTAATTCTAGCACCGTCGTAAAGCATCATACTTTAAAGTCAATCATTAAAAAATATTTAAGAATTTGTAACAATAATTTCTTACTCGTTTTCGGGTTGATAATAGTTTTCAGTAAGGCTTATGTTTTCGATTTCTAACGAAAGATTCAATAGTTCATTATTTTCTAAAATTTCTGGCTCAGGGACAAAAGAAATTTTTTCATTATTAGGTGTTTTACTAATTACTATTGGCTCAAAGTGACTATCGATTTCGGATTTTTTCAACATTTCTGTTTTAATAGGCCAGGGAATATTTTTTTGAGTAGGGTTAAAAACTGACTTTATTGATCTATTCTTTGAGCACTTTGACAAAAGAACATCATTTTTAACAGTACAGTTTGTTAATTTAGTTTTCTTTGTTGACATTATAATTATTAAAATCAGTTTTTAATCTTAACTGTTAAAAAAAAAAATATTGTAAATGCATTAATTATTTTTTTAAAACAAATACGAAATTCAAAAAAAAATTTAAGAAAAACAAAAAAGATCTTAGAAGATATTTTCAATAATCTCTAAAAAGATTATAAAAATTAATTTCTAATCTTTTTTTTTCAAATAATCTAATTTCTAATCATCATTTTTATATCTTTTTTAATCTCGTTTATTTTAGATTAGTCAGTTAAGAAATCTCTAATTACATGTCGGAAAAACGCACCAGCAGTAATTTTTTAAATGAATTTATTTCTCGAAAATTAAATTTTTTTTTTATTAGAAAACATTGGCTCACAGAGTCGCAACAATTCAAATGAAAGGCCATCAATAAGCAGGGCAACTTTGTTAAATTCCAATGTACAGCAAACTCCATCAAATCAAAATTTTGTTGATATAAATCGAAGACTTGATCAATTATTTTCACTTTATCGAGACTTTTTTGAGAGTATTGGAAACCTAAGAGATAGTGTAGACGGCTAAACAGCATCAAATAGTGTATTACGAACAACAACTCAAGAAACAGAGTCAATCCTTAATACAGTTGTAGCAAAATTAAATAGATTGGAACGTGCTGTCGTGCCAGCTAATGATAATTTTAGCCAAGATATGGTGGAACAAGCAAACGAACAACTTGGTTTGAAAATTATTAATTTGAACTTTTTAATATGAAAATTATTACTAAGTTCTGTTTTGAAAAGGTCTATCAAGGACATCACCTTTTAAACACACCATTTGCCGGCTCAAATATCAACCTCTTCGGAACAAAGTTGCTCGATTTGCTGTTTACCAAAGAAGAACAAAGTAAAGGGTCTGTTGAACCATCTAAAAAAAACACTAAAGCCCTCGACCAAAGGCGAATCGATTTAATAAAAGGTAGGTCTTTGAAAATTGACAATTTTTTTATTTTTACTATTTTTTTTTTAAGTTTGTTACTTAAAAAAGCTCAAGACGATTGAAGCTTTTTTAGAGTTCTGGCCTTCAATTGTTAAATCCTTGAGACAGAAGTGCCTTGATTCAAGAAGTTTCAAAAAAAAATTATTGATTTTTATTTTTAATTTTTTAAAGACATTGGGAGTAGTGTAGAGGATGGTGCTGAAAGTGATGATGAATATGATAGAATGGTCAATGATGAAAGTGTTGCTTCCAAAGAAGTACAAAGACCAAGAAGAAGGGACGATGAAGAAGATGAATTTAGAAGACCGTTGCCAAGAGATACAACGATGGAGTCGTTACGAGATTGATTTAGTTAAATTTAAAAACTTCAATTTATTGAATTCAAAAAATATTTTTTTTTCTTTATCTTTCGAAAATTTGAATGGGTTTTAGCTTGTTCTTTTATTGGCTGAATAGTGTTGATAAGAGAACAAGATTTTAGCTCATTCATCTTTTCGAACAGTTTTCATTGCAATAATTTTTTTTTTCAAACCAAAATTAAAATTTAATAAAATAATAAGTTCAATTAAAAATACATTTTTTATTCGATTTGGTCCGTTTTCTTTATTAATCCGATAGTAAACCAGTCTTTTTCTTAAAAATATTTGTACGAATAAAAAATCTTAATTGTTTAGCATTTAATCTTGACTCAATCATGTATGTCTCTTAATAGAAACTTAAAGATTATCTAAGATTCTTTAATCTTAATTTTTCCATCAAGATTCTTATAAGTCCTTGTACTGAAATTGACTAATTCTTGACAAGAACTTATAAGATTCTATCAATGAAATTTAAAAAGAACTTAATTTGGTTCTTAAAACGATCTTAAACAAGATCTTGATAAGAAGCATGTCCTGGGAAATTCTATAAACAACTGGTTGAGATAATATACTTCTATCGATTGATTTATTACTACCGTAATCTCGCGACCATAACTCTAAGAGCTAAATCTAAATTTGGGTTTGCTCTATAGGGCTTTAATCCCATCGAAACCATGTTAAAACATTTTTTTTTTTATTCTAGAACAATGATAAGATCCTGTCTTTATACTTAGAGTAAAGACTAAAGTTGCCTCTTATTCTAGCGAAGTATCCGCTTTTACTCTAAAGAAAATTAAAAAAAATCAAAAAAATTGCGGAGTTAACTTCAAATATTAAAAACAATAAAAATTTAAATTTATTTTAAAATCCGAGATAATTCTATTAATTTTGCTAAAGAACAATACAGGGATTTATGTAATTTTCTGCCTAAAAAAATATATTCGTAATAAAATCCAACTTAACAAAAAATTTTGTTTCACTCTGAATTTAGACATAGTATTGAAAAATAAAATATTAGTATTTCATACTAATATTTTCTTATAAAAATAAAAAAAATTTTCTTGAAATGGAAAAAGACAAAGAAGTTAAATTTTTTAGGACTAATGGTACATAATTTTTTTCTTAGCTTCATTAATTTGATTTTCTTTTTCGTTTAGGTGCTTATCAAATAGCGAAAATTCATCAAGTTGTTGATAAAACTGTGATCGTTTATTGGTTTGAAAACAAACAACGGTGTGGTAAAATTTTATCGATAGATGAAGTCCAATTGATTGATAGTCGCCCAAGCCATACCAGAATTAAGTTATTTATCTTTTTGTTTTTTCTTTTGATTTACATTGGTCTGTTTATAAATGGAATGGTACAAAAATATGAGTTTTTGGTTCAAAAATACGAAAATTGTTTAATCAAACAAAGCGAACATGAAGAGTCTTTTTTTGGTCAATTTTACGATGTCGAGTGTAATGATAATACATCGGTATACAACGTAAGATCTTGAAATTTTTTTTCATAAACTCTTAAACATTCAAATATTCCGTTTCAGGAATATTTGAAGAAGTTGGCTATCTAGATATGTTGAACATTTTATTTGTTTGTTTCGTTGGTAAAATTATTTTGTCATTTTTTGTTCAGTTAATAAGATTTTTGAGAAGTTAATTTTTCTGTTTATTATTAAAATAAATTGTTTAAAATAAATAATAAAAAAAGTAAAAAAAAAGTTTTTATTGTTCTTTTTCTCTTTCAAGCCAGAAACCATTTTAATATGCCCTTTTTATCAAGTCCAGTTTGTTTTGATATATCTTCAACTTCAGCTCCTAATGGGTGTTTATTTTTTGTTTTGTAATAATTTTTGAGAAAAAGTCTGTTTGAGATGGAGGCCTTGATGGCTGAGGAATTCTCTTTTTTTTTCATTTGGTGTCTTTTCTCAATCAACCAATTAGAAATATATTCAATTGAAACTCCGGTCTGTTCAGCTAAAATCTTTTTCTGTTTTTTTTTTGCATACGGGTGTTTTTTGTTCTGAACGAACCATTCATACAAATAATTTTTTTTTCGTCTGTGATATTTCTTCTTAATATTACAATTTAAAAATGACAGACTTAAGATTTCTTAAATAAAAAGCTTTTAAATCTTACCTTTTATCACTGTTAAGATTGTGACTGCTGATCTTTTTATGATTTTTTCCATATCTGTTCTTTAAAAAAGATTTTATTTCGATTAATTTGATGGATTTTAAAGAAAAGTATAAAGAAGCGTATTCTTCACATTGTATTTGTTTTATTTGTAAATAGCCGAATTCTTTAGTAAAATTACATAAAGTAAAGCAGTCATCGATAAACTATGCCCTTAGAGACTTCAATATAACTATTAAAGCTGGGACTAGGTGTTGTGAAGACCATCTGAATGAACAAAGTCTTATTAAAATAGATCAATTTCAATACATTTCAACCTTTCCTATTTGGAAAAAAAAAGTATTAAAAATTGACACTTGTTGACCAATACTGGTTTTCCGTGCCCTGTTTTTATTTAAAATACTTTTATTTATAAAAGAAAAACATAAATTTATTTGATTATATTTATTAACCTTTTTATCCTTACTTTTTACATAAACGACATCTCTTAGTATACATATTTGTATTCCTCGAGATGCTGGCCATAACGAATTGACTTAGGGAGGAATGAAATTTTCCTCCCGTGTCCACGCGTCAGCGGGGTTCGCATCTGTTGGAATAAAATATTCGTAGCATTTAAGCTTATTATTTTCAGTAAATTAAACAACAATAATAAAACCATAAAAAATATTTTTAGATATTTATATTCTTTAATCATCTTAAATTGCAAAAATGATTTTTAAAAAGATTTCTACAAGACTATAAAAACTATATTCATAAATATTTATGAGAATCAATAACAGTTTCGGTCAAGAATTTATTATTCCAATTCGTCTTTACGTTATTTTTATCAAATAAATTAATCTAATAAGAAAAACGAAATATGAATAATGAGAAAAAAACTGAATATAAAGATAAAAATAAAGTTGCTTTCTTTTGATTTTAGGAAAAAATATTTTTTATGATAATCTCAAAAAAAAGAAGGGTTTTTCTTATTTTTTCAATACTCGATTCATTTTTTTCAATACTCGATTCATTTTTTCCAATACTTATTTCATTTATTCTATTTTTATATAAAAAGCAATTTAGAAATAATATTTATTAAGTATTTTTAGTTTAATAAATTCTTTTTTTAAACACTTTGATTGTTAGTTATCTTATCAAATCTTGTTGGACTCTGAATTTTAATCCCACACTATCTTCATTTTTGAATATCATATATAATTCTTCTCTAATTTCATTATATATAGGTTATAAATTATACTTTTTTGAAATGAAACCAATAAGTTTTTTTTTAAACATTTGTTAATATTTGGTCGCTTTTATCGTTCGGAACTGTTCATGTTAAGCCCCCGTCCATCACAACAGTAAGATCAACAACTACTAGCGGATCACCAACCACTCAACAACAAACTGCTTACTTGTCCAGACTTCAGCCCTACTATTTTAGGTGTTACTAAACTGTTGTTTGTGGAACTGAAAAATGTTTTAAGATTGGCGAATATGCGATTGCAACCAATTTTTCATACAACTGCTATTAACTTTACCTTCCCATCACATTCGAAGTCCAAGACAGCGAGAATAAGAAGTATCCATCATATGGCTATTTACCGGAAGACGGTTCACAAATTCAAAAATTCCAAAAGACACTTGATTTTTGTAAAATAATTAAAAGGTTAAAAAAAGCTTAATTACCCTTAGAAAAAAAAAACTAATTCCTCTTCAAAAAGATATAATGTAAACGAGAATCAAAATCTTATTCTTATCGGTGATTCAATCGAATTGGTAGATAATTCAAAAATTGATGACATTATTCAAAAAATGCTTTTGAAAAATTATTTAATTTTTCACCTTTGTCTTGTTAAACTTGGGGTATACAATGAAAAAAATGATACGATTTTATACTTTGAAGGATTTAAAGTAATTTTTTCAAAAAAGATTAGATAATATTGGTATTTAATATTTTTTTTACTAAAGAATATTTTTTTTTTTTTCTTTATCATACAAACAATTTTGGCTATAATGATTCAAATAAAAAAAGTCTGGAGATGCTGTGTTTTTATAATGGAAGAGAGTTCAAAATTGTGTCCCTATTAAAAAGGATTCACAACTAAATGATTCATCACCCAGTGTTTCAAGTTAATCGTTCTTAAGATTGAATGCTTTAAGTTGATTGAGCACCAAACAGAATTCAATTATTAAGTCGTAATGCCTAATGAGATTTGATTAGCCTTGCTCTTCAAAACGGAAAAAATATATTTTTCGCTCGTTATCAAGTGATATTAACGCTTTGATTTGATGTTCTTATAATACTAGAGACAAGTGTTCGACATTCTGTGTATTAGATTTTAGATTAATAATGTTTTGAAAAATAGACACATATTTGTCCTGTACAAAGTGCAAAATGTAAACAGAATCGTAAACTTCAAAATTTGACTTCTAAGTCGAGATTATTTGATATTAGATTTGAAAGTATGTCTGATTCTGAATTTGGTGCATATCGATAAATTAACATTAGCCGAAAATTAAAAACATAAAAATTAAACCTCGTTTTAAATATGTTGGATCGATTGAAAACTTTTACATGTTTGTTAGTATGGATCGTCTTACCGAAGTCATACGAATACGATTATTAAAATTTAATGATCATTTCCTCCGGAATACTAAAACTAAGAAGTTAATTGTAAGATTCCTCATCTGGTTCGTGATGAATTGTTGAATAATGATATTCCATTATTGACGAATAAGATAAGAAAGAGAGTAGAACTTAAGTTAATAAATACAAAATCGTAACGCAAGTAGAACTTGTAAACGAACTTACAAACGACTACTGATAAAGAAGAAGCGATATGTGTTACTGAGCCTTTTTGGTTTATAAAAAATAATACGCTAAGAATGCTAGCCTTATAAAGTTTCTCAGCAAATGTTAGTCGTGTTATTTGAGTGGTAGTCGTGATAATTTCGATTATGCGCAGACACCAAAGTAATCGCTTAACTCATGATGAGTTAGTCAAAACATAGTTTAGCTTCAGTTTGGAAAATAACGGGAAAAAAAATGGGAAGTCAAAATGGTTTTAATCACAAGGAATGATGAAAGTTATTTTTGAAAAATTGAGATGCAGGCTGTTCATTACAATTAAGAGATAAAATAAAAACAAATTAAACTGATTAATATTTTGATTTTGTTAAATTGTCGATAAGGATCTTGAGTAATCTTTAATTATTGTATAACATTAAATATTTAGTCGATTCCTAATGGAGAAACTGAAATGATCTAGTTTATAGTTAACTTAGCTATTTCAATTAGTATTCGAATTGCAATGGTAAATTATGGATCATTAAATTTGTGAAATTACCGTTAAAAAAAAAATAATACAAACTGTTACTATAGATGATGATGAAATAGAAAATGTTTTTCTTCTAAAGATATTTTACCGAATATTTGTAAATTGTTCTGAAGTTTTTTAGAATAGTCCAAAAGTTTGATTAACAAAGAAAAATAAACGCCGAATTTAGTGATCGACACATTAAAAGATTGTTCATGTTTATGATTTAAGTTAGCTCCTATTATGAGAGGCTAACAGTCTAAATTATATCGTTTCGTAGATCAATACGTAATATTGTTTAACTTGTTGTTTTAACTAGACAAGTTTACTGTTGATAGGTTGTCGAATGAAAGAGATGATTAACTTTTGGTCGCTACATAAATTGTTAAAGTGATTTACTAAGTTGTTTAATGATTTATGACCGTTTACTTTTGTGCTTGATTAACTAAAGGTACCACGTTTTATTATGTTCCATCAGAACTAAAAAAAATAGAGCTTAGAATTCAAGATCGAAGAAATATGAATCAAAGCTTGTTCAAAAATTAATGTTAAATTTATTTATTTAAAAGAGCATAGAAATAACTATAGGTTAGTGTTTGCAACACTGTGAGGGGACTGGGAAAAGCATGTCCAATTATTGGTATAATTGGATAAGGATCACGGGATGCCCTGGGTAGTGGACCGGAACAATCTACCTCTACGTCAGGAAAAGCCTTCCACATATAGGCCAAGGACGGTGTGTAACACCCGGTAGAGAAGCCGGCATGCCACCGTAGGTAGACACACCCGTAGGTACCGAAAATATCACATTAAGGTGATATTGGAAATCGTGGCCACGTATTTCAAAGAGAGTCGGTACTCCAGCAATGAGGACATTGCTGCTTAACCAGGGGGAGTGTGTTAGCGGGTGCTTACGTGCGCATAAGCCGGACCACTCTCATGGTTAAAAGACCTTTCATACTAGTTGCTATTTGTAACTAGTTGGTTGCTATATTAATAAACTTAACTTGGTTATTTCTAAGCGCTTAAATATTTATTCAATTTAATTTAATTTACTATTTAGAATGCATTTAGTTCATTCTATCTTTTTCTATCTTTTATATCTAAGAGTTATGAGAAGTACTAATAATAATAGTTGTGTTAATAATAAAGTGTTTTGTTGAACAAATAACATCTTTTATTTATTCTAATTCCTACAATTACGCCCGGCAACAGAATCGTATGTTTTTGATTTTTTCAACGACATTTATTATTTGGACTAAAAACTATGTTTGGAAATTACAGGATGGAATAAGTCTAAGTTCATTGAGTTTTGTAAATCACTAAAATCAATTTGTCGGAACAAAAAAAAGACAAAAGAACAACTTGTTGCTCTTTATAGGTTTTGGTTAAGAAAAGGTTTGAATGAAAACATTCTCGCAAGGATGTTTGGTAAAAATGCTAGTCAGCAAAAAATAAGCAATTATCTAAGTGAAATAAGAAAGGCAATTTATAAAGATTTTGTTCCACTTTTCTTGGGTTCAAATCGTGGTAGGAATTTTTATTTGGAACATAATCATATAATGGTAAAAAAACTGTATGAACTAGAAGATGATGTCCTAGCTGTAGTTGAAGATGGTTCATATTGTCGGCTTGAAAAGAGTTCAAATAATGATTTTCAATATTCAAATTGGAGTGAACAAAAAAAAGATCTTCTGGTTAAACCATTTATTTTAACATGTGCTGATGGTTGGATAATAGATTGTAACGGACCTTTAAAGGCGAATCAAAACGACGCAAACAATAAATAATAAATAATTTTTAAAAAGCATTTAGAGATATTTATCACAAACTAATTAATGACTATGGTTTTATTGTAAAACTACCTACTTGCAGTCAACTTGAATTGGATGATGAAAAAGATTCAAATGAAAACAAGAATTTAAATGACCAACTGTCTGTTAAACAAACAACAGAAACCAGATTTGTTACAAAAGTAGCTATTTTTTTTGTTAATTATTGTATTAGATATATTTGATTTCGTATTTTTAGTGTCGTTTTATTGTCGAAAAACAAATGGCAGCTTTTTTTTTCTATTTTACATTTTTGAGTTTGAATTGCGTAATTAAATTTTACAATTTAACATTACAGAGACTTGTATGAAAATGAAATTACGCAATTGAAAAAATTAAAAAAAATAAAATAGAAAAAAAAAGTTGCCAAATAGAGAATATTAAAAAATTCGAGGCTTTAGACAATATTCGTAATCGACAAGCTGGGCATATCCAAATAGATTATCGAATAGCTTGTTCAATGATTAATTTTGATCATAAAAGTTGTTGTCCAGACGGGGAAAATGCATCAATCATAGCTGATCGAATGAAACGAAAATCGACCAAAACTAATAAATATTTAGTATTAATGTTACGAAAACATCTGACCGTAACAGCTTCAATCAAAAAAATCGAAATATCTATGATTGATGATTTTCCTCAATTTACGACAGAACAATTAGTAAAAATGATATTTCTAGGAACATATCAGCTTCGGATTTCTAAAAGCTATCTATGTGATATTTTAAAAAATGGGGTTGCTTTTCAAGTTTCAGAAGCCTTGATTAAAAGTTTATTTCGAAAAAAAAAAGAATTTAATGAGTCCACAAAAATTGTAGCTTTCGAAATCCCATCTAGACACAAAAGAAGCGTTATTGATAAAAAGGATAAAACAATCGATGAATATTTAAGGGGTTTAGAACACGATATAAAAGTTTTATTCATTATATACCAAAAATTGAAGGAACCAAGTCAATTTTGGGAAAGTAAAATACTTTTTAAAAGATTAGTTTTTATTTAAAATAATTTTTAAGGCTATATTTGCAGTTGTAAATCTGGTAAAAAAGTAGTTGGCTGCTGTGTTCATGTGGCAACTGTAATTTATTATTTAAGCATTGCTCGTTTTGAAGATATAGTCAACCCAGCAGAGCGATTGAATTCAATTTTTATTGATATGTCTAAAAATGAGTTGCCTAACAAACCAAGAAATGTGAGATTTATTAGAAAAAAGAATAAAGTAATAACTACTTCGAATGATCGAAAAGAAAATTCGTTTGACGATGAAAGTACTACGGAATTTGAAATATCGATTTCTGACCCTAACAATTTGGAAGATTCATCGTCAAATATTAAAACAAATACAAAAGATAAACAAGAAGGCAAAAATAGCAGCAAAAAAAAACTAAAAATAAGCGATTTTAAAAATCATATACCATTATGGGGTGGTTCAATCTATTATAATAATAAAAAAATAGGTTTAGTAAATACATGTACGATCGATTATTTTTTGTTTGCTTTTTGGTATATCAGTAAAAAAAATCCACATTTTATTCAAAGTCTTCCAATAATCGAACACACTGGTTCAATAAAGCAAATAATTGAAAACATTGATAAAGTCGACTGGAACAAAGCGAAAGAGATATGGGTGCTAAATATTGTAAAATATAATATTTTACCTGAGATCTTAGAAATCAATTTATTTGGTTCCCAATATGACCAATGTTTAGTTTTTCTCAATGATTACCAAAAGTATCAATTGATTCAATTATGTGAATTAAATTGTTCCGAGAATGGAAATAAAATAATGAGAGAAGACTCAGATAGAATTTTTTTTTAACAAAATCAATAATATCGTAACAGTTTATACATGTTTTACGGATACTTGTAAAAAGAGCCATAAAACAATAACATCTGAAATAAGGTTTAGATATAATCCGAATTTTTTGTTAATTGAGTCTGCGTTTGAAAATATACAGATTAATGATTTACCTAAAAAAATAAAAGTTGATAATAAAAATTATTGCTTTTTATGTGTTACTGTTTCAAAACCTCGTCATTTTATTGGTGTTTTTGAGGTAAATGAAATGCTATACCAAGTAGATGATTTGGAAAAAAAAGTAACTAAAATGTCGATTAATTCACCGACAAATAAATTGTCAACAACCGTAGCTTTTTATTATTCAGTTTAGAGAAATTGTCAAATATAAAGATTATTGATATTTTTTTGATTTTTTGTCGAAATGTTTTTTTTTAAATAAAATTAGTTTTAAACAAAAAAGCATTTTATTTTATTGATTTGATTATTCGAAATACAATTCAAAGAAAACACATAACTGAACGATAGAAAACAATTTTCGCCAACAAAAGGTAAAAAAAATCAATTTATCATTTGAGAAAAAAAAATATCGTCACATGAGTAGAAAAAAAACTTTGTCTATTTTAGAAAAAAAAAACTTGTGTCCGTTCACAAAAAAATGGCTATTCAAAAGAAAACGTTTTTGATCTAGGGAGTTTATCAGCGAATTTCGACTTTACACTCTTAAACATAAAATATTAATTCTATTTTTATAAGTTAAAAAAATTAGAAATACTTACATGGAAACTAAAAATTGTTCGAGATTTTAGCAAACCCGTTTCCTGATCAATCTCAATGCTCTCGTCCTTAAAATAAAATTTTTTTACCGTAAACCCCCGGAAGGGACCCCACTGGGGTCTAAGTCGAACTTTTCTTTTAAAACCGGGGTTAAAATAAAAAATCTCTAAAAAGTCGCCTTCAATAATCCCAGGGGTAAAAATGATTTTTATTCAATTTAACACATGAGGCAAAAAAACTGCTCCTTAGCTCCTAAACCAAGAATACAGAAAGAATACACAAAGAATACAGCAGTAGTTTTGCCTCATGACTAATAATTGAATGAATATCATTTTTACCACTGGGACTATTGAAGATTGATCTTTATATTTCACCCCCGGTTGAAAAAGTTGATTGAACCTTGAATTATAAAAAAACTTTGTTTTTACTTGATCATCATCCGTTAACAAAACTGAATGGTATATCTTACTCACTCCAGGAACATTTTCGTCTGATAGCGTTACTTGAACGGGTTTAATAGGCGTTATAGGTGAAATAGATTGAACAGTTGGAACTTGTTGCTGTTCAACTTGTCTAACGACTTCATGATTCCGTCTAATTTTTTTTAAACAACAAAACAAAATGAGGAAAAAAATGACCAAAAACAACAACAGCAAAAAAGTTTTTTTTTCTTCAGATGTATTTTGATCAAAAGCTGAAGCTGGTGTCAAAATAGCGTTCATAAAAGAAGAGGTGGTAATGGTTGTTGTGATTAGAGTGGTTGAGGTTTGGGCTTCGGTTGAAGTCTCGACTAATGTCGAGGGAGCGGTTGTGTTCGGGTTCGGGTAGCGGTTGTGTTCGGGTTCGATTTTGATATTTTTAATCGTGGTTGGGTTAACTGTTGACAATGTTGAATTCGAACAATTAACCTTCGGGAAAGAAATCTTTCGAGATGGATATTTTGATTTTATCTGTGGAAAAATAACTATCGTATTCGATTGGATTAACTCGGCATGACTATTGATCAATGAACGTTGAGTTGCTGTTATTGTTGTTGTTGTTGATTTTCTAATAAATGACTCAGTTGGCCTCAATTTTATTTTTGGAGTGGTAGTTGGAGGTCGAATCGATTTAGTGAAATATAGAGCTTCAGTCGAGGGAACTGCTCTAGTCGTTTTGGTCAATCGACCATCAATTATTGATTCAAAATCAAAAAAAATAATAGAAAAACTGAGCGCGCAAAAAATGAAAATGATAGTTGTAATTTTTTCATATATGTTTATTTTGCAAAAAAGAAAGTTTAATTCACATATTTATGTTAAGTTTATTTTATTTTTTAATATTTTCTAGATTAGAAACTATGAAATTTTTTTTTTGTTTTAGGCAAAAATTATCGTTAAAACCTGTATTGTTCTTTACCTAAATTTTTGAATTTTTACCACAAATTACGTGAAATATATCGGTTTTTCAGGAAAAAATAAAAAATCTCGTAATTTACTTGAAAATCCGAATTTAGCATTCTGTACTAAATGTACCATTCATATTGGTTTTTCAGGTAACTTTACGAAAATTTCTATTTTTTTCTTAAAAACCGATAAATATGGTAAAATACGAATTTGACTTTTGTGATTTTACGTTATTTCACGTAATTTGTGGTAAAAATTCAATAATTTAGGTAAATTTTAGCAAAATTAATAGAATTATCTCGGATTTTAAAATAAATCTAAATTTTAATTGTTTTTAATATTTGAAGTTAACTCCGCCATTTTCTTGATTTTTTTTAATTTTCTTTAGAGTAAAAGCGGATATTTCGCTTGAATAAGAGGCAACTTTGGTATGGTACATTTAGTACAGTATGCTAAATTCGGATTTTCAAGGAAATTACGAGATTTTTTATTTTTTCCTGAAAAACCGATATATTTCACGTAATTTCTGGTAAAAATTCAATAATTTAGGTAAATTTTAGATAAATCCTCCTATCAAAACACCACTTTATTAATAGAATTATCTCGGATTTTAAAATAAATCTAAATTTTAATTGTTTTTAATATTTGAAGTTAACTCCGCAATTTTTTTGATTTTTTTTAATTTTCTTTAGAGTAAAAGCGGATATTTCGCAGGAATAAAAGGCAACTTTGTTCTTACTCTAAGTATAAAGACAGGATCTTACCGTTGTTCTAGAATAAAAAAAAAAATGTTTTAACATGGTTTCGATGGGATTAAAGCCCTATAGAGCAAACCCAAATTTAGACTTAGCTCTTAGAGTAGTGGTCGCGAGATTACGGTATTAAAATTATCTAAAGAGTCTTAAAAAAATATAGAAAAAAAAAAATAAAATTTTAAATTTGTATTCAAAAGAAATTTTAGAGAAATAAATCTTGTAAAACAATTAAAAAAAACTATCTGATTTTTTTGCTTTTTTTTAAATTGAAGGTGCGTTTTACTCAAGTTTATTAAAAGCATGTTGGAAGGTTAAGATTATGAAACTCGACAATAAATATGATGGTGTTATGCATAATAATTAGTCTATGTTAAAAAAATGGTAAAGAAAAATATTTCAAACATTTAAGTTTTTCCAATCCCAAAGACTAGCTTTATAGAATTCTAGAATGGTTAAAATAAATTGTAAAATCATTGAAACAGACTTTATTTAGCTTGATTAAATGATTAACAATAATCTAAGCTTATTGTAAAAATTTTCAAAAGACTATTAAGATTATTAAATTTGTTGATTATTACTTGCCTTGCGCTGAAAAATATATGGCAGGTTTTTTTTACAACCAGGCATTATTGCGCCCTTTTAAAAAAAACTAAAAAAAGAAAAACATTCGAAGAAAAAAACATCCAATTTATTGAACTGAATGTGCTGAATCCGATTTTCTTCTTTGTTTTTTACTAGCATTTTTATTTTATCTTAGGCAGCTTTCCAAAGATGGATATTTGCCCTGTTCGTTGTTAAGTTAATTTTGCAACTTAATTTTTTTAATATTTTATTGCATTTTCTAAACTAAGATATTTTACCATTTAGCTTTAAGGTAGCTTTTTTCCAATTGAGCATTTTCAAACTTTAAAAAAAATAAAAGATTATTAAAGTTTGGTCTCTTAAAATTATCCTCACGTAAATAAAAGTTGGTTAATTTTTTTTGAAAATCATAGTCTTTTCAACAATCTCAACATGCTTATTTTTTGTTTTTGGCAAAAACTTCCACCAATATATAACTTTTTCTCAAAAAATTAAATTAATTTAGACGCGTCATAATCCTGACTGTCAATTTTTTTAATTTTTTAAAATACTCAAAATTATATCCGTACGTTTTTTAGCTAGATATCTTTTTTTTTTGAATAAATTATCTAATAACATTGGTCGAATGAATAGCAAATTTGGATCGATAAACTTTCGAATAAACTATTAGAATATCATTTCGATAGTCAAGATTATTAAATTTTTTGAATAGTGGATCTTAGGAGGTGGCAGAGTTCGGGAGCTGGCGAAGTTTTTCAAAAAGCTCAACTCTTTTCGCTTGATTCCCGATTCGGTGGTCATTTTTCTAAAACTTTGAAAATTTCAAATTAT
The DNA here is from genome assembly GCA_022207745.1 of Brachionus rubens. Taxonomy (NCBI): domain Eukaryota; kingdom Metazoa; phylum Rotifera; class Eurotatoria; order Ploima; family Brachionidae; genus Brachionus; species Brachionus rubens. The sequence continues at coordinate 357,237 of JAJVHD010000020.1, read as the reverse complement.
GTTTTCTGAATTCAATTTAATTGTTAAAACTTTGGATCTTCCAAAGTGTAATGTCTCTAAAATATTTTTGAGCAAAATGTCCGTATAAGTTTTTAAATCGATTATCCGATCGAATTTTAGTTAATCTTTCATATTGAGTGATGATTCTTCTTAATCGATTATAATCGATTTTTAATTCTAATAAAATCTATTTTTATAAAAAAAAAATAGTTTTGATAAGTTACACCAGCGACGAGGAGACTTCAAAGGAGACGAGATATTAAGTTTTAAAAGGTTCAAATACCTCATTGAATTTCTTTATCCAATCACAAGATTAAAACTTTCCAGATTAATAATAGTTATACTCAGAGTTGTTCCACAAGTCCCAAGACACAAGTCAAGTCCACGACTTGATTTGATTTTATTTTTCAGGAAAAGATCAAGTCGCGAGAGCTAAGGCTTCTGTAACTTACTCGATTTTACACTTATGGTTTTTAAAAGCTTTTGCTAGTTTCCTTGCTTCTTTCAAACAAATTTGACCCAAGCGGGATTCGAAGAGTGCTCTATTGACACATTTTGTGTCAATAAAATTAGAATATTGACACAATAAAAGAAAAAAATAATTTTGGAATAGAAAAATAAATTTGTTTACACTAAAGAGCTTAATCAAGATTCTTAAAAGCTGAGTCAATACCCAATAGTTCAAGTCATGATATGCTAAGACTACAGTCTAATCACCAGTTTTCTAGGACAAAAAAAGATTTCGTATGATCATAGAAACTCAAAAGATCATGAATTCGTCGAATATTTTAGAAAGTCTCAAAAGATAAAATGAATGTTTGCGGTCAACTCGACGAAACATCTTTAGATGATAGAAAAGTCAGTATTAGTGACATAACGGAAAACGAAAGTTTTGTTATTATCACAAGTTATGACTCAATTCTTAACTTGTCTTCAGAAAGCTATGTCATGTCGACAAGTATCAATTTTGGGAACATACTGATATTTTTTTTGAAGCAGTTGTCAGCTACTTGTTTACCAAATGTTTTTTTATGGTGTTTATGGTATTATTGTTTATTATATTTTGACTTAATAACATTAACTCTTTGAATAGCTCGTCATCCTCAGTTGCACTTTTTAACCAAATTTATTTCTTTAATTTTTATTTATAACCACATTAAAAATTTATTTCTTTAAAATCAAGTTTTAAACTTGGCTACTTAGAGTGGCCACTTTCTGTTTATTAGATAAATATTTAATTTAAGATAAGACAACTTATCTTAAAATTAAAACTGCACATTAAGCTAAGATGCTTCTCGATTTAAATGATACAAAAGACCAGTGTTGTACAAAAGTAATTTTCTTATTTTTTAAATTCTTTGAAAAAAATTGAATCGTAAAAAAAGGTACGGTTCGAAACTTAACAAAAAAATTCAGTATTCGAAAAGAAATAATCATTGAAAAGTATTTATTAACAGTAAATTAGTTTAAAAAGCTAATCATACTAAAGAAAAAAGAAAGAATAAAAATTTTTGATATTGTTTTAAAATACAGTGGTTCTTGCGAAAATGAATAATTCCCGTTCCATTCTCATCCGAAATGTTTTCCAAAAGAGTTTCGTTTTCGTTTCAGGACTCGTTTCCTTCTGAGGAAGAACGAGAAACAGTGATTGAACTTCTAGGAAAACGTTTGTAACGAGAGAGGAAAAGTTTTTAAAGAACGTTCTGAACGCGTTACATTGCTTTAGAATTGAATTTGCAAATAGAATTTTAATATTTTATTTGTTAAAAATAAAAATAATTCCATTAAAAAAAGAATCGTACAAAATTTTACTAACGTAAAGGCGCGATTTTTGCGACATGTCGCTATTTTTCGGAAAAATTTTTGATTTAGATGTCGTTAAAGTCGAATATTCATGAATAACGGCAGTCGTTATTCTTGAAATTTGCGTTTATTCTTGAAGATTAACGATATCGAAAATCAATGCCAGGCCCGATAAATAGCGACATATCGCAAAATCGCGCATAAACGTTTTTCACTATTTTTTTTTTCGTCTTTATTTTTACATCATTTTACTTGTGAACAGAGTGTTCAAAATTATACTGATAATGTACAGCGAATCGTATTACTGTAAAAATTGGTCTTTTAACTAGCTCAGGTACTTCGACTAAGTGTACAAAATTATGAGGAATTCGGTAATATGCTTATTTTTTTCTTAGAAATTACCAATCGAATCATACTAGAACCGTACAGTTTTTAGATCTAGTTTTTGAAACTAAAAATTTCAAATAATTGATCTACGTCTCTTTTTTGGCTTTAAATGAAAGATTATCGATACTAACTAAATCGCTCAAATAATAGACGTCTTTCGAAATTTAGCAGTAACAATGACTGGCATTTTATATTTTTACCAAAATTTCCAAAAATTATCGGTTACCTGTAAAACCGTTAGATATGGTAAAATCCGAATTTTTTACTTTTCTGATTTAACGGTAATTTACGTAAATTTTAGTAAAATCCTCCTATCAAATTACCACAAAAAAGTTTTTATTATTTATGTAAAGATTTCTAAGATAAAAAAGTAAAATTAGTTTAAAAATATAAGTTATATTGTACGATTGTAGGATGCCTTTTACGAATTAGGTTAGCAGCTATCCTATTTTGTAGTTACAGCATTGCCAAGTTAAGTAAAAATACAGAACAATTTTGAATTATTTAGATTTAGTCTTTTTCTTTTCACTACTCACTTACTAAATTTAAAAAAGTCGCTAGCGGATATCAAAGGGATCTCAAATGCATGGATTTGGATTTCAAAAACTTCAAAAAGAGGGGGTCCCATCCATCCATCTGGCAAAATGTCTAATAGTCTCTAGTCGACCTCAAACGGATTCTTAAATGAATGGATTTGGATTGCAAAAAGTACAAAAAGACCAAAAGTGGAAGGCCCCCCCTCTTTAGTGATGATTTTATGTCCAGCATATTGTTTCGAGTCTCAGCTGAGTAATCAGTCCCTCGCTGACGATACCTCAAAAGTTTTGACGATTTTATTATTTATGTAGATTGCATTCATTATTTCGAATAATCTTAAAGAAATTTCATTCCTTTTTTTGTTGTCTTTGGAACTAGGGGTTTCTTGAATTAATCGAATGACGTTATGTTGGTAAAACATAATAACTGAAATGAGTTCAACTTTCTTTTTGGTATTTTTTAAATTTATTATCTTATCATTTTCAACGAATCCTAAAAACAAAAATAAAACAAAATTACGCATAAAAATTATTTTTTAATATTGGTGGATACTAATGTTTTAAAACAATGGCTTTTGTTTAAACCTATATTCGACAGATGTTGAAAATGAACCTAAGGTGAACGAGACTGACACACTAGGGGGTCATTTTTAATGTCTGGTGAGGAGATTTTCAGATCGAATTTTCATTGAGCCGAATATCGATATTCAGCCGAAACTGATGTCTAGCGGAAAAAGCAAAATATACTGACGTGTACAGAATTAATTTAAGAACAAACTGATATGAGCCAATTCTTGGAAAAAATTTAATAAAATGAAACAAAATTATTAAAAAAATACTCCAAGGTACACTTATTTCAATACCAATAATCATTCAGAAAATTTTATTTTTGACCTGAAATAAAATTCTGATTTTTTGACTGTCTGAACGTCATAACTTTAGGACACCACGTCTTGGACTTGTAATATATTTTTAACTAGAAAGCATTTTAGTGTCGTATCCAGAATTTTTAAAAATTAATTATAAGTTTCACTCCGTAATTTTTAAAATAAGTTGAACTTTTAAAAAAAATTACCACCATGGTCAGTAGCATGGCACGTGAAAACAAGAGATTAAAAGTTTAATTAAGATAAAAGAGAAAGGTTCAATTTCTTAAAATTTAAAGAAAATTTAATTAAAATTTAAACTTTCATTATACGAAAGCAGCTGGTTAAGAAAGATAAGAGCAGTTCTAATCGCAAAAGTTTAGTTTAGACAAAACCTGCGAGTAGTGTTGTCGTTCGAACCATTTCGACCCGGGTTAGACCTTTTTCAACAAAATTCGAACGCAAGTTCGACTTTTTTTTCGAACTTGTTCGAAAATTTGTAAGTTCGAACTTTGAATGTTCGAACTTTCTTATATTCGAATCTAAAAGTTCGAAAAGTTCGACCTAAGTTCGAACTTTTTTTGAAAAAGTTTAAAAAGTGTACATTAATTATATTTTACTTATTTTTATAAAAACTTCTGCCCTCCCATTCACATTAGTTCAAAATGATTTTTTTCGAGAGTTTTGCCAGCAACTCAAACCAAATTATAAAATTCCGGATTAAAAAATTTGTCAAATTCATCCAAAAAACATTATGAAGAAAAATCCAAAATTTTAAAAGAAAAACTCAAAACACTAAGCTATATCGGAATGAAATCTGATTGCTGGACATCAAGACAAAATTATAGCTACATTGGTTAAACAGCACATTATCTCGACGCTAATTTAAAGTAAATAAAAATGTACTATTCTTTTTGAATATTCTAAGTTTTTAAACATTATCCCAGCAACGAGTACGCCATCTAAACGTTTATTTTCTTCAGCTGGCTATCAAATTTGGGATAGAAGGAAAAGAATATCCCTTGAAAGTCGAGGAACTTTTGTTTTTAGGGTGAAAACTTAGAATTGTAATCATTTAAAATAAGGTTAAAGAAAATAAAAAATTATAAATGAACCATTCATTTTTTCTTCCTAAAAGTTTGTGGGATTAAGGCATTCAAGAGTCTCATAACTAAAATTTCGAACTAAGTTCGTATTCGGGTCGATTTTTTAGGAAGTTCGAATTTTAATAATTCGAATTTCTTAAAGTTCGAACTTTAAAGGTTCGAACTTGGAAAGGTCGAAAACTCAGGTTTGAACTCAGGTCGTTTCCAAAAGTTCGAACTTAAGTTCGACTATTGCGGGTCGATGCACAACACTACCTGCGAGTTGGTTACTCATTTGAGTAAAATTTAACCTTTTGATTTTTTTACGCTTGTGATAAAGAAAAGGTCTAGTTTAGGTTTGGTTAAATGTAAGGATTGCTTAATGCCTGGATTTAGATGATTACTCAACTAAAGGTTTGGATGAGCGCTGTTATTCAAATAGAAAAAGACAAAAAAAAAATAAAGTCAAAGAAAACGACAACATCTTTGCTCCTAATAGCGACCGAACATAATTAAGCGTTAAATGCTGTCAGTGGCGTTGCCAAATAAAGGCGAAGGGGCGCACATCCGCCACCCAATTTTTTTACTGTCGATACCACTTTTCCCCTCGTTCTTTCAAAACTTGTAAACTTACTTGGTAATTTACTACCGCCAACTTATTGACACTGAATGCAGTTGTGATTAATTTAAACTATAAAAGTATTTGCTGTCTTATGTTCATCTTATAAACACGTTCTAGTTTTTCATTAGAATAAACGAAAAATTAAGAGAATACAATTATGGGTCCCATAACACCCCCCCCCCCCCCCCCGACAAACACCAAGCGAAATATACAGCCTCTTGCCACACCATTTTTAGATTCCTGGCGCCGCCACTGACAGACGACAAATGTTATTAGATAATTTATTCAAAAAAAAAAGATATCTAGCTAAAAAACGTACGGATATAATTTTGAGTATTTTAAAAAATTAAAAAAATTGACAGTCAGGATTATGACGCGTCTAAATTAATTTAATTTTTTGAGAAAAAGTTATATATTGGTGGAAGTTTTTGCCAAAAACAAAAAATAAGCATGTTGAGATTGTTGAAAAGACTATGATTTTCAAAAAAAATTAACCAACTTTTATTTACGTGAGGATAATTTTAAGAGACCAAACTTTAATAATCTTTTATTTTTTTTAAAGTTTGAAAATGCTCAATTGGAAAAAAGCTACCTTAAAGCTAAATGGTAAAATATCTTAGTTTAGAAAATGCAATAAAATATTAAAAAAATTAAGTTGCAAAATTAACTTAACAACGAACAGGGCAAATATCCATCTTTGGAAAGCTGCCTAAGATAAAATAAAAATGCTAGTAAAAAAAAAAGAAGAAAATCGGATTCAGCACATTCAGTTCAATAAATTGGATGTTTTTTTCTTCGAATGTTTTTCTTTTTTTAGTTTTTTTTAAAAGGGCGCAATAATGCCTGGTTGTAAAAAAAACCTGCCATATATTTGAAAATATTACAATTGTAGAAAGTTTGAAGAAAATTTTTTAGTTAGAAATAAAAAATACTTGATTTTCATTCTAGTTCATGAAAGTTCATCAACGTTTATTTTTGGAACATTTGAAAGACCTGGTTAGTACGCTTTTAAAAAGAGTATTTTATAAAAAACTCTTTCAAAAATATAAAACTAAATCCGAACAAACAGCATATTTACTTAACTGAAAAATAAATGTCAATAAAAAATATATTACAAGTTTCCTTTAGGTTCTTAATTTCAGAAAAAAACCTGATAAAGAATTTTATTAGAATCACTCAGAATTCGTATTAACTAGTTGTATAAGCTACCATTAAATTGAACTGCTTGATTAGCAAATATATAGGTTTTGATCTATTAGGTTGAATTTATGAATAAAGCACATAAGTAAGACTTGTTCATGTAACTCGCGTTATCGGTTACATATACATTGACATTTTCAAATTTAATTCCATATTTGTAAAGAGTTTTTATTATTTCTTGAAAAACAGTACTATTACAGTCTTTCATCGTTAATTAACAAAGTTTTAATCCACTACTTTACCTTATTTGACGGTCTTAGCACAAGAACCTGTATCTCTACAAAGTTTGATAAAAATAACAAAATGAGCCAGTTGTTGTCCGAGTTGAACACGAATTAGACCGAGACTGAGATCAATAAAACATATCAAAACATTCTTAACAGTCTTAAGAAGTGTTTAAACGAAAAGAAGATTTCATAACAGCGTTTATTTACGTTAAAAAACCCAATTCAAAACACTTGAGGAAAAAGTTAAACCGATTCGAATAATTCCCTAATCTAATTTTTCGAGTACTCGAAAAAGTTTACTAAGTCCTTTTAAAGAAAAAAGTAGCGAAACAAGTACTACAACATCGAATTTTTCGATCCTTAAGTACACCCTTGCGTCTTAAATATATAAAGTTTTATTCGAAGAATAGTTAAAACCATCGAGACGTTAACTCAAATCTTAAACTTGAACCTTAACGCGATTATATTACACAACTAGTCGATTCCTGTCGATGTCGATTTAACTAGTCGATTGTGAAACGGTACAAGTTTTCTTGTCACCGGCTAAAATAAAACTCAAACAAACAGAGTTAAAAAAGACAAGAATCTTGTAAAATTAAACTCAGATCTGACTGTTTACAACATTGGATAGTTTTATACGATTTTAAACGAAAATGATGTGATTTGTTGTTCGATACGTAAACAACATGAGTTTGTTAAAGACCTAGTTCTTGATATATTAAAATATTGTCGAGTTTTTGATGGCAAATGGAAGGGGCTAGGAAGTGTAAAAATGATGTAAATGTAAATTTGATGTGAAAAAAGCTTTCGAACTTTATTATTCGGCTGTGTTTAAAAAAGTAATTGATTCCTTCTTTATTCTATTGAGACGGTATAATGTGATTACCGAGCCTGAAATTACTAATCTAAGCTTGTCGTCAAACCCTGTGATAGAGACTAAAAAACGAAAGTCAATTTTGAATCGGATTTCGGGTAAATCAAACAATCCAGATTCTCTCAGACTAAACGCTATCTCCCTGAGACTATAAAAGACCTATCAAAACACCCTTTGTACGAGCTTGATTTGAACGATGAGCCTATTTGGTCTAAAAACTTCTGATGTATGAGAGTATATGTGATTCGAGAGTCATTTTTGCTCTTGTTGATTGTACGAAAATTTGACTAAATTTTTAATCGAACACGTCTTGCTTGAGCTTAAAGAGAATTTAAAACAGTTGTTAAACTTTGATGAGTAATACGGTGAGAACATTCACCTTTATGGCCGGAAAGAACCTTTTCCGATTGTTAAGCTTGACGGTGATTGAGACTGAATCGAACTGGTTAAAGACTCAAATGAACTTGTTAAATTATCAGACACATCCTCATGACTAAAAATCAATTGAAACAAGAGTTTATTTGGAGTAGTGTTGGCATTTTTTTTTAATTTGTCGATTTTAATCGACCGACACTATAAAAAAATTGTGTCGACACGACACGACATCTTTTTTTTTAGTGTCGACACATGTCGACGTAATAAGAATATACTGTCGACACATGTCGACAAAAAAGTCGAAGACTGTCGACTCGAGTCGACACTTAAAAATAAGATGTTGTGTCGTGTCGACATAAAAAAAAATGTGTCGATTGATGTCGACACAAAAAAAACAAAAACAATCGACACAAAATCGGTGTCGACACATTATTTAAGACGAGTTGGCTACCAAGCAATCAAATCCAAACTCAGGTCTAAAGCAAAAAAAGTATTTCTCAATATTGTCTTTACTCTAAATTAAGTTTTGTTAAAAATCTAAATAAATAAAATTAAATTTAAATCTTTTATACCTAAAAAGCTTGGTAGCCGTCTCGACTTAAATAATGTGTCGACACCGATTTTGTGTCGATTGTTTTTGTTTTTTTTGTGTCGACATCAATCGACACATTTTTTTTTATGTCGACACGACAAAACATCTTATTTTTTAGTGTCGACTCGAGTCGACAGTCTTCGACTTTTTTGTCGACATGTGTCGAAAGTATATTCTTATTACGTCGACATGTGTCGACACTAAAAAAAAAGATGTCGTGTCGTGTCGACAAAAAAAGAAATGTGTCGACACCTAGTCGGTTGTGTCGATTCTCAACACTAATTTGGAGTATATTTACATATACAAGAAGTATTTACTAAATTTTTAAACGATTTATCGAAAAATCAAAAAATTAAAAATTAGATCGAATACGACACTGAAAAAAAAGCTAACAACTATTTATATCGTTTCTTTCAGTTGTACGTTCCATTGGGTCATATATCAGATTTGGACATGTGGAATAAGTTGGACTTTGTCACTAAATATTTTTGTAAAAATTTATCTCACGAATATATTTTTTAGACTAAAAAGAGATTACCTCCTTGTGCCATTTTTAAAATATTTCAAAAAATATTATATGAATTAAGAATGGGTTAATAACAAAATATGATTTTTATACCTATTTTAAGAAAAAAATTTTAAGCATTTTTAATTTTAAGGTACCAAGAAAATTTTGTAATTTTAGTGAAAAAAGTTCCTAAAAAATATTTTAACTTTCAATGCAAAAAATCATAAAGTACTAAACTTACTTGATGTTTTTTAACTTTGAAATCAATAAATTAACTTTTAAAATATAAAGTTTGTTTTTTTAATAAAATGGAGAACTGTTTTATATAAGAGGTTTTCTTAAATTTAGGTTCTGCAATAGTTTTTAAAATAGTATACAAATTAAGAATCAGAGGTTTTAAAAAAAGAAAAATTAAATCTCAACCAGACTTAGACAATTATTTTTTAGTTGTTAAAAACCGGAACTTTTATCAATTTCAACCAAATTTCTTTTTCAAAACCTAAACGTTTCTTTTTAGATAATACCTAAAGAATAGAGATTATTATGGAAAAAAAGAGATTATAGTAGTTGAAGTGGTAAAAGTACCATTAAATTTTACTGCTTGATTACCAAATATATATCATTTCTGTTGAATTTATGAATTTAGCGCATTAGTAAGACTTTTTCAAGTAACTCGCGTAATCGATTACATATGCATGGACCTTTCTAATTCAATTCCATATTTGTTTTTATTATTTCATGAAAAACAGTTCTCTTATTAGTAACATCTAGATTAACCGTGTCTAATTGAACAGGAGCTTTTCGATTGAAACTGTCCAAGTCTTTAAACAAAAATGTCCAGGAAGAATCAAGAAAAAATTAAGCTTCATTTCTTCGTTGGATGTTGAAATGAAAATACCTTTAGTGTGGTATATTAACTATTCAAAAAATCTAAAATAATTCAACATCAATTCAAGCTTGTGCCTTTCTTTTTTTTAAAGTTTATTTTGTTGTTAATTTGTTGTAAACAGCTTCGATTTAAAAATGAGAAAGCGTCAGTGATCTCATAAAAAATAAGCTCTGTTTTTCTATTTGAACAAAAACTAAATTGAAAATTGCGTGATGTTTTAAAACATCCAATTTAAGAAGCTTAAAGGACAGAAAGGATAGGCTGTATTTTGAAGGCCAAAAAGGGCAGAAAGGATTGTCTATTCAATGGAGACCTAAAAATGGGAATAAAAGACTGAAAAAAATTGATAATTTTAAAAGTCTAAGAAGCAAAACGGAAATCTTAATTGTTTAATAATTTTTATTTCATTTTTTTATAGTTTATTTTGTTATAAATTTGTTATAAAGAGCTTAGATTAAAAAATAAGAATATCGAATAAACAATAATCTCTGATATTTTTTTTTGAATTAAAACTAAAGGAAAAATGGCGTGATCTTTTAAATTTTACTATCTGAGGAGCTTAAAATTTTAAAAAGTCTTTAAAACTTTATTCATTTTTTTTTTATTTTTATATTTAGATCTAAAGTAGTATAAATTAGAAAAAAAACTGACAAAATGGATAATCGAAATCTTATTATATATGTCGTATGAAATAAACAAAATAAATTATTTAAGTAAAAAATTAAAAAAATATTCAATTTTACTAAAATGAAATTCATCAACATTATTTAACTTAAATATGCTTCGCATTTAGCTAGAATAAAAGAAAAAAAAACATTTAGTTAAAATCAATTCTATTTATATTATTTACTATTTATATTCTAAAAATTATTTACATTTAGAAATGAGTGATTATGTACCCAAAGAAGCATTTTACCGAATTCTTGACGAAGTTAAAGGCAAATCGAGAAAGATTTATACCCGATCGATAATAGACGAAATGATTAAAACAATTTTAGAACAAAAATTAAACCCGAATACAAAAGACTCAAAGTCGTACTACCTATTAAGTTCGTTTAAAGTAATGGAGATTGGTGGTATCAACAAATTAATTAAATTAGACGAAAAAGAGAATAAAATTCTTCATGTAGTTCCTTTTGAAGACATTTTCGATATAATCGATTACATAAAAAAATTGGACATGGAGGCATTTGTAAAACGTTTAAATCCCTCTCAAAAGATTATGCGAATATTAACAACAAGTTTGTAAGAGTTTATGTTGAATTATGTGTTGGATGTTTAAAAAAAAATACTAAAACTGGTAGTAAAAAAGTTGTTGTCAAGCCGATAGTATCGATTGGTTTCATGCATCGAGGCCAAGTGGATCTAATGGACTATCAAACAATGCCTGATGGTGATTATAAATGGGTCTTACATTATCAAGATCACCATAATAAGTTGTCATTTTTGTGTGCGTTAGTTACAAAATGTGCTAGAGAAGTTGCACTTAGACTAATTGATATATTTACATTCATTGGCGCGGCTTTTATCCCCCAAATGGATAATGGAAGAGAATTTATTGCACGAGTCATCCATGAGTTGAAATTGATATGGCAAGACATGTTCATTGTTCATGGTAAAACACGTCATCCACAATCACAGGGATCAATCGAAAGAGCTAATGGAGACGTCAAAAAAATGTTAACTAACTTGATGGAAGACAATAAAACTAAAAATTGGTCATTAGGTTTAAAATTTGTTCAGATGGGAAAAAATAATTCATCTTCTAATATTCCTAAAGAGCTGCTTGCTAATATTGCAACCGAGGAAGAGTTAGAAAAAGTAAAATTATTTTGTTAAAAAGACATTAATTATGACACTTTAATATTTTATTATTGATTAGTTACTAAGTGAACACACACCTGAACGTTTACAGGTAAAATTATTTAATTATCATAACAAGTTTTCAATATTAACATTTTTTTTCTTTCTTTTTAAGGACATTCAAGAAATAGAAGAGATTGAAAACTTACTTGTCAACCCAGACAGTGGCAATAGAGACCAAGAAAAAGAAGTTGAACTTGATGAAGAGGACGTTGAACTTGAAGAAAAGGAAGAAGAGGAATAAGAAGAGGAAGAAGAAGAGGGAGAAGAGGAAGAGGAAGACGATGAATCAATTGAAAAGGTTGTTCAAGAACTTGTTTCAAAAACTTTTGATAGAATTTTTGATGAAATTTTGGGGCACATATTAGTCGATGTAAGTAGACAAAAAGCTAACAGAGGTCGTAAAAGAAAAGAGCCTGTTCAAGAAGTAGAAGAAGATAAAGAGAATACGCAACAACAATCCAAAATAGCATGTTTTGAACTTAATGCTATAAAAATATCTGAGATACAAAGTTCGTGTACAGAAAATTTACAAGTAGCGGCTGATAAAATGGCGCAACAACACATACATAAGTTGGGTGAGGCTAAGGTCGGTGACACAGTTCAAGTACCAGTACCTGATGTTGATAGAGGACCTGCTGATCCAATTAATATTTTGGCGTACATAACCAAAATAAATAAGAATCACATCACCTACGAACTAGCAACTAAGCATGGTATAATTTCGGAAAATAAATTCGAATTTATAAAAAAAAACTCTATCAAAGGATTCATTTACTTTTTTCACTTGTTCTTTCATCTTTGTTTCTTCGGTCAAGATTTAAAACACTCATAAATGAAGCATTATTTTCTATGAATAATTTTAGCTGTGAAGAAACATGCAATTAAGAACACAAAATCCTTTAAAATGAAAATAAATAAATGAATATATAATGCAAATACAAATTATACTTTTAACGCAATAAAAACAAGAAGTTTATCAGTATCTTCATCGTAAATTCCAAATCGAAACAAGAACCAGCATAAAAACTCATTATTTTTGAACAAATGCCATTCTATCGTTTCTTCTGCATTTTTTTTCTCGGTTAAAACAATTGAATCTCTGATAACAATTAGTATTTGTTTTTTCGTTAAGTGTAAATCTTAATCTAAGATAATTTACTAAGTAGGGTTCTAATATAAATTGAGATTAATAAATACCTTTTAATCCTCCGACATGTTTCTAAATGTTTTTGGTTAGCAAACAAAATGCCTCCTTTTTGTGGATAAAAAGCAATTTGTTTTTCTCCAAAAATTATTGGTAAATATTTTTCAAAACAATTAAGAGAATGGTTTGGAGATACCGAAAATTCTTTAATTTTTACACATCTTTCCATATCGTCACATGCAACAGCATTGCTGGCATCATGAAAACTTTTACCTAACAAAGGGTTTGTAAATGGACAGAATAGAGGCAAGTTAAAATTTTTTCTCAATTTTCTTTTTTCTATTTTAAATGCGCAATTTTATTTGCAGAATTTTTGCAGACCTCTTCAGTAGATGCAGCAAATTTTGCTGCATTTGGCTGCACCCTTCTTTCCTTGAAAAATTTAAAAGCACACTTTTTATAACGATTGCACAAGAGTCAAAAAATAGAAAAAAGAAAATTGAGAAAAAATTTTAACTTGCCCAGAATAGATTGTTTCTGATTTGAGATAATATGTGCTGATGAAAGAGTCATACCCTTTTTAACATTGAAAACACAAAAAATGAGGAAATAAAAAAAAATAAGTATTTCTTTTTGAAATACATCTAAAAAAACGAGGAAAAAATTAGATTTTTTTTATTTTTTTTCTAGATTTATTAGTAACAAACTTATTTCTTTAGATGAATGGCATAATCAAAACATTTTTTTCTTTTTCTTAGTTTATTTTTCACAGCCTAAAAGCTTCAGCTATTTTAAGTTGGAGTTGTTCTACAAAAATACTAAAATTATTTGGATATTCAACAAATGCGTCAATTAGAAGCTTGAAAAAGGTTTACAACATTGTCAATAAAAAAAATGAATTAAAAAAAATGTCCAAGAATTCAAGAAAAAAACAATAAAAAACGTTTGGATTGTAAAAATCGTAAAATTCTTTATGAAATCATCAAAAGCAATAAAAAACTTACTCGCCAGGAAAAAATCGAATTGTCAAGGAAAACAAATTTGACTGTGCGTCAGATTTCAAAATGGATTTCAAATTCGAGATTTAAAAAAGCTTCAAAGTTAGATTCATCAAAACGCTTATCAATTAATGAAGAAGTTATTTTAGATGAATTTTTTGTGAATGTGTGCGCATATCCAAATAGAGAACAAATAAATCAATTAGCTCAATCCTTACAGGTTTCGAAAAGACAAATCAGCCAATGGTTTTACAGAAAAAGGAACAAGGAGTTAAATAAAAAAATCAATGATGACTAATAAATTGAACTATTTAATTAATATTATGATTCTTTTTTTTGTTTTGTTTTTATTCTTGTACTTTAAATTAACTAACACCCAACCGGAAAGTTAAACAGCATTGGTCAATCCTTTTAAATAATTGAATAAACTATTGAAAGTATTGATTTAAATTGAAAAAACAAGTTTAGAGTTTCTGAGATTTTTTTGAATAAATATTTACTGAGAATTATTTTTTTTTCATTTCAAGTCATTTTCCCTATTAGACTCCGAAAAATTCCGAGACAACCGGTCTAAAGTTACTCAATTTTTTCTAATTTATCATCATGATGATGTGTTAATTTTTAATACTTCTGTACAAGGCATCAACGAAAATCCGTCTCTATTCCCATCTATGGCTGGCGGTCTTATCTCGTCGACTAATGTTCTGTTCCCGATATTCGTAAGAGGAGGTGATTACGCTATGGCTTGGTTTAGGACGGTGACAATGATCCGTAACGGTGAGTACGTTTTGGTATTGTTCTGTGCGTTATGGGAAGTACTGATTGCGGAACTGAGTTTTCAAAATAAAAATAAAATCTAAAGAACTACTTTAATTTTGGTAAGTACGCTCTAATTAGAATCGGTACTGTTCGCTGAGTATAAGACGGTTTATGGTATAGTATGGATAGTATGGTACGTTAGTCCGAGTAAGTTTTTTCTTGGTTAGAATGGGACGGTGTGTATTATTTAGAATGGTACGGTACGCTCAGTTAGCCTAAGTAAAATACGGGACGTTAAGTACGCATTGGTTTGGTTCTGTACAGGATATTTGACAGTGAATACAATTTGAAATAGTACGGTACGGGATGTCGAGTACGATTTGGATAGGTACGGAACCAGAACCGTTGTACGATGTGGTGGGCGTCTTTAGGTCATTCAAGTTGAAAGGAGCACGAATTATATATTTTTTTTTTTTTTAAACCCTCCCTTTTTGATTTTTTTAAGAGATCAATGTTCACTCTTCAAGCGCTCCTCTTCTTAATTTAATTAATCGCTTTTATTCATTGATTAGATTTATAACAAATTAAAAGTTGAATTTCCGTTTCAATAGAGCAAAATCCAAGTTTCAGGAAAAACACATTATGAATCTATAACTTTTGACATCATAAATGTCATATGCGACTACCAATATCCCAACATGCTTAATATCATAAGAAAAAACCTAAAAAATTTTATTCCTATTCATTGAGAATAAAAACAACCAAATATCATTGTACTTTCTAAACATTCTAAAACTCATGGACCTTGGACCAAAAACGATAACCCGAAAATCACAGATTCAGATGATGTGAAAGTTTGAACAGCTTATACCGAAAAAACTTAGAAAACCCTTTGATTTGAATTCATACGGTACAATGGGTATGGTACTGTTTTGTTATTATGTCACGTTATGGTTAGTATTTGAGGTGCGGTGCAGTGAGAATAGCCAGGAGCGGTTTTTAATTTTATGTACAAAGTATGGAACGGTTTGATTAGTATTGAACAGTATGGTACGAATGCTTCGGTTCTGTATAATTTGTTCGGGACGGTAGGGATATTAATTTTTCGTACACTACATTTTTGTGAGTTAGCATTCATTTGGATCAGTACGGTATGATGAGTTTGGCAAAGTACGCTACGGTGAGGTTGGTACAGTATGGTACGTAGAGGTTGGTACAGTATGTTACGGTGAGGTTGGTACAGGACGTGACGGTGAGGTTGGTACTGTAAGGGACGGTGAGGTTGGTACAGTATGGTACGGTGAGTTTGGTACAGTATGGTACGTAGAGGTTGGTACAGTAAGGTACGTTGAGTTTGTTACAGTACGGTACGGTGAGGTTGGTACTGTAAGGGACGGTGAGGTTGGTACAGTATGGTACGGTGAGTTTGTTACAGTATGGTACCTAGAGGTTGGTACAGTAAGGTACGGTTAGTTTGGTTAGTTAGGTGAGCTTAGTACAGTATGGTACGCTGAGGTTGGTGAGTTTTGAAAAGTATTGTAAGCTGAGTTTGGTCAATGATTTTGGTACAGTATGGTACGGTAAGTTTGGTCAGTTTGGTACAGTACGGTACGGTTATTTTGGTTAGTTTGGTGAGTTTGGTACAGTATGGTACGGTGAGGTAAGTTAGTTTGGTGAGTTTGGAACAGTATGATACGCTGAGGTTGGTGAGTTTGGTACGTTGAGTTTGTTACAGTACGGTACGGTCAGGTTTGTACTGTAAGGGACGGTGAGGTTGGTACAGTATGGTAAGTATAGGTATGTTAGTTTGGTGAGTTTTGAACAGTATGGTTACTATTGTACTGATCGGTACGGGATGGTGAGTTCTCTTTTGTTAGTTTCCGTACTGTATGCTGAATATTGTTCGGTTCGGTCAGTAAGCATAATTTAAGACAAAATTTTTTTCAAGAATCACTTTTATTTAAAAAGGCAAACACCAACAGCATTTTATACCATACAAAAAATTTTTTTTATTTCAAATCAATGAATTATCTTAGTTTTTTAATTTTAAAAACAAAAGCTACTAACAAAAAAAAAAGAATCCCTGTTATTATTATTATTGAACTAACTGTAATAACACTTAAAAGCACTTTAATATAACCAAAAAAACCAACATCAATAAACAAACCTTTAAAAAAAGCACTCAAGAAGAGGCCATTTCAATGCCCTAAACTAGAAAAAAAATCTGAAAATGTTATTAGGACTGCTCTAAAAATTGAAGGGCCTTTTGAACAGAAGTCTGTATAAAAAAAAACAAAAAAACTATAGTCTTTATAAGGTAAACACTTTTTATAAGCTGATTCTTGGTCAAAATAACTGACATAAACTCCTTCTCCAAATAAAACTATTGTTAAACTAATAAATCCGAACATAAAAGACATCATATACTTTTTGAGCATATAAAAGCAGTATCTTTTCTCGGGTTCAACATCCTCAAATCGAAGTGTTTTTGTAAAAATCCTCTCATTTACATTCCATACTAATTTAACTTTTTCTCCATCTATTTGCTTAATTATTCCAGTTTGGAACGACCCTTAAAAAGGTTTATGTTTATGATTAAATATCTAAATAGTAAAAGGAATTTCTTTACCTGATGTTCTTTTAAATCTCACTTTAACATTGATTTCAAGTCTCATTTCATATGATTTCAAAGGACAGAAAAATTTTTGAACTGAAAAAAAAATAATTATTTTAACACATGTTTTTTTTTATTTGATAGATATGCTTGCAATTTCAAATGTTAAGTTTATTTTGAAAAAAAAATCCAATTTGATCTCTTTTAAGCCTGATGACATGATGAATATTCAGACGTCAAAGTATTCTTTGACTATACTGTTGTATATTGTTTTTAAAATGAATTCAAGTCTAGTTAATTATAAACTAGATAAAAAGGCGTCAAGGTTTTTTTTTCAAATATACAACCAATATAAAGATTATTCGGTTAAATTTACGGAAAAATACGACATGTTTCTAACGTTCGAAATTTTACTAAAAAATAATTATTAAAAAAAAATAAATAATTTTTTTTATAGGGTTCTATGTGAAAAAACTTCCTCTCATTAACTAAGAGTATCAATTTTTATTAATGTTTTCAGAAAATCTCACCCGTTGTTGAAAGAACTAAAAAAAACAAATGATAGCAACGTCACAGATAAGTTAAATACAAAATGAGAATCAATTATCACATCAATTTCCTTAACCACAGAAAATAATATATAATAAGTGAAGATAGCTTGAAAAAGGTTATATTGACAAAAATTAATCGAGTTTTTCTCAATTTACCCATATCGATTACTTTTTAGATTTCACGTCAATTTTAGACCAAATAAGCTAATCAAAATCAAATATGACATTAGAAAATGAATTCTCTCGAAAATTCATTGATATGGCCAACAAAACTATTTTGCATGAACCGAAAAAAAAGCCGATTAATACAGACAGGATTAAAGTTAATCATATTAGTCAACAAATTTGGAAAAATAACAACAAGGATGATGTTTTGATGTGTTTAATCAAATGCGATATATATGGCTTATGATAGGTTTTACCAGATAGCCCTAGGATAAAACGTCCGGTGGAAAGCTTATTATTTTCCGAAAGTTAAAAATAATTTTCATTTTGATAATTATTTTATTTAAGTGCAATACATTTTTCATAAAATTAAATCGAGAGGGACTATTAGATTAACCTTTGGCTGTTAACAAGTTAGAGAGACTTAAAAAAAAGGTATCGACCTATTTAGAATATCTCTCAAGTAAAAATTGAGTAATTCAAATTTTTTAAAAACAGAACAGTGTTTTTTTCAAAGAAAATTATAGATCAGATTCGAATGGTTTGGATTTGTGGTCCATTACATCAGACTTAAAACGTAAATATTACGAACCTATTTTTAAAAAACATTTTATATTTGACTAATCAAATTATTTTTAAAGGACAATAAACGAAAAGGAGAACTTGTATTAGTAGCGGAGCCAAAAAATCATGGATTTGAATTTGGTTGATAATTTAATTTTTAAGATAATTTCTGTTATGAAATTCAAATACAAAACAAAATTTGATTTGCAGACGATTTTTATTTTTATCAATTTAAATACTTGCAACATAAAATACCGAGCAAGGAAAATGAAAATTATGCTGACGATCATGATAACGAGATGAAAAGTATGTCGACTGATGAACAACAATTAGATAAAAGCGATGATAACTTAATATCAAAGAGTGTCGAAGTAACTGAATCATTTAAAAATATTATAATTTGAATACTAAATTCACAAATAAAATAAGACACGGACTTTAAATTTGTTAAAAATTCAAAATCACGAAAATTTAAAAAACCAAACCTTCATAAGGCAAAATAAATACAGAATGATCTAAAATTTATATTATTTAAAAAAATACTCCTAATCAAGCCATAATTATAACCGGCAACTGTCGTTGTTCATCAGATAAATTATTTAGCATTTATTTTCAATTTTTTAGTTTTTGTTAAAAACTTACCCTTTCAAACAAGAAACCTAATCCCTTAGGATCTTTTTTTGAAACTGATTTAAAAAACCTATTCATAATATAGCCTTTATTATATCCCAGAAGAGCATATCGAGTCTGATATTTTATTTGAACTTAAACTAAAGGAAATATATAAATTTTATTATTTAAGAAGCTTAAAATTTTAGAAAGTCTTTATATCTTTATTCTTTTTTATTTTATTTTTTAATTTTGATCATTACTAGTAAAAATTACCAAAAAACTGATCAAATGGATGATCGAAATCTTGAGATAAGGAAAATTAAAAAATAACTCAATTCAATTAAATTGGAAGCCATTTTTTATAGTGAGTAAAAAGATTTTTTGAACGATATTTGGAAAGAGAATACTATTAATTGCTTTTTTGATTTTATTTTATTTTTAATAATTTTTTAATAATTTCGATTAATTTTGGTTTTTTCTATTAACCCCTCTTGATGCTACTAGACTCATATTTATTTTCTTTTAAAAAAAAATTTGTCTTAAATATATTTGCAAACAATAAATGAAATAACTGACGATTAAAAAGCTGAAACAAAAAAAGTTAGATCTTGTACATGTTTGATAAAAAAATTTCATTTTGAAAAATGAACGAAATTGAAAGTAAAATGAACGAAATTGAGTGTCACGATACTTTGGATTCAGGACTAGGGTTAGTCGAAAACGACTTCTTAGAAACATTGGATTTTGAACAAAACAAGACTTTCGAATTAATTGATGATGTTTATTTTGATGTAATTAATAAATTAAATTATGCTTCAGACCATTCAAGAATGTATACAATTAATTCCAATTATCATCTTAGATCGAAAGAGAGTTGTAAATTGAAAAAAACAAGGTACATCAACCAAAAAATCAAGCCATCTCGCCACTGAAAATTAACAAAAATTTTAAGAAAAAAAATTTACTCTTAAAAAAGTTTAAAAAAAAAACTTACCTAAACAGAAAGAAAAAAAACGAAGTTTTATTTGTGGTTTTTAAACAAGATTTTTGTTTTTTTTTGTTTTTTTGTTTTTAGATTTTCCAAATTTTAGTCTTAAATAAGAATTCTTTTTTTAAAGATTTATTATTATAAAAAAATAAAAATTTTGCGATACAAAAAAAATTTAATATGGCGGTTCTTCATTAACTCATTGTCTGATCGCTTTTTATACCTTTTTTTGATTCTTGGCTGATATGAAAGGTCACCTTCAAAAATTAAAATTTATTGGGTTTAGTTATATACAATATTCTTTACGGAGCTTTTTTACATAACAAAACGTTGTTATTACTGAATTAAAGTATATCAATCATTTAACGACAAGACAAATTGAAACTAAAACAGGGAAAGTGACTCTAACATTTTTAAAAAAAATTTTATCTAAATTACGGACTCATGGAACGGTTTCAAAACAAGCATTCTGAATCAAAATAATTTTCTCTTTCCTTTCATAGTAAACGAAATTCTAGTGTTGGCAGTCACTAATTAACCAACTGAACTAAAACAAGAATGGTAAATTTTCACACAGGGTGCATACGTGCAAATTTTAATCATCTTAACCTGCTTGAAAATGTTACCCTGATTGTCTTGATAGAGACATTGCTAAATGAAAAAAATGTACTTAGTTTCAACTGAAAATCATTTTTAAATTCAACTTAGTCCATTTTTTCATTTAGAAATGTCTCTATCAAGACAATCAGGGTAACATTTTCAAGCAGGTTAAAAAATCTACAATTTACATATGAATCCTGTAAGAACTTCTTTAAGGTTTGCGATTTTTTTTTGGAAATATTTTTTAAAAATATTTAAAAATTTTCTAATTTTTTTTTTGATGTATTCTCCATGGTTCGTATTTTTTATCGTATACTCCTAATTCGAAAATTATGCGTTACCGAATTTGAACTTCAACATAACACAAAACCACAACCCTTCCGTTGTAAATTGATTGGAACTTAATAGATTTAGGACAAAACCTAATCGTAGAAAATAAAACATCAGTTTAAAAAAAGAATGATCAAAAAAAAGACAAATTTTTTTAAGTTTTATATTTCAATCTTGTTTTTAAAAAAATCGTTTTGATTATTGAGTTTGTATCAGTTTGTTTAAGACGGCAGATTTAGTCAATCGGTCCATATTAGTAATAAGTTGAAACATAGCCTAAACAAAACTTTAAAACATGGTACAGTCTTCCCTCGTTAATCCGACCCCACGACTATCCGGAACCCTCGTTTTTCCGACAGCACAATGAATTCCCATAACCATTCCAATATGGAACCATTAAAAACAACCTCGTTAATCCGACAAAAAATATTTCACCACTTAAATCTAATACATATAAAAATCATTCAGTAATTCAGAACAATAAAAAATTGAAATAATAGCTTTCATTTTTTTTTTATTTTCAAATTTTCTCTTTTGTTTACACAATGGCGTCCCTTTCAAATAATAAAGTTCACGAATTTAACTCGAAATTATTTTCATCACCTAAACGAACTCGAACAGATTTAACTCTTGATCAAAAACGCGAGATAATTATTTTTCATAAAGAAAATCCTAAAATTAGTCAAATTAACGTCGCTATTCATTTTAGTAATAAATTTCAAGTTAACATTGGACGGTCCACGATTCATGACGTTTATAAACTCGAGACAGAACTGTTTCAACTCGGAAATATTCGTGATTTAGATTCAAAAAGACTCACTAAAGGTCGTTATCCTTTAATAGAGGAATGTTTGAAGCTATGGGTGAACGATGTTACAGCTCATGGTATTAGTGTTAGTGATGAGTTAATTCGTGAAAAAGCCAAAATTTTTGGTTAACGTTTAGGTTATGGTCTTGAAATAAAGTATTCAAATGGGTGGATTGACAAGTTTAAAAAACGTAATGGTCTCTCTTCGTATAAACCATCTGGTGAGAGTGCCAGTGTTGACATGGACGTAGTTCGAAATGCTATCGACTCACTATGGGCTATTGTTCAAAAGTTTAATTTTAAAGACGTTTATATCTTAGATGAGACTGCTCTTTTTTATCGCCTTTTACCTAATAGAACTCTAGCTTTGAATGGTACAATGACTAGTAAAGAACGTTTTTCAGTGGGTGTATGCTCTAATGCAGATGGTTCAGACAAAAAAAGACTTTTAATAATTGCTCGTTATGCTAAGCCACGTTGTTTTGGTAACTTCGATCCATACACCATAGTTGATTATTACTCAAACACAAAAGCATGGATGACTAGTAATGTTTTTAATTGTTGGTTAAAAAAGTTTAATATGAAAATGAGAAACGAAAACAGGAAAGTTCTGCTATTACTAGACAAGTCATAAAGTCGAAGGAGATTATTCTCATGTTACAGTTCAATTTTTACCACAAAATACAACTTCAATGTTGCAGCCAATGGATGCCGGTATTATTAAGACTCTAAAAAACTATTATAAGAATAATTTGGTCAAGTTCTTGTTAGGCAAAATAGATGTGAAAACAAAATTGTATTACCAAACATTAAAGATGCTATCATTATGCTTCAAGCTGCTTGGTCTAAAGTCAATTCTACAACTATTTCAAATTGTTTTTTTCATTGTAACTATTTTTCACATGTCAAAGAAACGACAAATTTATTTGATCATCAAGCTGAACAAACAAAAACAAAAGACGAATAAAAGTCAAATATAGAAAAATTAAATTCAATTACGAAGTTATCAAAATCTGATGAATTATCGGTTAATGAATTTTTGGACTGTGACGATAAACTACCGACTGGTGAAAATTTAACTGTAGAGGATATAATCGATCTTGTTAAAGACGATGATGAAACTAAAGAAGACGAGAATGACAGTCCTGATTCAAATGTTGTTATTGAAGAAAAACAAGTTACGCATAAAGATGCTTTATCTAGTTTGCATAATTTAGAATCTTTTTTATCTAATTCGAGTTTGTTCAATCATGAAGATATTGATCTTCTCAACAAATTTAAAGAACGAATTCAAGATATAAATGAAAATAATTAAAAGCAAAAACCTATTAGTGATTTTTTTAAAGTCGTTTAATTAATTTTTTTATTATCTAGCCAATTCTTTTTTTTTGTTATAAACTTAAATTTGAATAATTTAAATATGTTAAAGTCGTTTTTTTCAAATAAAATCTTTTGATAAAATTTTCATTTATCCGACAATTTCAGTCAAAAACCTGATTTCCGGATTATCGCAAATCCGACATTTTTAATAATCCGACATTAAGACGTTGACCCAAAGTGGTCGGATTAACGAGGGAAGACTGTACTAAGTTTGAAATTTCTAAGTTTTTTTTAATTCTTGAAAATGTTTGAATTCTATTACTGGTATTGATTCCATTACTTGAATAAGTTGAAACATGGCCTAAACAAAACTTTAAGACATGGGACATCAAACTCAAGTAAAAGAATCAAACTTTTAACTATGAAAAAAGTTTGAAAATACAAAGCTTTTTCAATCCTTTTTTTTATTCTCAATAATTCTTTAATTTATTATCTTAATGTGTCAATTTTCTAAAATGACCAGTATAATAAGAAATTTTTTCATTCAAGAATTATAATATTTAAGGGTCAATATTTTTTTGTTGAAAGACCATCAAAAAACATAAAAATTAAATCACCTAGATTAAATTAGTGAAATTATATTGTTAGCGGCGTGACGACGTGAAGAACTAAGTTATTAGTTCGTAGCTAACACTACACTTTTTGTGTCCTAGTAATAATTAATATTTTATTTGGCTCTAAATAAACTCTAATTGGTGGCTTAGTGATGAAAATGAATTTATATTTTTTTATAAAAAATAGTTTTTTTTTGTAAAAAGAATAGTTTTCGTTATGTTAGAAAATGTATCTTTTAGACGATGTTATAATAAATATTTACAAACACAAACGCATCTTTTCTTAATTCCATCAAATTCAAGTAGGCTAACCAGCCTGCAACATATGGCGCTGAAACTCAAAGAACCGAAGGGAGAGGTGTATAGTGTGTGCGAGTTCAAAATTTGAGTTTGATGGAATCATTATAAAGAAAAAATAGATAGTTTAATTTTTATTAAATGTAAAGATCTTAAGAAGGATTTATGTTGAAACTCGCATATTTAGAAAATTTGTTACAAATGAGAATAAGATAATTTTCCTATATGCTCTAGAATTAGAATTCATGTGCATTAGCTGCAATAGCGATATTGGAGATCTGTCTTTGTTTTTCAGTTGATAATTTTCTATTTAATACTAGACAAATAATCGAGTTACTCAAGGTTTTTAGAAATTGTTGCACAAAATAGCTTGATGACAAATCGAAGTGATCCATTAGAAGATTTTGATCAAATTTAAACATTGAGTTTTATCGTTGTAAAAAGAATAATATCTTGATAATCCGTATGTGTAGACCAATTCCAACCGAAGATATAATTCAATTCAGGAAAGTTATTTTTAGTTTTTTTACTTTAAGTTTAAGTTTTGTTTTTCTTTTAACTGTTCCTTGTCTTAGTCCCCCCGTAGACGTCTACATCCCTGGGTCCTAACCATATTGCTCTACGTCCTAAACAATTTACAAGAAGTAATTTATTATTCTGCCTTTATCCTAACTAAAGTTTTTGTACTCTTTATAAATGGACCTGACTGAGGTAATGCTCAAGGAAATATCAAAAGAATAGGAGAAAATTATATGGAAAAAATAACGAAGAATTTCTGGAAGAAAAGAGTGTACAGTGAAATTGACTTTTGTATAAGAGTTAGTTTGTTAAAAATTGAGACGGTTGTTATTAGCTTGAGCGAGTAGTAGTATAGCAATTAAGTTTTAAAATATTTAGAGTGAGAGTTATTAGAGACATAGTATCAAAGGCTTGAAGTAAAGTTATTGGTAAAGGAATCTAGTAACAAGATTGTTCCTAAATTAAATGTCAAATTAATTGGTATAATGACAGTGTTCAATGGGTGAAAAATCTTTGGAGTATGGTTGTCGAATGTATGGAGAATGGAAAAGCCTAGCTTATCTTTGACAAGTCGTTGTTTACAAGATCGATTCTTCTTGACGTTAGTTGAAGTTAAAATTATGATGTTGAAGTGAAAGCTGATAACAATAAGTTGATAAGATAAGATAATATTGATAAGTTTTTTTGCAATTACTGATGATGCGGAGAAAAACGAATATGATCGTTTGTTATAGTTTATTTCAGTTAAAGTAAATAATGCCAAAAAAACAAGTGAACCTTGCCTGGGTTGATATTCTTGGGATTCAGTATTATATTGTCGTTTATAGACGTATATCTTTTATTGAGTGATTTGTTAACAAGAAACTTAGATGTCAACCGCCAGTAGGATGAAATTTGAAGTTTTACAAAGGGATGAACACAGAGCTAATAAATGAATAAAAAATTTAGTCTCAATTTCCTCATGTATGGTTGAAAAAAACAATTTAGAGGAATTAAGTTTCCGATCGATGATAATGTAAGGCATTGTGAAGTTTAGTACAAAAGAACAGAACAATTTTGAAAAATTGAAATAATTTTTTGTCTGTTGGTCTTATGATGGATCTGCGCATGTAACACAGTGTAACAAACTTTGTTACACCATTGGGCAACCTCTGCTAAATTTATGCAAAGTCTCTGCAAAATGCACACTATTAAAAAGTATTGAAACTAAATGCGCAATTAGACTGCAGAGTTTTTGCAGAGTTTACTCAGTGGTGTAACAAAGTTTGTTACACTGTGTTACATGCGCAGATCCATCATAAGACCAACAGACAAAAAATTATTTCAATTTTTCAAAATTGTTCTGTTCTTTTGTACTAAACTTCACAATGCCATAATGTAAATGATAAAGATGATGCTGGTTTCAAAATTGAATTTTAAAACGAATAGAGTTTATTAAGAGTTTGTGGTGATGGGGAATTATTCGATTGGTAATTTTTGGAATGAAACTTGATTATTGAACCTTTCATTACTTTCATCCGATTGGCCGACTGTTAAAGAAGTTTTTGATTTTGATTTGTTAATTGAAAGTCGAGTTTCAAGTGGAGTTATTGTGTTTAAAGGTACAGCTGAAGTTGAAATGGGTTTTATGTGAATTTTCCCATATTACAGTTTTCTTAATATTCAAAGATGGCTAATAACTGTCTTTGAATATTTTCTGGTTGAATAATTAAGGTTAACTTAAAAGATGTATTGATAACTTTAAATTAAAAAAAAATAAAAAAAGTTTATTTTTTTTTGGAAATTAAAGGGGGAAGAGAAGAGAATGAATTTAAATTAATCCTATTCTAGAAGATCATTTCAATTTCCTGAATTAGGGTGGAGAGAAATTTTTGAATGTTTTTAAGGGATATAATCAAAGATTTTCGTGCGAATAGAGTTCAAGTCAGAAGTAACTTTGTCGTGAAGGTGTTATATGAAAACATGATGACGATGTGATCTTAATTTAAACAAATATTAGTTTGATTAGTCGCTAAACAAAGCTAAAGATAAAGTTGATGGACTGTTAAATTACAAAGAACGTTGTGAATGAAAGGGAAAGAACATTCTTGGAATGTCTACAAGTCTATGTTGGACTAGTAAGACATTCGAATGACTATAAAGATTAAATTATGTTGATCTGATATTTAGAATTATTATACTATTTTGTGGTTGTTAAATTTATTTAGTATTCTAAATTGAAAAGAAAACAAAATTCTTACTAAGTAATCAATTAGAGTCGTTAGAGTTGGTAGGGGAGTGGTCCGGCAGATTACTTGCGGCTCCTATAGAGCGGAGTAATATATGTGCCTCCAGTAGTGGATCACGAACAGCTACTTTCCTGAAGAGGGATCGTCAGGCGTACCACAAGAGACTGGGGACGGTGTGTAACACCCAGTACTAGATACTGGCATGCCACCGTAGTAGACACTTTTTGAAGAGCATTAATAAACTGGTTCTGTGACTGAATCAGATGTGCTTGGTTTAGAGACGCGTTTAAAGCTGGTTCTGAGACTGAATCAGTTGCGTCTGCGATGAGGACATCGCTTATTAACAAGGAGGAGTATGTTAGCGGCGTGACGACGTGAAGAACTAAGTTATTAGTTCGTAGCTAACACTACACTTCTTGTGTCCTAGTAATAATTAATATTTTATTTGGCTCTAAATAAACTCTAATTGGTGGCTTAGTGATGAAAATGAATTTATATTTTTTTATAAAAAATAGTTTTTTTTTGTAAAAAGAATAGTTTTCGTTATGTTAGAAAATGTATCTTTTAGACGATGTTATAATAAATATTTACAAACACAAACGCATCTTTTCTTAATTCCATCAAATTCAAGTAGGCTAACCAGCCTGCAACATATGGCGCTGAAACTCAAAGAACCGAAGGGAGAGGTGTATAGTGTGTGCGAGTTCAAAATTTGAGTTTGATGGAATCATTATAAAGAAAAAATAGATAGTTTAATTTTTATTAAATGTAAAGATCTTAAGAAGGATTTATGTTGAAACTCGCATATTTAGAAAATTTGTTACAAATGAGAATAAGATAATTTTCCTATATGCTCTAGAATTAGAATTCATGTGCATTAGCTGCAATAGCGATATTGGAGATCTGTCTTTGTTTTTCAGTTGATAATTTTCTATTTAATACTAGACAAATAATCGAGTTACTCAAGGTTTTTAGAAATTGTTGCACAAAATAGCTTGATGACAAATCGAAGTGATCCATTAGAAGATTTTGATCAAATTTAAACATTGAGTTTTATCGTTGTAAAAAGAATAATATCTTGATAATCCGTATGTGTAGACCAATTCCAACCGAAGATATAATTCAATTCAGGAAAGTTATTTTTAGTTTTTTTACTTTAAGTTTAAGTTTTGTTTTTCTTTTAACTGTTCCTTGTCTTAGTCCCCCCGTAGACGTCTACATCCCTGGGTCCTAACCATATTGCTCTACGTCGTAAACAATTTACAAGAAGTAATTTATTATTCTGCCTTTATCCTAACTAAAGTTTTTGTACTCTTTATAAATGGACCTGACTGAGGTAATGCTCAAGGAAATATCAAAAGAATAGGAGAAAATTATATGGAAAAAATAACGAAGAATTTCTGGAAGAAAAGAGTGTACAGTGAAATTGACTTTTGTATAAGAGTTAGTTTGTTAAAAATTGAGACGGTTGTTATTAGCTTGAGCGAGTAGTAGTATAGCAATTAAGTTTTAAAATATTTAGAGTGAGAGTTATTAGAGACATAGTATCAAAGGCTTGAAGTAAAGTTATTGGTAAAGGAATCTAGTAACAAGATTGTTCCTAAATTAAATGTCAAATTAATTGGTATAATGACAGTGTTCAATGGGTGAAAAATCTTTGGAGTATGGTTGTCGAATGTATGGAGAATGGAAAAGCCTAGCTTATCTTTGACAAGTCGTTGTTTACAAGATCGATTCTTCTTGACGTTAGTTGAAGTTAAAATTATGATGTTGAAGTGAAAGCTGATAACAATAAGTTGATAAGATAAGATAATATTGATAAGTTTTTTTGCAATTACTGATGATGCGGAGAAAAACGAATATGATCGTTTGTTATAGTTTATTTCAGTTAAAGTAAATAATGCCAAAAAAACAAGTGAACCTTGCCTGGGTTGATATTCTTGGGATTCAGTATTATATTGTCGTTTATAGACGTATATCTTTTATTGAGTGATTTGTTAACAAGAAACTTAGATGTCAACCGCCAGTAGGATGAAATTTGAAGTTTTACAAAGGGATGAACACAGAGCTAATAAATGAATAAAAAATTTAGTCTCAATTTCCTCATGTATGGTTGAAAAAAACAATTTAGAGGAATTAAGTTTCCGATCGATGATAATGTAAATGATAAAGATGATGCTGGTTTCAAAATTGAATTTTAAAACGAATAGAGTTTATTAAGAGTTTGTGGTGATGGGGAATTATTCGATTGGTAATTTTTGGAATGAAACTTGATTATTGAACCTTTCATTACTTTCATCCGATTGGCCGACTGTTAAAGAAGTTTTTGATTTTGATTTGTTAATTGAAAGTCGAGTTTCAAGTGGAGTTATTGTGTTTAAAGGTACAGCTGAAGTTGAAATGGGTTTTATGTGAATTTTCCCATATTACAGTTTTCTTAATATTCAAAGATGGCTAATAACTGTCTTTGAATATTTTCTGGTTGAATAATTAAGGTTAACTTAAAAGATGTATTGATAACTTTAAATTAAAAAAAAATAAAAAAAGTTTATTTTTTTTTGGAAATTAAAGGGGGAAGAGAAGAGAATGAATTTAAATTAATCCTATTCTAGAAGATCATTTCAATTTCCTGAATTAGGGTGGAGAGAAATTTTTGAATGTTTTTAAGGGATATAATCAAAGATTTTCGTGCGAATAGAGTTCAAGTCAGAAGTAACTTTGTCGTGAAGGTGTTATATGAAAACATGATGACGATGTGATCTTAATTTAAACAAATATTAGTTTGATTAGTCGCTAAACAAAGCTAAAGATAAAGTTGATGGACTGTTAAATTACAAAGAACGTTGTGAATGAAAGGGAAAGAACATTCTTGGAATGTCTACAAGTCTATGTTGGACTAGTAAGACATTCGAATGACTATAAAGATTAAATTATGTTGATCTGATATTTAGAATTATTATACTATTTTGTGGTTGTTAAATTTATTTAGTATTCTAAATTGAAAAGAAAACAAAATTCTTACTAAGTAATCAATTAGAGTCGTTAGAGTTGGTAGGGGAGTGGTCCGGCAGATTACTTGCGGCTCCTATAGAGCGGAGTAATATATGTGCCTCCAGTAGTGGATCACGAACAGCTACTTTCCTGAAGAGGGATCGTCAGGCGTACCACAAGAGACTGGGGACGGTGTGTAACACCCAGTACTAGATACTGGCATGCCACCGTAGTAGACACTTTTTGAAGAGCATTAATAAACTGGTTCTGTGACTGAATCAGATGTGCTTGGTTTAGAGACGCGTTTAAAGCTGGTTCTGAGACTGAATCAGTTGCGTCTGCGATGAGGACATCGCTTATTAACAAGGAGGAGTATGTTAGCGGCGTGACGACGTGAAGAACTAAGTTATTAGTTCGTAGCTAACACTACACTTCTTGTGTCCTAGTAATAATTAATATTTTATTTGGCTCTAAATAAACTCTAATTGGTGGCTTAGTGATGAAAATGAATTTATATTTTTTTATAAAAAATAGTTTTTTTTTGTAAAAAGAATAGTTTTCGTTATGTTAGAAAATGTATCTTTTAGACGATGTTATAATAAATATTTACAAACACAAACGCATCTTTTCTTAATTCCATCAAATTCAAGTAGGCTAACCAGCCTGCAACAATATTTAATATTTTTTTATTGCAAAACTAACCCCCAGAATTTTTTTTTAAAATATATTTCAATTTCAAATCTTTTTCAATGTATGAATAAGGATTATTATGATCTAAAAGAGATTATAGTAGTTGAAGTTGTATAAATACCATTAAATTTAACTGCTTGATTACCAAATATATATCACTTCTGTTGAATTTATAAATAAAGCGCATTTGTAAGACTTGTTCATGTAACTCGCGTTATCGGTTACATTTGCATGGACATTTTCTAATTCAATTCCATATTTGTAGAGAGTTTTTATTATTTCTTGAAACAGTTCTATTATTTGTAACATCTAGATAAACCGTGTCTAATTGAACAGAGGCTTTTCGATTCAAACTGTACAAGTCATTAAACAAAAATCTCGAGGAAGAATCAAGAAAAAATTGAGCTTCATTTCTTCGTTGGATGGTGAAATGAAAATACGTTTAGTGTCGTAAATCAACAATTCTAAATTTCTAAAATAATTCAACATCAATTCAAGCTTGTGATTTTCTTTTTTTTAAAGTTTATTTTGTTGTAAACAGCTTCGATTTAAAAATGAGAAAGCGTCAGTTATCTCATAAAAAATAAGCTCTGTTTTTCTTTTTGAACTAAAACTAAATGGAAAATTGCGTGATGTTTTAAATTATACAAATTAAGAAGCTTAAAGTCTTTTACTTTATTCATTTTTTTTTTATTTTTAAATTTAGATCTAAAGGAGTATAAATTAGAAAAAAAACTGACCAAATGGATAATCGAAATCTTAATATATATAAGAGATAGAGATATAAGCCACATTCAAAAACAACTCAATTCAAAATGGAAGCCTTTTTTGATGGCGAGTTAGAATATTTTTTGAACGATATTTGGTAAGAGAATAATATTTATTGCTTTTTTGATTTTATTTTTTAAAAAACAAAAATTGGGTGTGCAAAGCATTGTTTATTTAGGATCTTTATACTGGAATTTTACATCTTATTCGAAAATTTAATGTGACAGCATTGTCAACTCTAACAGATCCAAGTATTTTTTATTCAGATCTTGTAGCTAATCAGTCGACCAGGAAAAGAACAGCATAGATCTAAAAATCTTATTATGAAATAGAAACTAACCATAAAATTCAAAGACTGAATTCTGATTTAATCAATGATAAGATGACTCAATTATTATTTTCAAAAAAGAAATTTTAAAAATTAAATTATACAAAGTAAAATTAAATTAGATTTTATCTTTAGGTTGAATACATAATGAAAAACATCTAACGAATGAAATTTGCGTTTTTTCAAGAAGAACGACTGTTAAAAAAATCGATTTTCCAATTTAACGACATCCCGAGGCAATATCAGGCCCGATAAATAGCGAAATGTCGCTAAATTCGAAATTTGATTTTACCAACATGTCGTAAAAATCGCGCCTTTACGTTATGATCTGATCTCTATGGTCAAAGAAAATCTGTGATTTCAGAAAAGACCTTTATTAAATATTTTATATAACTCAGCTAGGCACTTTGATATTTTCATATGTGAAAAGTTTGGATAAAAACCGGATCAATATCAGGAAAGAAATCGGTAACTAGAGGTCTAATACATTGTATAATTCAAAAAGACATTATTATGCTTGATAAAATGATTTACAATAATCTGAGCTTCCTTAAAAAATTTTCAAAAGACTAAGATTAACAATATTAATGATTATTACTAGCCCTGCACAGAAAAATATAGATTTGAAGATATTACAATTGTAGAAAGTTAATAAAAATTACTTTATTTTCATTCTGGTGCATGAAACTTAATCAACGTTAATCTTTGGAACATTTGAAAGACCTAGTTAGTACTCTTTTAAAAAGACTATTTTATAAAAAAGTCTTTCAAAAATATAACTCTAAATCCGAACAAACAGCATATTAACTTAACGGAAAAATAATTTCTATAAAAAATATATTACAAGTTTGCTTTAGGTTCTTAATTTCAGAAAAAAACCTGATAAAGGAATTTTTTAAGAATCATTCAGAATTTGTTGTAACTAGTTGTATTAGCTACCACTAAATTTAACTGCTTGATTAGAAAATATAAAGGTTTTGATCACTTCTGCTGAATTTATGAATAAAGCTCATTAGTCAGACTTGTTCATGTAACTCGCGTCATCGGTTACATATACATATACATTTTCTAATTTAATTCCATATTTGTAAAGAGTTTTTATTATTTCTTGAAAAACAGTTCTTTTTTTTCGTAAAATCTAGGTAAACCGTGTCTAATTGAACAGGACCTTGTCGATTGAAACTGTCCAAGTCTTTACACAAAACTTGAAAAAGCTCTCTCTAATTGACGGAAGAGCTATTTTACTAAATGGAATATTCGCTTTATTAAAAGCCTTTGCTACAACTTTATCAAACTTTTTTTGAATATTCCATAATCGTTATCGATTGTTTCTTGTGTAAAATACTCTCGAAGTTTTTTTTTCTAATATTTTTTCCATGAGATTTTCTCTTTAGATTTACGAATATAATCAACTGAAATGTTACAAAGACAACAGGAGAGAAGTCCGCCTATTTCAATTAAAAAATCAAAGCCGTATTCTTTGATTCTATAGGATGGCATTTTTTTTTTTATTAAGTATAAAAGTTTGAATTAAAAACCTTTTTTTCTTTTGTTTGAATTATAGAGTTTATTTAATTTTCGTCACGTCTAATGACACAGAAAAAATTGTCTTAAAATTAACCTTTTTTAGAAAATAAAAAATGCAAAAATAGGCCAAAGAGCAATACAGGGTTTGCATGAAAACTGTGCCCCTCGATATTTTCTCGAAAGATAGTCCAAATTTATTGGTTAAAAGCTTGTTTTAAAGATAATTTTAGGGGCTACCCAAAAATTTAAAAAAAAAAAAAAATTTAAAATAAAACACACATGTGTAAGTTTTGAGAATTTCTTTTTATTTGTTGATTCTTAGGTCCAGTATAAAAAATAAAGTTTTTATAAAAATAAGAATCGATACGATAGTTAAGAAATCTTAACGATTTGGTCCAGACTTTTCGAAGTTTGGTATGTTCTTATGTTTAATATTTCAAAAACTTCCTCAATATAAAGGCAATTTAATTTATTTTTTTATATTTATTTTCAAAAAAAGGAAAAGAAAGCTAACAGTAAACGAGTTAAATAATTTTCCCAATTTTTAAACCGATTTCTGACCAGATGCTTGTTTTATTTCGTGAGTGAGTGAGTGAGTGATTCACATTCTATTTGTTCGGTCAACAGTCCAAGTTGATTCTCAAATGAAATGAGTTCATCTTATTTGATTTTTAATTTGTTTATTTTGTCCAGAATATCAAATACTTGATCATGTTTTGAATAATTTTCAAAGTCGAATTTCGAATTTCCATCTAAATGTTTCAAAACTTTACTTAAAAGTCTAACAAAATTCTCTTAGATTCATTTATTCTGAGAATAACTTGCTCGTTTGTTTCATTGTTTTAGTAAACATGTGTTCACAAAACCGACTAGACCCGTAACATATCAATAAAAAAAATTTTTTTCACAAAACCCTTAAGACACTACAACTTAATGCTGTATTTTTTAAGCTCATGTTTAAAGTTAAAAATATATCAAATTAGCCAAAAAATATTAAATGACTTATAAATTGAATCTTCGAGTCAAATCCGAATCGAAATAATGACCAAAACTTCCAAATGCATTCGATTAAAAGAATGCATTTGGCAGAATATGGTGTCACATATTGTAGAGGATACTCAATGGTGTGAAGTTTGTTACATCTAGTTACATTAGCATTAGCAGAACAACTTTAAAAGTTGTTGAAATTTTTTATAATGAAATAAAACTGAATAATTTTATATACCTATTGAACCGAATTTTAACTTGATTCAGGCAATAAAAATTTTTCGCCGAGTCGTAAACTATAATCAAGTTTTTTTTTAATGGTCCCTTAATTTTAAATTGGTTATCTTCTTTGGAAAAAATATTGAAAAATTTTAAAATAAGTTTCTTGTTTCTTGAAAATTAGTTTTTAAATTAATTAGCAAGAAAATCAAAGGACGGTAGCTGCGGTAGGTACGCTACGTCTAAGGTACGCTTCGCTTAAGGAACGCTTAAGGTAAGGTATTGTTCTCTAAGTGTAAGCCCCGGCACGGTAGTGGGATGACTCCGTTTTTTTCGGTTCGCTAAAGGTACGCAAATGTTGAAAATTCTGTGCAGTATGATCAATAAGTTGTTTATAAACTTTTAGAATGAAATAAAAATGAATAATTACATATATTTTATTAAGTGAATGCTTAATTTTTTTTCAAAAATATCCATAAATAGTTTATAAAAACATGAGAAATACATGCAATTCTATTTAAATACGTAAATAATTATATTTTTGATACAAAAAAAATATTTTTTTACACGAAAAATAGATTTTTTTTTGTTTTTTTTTTCAAATCAATTTTGGGTAAGTATTGAAAAATATTGAACGAGATATACTTCATTGATAAACTAAAGTCTCTTAATCTTAGATTACTCTTATTTGAAACGATTAATGATTACCCGAAACATTTTGTAGAAAAGAAATTCTTTATTTTAAAAAATTAAGTCGCTTTAAATCGTGAAAAGATAAAACAATGAAATAAACGAGCAAGTTATACTCAGAATAAAAGTAAAGTAAAGTTTTGAAAAATTTAGATGGAAATTCGAAATTCGACTTTGAAAATTATTCAAAACATGATCAAGTATTTGATATTCTGGACAAAATAAACAAATTAAAAATCAAATAAGATGAACTCATTTCATTTGAGAATCAACTTGGACTGTTGACCGAACAAATAGAATGTGAATCACTCACTCACTCACTCACGAAATAAAACAAGCATCTGGTCAGAAATCGGTTTAAAAATTGGGAAAATTATTTAACTCGTTTACTGTTGGCTTTGTTTTAATTTCAGAAAAAAACCTGATAAAAGAATTTTTTTAGAATCATTCAGAATTTGTTGTAACTAGTTGTATTAGCTAAATTTAACTGCTTGATTAGAAAATATAAAGGTTTTGATCACTTCTGTTGAATTTATGAATAAAGCTCATTAGTCAGACTTGTTCATGTAACTCGCGTCATCGGTTACATATACATATACATTTTCTAATTTAATTCCATATTTGTACGAAATTCCTTTTAAAACAATAAAAATATCAAAAATAGGTAACCTGCTTCAATTAGAATGATCATTACATTTAATTACGTTTGAGATTTAAATCATTTAACCGAAGAGAAGAATCCTTCTCTTACTTAAAGTCTTTTTCTTACTAATATCTGAATATTCTATCCTAGTCTCTAGGAGCCCTCTAAAAGCTTTAGTTTCATTTAATCCACAACTTCTAATCGAAAAATCGTATTAATTTTATTCCTCTAAATATAAACGGAAATAGTTAACAAGATAAATTAAATTTTAATGATCAAGAACATTTAGACATTTTTCCATTTTTAAGTAGAATTTTGTAGTGGTATTTAGCATTGATTCATTACAATCTAAGGAAAATTAAAAAATTTTCTGCTTGGAATATATGTTCAAATCGAGAAAAAAAAAACCTTTTTGTAGCTCCTTTTTCAGTTATATTTTTTAAGTCTACGATGAAACATTCATTATTTTTCTCGCTTACGAAAAAACTGATTAAAGGACTACATAGTCTAATAATTTGTGCTTATTTTTATTTAGTGCTTTAAATGAATTGGCTGACTTGCTCGATCTCATTTAGAAATTCAAACTATATCAAGCTAAAAATTGTATTGAAAACTCGAAGAAATCACAGATCGATTAAAATGATATTTAATTTGACAATTTTTTTCATTTACAAAATGTGACCTAAATTAACTCTGTCTGTTACGTTAAAATTTTTTCGTTTTTCAATCTTTAAACTATGATTTCGAATAAATATTTTAACATTTCATTGATGAGCTTTATGCAGGTAAATAAAGTAAATAGAAAATAAAATTCCATTAAATTTGCAAAAACGTTCTGAATTAACAAATAACACTTTTTTTAATAAGTAAGCCGATAACTGAAACATCTTAAAAAGACTATAAATGTCTGACAGAGTTTTTTATGGATTTTATACAATATAAAAGAGAGTTTAGTATTATAATAGCGTTAAGGTTCAAGTTTAATATTTGAGGTAAAGTCTCGATGATTTTAACTGTTCTTCGAATAAAATATTATATATTAAAGACGCTGGGGTTTAACCAAGGCTCGAAAAATTCGAAGTTGTAGTAGATGTTGTAATTCATTTTTTTTTAGAGTACTCGTAAAATGAGTTTAGGTAATTATTCGAATCGGTTTAACTAACTTTCAAGTCGTTTGAATCGGGTTTTTTACCTGAAATAAACGCTGTAATGAGATCTTCTTTTTCGTTTAAACACTTTATAAGACTGTTTAGAATGTTTTGATATTTTTTATTTATCTAAGTCTCGGTCAAATTCGTGTTCAACTCGTACAATAACTGGCTCATTAGAATGAATCTTGTTACGAATAACAGTCTCAGAATCTCGCGGAATTTATTCAGCTTGACACCTTTGTCACAAAAATATGTA
Source organism: Brachionus rubens (assembly GCA_022207745.1). Classification (NCBI taxonomy): domain Eukaryota; kingdom Metazoa; phylum Rotifera; class Eurotatoria; order Ploima; family Brachionidae; genus Brachionus; species Brachionus rubens. The sequence goes on along the minus strand of JAJVHD010000020.1, from coordinate 320,046 downwards.
CTCAAAAAAATGATTGATAAGCTCTCGATTGATTTTCGAAATGGCCAAGATATAGCTTAAGAACAAACACTGGATTAGTTTATTATCGGATAAGATCAAGATTCATTCTAATGAGCCAGTTGTTGTACGAGTTGAACACAAATTTGACCGAGTCTTAGATAAATAAAAAATATCAAAACATTCTAAACAGTCTTAAGAAGTGTTTAAACGAAAAAGAAGATTTCATTTCAGCTTTTATTTCCGGTGAAAAACCCGATTCAAACGACTTGAAAATTAGTTAAACCGATTCGAATAATTACCTAAACTCATTTTACGAGTACTCTAAAAAAAAATGAATTACAACATCTACTACAACTTCGAATTTTTCGAGCCTTGGTTAAACCCCAGCGTCTTTAATATATAATATTTTATTCGAAGAACAGTTAAAATCATCGAGACGTTACCTCAAATATTAAACTTGAACCTTAAGGCGATTATAATACAAAACTCGTCGATTCCCGTCGATGACGATTTAACTAGTCGATTGTCAGACGGTACTGGTTTTCTTGTCACCGGCTAATATATTTCTCGAAAAAAAAAGAGTTAAAAAAGACAAGGATCTTGTAAAAATAAACTCAGATGTGACTGTCTACAACATTGGGTAGTTTTATAAGATTTTAAATGTGAATGTTGTGATTTGTTGTTCGAGACGTAGACAACATGAGTTTGTAAAAGAAGTTGTTCTTGATATTTTAAAATATTGTCGAGTTTTTGATGTCAAATGGAAGGGGCTCGGTTAATGTGAAAAATGCTTTCGAACTTTTTTATTCGGCTGGGTTTAAAAAAGTCATTGATTCCTTCTTTAATTTGATTCTCTTGTGACGGTAAAATGTGATTACCAAGCCTGAGATGAGTAATCTTGGCTTGTAGTCAACACCTGTTACAGAGAGTAAAAACGTAAGTCGATTTTGACTCGGATTTCGGGTATATCAAACACTCCAAATACTCTGAGACTTAACTTCATCTCCCTGAGACGACAAAACACCTATCAATACACCCTTTGTACGAGCTTGATTTGATCGATGAGCCTATTTGGTCTAAAACCTTATCAAATGAGATTATATGTGATTACATAGTCTTTTTTTGGTCTTGTCGATTGTACGAAATTTTGACTTAATTTTTAATCGAACATGTACTGTTGAGCTTAAAGAGAATTTAAAACAGTTGTTAAAATTCGATCAGTGATACGGTGAGAACATTAACCTTTATGACCGAAAAGAACCTTTTCCGATTGTAAAACTTGACGGTGAATGAGACTCAATCGAACTGGTACAAGACTCAAATGAACTTTTTAAACGATATGACACATCCTCATGACTAAAAATCAATTGAAACAAGAGTTTATTTCGAGTATATAAGCAAATTTACAGGAAAAATTTTTTAAATTTTAAAACTATTTAAAAATTTAAAATTAGATCGAATACGACACTGAAAACGAAGCTAACAATTATTTAAATCGTCTCTTTCAGTTAAACCTTCAATTGGATCAAATTTCACATTTGGACAGTTCGAATGAGTTAGACATTGTCACTTAATATTTATGTTAAAATTTTTTTTCACGAGAATTCTTTATACTAAAGAAAGATCACCGCATTGTTCAATTTTTAAAATATTTCAAAAAAAATTATAGTAATTAAGAGGTGTTAAAAACAAAAAATTATTTTTTTAATATTCATTATTTCTCTCGTTTACGAAAAAACTGATAAAAAGATTTCATAGTCTAATGCTTATTTTTATTTAGTGCTTTAAATGAATGGGCTTACTTGCTCGATCTCATTTAGAAATTCAAAACATTACAAGCTAAAAATTGAATTGAAAACTCGAAGAAATCACAGATCGATTAATATGATATTTAATTTGACAATTTTTTTCATTTACAAAAAGTGATTTGAGATCTAAATTAACTCTATCTGTTACGTTAAAATTTTTTCTTTTTTAATACAAAAAGTCTTTTTTTGTGAGATACAAAGATTTCGAATTAAGTTTTTCAATCTTTCAAACTCTGATTTCGAATAAATATTTTGACATTTCATTGATGAGCTTTATGCAGGTAAATAAAGTAAATAGAAAATAAAATTCCATTAAATTTGAAAAAACGTTCTGAATTAACAAATAACACTTTTTTTAATAAGTAAGCCGATAACTGAAACATCTTAAAAAGACTATAAATGTCTGACAGAGTTTTTTATGGATTTTATACAATATAAAATAGAGTTTAGCATTTAGATGCTTCGTTCAAAATGTTCAAAATTTTCAAAAAAAAACCTTCAAATGGTATTTTTTCGATTACTGAAAATAATTTGATCATCGAAAATATGTAACGATGTGTAACAAAAATTGTTACCTACAGTAACTTTGAATACAAAATAACAAAGTCTATTTTTGGTCTTGTCGATTGTACGAAATTTTGACTTAATTTTTAATCGAACATGTACTGTTGAGCTTAAAGAGAATTTAAAACAGTTGTTTAAATTGGATCAGTGATACGGTGAGAACATTGACCTTTATGACCGGAAAGAACCTTTTCCGATTGTTAAACTTGACGGTGATATAGACTCAATCGAACTGGGACAAGACTCAAATGAACTTTTTATACGATAAGACACATCCTCATGACTAATAATCAATTGAAACAAGAGTTTATTTCGAGTATATATGAATATTTACAAGAAAAATTTTTTTAAATCTTAAAACAATTGAAAATTTAAAATTAGATAGAATACGACACTGAAAACGAAGCTAACAATTATTTAAATCGTTTCTTTCAGTAATACCTTCCATTAGATCAAATTTCACATTTGGACAGTTCGAATGAGTTAGACATTGTCACTTAATATTTATGTTAAATTTTTTTTTTACGATAATTTTTAATTAGACTAAAGAAAGATCACCGCATTGTTCAATTTTTAAAATATTTCAAAAAATCTTAAAGTAATTAAGAGGTACAAATAAAACAAATTCATCAACATATAAAACAAATTAACTCTTTAAATCGTTTTGGTTTCTGTTTTCTATTTTATTGCTAATAAGAAATATAACTGATTCATTGATCAAATCTATTTCTTAATAAGCAACCATTATCGTATAAGATGTTAAGTTGATTTCTTCGACATTAACTGGTTGTTCACATGTTCCTAAAATGAGCATTCAAATTGAAATATATCGAAACGAACATAATATACTGGAGTTATTAATCATTTATTTTAAAAACATTTTACAGAAGTTACTATATTTAAAAAAAGAAATAATTTAATTTTCGCTAAAAAGCTTTTTCCAAATTAGACTCTTACTTTATTAGCGTTGTAAGATGAAAACAGTCAATGTGAGAATGGCCGAACCTCAGAAGAGTCTTTTATAAGAGTATTACTTACCCAGCCTTATAAGTGAAAAGCCTTTGATAAAAACCATTTGATGTAAATATCGATTTTTTTACATTTGAATGCTACGGCTCTTTCAGGGTTAACGTGATAAGCTTTTTCAATCCTTTTTTTTATTCTCAATAATTCATTAATTTATTATCTTAATGTGTCAATTTTCTTAAAATGACAATTATAATAAGAAATTTTTTCATTCAAGAATTAATAATATTTAAGGGTCAATATTTTTTTTTTGAAAGATCATCAAAAAACATAAAAATTAAATCACCTAGATTAAATTAGTGAAATTATATTTAATATTTTTTTATTGCAAAACTTACCCCCAAATAATTTTTTTAAAAAATATTTTAACTTCAAATCTTTTTCAATGTAAGAATAGAGATTATTGTGATCTAAAAGAGATTATAGTAGTTGAAGTTCTATAAGTACAATTAAATTTAACTGCTTGATTACCAAATAAATATCACTTCTGTTGAATTTATGAATAAAGCGCATTTGTATGACTTGTGCATTTAGCTCGCGTTATCGGTTACATAAAATTCTAATTCAATTCCAATTTGTAGAGAGTTTTTATTATTTCTTGAAAAACAGTTCTATTATTTGTAATATCTAGATAAACCGTATCTAATTGAAGTCATTAAACAAAAATGTCGAGTAAGAATCAAGAAAAAATTGAGCTTCATTTATTCGTTGGATGGTGAAATGAAAATACGTTTAGTGTCGTAAATCAACAATTCTAAATTTCTAAAATAATTCAACATCAATTCAAGCTTGTGATTTTCTTTTTTTTAAAGTTTATTTTGTTGTCAATTTGTTGTAAACATCTTCGATTTAAAAATGAGAAAGCGTTAGTGATCTCAGAAAAAATAAGCTCTGGTTTTCTATTTGAACAAAAATTAAATGGAAAATTGCGTGATGTTTTAAATAATACAAATTAATAAGCTTAAAGGAGAGAAAGGATAGGCTATCTATTGGAGACAAAAAAGGGCATGAAGGGCAGAAAGGATTGTCTTTTCAATGATGACGTTAAAAGGGGAAAAAAGACTGAAAAAAATTGTTTATTTTATAAGTCTGAGAAGCAAAAAGTAAATATTAATAGTAAATTTTAATATATATAAGAGATAGAGATTTAAGCCACATTCAAAAACAACTCAATTCAAAATTGAAGCATTTTTTGATGGCGAGTTATAAGATTTTTTGAACGGTATTTGTTAAGAAAATACGATTAATTGCATTTTTGATTTTATTTTTAAATTTTTGAAGAAGAAAAATTGGGTGTGCAAAGCATTGTTGATTTGCGATCTTTAAACGGGAATTTATTCGTTATTCGAAAATCCAATGTGACAGCATTGTCAACTCTAACAGATCCAAGTATTTTTAATTGAGATCTTGTAGCTAATCCGTCGACCAGGAAAAGTACAGCAATGGTATAGTTCTAAAAATCTTATTATGAAATAGAAACTTACGATAAAATTTAAAGACTCAAATCTGATTTAATCAATCGTAAAATGGATTATTATTTTCAAAAAAGAAATTTTAATTTTTTTTCTTATTAGCTGGCAGAGTAAAAGTACTTTTAAACAACTGGAAAGTCAATACATGATTGGTTAGCTTCTACAATGAATCTTCTACTTTTATGAGCTAATTTCGTCAAAATAAAGTTAGAGATCGAAGACTCAATAGAAGCGTGTATCTCAAACTCTATACAGGTCCGATTTTTTTTGAAAACCTACCCCTAAAATTCGTCAAATAGTTCAGTCGTCAGGCGTGTTGCTTGATTTTGAATACTTGGATTTTTTTCGGCAATCTCGCGAATTCACTCATAGTCGAGTATAACTTTTTCTACTTTTTAAAAAAAATGAAAAAATTAGTTTGATAGGTTGGTCGAGTTTGATGTAAAATATTTTCCTTTTTTTATTGAAGTTTTTTAAGTCATAACACCAGGAACATCTCGAAATGAGGTCTGATCATAGTTAACATACCATTTTTTTTACTAAAAAATGAGGCTGAAGTAGCCTTTTGAAAATAATGTTTCTAATAACAGAATTTTATTTGGTTTTTGTTTATACGAATAAATGTCTGAATTTTTGTCTCATATGTTAAATTATCAATTGAAGTTCTTATTGAAGAACTAAAAACGATAAAATGAAATAGGTAAAATTTTTATAAAAAGCCTTTTATAATTGTACCAGCAAAGAAAAATTAAATTAGATTTTATCTTTAAAGTCGAATATTCATGAATAACGAAAATCGTTATTCTTGAAATTTGCGTTTTTTTCAAGAAGAAGGACTGTTGTAAAAATCGATTTTCCAATTTAACGACATGCCGAAGCAATGCCAGGCCCGATAAATAGCGAAACTTCGCTAAATTTGAAATTTGATTTTACCAACATGTCGTTAAAATCGCGATTTTACGTTATGATATGATCTCTATGGTAAAAAGAAAATCTGTGATTTTGTATTCACTGTTTAACATTGAAATAGAAACTGAAATGATGAAAATCGGCGTATGTTTTATTATTTTGATATTTTTATGAAGAATTACTATAATCTAATTAAATGATGTTCAATATATTAAGTTCTTTTATTTAACGATTTCAAGGAGTAACATAAATTGCAAATCAAAAAATACAATGGAACGATTTTCTCCCGTCATTTAATGTAATAAAAGTGAAATAAAGACAAATCATGTATCAAATAGTCGCCTTATATTCAAATAGGAGCAAAATATCTGAACAATATTCCTTAAATCAAAATTAGAATCTCCTTTTTTCAGAGTTGTAAGCTGATAACACTTAATGTTAAAATGGCAAAACCTCAGAATAGACCTTTATTAAAAATTTTATATAACTCAGCTAGACACTTTGATATTTGCAAATGTGAAAAGCCTTGGATAAAAACCGGATCAATATCAGGAAAGAAATCGGTAACTAGAGGTCTAATACATTGTATCATTCAAAAAGACATTATTATGCTTGATAAAATGATTTACAATAAACTGAGCTTCTTTTAAAAAATTTCAAAAGACTAAGATTAACAATTTTGTTGATTATTGTAAAGGATGGCATTTATTTTAATTAAGTATAAAAGTTTGAATTTATAACTTTTTTTTCTTTTGTTCGAATAATAGAGTTTATTGAAATTTCGTAACGTCTTATGACACAGAAAAAATTGTCTTAAAATTAATCTTTTTTAGAAAATAAAAAATGCAAAAATAGGCCAAGTTTATGCTACTTTAAGCAACAATTTTCAAGAAGAAAATAAAACCTTGCAATAATAAGACAACAACAGAATTGAACAACCGAATTTTTTTAAGGTTTCAACAACCGTAATATAAAGGAAATTTAACGGTCTGAATCGATTACTTTCGCCGTTTTTACATCGTTTATGACTTAGGTTGCCGAATTAAGAGCTATAACTAAAATAACAACAAGATTAAGTTTGAAACAATATGGTTAAATCTAAGAACTAAAAAATTTTTGTGTACAGATTTAATTTTAAAAAGCATTCCTAAATAGATACGTTTCATCTACTATAAGAACTAGTTGGTGTTAATACAATTAAACGAAATTCCTTTTAAAACAATAAAAATATCAAAAATAGGTAACCTGCTTCAATTTGATTGATCATTACACTTCATTACGTTTGAGATTTAAATCATTTAACCGAAGAGAAGAATCCTTCTCTTACTTAAGCCCTTTTTTGACTAATATCTTTCACTGAATATTCTATCCTAGCTTCGAGGGCACCTAAGCCTTCGAAAAGCTTTAATCCACAACTTCTAATCGAAAAATCGTAGTAATTTTATTCCTGTAAATATAAACGGAAATATTTAACAAGATAAATTAAATTTTAATGATCAAGAACATTTAGACATTTTTCCACTTTAAAGTAGAATATTGTTTAGGAATTTATTATCGTTTCATTAGAATCTAAGGGAAAGCAAAAATTTTTCTTCTTGGAATATATGTTCAAATCAAGATTTAGGAAACTAAAAAACCTTTTTTTAGCATCTATTTCAGTTATATTTTTTAAATCTACGATAGAAAATTAAGTTAATGAAAAAAAGAAAACATTCATTATTTCTCTCGCTTACAAAAAACTGATTAAAAGACTACAAAGTCTAATAATTTGTGCTTATTATTCTTTAGCGCTTTAAATGAATGGGCTAACTTGCTCGATCTCATTTAGAAATTCAAACCATATCAAGCTAAAAATTGAATTGAAAACTCGAAGAAATCACAAATCGATTAATATGATATTTAATTTTACAATTTTTTTTAATTACAAAAAGTGATTTGAAATCTAATATTAACTCTGTCTGTTACGTTAAAATTTTTTCGTTTTTTTCTCAAAAAGTGTTTTTTTGTGAGATTTGGAATTAAGTTTTTCTATCTTTCAAACTCTGATTTCGAATAAATCTAACAGAGTTTACGAGTACTCTAAAAAAATTAATTACAACATCTACTACAACTTCGGATTTTTCCATCCTTGGTTAAACCCAAGCGTTTTTAATATATAAAGTTTTATTCGAAGAATAGTTAAAATCATCGAGACGTTAACTCAAATCTTAAACTTAAACCTTAACGCGATTATATTACACAACTCATCGATTCCAGTCGATGTCGATTTAACTAGTCGATTGTCAGACGATACTGGTTTTCTTGTCACCGGCTAAAATATATCTCGAGAAAAACAGAGTTAAAAAAGACAAGGATCTTTTAAAAAAAAATCCGATGTGACTGTTTACAACATTGGGTAGTTTTATAGGATTTTAAACGTGAATGATGTGATTTTTTGTTCGAGACGTACACAACATGAGTTTGTTAAAGAAATAATTTTTGATATTTTAAAATATGAAAAAAGCTTTCGAACTTCTTTATTCGGCTGGCTTAAAAAGAGTCATTTATTCCTTCTTTAATATGATTCTCTTGAGACGGTATAATGTGATTATTAAGCCTGAGATGAGTAATCAAAGCTTGTAGTCAACACCTGTTACAGAGACTAAAAAGCGAAAGTCAATTTTGAATCGGATTTCGAGTAAATCAAACACTCCAGATTCTCTGAGACTTAACTCCATCACCCTGAGACGAAAAAACACCTATCAAAAAACCCATTGAATGAACTTGATTTGGTCGATGAGCCTATTTGGTCTAAAAACTTCATAAATGAGATTATATGTGATTAAAAAGACTTTTTTGGTCTTGTCGATTGTACGAAAATTTGACATAATTTTTAATCGAACACCTCCTGTTGAGCTTAAAGAGAAATTAAAACAGTTGTTAAAATAGGATCAGTGATACGGTGAGAACATTGACCTTTATGACCGGAAAGAGCCTTTTCCGATTGTTAAACTTGACGGTGATATAGACTCAATCGAACTGGGACAAGACTCAAATGAACTTTTTATACGATAAGACACATCCTCATGACTAATAATCAATTGAAACAAGAGTTTATTTCGAGTATATATGAATATTTACAAGAAAAATTTTTTTAAATCTTAAAACAATTGAAAATTTAAAATTAGATAGAATACGACACTGAAAACGAAGCTAACATTTATTTAAATCGTTTCTTTCAGTTATACCTTCCATTGGATCATTTTTCACATTTGGACAGGTCGAATCAGTTAGATATTGTCACTTAATATATATGTTAAAATTTTTTTTCACGAGAATTTTTTTTAGACTAAAGAAAGATCACCGCATTGTTCAATTTTTAAAATATTTCAAAAAAAATTATAGTAATTAAGAGGTGTTAAAAACAAAAAATTATTTTTTTAATATTCATTATTTCTCTCGTTTACGAAAAAACTGATAAAAAGACTTCATAGTCTAATGCTTATTTTTATTTAGTGCTTTAAATGAATGGGCTTACTTGCTCGATCTCATTTAGAAATTCAAAACATATCAAGCTAAAAATTGAATTGAAAACTCGAAGAAATCACAGATCGATTAATATGATATTTAATTTGACAATTTTTTTCATTTACAAAAAGTGATTTGAGATCTAAATTAACTCTATCTGTTACGTTAAAATTTTTTCGTTTTTTATACAAAAAGTCTTTTTTTGTGAGATACAAAGATTTCGAATTAAGTTTTTCAATCTTTCAAACTCTGATTTCAAATAAATATTTTGACATTTCATTGATGAGCTTTATGCAGGTAAATAAAGTAAATAGAAAATAAAATTCCATTAAATTTGAAAAAACGTTCTGAATTAACAAATAACACTTTTTTTAATAAGTAAGCCGATAACTGAAACATCTTAAAAAGACTATAAATGTCTGACAGAGTTTTTTATGGATTTTATACAATATAAAATAGAGTTTAGCATTTAGATGCTTCGTTCAAAATGTTCAAAATTTTCAAAAAAAAACCTTCAAATGGTATTTTTTCGATTACTGAAAATAATTTGATCATCGAAAATATGTAACGATGTGTAACAAAAATTGTTACCTACAGTAACTTTGAATACAAAATAACAAAGTCTATTTTTGGTCTTGTCGATTGTACGAAATTTTGACTTAATTTTTAATCGAACATGTACTGTTGAGCTTAAAGAGAATTTAAAACAGTTGTTTAAATTGGATCAGTGATACGGTGAGAACATTGACCTTTATGACCGGAAAGAGCCTTTTCCGATTGCTAAACTTGACGGTGATATAGACTCAATCGAACTGGGACAAGACTCAAATGAACTTTTTATACGATAAGACACATCCTCATGACTAATAATCAATTGAAACAAGAGTTTATTTCGAGTATATATGAATATTTACAAGAAAAATTTTTTTAAATCTTAAAACAATTGAAAATTTAAAATTAGATAGAATACGACACTGAAAACGAAGCTAACAATTATTTAAATCGTTTCTTTCAGTAATACCTTCCATTAGATCAAATTTCACATTTGGACAGTTCGAATGAGTTAGACATTGTCACTTAATATTTATGTTAAATTTTTTTTTTACGATAATTTTTAATTAGACTAAAGAAAGATCACCGCATTGTTCAATTTTTAAAATATTTCAAAAAATCTTAAAGTAATTAAGAGGTACAAATAAAACAAATTCATCAACATACCCTTGTCAGCATCTCATACGAGATTCCCGTGAGATTTCATGAGATGAGAATCTCAACTTTTCTCGAAGAGATCTCAATAAAATTCCTTTAAAATCTCTCTAAGTTTAACTGACAAAACTTTCTCTGAGAATCTCGTGTATATGTGCTCATGGGAATCTCGTGAAATATGAAAGACATTTTTTTTCATCAAATAATTGGAATGCTCATCATACACCGATGACATGAGTATTCGGTTTTTAGTTGAAAAGAAAAATTTGAAACGTATGAAACAAATGTTTTATTAAAAAATTAAGTTAATAAGCAAAAAATTAAATTCAGTTTAATTATATCTTCATTGTAATAAAAATAAAAAATACAAAAAATTTTTATAAAATGAATTTATTTTAAATTTTATTTATAAAAAAAATTTAATCATGTTCAAAATCATATTTTAGTTTAGAAACAAATTTGGCATTTTTATTTTCAACAACTATACATTTGAATTTTTAAACTTTTACAATTGACAATTTTTCTTGAATACTTTGGATTCGAATTATCAAAAATCAAAAAAAAATTATGAAAATGGCTTTCTAGAGTTTGTGAAAAAAAACTGCCGGTTAGACTCAGTATATCCTTTATTTTTAATTGTTTTTTGTACATTTTTACAATACAATAAACTTCTTCATTATACTCAAAGAAATATTCAATGTCTCCAAAGTGTTCTTTGTCATTCATTTCAATACAGACTGAATAACTATTCGTATTTTGTTTTCGTTTGTAGCCTATCGAATGAAATACTTTTTTGTTTATGAATACTCTTGTTGCTGTAACAACTTCCCAACAAAAGTTGTTGTCTTTTTTAAAAAAACAATTTAAAAGTCCTTGATCATCAGACGACAAATTTTTACGATCGAAAGGTGGTAATAATCTTTGTGTTTTAGTTTCAAATGAAAAATTTGGTCGAGTATTTTTTAAGCAGAATAAAAACATTTCTTCCGAATTAAATTTTTCTTTTTTTAATCTCGAATTGAATTCTTTATTGATGTTGAGTTGATTAATTATTTGGTTTAAATATCCTTTGGTACCATGGACCATCTTCTTGAGATTAAAAATTGCGCCCTTTAAAAAATTAGCTGTTAATTTGTTATTTAAAATTCTTTATAAATGAAACAAGATATTACCTCGAAAACAAACTGCGAATGGCTATATAATGGACCATGGTGTCAAACTTGATCTGGTAAGTGGAGATGTGCATGAATAGTGTAGTCATAAGCATACAATCCGAAATAATCCTCTAAATTATCAGAATATTCATTCAAAATCTTTTTCGAAGTGTCAATGTTATCCATGTCGGAAATTGGCTCATAAAGCATACGAATAGCAATCACATACGCAGTTAACATTTCGAAATATTTTGTTGGTAAAAAATTAATTAAAATCGGTATTGCTTGATAGAATAAAAAAACTTTTAATTCATTTGATTTCAATTTCACGGTTTCGTTAATAAATTTTATAGTTCTTGATAAGTTATGCGGAACCTTTAAAGTTTTTATATTCTGGTTTAATTCGCTCAGCTTATTACCTTAAAAATTAATTATAAAAGTAAATTATTTATAAAAGACATTCCGTGAAAAAACTTACCAATAAAAAAATCATTTGATTTTTGTGAGAAAAAAAAATTGTTTTATTAGCCACTTCGCATGCCCTTGAAGTACGAGATGCATGTAATCTAGCGGGACTTGACTTGGAACATTTGCAATTTGTGATAGTGGATTTAACCCTTTTATCCCAAAAATAATTTGATTAGAATCAGACGCAACTTTGGCCATTTTAATGAATTCATCATCAGTTCGAGCATTCACCTATAATTGCAGAAATAGTTGTTAAAAGCTTCAAGTATCATTTATTTTTTTTAAATTTACTTTCATAGGTGGGTATATTCTTTTATGTAGAAAACCTTTCCATTCTCCAGGGTGATAGCAGTATGTACATCCAAACTTTCCATTAAACTGTTTACAATTAAGAACGCCTGCTTTCGCTGGTAAATCCATGATTACGGACTGAACTCTTAGTTTAAAACTGTATTCTTAAATCAAATAAAAAAATTAAGACTTTTATTTTGATTATACCTAGAGAAGAAGCTTACCGTCAATAAAAAAAATATTATTTTTTTCGATCATTAAATTTTGTATTGCCTTTGTTACAAATATATCCATAGGCGGTTTTTTCTTACTTAACCATATACCTTAAACAACAATTATTTAAATCATTTATTTAGTTTAAAGAAAATAATGACTCATAAAAAAAATACCCATCATAATCATGTTCGAGAATTTTTCCCTACATGATGGCTCTAATTCGACAATTGTTGCGAGAAAAGGCCACATGCTGAACTGTCTCGAATTGGTAATAGGAGCACCATCGGTATTCAAATTTAGTGAAATATATTTATGATCTATATGGAGTATGCTTTTTTGATATATTTCTCCATCGGTAGCATCATTTAAAACATTTTTTTTAGTAATTGAGTTTGTTTGAAAATTTCGATTATTTATTTGTTGAAGTAAACTTTTATCTTCCATTAGCTTTCTGACTTGAGACACCACATCGAAAGTCACAAACGGATCCGTTTCGTATTCACAAATTTCGCAAATGTTTTTTTTTGTGTTTATACACGATAGGTTCTCTGTCTGAAGTGAAATCTTGTTGCAGTGACTGCAACAAAAAAATGTCTCATAATTTTTTTCTTTTATTGTCAAAAACTTTTCAATAAATTAATAACTTCTTGGACAATTATTTTGTTTAGGTAAAGCCAAGCCGAAAAGCTTCAGTATGTCATCGACTGAACTTGAATTTAAATTATGTTTCATTTTAATCGATTGAATCGCCATTGAAAATTCATCAACATCGATATCAGAACCACTAAAAAGAACGTTTTGAGTTATGATGTTCTGTAGAAAGATGTCATAGTCGTGTTCTTCTACGTCTATATTATTTTCAATAGATTCAACATCTTCAAGGGAACATGTGGTGTTTTCGTCATTGAAATTGATTTCAGACATAGTCGATGACTCATGAAGAGAAATAAACGATTCATTTAAGGCACATTCGGGTATTTGATCAAAAACAGTTTCGCTATCATTTGTGAGTTCAGTGTCTGAATCTGAGCTTACTTTTTCAAATAACGATCCAGTTTCGGAAGGCAAACACTTCTTTTTTAAACGATATCTTTGAGTTTTTTCGCGTTTCATTTTTTTAATTAGGTCAAAGTCTTTCATTCTTGTTATTTCATCGACCCAATTGCTATGATTTTGATTCATTTTTATTTAAAATATTTTCTAAAAAAAAATATTTTTTGTTATTTGAGGCAAAAAAGAATTTAAGTCAATTGTTAAACTAAATTGAAAAAGATTCCAGAAGGAAATATGATGGTTTAGTTTTTCAGAATTTACATTTTGGAAAGTTTGTAAGGACTTAAGCTATGTTGAAATCTAACTGTAATATAGAAAAATGTTATAGAAATATTTTCACGACAAATTCTTTTATCAAATAAAGCCATGTTAATTTTTTATTCATTGTTTTGAAATTAAAAAAGTTCAAGAACCGTTGAATTTAATAAGAGTTCATAAAATTGCCAACTAATTTTTTAAGAGTTCATTTTTTTTAAATATATATTCTAAAAATATTGTTTTAATTTTTTAATACAAAATATATTCCAGAAAAAGCGAGTAAATTCAAATATTAAAATATATATAATGAGTCAAATTGGAAACGAAATAGATACCAGTGGTAAATTTTTGTCTGCCGTTAATTTTTTTTATTCTTAAGTTATTTTTTTTAAGAACCGAGTGAGCATTTCGTTATTTTTTTTAAAACCGATAACACGTATGTCGTAATTGAAAAAGAAAAAATTCATACTATAGACGCAGAAAATAATCATGCCAAAGTTTATTTTCCATGTTCAAAAAAATATTTTTCTGGTGAGATATGCTATAGAGGTAAGAAATTTTAACAAGGTAACATCCAAGAGGACCTCATTATAATATTTTATTTTTTTGAAAAGGTAAAAAGGCAAAATGTGAGAAAAAATGCAACAAATACATTCAGCGACAATCGAGACAAATCACAACAACAGAAGACGAGACCGAACCGAGCCAAGCTAACAAAGCTCAAACTTCAAAAAAAATTTATTCGAATAAAATTATTGAAAATCGTATACGAAACCAATTAAAATAAATAATTATTTTCATTAAGATTCGAAAAATGACATTGAAGAAGAATTTAATAAATTTCAAAATTTAGTTTCACAAAAAAGACGTTCAATTAGTCCCTTGAGACAAGATACAATCGTGTCGTCAATAACTATAGAATCATCGAATGCAGAAAAAAACGAACATAAAAAAGTATTTTTTTTCTAATATAAATAAATAATTTTGTTCCTAATTATATTTTCATTTTAAAAGCTGAAAGCCGAATATGACGAAATAAAAAAAGAGTTGAGAGAGCTAAAAGAGATGGTATCAACGATATTGAATAATCAAAAAAATGAGACTTCTTCTAACAACTATGCAAAAGAATTAGTAAGTTATTTTATGTTTTTTAAATTAAGCAAAAATATATTGTTTTTTTTTTGTTTTTAGTTTTACAAAGACTTGAACCTCCTCTCCATTAATGCAACATCTATGTCAAAGTATGTTACGACTCTTATGGATAAGCTCTTTACAAAAGAAGAGATGTCGAAGGGATATTTAATAGAAGGGCCTTCGACTTCAAAAAGAACACCGTTGGACTTAGATAGATATAACAAGATAAAAGGTTTCATTAAATTTTTTTCTTTCCAATGATAATGATTTTAATTTTTTATATTTTTTAGAAGCGGTTTTTATCAAGTACAGAGTTCCTGAAAACAAGAAAGAAGAAACTTACAAATTCATAAAGGATCGTGTTAACCGTAAATGCCTTGATGGATCCAAAAATGAAAAGAAATCGAAAAATTAGTTTGTTCTCAACATAAAAATAGCAATATATTTTTTTTATTTTCATATATTTTTTTTTTAATAAAATTTTAAACAATTAAAATATATACTTTCTTTTATTTAAACTATTAGCATATTAAGTTTATTTTCAATCTGGTCTGCTATTTGAAAGTAGAGAAATGAGCGTATCTCATAAAATCTCCATAAACCCCTTCATAAGCCCCTATTTTTAATGTGATGTGATTCTTACTAGATTTAATGTGATATTATGAGAAAAAGGTAACAGGGATTCTCATTCATATTTCATAAGATCTCATGTTAGTTCTCGTTGTGATCTTATATAAATTCTCGTGGGATCTCTTACGGGATCCCTTTCAGATGCTGACAAGGGTATAAAACAAATTAACTCTTTAAATCGTTTTGGTTTCTGTTTTCTATTTTATTGCTAATAAGAAATATAACTGATTCATTGATCAAATCTATTTCTTAATAAGCAACCATTATCGTATAAGATGTTAAGTTGATTTCTTCGACATTAACTGGTTGTTCACATGTTCCTAAAATGAGCATTCAAATTGAAATATATCGAAACGAACATAATATACTGGAGTTATTAATCATTTATTTTAAAAACATTTTACAGAAGTTACTATATTTAAAAAAAGAAATAATTTAATTTTCGCTAAAAAGCTTTTTCCAAATTAGACTCTTACTTTATTAGCGTTGTAAGATGAAAACAGTCAATGTGAGAATGGCCGAACCTCAGAAGAGTCTTTTATAAGAGTATTACTTACCCAGCCTTATAAGTGAAAAGCCTTTGATAAAAACCATTTGATGTAAATATCGATTTTTTTACATTTGAATGCTACGGCTCTTTCAGGGTTAACGTGATAAGCTTTTTCAATCCTTTTTTTTATTCTCAATAATTCATTAATTTATTATCTTAATGTGTCAATTTTCTTAAAATGACAATTATAATAAGAAATTTTTTCATTCAAGAAATAATAATATTTAAGGGTCAATATTTTTTTTGTTGAAAGATCATCAAAAAACATAAAAATTAAATCACCTAGATTAAATTAGTGAAATTATATTTAATATTTTTTTATTGCAAAACTTACCCCCAAATAATTTTTTTAAAAAATATTTTAACTTCAAATCTTTTTCAATGTAAGAATAGAGATTATTGTGATCTAAAAGAGATTATAGTAGTTGAAGTTCTATAAGTACAATTAAATTTAACTGCTTGATTACCAAATATATATCACTTCTGTTGAATTTATGAATAAAGCGCATTTGTATGACTTGTGCATGTAGCTCGCGTTATCGGTTACATAAAATTCTAATTCAATTCCAATTTGTAGAGAGTTTTTATTATTTCTTGAAAAACAGTTCTATTATTTGTAATATCTAGATAAACCGTATCTAATTGAAGTCATTAAACAAAAATGTCGAGTAAGAATCAAGAAAAAATTGAGCTTCATTTATTCGTTGGATGGTGAAATGAAAATACGTTTAGTGTCGTAAATCAACAATTCTAAATTTCTAAAATAATTCAACATCAATTCAAGCTTGTGATTTTCTTTTTTTTAAAGTTTATTTTGTTGTCAATTTGTTGTAAACATCTTCGATTTAAAAATGAGAAAGCGTTAGTGATCTCAGAAAAAATAAGCTCTGGTTTTCTATTTGAACAAAAATTAAATGGAAAATTGCGTGATGTTTTAAATAATACAAATTAATAAGCTTAAAGGAGAGAAAGGATAGGCTATCTATTGGAGACAAAAAAGGGCATGAAGGGCAGAAAGGATTGTCTTTTCAATGATGACGTTAAAAGGGGAAAAAAGACTGAAAAAAATTGTTTATTTTATAAGTCTGAGAAGCAAAAAGTAAATATTAATAGTAAATTTTAATATATATAAGAGATAGAGATTTAAGCCACATTCAAAAACAACTCAATTCAAAATTGAAGCATTTTTTGATGGCGAGTTATAAGATTTTTTGAACGGTATTTGTTAAGAAAATACGATTAATTGCATTTTTGATTTTATTTTTAAATTTTTGAAGAAGAAAAATTGGGTGTGCAAAGCATTGTTGATTTGCGATCTTTAAACTGGAATTTATTCGTTATTCGAAAATCCAATGTGACAGCATTGTCAACTCTAACAGATCCAAGTATTTTTAATTGAGATCTTGTAGCTAATCCGTCGACCAGGAAAAGTACAGCAATGGTATAGTTCTAAAAATCTTATTATGAAATAGAAACTTACGATAAAATTAAAAGACTCGAATCTGATTTAATCAATCGTAAAATGGATTATTATTTTCAAAAAAGAAATTTTAATTTTTTTTCTTATTAGCTGGCAGAGTAGAAGTACTTTTAAACAACTGGAAAGTCAATACATGATTGGTTAGCTTCTACAATGAATCTTCTACTTTTATGAGCTAATTTCGTCAAAATAAAGTTAGAGATCGAAGACTCAATAGAAGCGTGTATCTCAAACTCTATACAGGTCCGATTTTTTTTGAAAACCTACCCCTAAAATTCGTCAAATAGTTCAGTCGTCAGGCGTGTTGCTTGATTTTGAATACTTGGATTTTTTTCGGCAATCTCGCGAATTCACTCATAGTCGAGTATAACTTTTTCTACTTTTTAAAAAAAATGAAAAAATTAGTTTGATAGGTTGGTCGAGTTTGATGTAAAATATTTTCCTTTTTTTATTGAAGTTTTTTAAGTCATAACACCAGGAACATCTCGAAATGAGGTCTGATCATAGTTTACATACCATTTTTTTTACTAAAAAATGAGGCTGAAGAAGCCTTTTGAAAATAATGTTTCTAATAACAGAATTTTTTTTGGTTTTTGTTTATACGAATAAATGTCTGAATTTTTGTCTCATATGTTAAATTATCAATTGAAGTTCTTATTGAAGAACTAAAAACGATAAAATAAAATAGGTAAAATTTTTATAAAAAGCCTTTTATAATTGTACCAGCAAAGAAAAATTAAATTAGATTTTATCTTTAAAGTCGAATATTCATGAATAACGAAAATCGTTATTCTTGAAATTTGCGTTTTTTTCAAGAAGAAGGACTGTTGTAAAAATCGATTTTCCAATTTAACGACATGCCGAAGCAATGCCAGGCCCGATAAATAGCGAAACTTCGCTAAATTTGAAATTTGATTTTACCAACATGTCGTTAAAATCGCGATTTTACGTTATGATATGATCTCTATGGTAAAAAGAAAATCTGTGATTTTGTATTCACTGTTTAACATTGAAATAGAAACTGAAATGATGAAAATCGGCGTATGTTTTATTATTTTGATATTTTTATGAAGAATTACTATAATCTAATTAAATGATGTTCAATATATTAAGTTCTTTTATTTAACGATTTCAAGGAGTAACATAAATTGCAAATCAAAAAATACAATGGAACGATTTTCTCCCGTCATTTAATGTAATAAAAGTGAAATAAAGACAAATCATGTATCAAATAGTCGCCTTATATTCAAATAGGAGCAAAATATCTGAACAATATTCCTTAAATCAAAATTAGAATCTCCTTTTTTCAGAGTTGTAAGCTGATAACACTTAATGTTAAAATGGCAAAACCTCAGAATAGACCTTTATTAAAAATTTTATATAACTCAGCTAGACACTTTGATATTTGCAAATGTGAAAAGCCTTGGATAAAAACCGGATCAATATCAGGAAAGAAATCGGTAACTAGAGGTCTAATACATTGTATCATTCAAAAAGACATTATTATGCTTGATAAAATGATTTACAATAAACTGAGCTTCTTTTAAAAAATTTCAAAAGACTAAGATTAACAATTTTGTTGATTATTGTAAAGGATGGCATTTATTTTAATTAAGTATAAAAGTTTGAATTAAAAACCTTTTTTTCTTTTGTTCGAATAATAGAGTTTATTGAAATTTCGTAACGTCTTATGACACAGAAAAAATTGTCTTAAAATTAATCTTTTTTAGAAAATAAAAAATGCAAAAATAGGCCAAGTTTATGCTACTTTAAGCAACAATTTTCAAGAAGAAAATAAAACCTTGCAATAATAAGACAACAACAGAATTGAACAACCGAATTTTTTAAGGTTTCAACAACCGTAATATAAAGGAAATTTAACGGTCTGAATCGATTACTTTCGCCGTTTTTACATCGTTTATGACTTAGGTTGCCGAATTAAGAGCTATAACTAAAATAACAACAAGATTAAGTTTGAAACAATATGGTTAAATCTAAGAACTAAAAAATTTTTGTGTACAGATTTAATTTTAAAAAGCATTCCTAAATAGATACGTTTCATGTTGAAAATGTGACGCGGATCTACTATAAGAACTAGTTGGTGTTAATACAATTAAACGAAATTCATTTTAAAACAATAAAAATATCAAAAATAGGTAACCTGCTTCAATTTGATTGATCATTACACTTCATTACGTTTGAGATTTAAATCATTTAACCGAAGAGAAGAATCCTTCTCTTACTTAAGCCTTTTTTTGACTAATATCTTTCACTGAATATTCTATCCTAGCTTCGAGGGCACCTAAGCCTTCGAAAAACTTTAATCCACAACTTCTAATCGAAAAATCGTAGTAATTTTATTCCTGTAAATATAAACGGAAATATTTAACAAGATAAATTAAATTTTAATGATCAAGAACATTTAGACATTTTTCCACTTTAAAGTAGAATATTGTTTAGGAATTTATTATCGTTTCATTAGAATCTAAGGGAAAGCAAAAATTTTTCTTCTTGGAATATATGTTCAAATCAAGATTTAGGAAACTAAAAAACCTTTTTTTAGCATCTATTTCAGTTATATTTTTTAAATCTACGATAGAAAATTAAGTTAATGAAAAAAAGAAAACATTCATTATTTCTCTCGCTTACAAAAAACTGATTAAAAGACTACAAAGTCTAATAATTTGTGCTTATTTTTCTTTAGCGCTTTAAATGAATGGGCTAACTTGCTCGATCTCATTTAGAAATTCAAACCATATCAAGCTAAAAATTGAATTGAAAACTCGAAGAAATCACAAATCGATTAATATGATATTTAATTTTACAATTTTTTTTAATTACAAAAAGTGATTTGAAATCTAATATTAACTCTGTCTGTTACGTTAAAATTTTTTCGTTTTTTTTTCAAAAAGTGTTTTTTTGTGAGATTTGGAATTAAGTTTTTCTATCTTTCAAACTCTGATTTCGAATAAATCTAACAGAGTTTACGAGTACTCTAAAAAAATTAATTACAACATCTACTACAACTTCAACTTAAACCCAAGCTTTTTAAATATATAAAGTTTTATTCGAAGAATAGTTAAAATCATCGAGACGTTAACTCAAATCTTAAACTTAAACCTTAACGCGATTATATTACACAACTCATCGATTCCAGTCGATGTCGATTTAACTAGTCGATTGTCAGACGATACTGGTTTTCTTGTCACCGGCTAAAATATATCTCGAGAAAAACAGAGTTAAAAAAGACAAGGATCTTGTAAAAAAAAATCCGATGTGACTGTTTACAACATTGGGTAGTTTTATAGGATTTTAAACGTGAATGATGTGATTTTTTGTTCGAGACGTACACAACATGAGTTTGTTAAAGAAATAATTTTTGATATTTTAAAATATGAAAAAAGCTTTCAAACTTCTTTATTCGGCTGGGTTAAAAAGAGTCATTGATTCCTTCTTTAATATGATTCTCTTGAGACGGTATAATGTGATTATTAAGCCTGAGATGAGTAATCAAAGCTTGTAGTCAACACCTGTTACAGAGACTAAAAAGCGAAAGTCAATTTTGAATCGGATTTCGAGTAAATCAAACACTCCAGATTCTCTGAGACTTAACTCCATCACCCTGTGACGAAAAAACACCTATCAAAAAACCCATTGAATGAACTTGATTTGGTCGATGAGCCTATTTGGTCTAAAAACTTCATAAATGAGATTATATGTGATTACAAAGACTTTTTTGGTCTTGTCGATTGTACGAAAATTTTACATAATTTTTAATCGAACACCTCCTGTTGAGCTTAAAGAGAAATTAAAACAGTTGTTAAAATAGGATCAGTGATACGGTGAGAACATTGACCTTTATGATCGGAAAGAGCCTTTTCCGATTGTTAAACTTGACGGTGATTGAGACTCAATCGAACTGGGACAAGACTCAAATGAACTTTTTAAACTATAAAACACATCCTGATGACTAAAAATCAATTGAAACAAGAGTTTATTTGGAGTATATATGAAAATATACAAGAAATATTTTTTAAATTCTAAAACGTTTTAAAAATTTAAAATTAGATCGAATACGACACTGAAAACGAAGCTAACAATTATTTAAATCGTTTCTTTCAGTTATACCTTCCATTGTATCATTTTTCACATTTGGACAGGTCGAATGAGCTAGATATTGTCACTTAATATTTATGTTAAAATTTTTTTTCACGAGAATTTTTTTTAGACTAAAGAAAGAACACCGCATTCTTCAATTTTTAAAATATTTCAAAAATCTTATAGTAATTAAGAGGTGTTGAAAACAAAAAATTATTTTTTTATCAATTTTAAGAAATTAAATGTTAAGATTTTTTATTTTTTAGGTACCAAGAAAATTTAATAATTTTAGTGAAAAAGTTCGTAAAATGTAAATTTTGGTTTTTTAATTCAATTGAGAACTGTTTTAGATAAGAGGTTTTCTTTTATTTAGATTCGGCGATTGTTTTTTAAAATAGTATACAAATTAAGAATCAGAAGTTTTACAAGAAGAAAAATTAAATCTCAACCAGTGTTACCCAAACTTCTTTTTTGTTGTTAAAATTCGGAACATTTATCAATTTAAACCTAATTTCTTTTGCAAAACCTAAACGTTTCTTTTTGGACATTACCTAAAGAAAAGAGATTATTATGGTCTAAAAGAGTTTATAGTATTTAAATTGGTATTAGTTAGTTTTACTTCAGTTACATTTGTCTCCTAAATCATGATCACGTTTAACCCTGAAAGAGTCGTATCAGTCGTTTCTTAAAGAATTATAAAACAATTTTAAAATTTATTGACTTAAAAACAATGACTTGTCTCATAATCTAAGTTTATTTTTATTAAATGCTTAATTCTTTATTTACTAAATCTTTTTGATTAAGTTGTTTTGTATGACAGACTTTTTTATAGATTTTATACAATATTAAAGAGAGTTTAGCATTTTGATGTTTCGTTCAAAAAGTTCAAAATTTTCAAAAAAAAACCTTCAAATGGTATTTTTTCGATTACTGAAAATTATTTGACCATCGAAAATATGTAACAATGTGTAACAAAAATTTTTAACTACAGTTACTTTGAAAATACTTAAAATCTTATATTAATTTTGACTTTTAAATTCGATCAGTTAATGAGACGATCTTTTTGTCTTTAATTAAATTTGCAATGTATTTAAAATTTTTTTAATTTGAAATTTTCGAACATATATAGAGAAATTTCAAATTTCGAATCAGCACTCTGAAAGAGTGATGTCGACGTGTTTTAATTTTATCTTCTCATAAATCTGAAAAAAAATTTAAACTGGGTATTTTAGAGTTGGCGCTGGATACAGATGTACTCTAACCGATTTGGTAAGGGAATTTTTAAATATTTCAAGTCTAGTTTTATTTTTTCTTGATTGAACAGATCAACTTTCGATATTTGATTCGAGTTCAGACTTGACAGGTTTGACAAACATTGACTATGTTTTTTGTTATGGTTCACGTAAACAAAATTTTAGTCTACCAACTTATGAAACGAAGCAAACGAAGAAACTCGAACTAGTCAATCAAATTTTCGTAACAAGACTTTTCGTTATCACGGACACGGTAAAAAACAGAGAATAAAACTATGAGCAGTTACACGTCAAGTGAGAAACAAAAGTCTTTAGAATCCCAATGAAGTCTCAGTCTAATTTACCCTTATATTTAAAACAAAAACACAAATTCAACTTGTCCTTTACGATTAATTAAAAAAAAACTCGAACAAACCAGACTCAATTTTTGAACAAGGTCTTCAAAGTCTTAAATTAAGCAGACTAATCGAATCAATCATGATCCTATCCGATAATAAACTAATCCAGTGTCTGTTCTTAAGCTATATCTTGTCCATTTCGAAAATCAATCGATAGCTTATCATTCATTTTTTTTTTGAGTACTCCTTTGTCAAGCTGAATTAGGTATTTACAATGGACTCAGTAATATTCCTCTATTCATTTGATTTATTTTTTTTTTTTTAATTCTTATGTTTAGTACTTTAAGCTTTACAAGTATGGAATTTTACAGAGATCTAGTAGTTTTCCTATTTTATTCATTTGCTATGTAAACTAAGATTTATTAGATTTATTATTAGTCCAAGTACTTTAAGCTTTACAAGTATGGAATTGTACAGAGATCTAGGAGTTTTCCTATTTTATTCATTTGCTATGTAAACTTAGATTTATTAGATTTATTATTACGCTCAGTACTTTAAGCTTTACTCACTTTATTAAATTTACTAGTTTACTTGATAAAATTTTTTTTCATTTCAAGTCGAGTGATTATTTTGGTTGTAAATTTTGGACATTTCAAAAAATAAATTTATTATAATTTTATTCAACATTGCATTTTTTTTTGAACAGTAAAAAATTTATTGGATAATCAAAAGTTTGAAAAAAAAGTTCACTCCAATGAGCTTGAGAAAATAAATTTGAAAAGAACATAAAATTAATTTTTTTCTTTGATTTTTAAATGAGCAAAAATTAGCGGGAATCATAAGAAAAAAGTCTATCGAGAAAAATACAAAAACTCATCTATCCTCAATCTTCTAAAGATGAGCAGATCAATTGTTTTCGACTTTTTGTTGCTTTGAAATATTGGATTGTGGTCTCATCGTTTAATAAAAAGTTATCACAAAAAAAAAAATTGTTTTTTAATCCTCCAATAAAAAAAATGTTGCATTTTCTCGAGATCATCATTAACATAATCTCTACTTTTTGAAATGTCCTTTAAATATCCATATGTTTATATTTTCCTCTTTTATTAAGATTTGTTAATGGATACAATCAAGAGATATGTTGATATAAATGAACCTTTTTTCCTAAGCTTTTCTTCTGATAAAGATGGTTTCATTACTCTGGACTCAAATGGTCAGATGAAAATTTGGTCAATTTTTTTCCAAATGAAACCAAAAAGTTTTGAATTTCATTTCGTTTCAAATTTTTTCAATATTTGTGTCAATTTCATTGTACTAACTGATAACGGTTTTATTATGATTTATGATTTAAGTTCTCTAAGACGTTTAAAAAAATTTCTCTCGAAGGCAAAGATCTAATTTTTCTTACTTTCTGTTCTTCTAGTCTTTTAATTTCATATGTGACTTCATGTAACAAAGTTTACTTTATGAATCTTGACTCGCTTTCAGTAAGACAAATGATTTTTAATTTTAAATCACTAAATTCGAATGTATTGGATAAGAAAAACGTTAAAATTATTGTGTTAATTGATTCATTCAAGTTTACCGTAAACCCCCGCAGGATACACAACTGTGGTCTAAGTCGAACTTTTCTTTTAACTACGGGGGTAAAATATAAAAATCTCTAAAAAAACGCCTTCAATAATCCCTGGGGTAAAAATGATTTTCATTCTATTTTAACTCATGAGGCAAAAAAACTGATAGTAATTTCAGCAAGCAAAACATAAACTAGCCTTAATTTTGAACGTAAATTAAGTTGTTTGGTAATTCAATAGTATATTAAGTCTGATTTTGAATGACATTAAATTGGGACAAAATTTTGTTGATAATGTGACACCTGGAGATGATGTAGAAGGTTTTGATTGATTGAATAAAACTTAATGGTATACATGGATCTTCATTTCAAACTTAGTTGTTTAAAGTTTTTGATGATAAAGTTAAGACTTTTGTATTTATTATTAAATATTTAAAGGAATATTAGAAGGTTTCATAGCTCATTTGAACCGTAACTTCCCTTTAGTCCGAAGATCCAAGGAGACCCTCGATTCAGGGTTTTTAACGTGATATTCAAATATAAAATTTTCTTTGTTTAAAAAACATGATTTTGAAACTTAAGTCTATTTACTATAAAAAAAGAAAGCACTGGTTTCTTTTTGATATTAAGAGCTTGTTTCATTTTTTTAAAATCTTTATTTGTTACGGCTTTAGATTATTCTTATATAAAAATTTACTAATAAAACGCTATGTCGAAAAAAAACGTGTCAAGTCCCAAAGCTACCATCTTGAAATTGTATTCAGTTGACATGGGTGATATCTTTAACAATACAAGATTAGAATCATTCTTGGACTCATTGGGGTACAATACTTTTACCATAAAACTAACGTTAATCTTACGAGCATTTTTTTATTTTAGTAAAGAAAATTCTACCTCAAAAGATTTTTTGATATGCCCTCTTTTAACAACAGCGTCACATTTGATGGGACTATTCAGTCGTCTATTTATGCCTTAAAAAGTTGCAAGATGTTTGCGTGATGTATAGTGTACTAGTCGCAAGTCCTTCAACAGGAAAAAGTCCGGCAATGGGGATAATTCGTTCTTCTATCTATGAAGTTGAGGACTATGATGATTCTAAGCTTGTTAATGGTATGTATTTTGTTTGGCTTTGAACCCCTTTTAATTATTTTTACTTTAAAAACCTGCAACTGTCGAAGGTCTTATTAGTAGACTTAAATCTCAGTCTAGCTTGTTTAGTTTCTGGGATGAATCCTCCACGTTCATGTCCTCGTTTGGTCTATACAAAGGAGGAGACGGTATAGCCTACGACAGGAGTGTTTTTTTTAGAGTTGTACAAGGGTGCACGTAAATATCGGAGAGATCAAACATCTAGTCGAATTTCAATTAACAACCCAAGACTCAATCTCTGTCTACTTGGACACCTCAGTCAGTATATTGACTCTGTAATAAACGAAAGAGAAGCAAGAATTGACGGTCTGATTCAAAGATTTAATCTTTGTGCTCCCAAGCCAGTATTTTTGACTTCTAAAGACGTTAATGATGCCCCAAACAAAGAGTGTTCCTTATCAGTCTTCTTTTACATCATTTATAGGCTTAATCAAGTTCCCATAAGATATGTGCTTGATAAAGAAGCTGAATTAGAGTTCAATAGCATTTATTATAGATTTAAATCTTATGCACAACAGCTACATTTAGACGACACATTTTTAAGGTGTTTTACAATTCTGGTTTAGTTTTATTCAGATTATAAGTTAAACTTTTTTTAATTTTTTTTAAAGTGCGATGTGCGGAAAATCTGCCTCTCAAGTCCTAAGACTCACGATGTTTATTCACATATTCACGTGCTTAAACTTGTCTTTAATATTTTGATTAATAATTCTGAAAAGTTTAATTTGGACAATTTTAAGTTAAATGAAAACTTAAGTATTTTTTTGACAAGTCTAATTAAAAACGTTCAAGTCAACATTATTAAGGGGAGCTCAATTAAGAGTGCTTTCAAATTAGTCTCCTATCTTACTAAAGTAAAAATAATTATGGCAGGCTATACCATTGAAGACATTTGGGTTTATGAAATCCTTGAAGGGATAGTTGAAATGAAACATTTTTTCGAATTGTTTCCACCAGCAGCCATAAGTTTGGCAAAAAAAATTATGATGTTTGAATCAAAAAACAATGTTCATTTAATATCGGCTAACGATATTAACCAAAAGTTCAATGGTTTAACATCGAACCAAATAATCGAAACATTTCGTCAATTAGAGACTATTAGGTTGGGGAAAATAGTAAAAGGCTTGCCAAACCGTTTCAATTAGGTAAGTTTTTGGACGTTAATGAGTTTTACTAATAAAACTTAAACTTTTCTAAAATTTATTTAGTTCAACACATATCTCAAGAGAGTCAATGAGACTGAAATTAACAATGACTCGAAGCTCTTCAATATTTTTTTTGGAAATCGTTGAATAGAAGGCTATTTTAAAGAACCTAAGTCCACCTATTAATCAACCGGTTAAAGTAAAAGAAATATCTTTTATTAGCTCTCAAGACTTAAACAAAAGAATACATACAAGTAAAAAAATATTATCAAAATAAGTAAAAAAAAATTTTTAACATCATATTAAAGGTGAGTCATCGAATGATATCCAAGATCATCAAACCAATGACATAAGTTAAGTTGTTTTGGCAACTCAAATCGAAGAATCAAGTCCAATTGTAATTGAGAATAAGACGGTTGCTTTTTTGACTCCAAAAACAACACCTAGAAATACCAAAACTAATAAGAAGACAATAGAAGATTCGGAGATTATATCTGTTCTTACCAGAAGCAAGTCTCGTTCAAATGAGACAAGTAAAGAAGGCAAAGAAAGATCACTTCTTAGAAATGTTAAAAATGTCAAAATCGACGATCCAGTCGATGAGTCCGATTTTGTACTCTCAGACTATGACATAAAAAGTATTAACCCAACATTATTTTAGGATAAAATTATGTTAAAGTTAAAGTATGAATAAATTTTCTAAAGAATTTCTCTTTTTCTCTTTTTTCTCAAACTTTTTCCCCTAAAATAAATTAATTGTCTGATAAATTAATACCCAAACCCATTGTTTATCCTTCTAGATTAAAATTTAAATTGTTCAAAAATGCAATTCATTTATGATCCTTTTAAATCCATTGACGAAGTTATGTCATTTTTAAATATTTATAAGAGATGTAAAAGCAGTGGCTTAGATGAAATTCTTCAGAAGTTCAACTGTTTTAATAAGAAGAATTTTACGATAATTCAAATTAGCAATTTTCTTCTGAAGAAAGAACTATATCCAAATTGTTTTCCGAACGAATTTATCAATAAGTTACAAGATCTTGACGATTTTTTGCGAAACACAAAAAAAATTATCTGAGCTGAAATAACAAATTGTGAAGATTGTATGACTTTTACCTTTGATGTAACTAAATCAACTTGTAATTTGTTTACTTATTCAAATGGAGCACTGGATTGTGATTTTGTAAAAAAAAAATGTAAGAAATGTCAAAAAATTTACTATGTGAGTTTTACTTGTTACTCGAAACGGACTCGACATTTTTATGACAATTTTTTGTCAAACAAATACGTATCATTTTCAAACGAACTGGCTTTTGAGACCAAACTATTAGATAAATTAACTTGCGATATTTTTTTTAAACATGCATCGTTCAAAGGATTCTTAAATTCATACAACTACTTTAATTATAAAACTCTATTAATCGATTCAAAAGTCGTTTTGCAAGAAAAGAGAATTATAGAAACTTGGCTTTATTATCATTTCGCGAAAACAACTAAAAGGTTTCCAAATACAGCTAAAATCGAAGATTTTTTTATTAAAGATCTCGACGTAAATATTAACAATTTAAATCTTGGTCTCAACATTAAATTTACAAAAAAATGGAGTGGTGATGTCCATAAGTCTAATTGTAATTCAAAATCATTTTCAGTTTCAATAAGTATCGATGGAAATCATAAAACCAACCGTCTTAAATGTCTGTTCAGCAATGTTTGTTTTGATTCAATTGAATTCGGTATGTTTTAGTTTAGATACATTTTTACGTTCTATTCTAGTAGTGTCGATTGAGGCCTTAGCCTAAATAATCATGTCATAGTAAAAGTATTCAAACAAAAGAGTGATTTTTTCGAAGATTGAATTTTTTAAACCAGATATTGTTTGTAGATTTTATAAAAAATATTCTCATAGAGATATAAGATAGATTTTCTATTAATCCAAATTCTTTTTAATTTTGGAAAGATCCTAATCGGCTGTCCAAGAACACCATACCGACTTAGTTATTTTTGTGAGGTTCAAAAATTCGAAGACGAACGACTTCGCTTTAACTATGGTAATCGATTTTTTGAATGTAAGGCTAGCCAAGTCGTGTTAAAACAAAGAGGAAAATGTTATGATTTCGTTTATTACGGCTGATAATAAGATTCTTTATTTAGTGGACTTTGATGACAATGTTCCTTTTTGGGTAACTGAAGCTCAAGTCCCCCAAAGCATCAAAACACAGTTCAACGAAAGGAATAGACAATTTGATCTTGATTGCTGCAAAACTGAAAAAGCCCTTTCAATGCCCTGTAGTAAGAAAACAAGGACTGTTGGTGAATTTATTGCGGTTTACAATTGTGGTGTTGTTTGTGGTTTTTTAAGAGATATTTAGGAAAGAAACCATTAGACAAGCAGCCAATTTTGTTCTAGAGGTGAGTGAAAATTTAAAAAATATTCCACAATATTGGACTTATGATGATGGTTGTCATTTGAAAAAATTTTTGGATAAAGATAAAAACATTATTATTCACAGTCAAAGACTTTAAAAATTTAGACAAAACACAATTTTAGTTGAGAGATTTCATCTAATGGGACATATTAAGCGAGATTCTTTTTGACGTACCGGATGTGATCCAGATGGTTTCGAAGATATGAATTGTATTAATACTTTCGTGGCAGAACAAATTAATTTTTGGCTTTCTGGTTTTAAACATATTGTCAAACATATGAGCAGAGAAAGATACAAATTTTTTATTTTTACAATTTTAGACTGTAGAAACGAAGCTAATTTTTATTTTAAACATGATCAATTTTAATATATTTTTACATCTGATAAAATTAAGAACAAAAATATAGAAAACATTTTAATTTGATTTTTTAAATTAAATTAAATTACGCTACCATTGGACTTTATGCTCTATATGCACTTTATCTTATACCTTTCGATGTATTTTGAACTCCAGCATAGAAACTTTATATAATTGTAAAGCAAGACTCTTAGCTACCCTTTATCAATCCATTTTTACCGATCCCTTGCATAAAGTACTGAAAATCAATGTATTTGGAACTCCTTTTTTAATAAATCCTCATTCTATACTTAACCTTACCCTAAACCCTACCTCTCAGTAGTCGGCCATAGATCTAAATAAACATACCCCTAAAATTAGCCC
This sequence comes from Brachionus rubens, assembly GCA_022207745.1. Classification (NCBI taxonomy): domain Eukaryota; kingdom Metazoa; phylum Rotifera; class Eurotatoria; order Ploima; family Brachionidae; genus Brachionus; species Brachionus rubens. The sequence goes on along the minus strand of JAJVHD010000020.1, from coordinate 289,614 downwards.
TAATTATTTGTTTGACGAGTCTGTCGCACTGTTAAACAAATTATTTAGGCTAATTTTATGGTTTGGTTTCTTTGATACAGTTTTTGGTGTTTGGGAAAAATACAAAGTAATATTAACCACATAATTTTTGCAAAAAGACTCATAAAATTTACTTTAAGATTCCCTTTATTTTATTGATACCTTTCTTAAAGGTATTTAAATATATTAAAATATATACAAGCACTAAAATCTAATAAAGGTGATAAAGATTATCATTAGAACCTTCAAATTTAGTAACAACCAAATAAGATTAATAAAGCAATTAAAGTATGTTTAGCAGCATTTAAAAAGGAAATTAGAATTAGAATGTTTTAAAAGAGGTATTAAAGGCTATTTTAAAAGCCAAAAAGAATTACGATAATAGATAATAAAAACCGAATAGCTTACTCCTGAACTAAAAATAAATGAAATTAAAAAATGACTAAAAAAGGATTTTTTTTTTATTCATTGTCAATCCATTAGCTGAATCAATTCCGCGTGATTCTGAGACTGTTATGCTTAACAAGATTCATTCAAGTGAGCCAGTTGTCTTTTAGAAAAGAAATTCTTTATTTTTAAAAATTAAGTCGCTTTAAATCGTGAAAAGATAAATCAATGAAACAAACGAGCAAGTTATTCTCTGAATAAAAGTAAAGTAAAGTTTTGAAACATTAAGATGCAAATTCGAAATTGGATATTGGATATTCTGGACAAAATATACAAAATTTAAAATCAAAAATGATGAACTCATTTTATTTGAGAATCAACTTGGACTGTTCACCGAAAAAATTGAATGTGAATCACTCTCTCACTCACAAAATTAAACAAGCATCTGGTCAGATATCGGTTTTGAAATTGGGAAATTTATTTAACTCGTTTACTGTTGGCTTTGTTTTCCTTTCTTGTAAATAAATATAAAAAAATAAAATAAATTTATTCGCAGATTACATCGGTAATGTAGAAAAATATAGAACTGAAAATATTACAATTGTAGAAAGTTTGAAGAAAATTTATTTGTTAGAAATAAAAAATACTTTATTTTCATTCTAGTTCATGAAACTTCATCAATGTTAATTTTTGGAACATTTGAAAGACCTAGTTAGTACGCTTTTAAAAAGAGTATTTTATAAAAAAGTCTTTCAAAAATATAAAACTAAATCCGAACAAACAGCATATTAACTTAACGGAAAAATAATTTCAATAAAAAATACATTACAAGTTTGCTTTAGGTTCTTAATTTCAGAAAAAAACCTGATAAAAGAATTTTATTAGAATCATTCAGAATTTGTTCAAAATAGTTGTATTAGCTTCCACTAAATTTAACTGCTTGATTAGAAAATATAAAGGTTTTGATCACTTCTGTTGAATTTATGAATAAAGCTCATTGGTCAGACTTGTTCATGTAACTCGCGTTATCGGTTACATATACATATACATTTTCTAATTTAATTCTATATATGTAAAGAGTTTTTATTATTTCTTGAAAAACAGTTCTTTTTTTTCATAAAATCTAGGTAAACCGTGTCTAATAGGACAGGACATTTTCGATTGAAACTGTCCAAGTCTTTACACAAAACTTGAAAAAGATCTCTCTAATTGACGGAAGAGCTATTTTACTAAATGGAATATTCGCTTTATTAAAAGCCTTTGCTACATCTTTATCCTTGATTTACGAATATAATCACTTGAAATGTTACAAAGACAACAGAAGAGAAGTCCGCCTTTTTCAATTAAAAAATCAAAGCCGTATTCTTTGATTCTTTAGGATGGCATTTCTTTTTTTATTAAGTATAAAAGTTTGAATTTATAACCTTTTTTTCTTTTGTTTGAATTATAGAGTTTTTTGAAATTTCGTAACTTCTTATGAGACAGACGAAATTGTCATAAAATTAATCTTTTTTAGAAATTAAAAAATGCTAAAATAGGCCAAGTTTATGCTACTTTAAGCAACAATTTAAAAAATAGAACCTTGCGAATAAGACAACAACAGAATCGAACAACAGAATATTTTTAAAGGTTCTAACAACTGTAATTTAATGGAAATTTAACAGTCTGAATCGATTACTTTCGTCGCTATTACATCATTTATGACTTAGGTTGCCTGATTACATCGTTTATGACTTAGGTTTCCGAATTAAGAGCTATAACTAAAATAACAACAATATTAAGTTTGAAACATTATGGTTAAATCTAAAAACTAAAAAATTTTTGTTTACAGATTCAATTTTAACAAGAATTCCTAAATAGATACGTTTCATGTTGAAAATTGTGACGAGGATCATCTATAAGAACTAGATGGTGTTAAAACGATTACACGAAATTCCTTTTAAAACAATAAAAAAATCAAAAATAGGTCAACTGCTTCAATTTGATTGATCATTACATTTCATTACGTTTGAGATTTAAATAATTTAAACGAAGAGAAGAATCCTTCTCTTACGTAAGTTCTTTTTCTGACAAATATCTTTCACTGAATATTCTATCCTAGTCTCTAGGAGCCCTCGAAAAGCTTTAGTTTCATTTAATCCACAACTTATAATCGAAAATCGTAGTAATTTTATTCCTCTAAATATAAATGGAAATAGTTAACAAGATAAATTATATTTTAATGATTAAGAACATTTAGACATTTTTCCATTTTTAAGTAGAATTTTGTAGTGATATTTAGCAATGATTCATTACAATCTAATGAAAATTAAAAATTTTTTCAGCTTTGAATGTATGTTCAAATCGAGATTTAGGAAACCAAAAAACCATTTTGTACTCCTTTTTCAGTTATATTTTTTAAGTCTACGATGAAAACATTCATTATTTTTCTCGCTTACGAAAATACTGATAAAAAGACTTTATAGTCAAATAATTTGTGCTTTTTTTTATTTAGTGCTTTAAATGAATGGGATGACTTGCTCGATCTCATTTAAAATTCAAACCATATCAAGCTAAAAATAGAATTTAAAACTCGAAGAAATCACAGATCGATTAATATGATATTTAATTTGATCATTTTTTTCATTTACAAAAAATGATATGAGATGTAAATTAACCTTATCTGTTACGTTAAAATTTTTTCGTTTTTTTTTCAAAAAGTGTTTTTTTGTGATATTTCGAATTAAGTTTTTCAATCTTTCAAACTCTGATTTCGAATAAATATTTTGACATTTTATTGATGAGCTTAATGCAGGTAAATAAAGCAAATATGAAATAAAATTCTGTTAAATTGGCAAAAACGTTGTGAATTTACAAACACTTTTTTTAATAAGTAAGTCAATAACTGAAACATCTTAAAAAGACAATAAATGTCTGACTGAGTTTTTTATAGATTTTTTACAATATAAAAGAGAGTTAAGCATTTAGATGTTTCGTTCAAAAAGTTCAAAATTTTCAAAAAAAACCTTCAAATGGTATTTTTTCGATTACTGAAAATAATTTTACCATCGATATTTTAAAAGATTGTCGAGTTTTTGATGTCAAATGGAAGGGGATCGGTTGATGTGAAAAAAGCTTTCGAACTTTTTTATACGGCTGGGTTTAAAAAGGTGATTGATTCCTTCTTTAATATGATTCTCTTGAGACGGTATAATGTGATTACTAAGCCTGATATGAGTAATCAAAGCTTGTGGTCAACACCTGTTACAGAGACGATGACGATTTTAAAGTGCGATGTGCGGAAAATCTGCCTCTAAAGTTCTAAGACTCACGATGTTTATTCACGTGCTTAAACTTGCCTTTAATATCTTGATTAATAATTCTGAAAAGTTTAATTTGGACAATTTTAAGTTAAATGAAAACTTAAGTATTTTTTTGACAAGTCTCATTAAAAACGTTCGAGTCAACATTATTAAGGGGAGCTCAATTAAGAGTGCTTTCAAATTAGTCTCCTATCTTACTAAAGTAAAAATAATTATGACAGGCTATACCATTGAAGACATTTGGGTTTCTGAAATCTTTGAAGGGATAGTTGAAATGAAACATTTTTTCGAATTGTTTCCACCAGCAGCCATAAGTTTGGCAAAAAAAATTATGATGTTTGAATCAAAAAACAATGTTCATTTAATATCGGCTAACGATATTAACCAAAAGTTCAATGGTTTAACATCGAACCAAATAATCGAAACATTTCGTCAATTAGAGACTATTAGGTTGGGGAAAATAGTAAAAGGCTTGCCAAACCGTTTCAATTAGGTAAGTTTTTGGACGTTAATGAGTTTACTAATAAAACTTAAACTTTTCTAAAATTTATTTAGTTCAACACATATCTCAAGAGAGTCAATGAGACTGAAATTAACAATGACTCGAAGCTCTTCAATATTTTTTTTGGAAATCGTTGAATAGAGGGCTATTTTAAAGAACCTAAGTCCACCTATTAATCAACCGGTTAAAGTAAAAGAAATATCTTTTATTAGCTCTCAAGACTTAAACAAAAGAATACATACAAGTAAAAAAATATTATCAAAATAAGTAAAAAAAAATTTTTAACATCATATTAAAGGTGAGTCATCGAATGATATCCAAGATCATCAAACCAATGACATAAGTTAAGTTGTTTTGGCAACTCAAATCGAAGAATCAAGTCCAATTGTAATTGAGAATAAGACGGTTGCTTTTTTGACTCCAAAAACAACACCTAGAAATACCAAAACTAATAAGAAGACAATAGAAGATTCGGAGATTATATCTGTTCTTACCAGAAGCAAGTCTCGTTCAAATGAGACAAGTAAAGAAGGCAAAGAAAGATCACTTCTTAGAAATGTTAAAAATGTCAAAATCGACGATCCAGTCGATGAGTCCGATTTTGTACTCTCAGACTATGACATACAAAGTATTAACCCAACATTATTTTAGGATAAAATTATGTTAAAGTTAAAGTATGAATAAATTTTCTAAAGAATTTCTCTTTTTCTCTTTTTTCTCAAACTTTTTCCCCTAAAATAAATTAATTGTCTGATAAATTAATACCCAAACCCATTGTTTATCCTTCTAGATTAAAATTTAAATTGTTCAAAAATGCAATTCATTTATGATCCTTTTAAATCCATTGACGAAGTTATGTCATTTTTAAATATTTATAAGAGATGTAAAAGCAGTGGCTTAGATGAAATTCTTCAGAAGTTCAACTGTTTTAATAAGAAGAATTTTACGATAATTCAAATTAGCAATTTTCTTCTGAAGAAAGAACTATATCCAAATTGTTTTCCGAACGAATTTATCAATAAGTTACAAGATCTTGACGATTTTTTGCGAAACACAAAAAAATTATCTGAGCTGAAATAACAAATTGTGAAGATTGTATGACTTTTACCTTTGATGTAACTAAATCAACTTGTAATTTGTTTACTTATTCAAATGGAGCACTGGATTGTGATTTTGTAAAAAAAAAATGTAAGAAATGTCAAAAAATTTACTATGTGAGTTTTACTTGTTACTCGAAACGGACTCGACATTTTTATGACAATTTTTTGTCAAACAAATACGTATCATTTTCAAACGAACTGGCTTTTGAGACCAAACTATTAGATAAATTAACTTGCGATATTTTTTTTAAACATGCATCGTTCAAAGGATTCTTAAATTCATACAACTACTTTAATTATAAAACTCTATTAATCGATTCAAAAGTCGTTTTGCAAGAAAAGAGAATTATATAAACTTGGCTTTATTATCATTTCGCGAAAACAACTAAAAGGTTTCCAAATACAGCTAAAATCGAAGATTTTTTTATTAAAGATCTCGACGTAAATATTAACAATTTAAATCTTGGTCTCAACATTAAATTTACAAAAAAATGGAGTGGTGATGTCCATAAGTCTAATTGTAATTCAAAATCATTTTCAGTTTCAATAAGTATCGATGGAAATCATAAAACCAACCGTCTTAAATGTCTGTTCAGCAATGTTTGTTTTGATTCAATTGAATTCGGTATGTTTTAGTTTAGATACATTTTTACGTTCTATTCTAGTAGTGTCGATTGAGGCCTTAGCCTAAATAATCATGTCATAGTAAAAGTATTCAAACAAAAGAGTGATTTTTTCGAAGATTGAATTTTTTAAACCAGATATTGTTTGTAGATTTTATAAAAAATATTCTCATAGAGATATAAGATAGATTTTCTATTAATCCAAATTCTTTTTAATTTTGGAAAGATCCTAATCGGCTGTCCAAGAACACCATACCGACTTAGTTATTTTTGTGAGGTTCAAAAATTCGAAGACGAACGACTTCGCTTTAACTATGGTAATCGATTTTTTGAATGTAAGGCTAGCCAAGTCGTGTTAAAACAAAGAGGAAAATGTTATGATTTCGTTTATTACGGCTGATAATAAGATTCTTTATTTAGTGGACTTTGATGACAATGTTCCTTTTTGGGTAACTGAAGCTCAAGTCCCCCAAAGCATCAAAACACAGTTCAACGAAAGGAATAGACAATTTGATCTTGATTGCTGCAAAACTGAAAAAGCCCTTTCAATGCCCTGTAGTAAGAAAACAAGGACTGTTGGTGAATTTATTGCGGTTTACAATTGTGGTGTTGTTTGTGGTTTTTAAGAGATATTTAGGAAAGAAACCATTAGACAAGCAGCCAATTTTGTTTTAGAGGTGAGTGAAAATTTAAAAAATATTCCACAATATTGGACTTATGATGATGGTTGTCATTTGAAAAAATTTTTGGATAAAGATAAAAACATTATTATTCACAGTCAAAGACTTTAAAAATTTAGACAAAACACAATTTTAGTTGAGAGATTTCATCTAATGGGACATATTAAGCGAGATTCTTTTTGACGTACCGGATGTGATCCAGATGGTTTCGAAGATATGAATTGTATTAATACTTTCGTTGCAGAACAAATTAATTTTTGGCTTTCTGGTTTTAAACATATTGTCAAACATATGAGCAGAGAAAGATACAAATTTTTTATTTTTACAATTTTAGACTGTAGAAACGAAGCTAATTTTTATTTTAAACATGATCAATTTTAATATATTTTTACATCTGATAAAATTAAGAACAAAAATATAGAAAACATTTTAATTTGATTTTTTAAATTAAATTAAATTACGCTACCATTGGACTTTATGCTCTATATACACTTTATCTTATACCTTTCGATGTATTTTGAACTCCAGCATAGAAACTTTATATAATTGTAAAGCAAGACTCTTAGCTACCCTTTATCAATCCATTTTTACCGATCCCTTGCATAAAGTACTGAAAATCAATGTATTTGGAACTCCTTTTTTAATAAATCCTCATTCTATACTTAACCTTACCCTAAACCCTACCTCTCAGTAGTCGGCCATAGATCTAAATAAACATACCCCTAAAATTAGCCCTAATTATTTGTTTGACGAGTCTGTCGCCCTGTTAAACAAATTATTTAGGCTAATTTTATGGTTTGGTTTCTTTGATACAGTTTTTGGTGTTTGGGAAAAATACAAAGTAATATTAACCACATAATTTTTGCAAAAAGACTCATAAAATTTACTTTAAGATTCCCTTTATTTTATTGATACCTTTCTTAAAGGTATTTAAATATATTAAAATATATACAAGCACTAAAATCTAATAAAGGTGATAAAGATTATCATTAGAACCTTCAAATTTAGTAACAACCAAATAAGATTAATAAAGCAATTAAAGTATGTTTAGCAGCATTTAAAAAGGAAATTAGAATTAGAATGTTTTAAAAGAGGTATTAAAGGCTATTTTAAAAGCCAAAAAGAATTACGAGAATAGATAATAAAAACCGAATAGCTTACTCCTGAGCTAAAAATAAATGAAATTAAAAAATGACTAAAAAAGGATTTTTTTTTTATTCATTGTCAATCCATTAGCTGAATCAATTCCGCGTGATTCTGAGACTGTTATGCTTAACAAGATTCATTCAAGTGAGCCAGTTGTCTTTTAGAAAAGAAATTCTTTATTTTTAAAAATTAAGTCGCTTTAAATCGTGAAAAGATAAATCAATGAAACAAACGAGCAAGTTATTCTCTGAATAAAAGTAAAGTAAAGTTTTGAAACATTAAGATGCAAATTCGAAATTGGATATTGGATATTCTGGACAAAATATACAAAATTTAAAATCAAAAATGATGAACTCATTTTATTTGAGAAAAACTTGGACTGTTCACCGAAAAAATTGAATGTGAATCACTCTCTCACTCACAAAATTAAACAAGCATCTGGTCAGATATCGGTTTTGAAATTGGGAAATTTATTTAACTCGTTTACTGTTGGCTTTGTTTTCCTTTCTTGTAAATAAATATAAAAAAATAAAATAAATTTATTCGCAGATTACATCGGTAATGTAGAAAAATATAGAACTGAAAATATTACAATTGTAGAAAGTTTGAAGAAAATTTATTTGTTAGAAATAAAAAATACTTTATTTTCATTCTAGTTCATGAAACTTCATCAATGTTAATTTTTGGAACATTTGAAAGACCTAGTTAGTACGCTTTTAAAAAGAGTATTTTATAAAAAAGTCTTTCAAAAATACAAAACTAAATCCGAACAAACAGCATATTAACTTAACGGAAAAATAATTTCAATAAAAAATACATTACAAGTTTGCTTTAGGTTCTTAATTTCAGAAAAAAACCTGATAAAAGAATTTTATTAGAATCATTCAGAATTTGTTGAAAATAGTTGTATTAGCTTCCACTAAATTTAACTGCTTGATTAGAAAATATAAAGGTTTTGATCACTTCTGTTGAATTTATGAATAAAGCTCATTGGTCAGACTTGTTCATGTAACTCGCGTTATCGGTTACATATACATATACATTTTCTAATTTAATTCTATATATGTAAAGAGTTTTTATTATTTCTTGAAAAACAGTTCTTTTTTTTCGTAAAATCTAGGTAAACCGTGTCTAATAGGACAGGACATTTTCGATTGAAACTGTCCAAGTCTTTACACAAAACTTGAAAAAGATCTCTCTAATTGACGGAAGAGCTATTTTACTAAATGGAATATTCGCTTTATTAAAAGCCTTTGCTACATCTTTATCCTTGATTTACGAATATAATCACTTGAAATGTTACAAAGACAACAGAAGAGAAGTCCGCCTTTTTCAATTAAAAAATCAAAGCCGTATTCTTTGATTCTTTAGGATGGCATTTCTTTTTTTATTAAGTATAAAAGTTTGAATTTATAACCTTTTTTTCTTTTGTTTGAATTATAGAGTTTTTTGAAATTTCGTAACTTCTTATGAGACAGACGAAATTGTCATAAAATTAATCTTTTTTAGAAATTAAAAAATGCTAAAATAGGCCAAGTTTATGCTACTTTAAGCAACAATTTAAAAAATAGAACCTTGCGAATAAGACAACAACAGAATCGAACAACAGAATATTTTTAAAGGTTCTAACAACTGTAATTTAATGGAAATTTAACAGTCTGAATCGATTACTTTCGTCGCTATTACATCATTTATGACTTAGGTTGCCTGATTACATCGTTTATGACTTAGGTTTCCGAATTAAGAGCTATAACTAAAATAACAACAATATTAAGTTTGAAACATTATGGTTAAATCTAAAAACTAAAAAATTTTTGTTTACAGATTCAATTTTAACAAGAATTCCTAAATAGATACGTTTCATGTTGAAAATTGTGACGAGGATCATCTATAAGAACTAGATGGTGTTAAAACGATTACACGAAATTCCTTTTAAAACAATAAAAAAATCAAAAATAGGTCAACTGCTTCAATTTGATTGATCATTACATTTCATTACGTTTGAGATTTAAATAATTTAAACGAAGAGAAGAATCCTTCTCTTACGTAAGTTCTTTTTCTGACTAATATCTTTCACTGAATATTCTATCCTAGTCTCTAGGAGCCCTCGAAAAGCTTTAGTTTCATTTAATCCACAACTTATAATCGAAAATCGTAGTAATTTTATTCCTCTAAATATAAATGGAAATAGTTAACAAGATAAATTATATTTTGATGATTAAGAACATTTAGACATTTTTCCATTTTTAAGTAGAATTTTGTAGTGATATTTAGCAATGATTCATTACAATCTAATGAAAATTAAAAATTTTTTCAGCTTTGAATGTATGTTCAAATCGAGATTTAGGAAACCAAAAAACCATTTTGTACTCCTTTTTCAGTTATATTTTTTAAGTCTACGATGAAAACATTCATTATTTTTCTCGCTTACGAAAATACTGATAAAAAGACTTTATAGTCAAATAATTTGTGCTTTTTTTTATTTAGTGCTTTAAATGAATGGGATGACTTGCTCGATCTCATTTAAAATTCAAACCATATCAAGCTAAAAATAGAATTTAAAACTCGAAGAAATCACAGATCGATTAATATGATATTTAATTTGATCATTTTTTTCATTTACAAAAAATGATATGAGATGTAAATTAACCTTATCTGTTACGTTAAAATTTTTTCGTTTTTTTTTCAAAAAGTGTTTTTTTGTGATATTTCGAATTAAGTTTTTCAATCTTTCAAACTCTGATTTCGAATAAATATTTTGACATTTTATTGATGAGCTTAATGCAGGTAAATAAAGCAAATATGAAATAAAATTCTGTTAAATTGGCAAAAACGTTGTGAATTTACAAACACTTTTTTTAATAAGGAAGTCAATAACTGAAACATCTTAAAAAGACAATAAATGTCTGACTGAGTTTTTTATAGATTTTTTACAATATAAAAGAGAGTTAAGCATTTAGATGTTTCGTTCAAAAAGTTCAAAATTTTCAAAAAAAACCTTCAAATGGTATTTTTTCGATTACTGAAAATAATTTTACCATCGATATTTTAAAAGATTGTCGAGTTTTTGATGTCAAATGGAAGGGGATCGGTTAATGTGAAAAAAGCTTTCGAACTTTTTTATACGGCTGGGTTTAAAAAGGTGATTGATTCCTTCTTTAATATGATTCTCTTGAGACGGTATAATGTGATTACTAAGCCTGATATGAGTAATCAAAGCTTGTGGTCAACACCTGTTACAGAGACGATGACGATTTTAAAGTGCGATGTGCGGAAAATCTGCCTCTAAAGTTCTAAGACTCACGATGTTTATTCACGTGCTTAAACTTGCCTTTAATATCTTGATTAATAATTCTGAAAAGTTTAATTTGGACAATTTTAAGTTAAATGAAAACTTAAGTATTTTTTTGACAAGTCTCATTAAAAACGTTCGAGTCAACATTATTAAGGGGAGCTCAATTAAGAGTGCTTTCAAATTAGTCTCCTATCTTACTAAAGTAAAAATAATTATGACAGGCTATACCATTGAAGACATTTGGGTTTCTGAAATCTTTGAAGGGATAGTTGAAATGAAACATTTTTTCGAATTGTTTCCACCAGCAGCCATAAGTTTGGCCAAAAAAATTATGATGTTTGAATCAAAAAACAATGTTCATTTAATATCGGCTAACGATATTAACCAAAAGTTCAGTGGTTTAACATCGAACCAAATAATCGAAACATTTCGTCAATTAGAGACTATTAGGTTGGGGAAAATAGTAAAAGGCTTGCCAAACCGTTTCAATTAGGTAAGTTTTTGGACGTTAATGAGTTTTACTAATAAAACTTAAACTTTTCTAAAATTTATTTAGTTCAACACATATCTCAAGAGAGTCAATGAGACTGAAATTAACAATGACTCGAAGCTCTTCAATATTTTTTTTGGAAATCGTTGAATAGAAGGCTATTTTAAAGAACCTAATTCCAACTATTAATCAACCGGTTAAAGTAAAAGAAATATCTTTTATTAGCTCTCAAGACTTAAACAAAAGAATACATACAAGTAAAAAAATATTATCAAAATAAGTAAAAAAAAATTTTTAACATCATATTAAAGGTGAGTCATCGAATGATATCCAAGATCATCAAACCAATGACATAAGTTAAGTTGTTTTGGCAACTCAAATCGAAGAATCAAGTCCAATTGTAATTGAGAATAAGACGGTTGCTTTTTTGACTCCAAAAACAACACCTAGAAATACCAAAACTAATAAGAAGACAATAGAAGATTCGGTGATTATATCTGTTCTTACCAGAAGCAAGTCTCGTTCAAATGAGACAAGTAAAGAAGGCAAAGAAAGATCACTTCTTAGAAATGTTAAAAATGTCAAAATCGACGATCCAGTCGATGAGTCCGATTTTGTACTCTCAGACTATGACATACAAAGTATTAACCCAACATTATTTTAGGATAAAATTATGTTAAAGTTAAAGTATGAATAAATTTTCTAAAGAATTTCTCTTTTTCTCTTTTTTCTCAAACTTTTTCCCCTAAAATAAATTAATTGTCTGATAAATTAATACCCAAACCCATTGTTTATCCTTCTAGATTAAAATTTAAATTGTTCAAAAATGCAATTCATTTATGATCCTTTTAAATCCATTGACGAAGTTATGTCATTTTTAAATATTTATAAGAGATGTAAAAGCAGTGGCTTAGATGAAATTCTTCAGAAGTTCAACTGTTTTAATAAGAAGAATTTTACGATAATTCAAATTAGCAATTTTCTTCTGAAGAAAGAACTATATCCAAATTGTTTTCCGAACGAATTTATCAATAAGTTACAAGATCTTGACGATTTTTTGCGAAACACAAAAAAAATTATCTGAGCTGAAATAACAAATTGTGAAGATTGTATGACTTTTACCTTTGATGTAACTAAATCAACTTGTAATTTGTTTACTTATTCAAATGGAGCACTGGATTGTGATTTTGTAAAAAAAAAATGTAAGAAATGTCAAAAAATTTACTATGTGAGTTTTACTTGTTACTCGAAACGGACTCGACATTTTTATGACAATTTTTTGTCAAACAAATACGTATCATTTTCAAACGAACTGGCTTTTGAGACCAAACTATTAGATAAATTAACTTGCGATATTTTTTTTAAACATGCATCGTTCAAAGGATTCTTAAATTCATACAACTACTTTAATTATAAAACTCTATTAATCGATTCAAAAGTCGTTTTGCAAGAAAAGAGAATTATAGAAACTTGGCTTTATTATCGTTTCGCGAAAACAACTAAAGAGTTTCCAAATACAGCTAAAATCGAAGATTTTTTTATTAAAGATCTCGACGTAAATATTACCAATTTAAATCTTGGTCTCAACATTAAATTTACAAAAAAATGGAGTGGTGAGGTCCATAAGTCTAATTGTAATTCAAAATCATTTTCAGTTTCAATAAGTATCGATGGAAATCATAAAACCAACCGTCTTAAATGTCTGTTCAGCAATGTTTGTTTTGATTCAATTGAATTCGGTATGTTTTAGTTTAGATACATTTTTACGTTCTATTCTAGTAGTGTCGATTGAGGCCTTAGCCTAAATAATCATGTCATAGTAAAAGTATTCAAACAAAAGAGTGATTTTTTCGAAGATTGAATTTTTTAAACCAGATATTGTTTGTAGATTTTATAAAAAATATTCTCATAGAGATATAAGATAGATTTTCTATTAATCCAAATTCTTTTTAATTTTGGAAAGATCCTAATCGGCTGTCCAAGAACACCATACCGACTTAGTTATTTTTGTGAGGTTCAAAAATTCGAAGACGAACGACTTCGCTTTAACTATGGTAATCGATTTTTTGAATGTAAGGCTAGCCAAGTCGTGTTAAAACAAAGAGGAAAATGTTATGATTTCGTTTATTACGGCTGATAATAAGATTCTTTATTTAGTGGACTTTGATGACAATGTTCCTTTTTGGGTAACTGAAGCTCAAGTCCCCCAAAGCATCAAAACACAGTTCAACGAAAGGAATAGACAATTTGATCTTGATTGCTGCAAAACTGAAAAAGCCCTTTCAATGCCCTGTAGTAAGAAAACAAGGACTGTTGGTGAATTTATTGCGGTTTACAATTGTGGTGTTGTTTGTGGTTTTTAAGAGATATTTAGGAAAGAAACCATTAGACAAGCAGCCAATTTTGTTCTAGAGGTGAGTGAAAATTTAAAAAATATTCCACAATATTGGACTTATGATGATGGTTGTCATTTGAAAAAATTTTTGGATAAAGATAAAAACATTATTATTCACAGTCAAAGACTTTAAAAATTTAGACAAAACACAATTTTAGTTGAGAGATTTCATCTAATGGGACATATTAAGCGAGATTCTTTTTGACGTACCGGATGTGATCCAGATGGTTTCGAAGATATGAATTGTATTAATACTTTCGTGGCAGAACAAATTAATTTTTGGCTTTCTGGTTTTAAACATATTGTCAAACATATGAGCAGAGAAAGATACAAATTTTTTATTTTTACAATTTTAGACTGTAGAAACGAAGCTAATTTTTATTTTAAACATGATCAATTTTAATATATTTTTACATCTGATAAAATTAAGAACAAAAATATAGAAAACATTTTAATTTGATTTTTTAAATTAAATTAAATTACGCTACCATTGGACTTTATGCTCTATATGCACTTTATCTTATACCTTTCGATGTATTTTGAACTCCAGCATAGAAACTTTATATAATTGTAAAGCAAGACTCTTAGCTACCCTTTATCAATCCATTTTTACTGATCCCTTGCATAAAGTACTGAAAATCAATGTATTTGGAACTCCTTTTTTAATAAATCCTCATTCTATACTTAACCTTACCCTAAACCCTACCTCTCAGTAGTCGGCCATAGATCTAAATAAACATACCCCTAAAATTAGCCCTAATTATTTGTTTGACGAGTCTGTCGCCCTGTTAAACAAATTATTTAGGCTAATTTTATGGTTTGGTTTCTTTGATACAGTTTTTGGTGTTTGGGAAAAATACAAAGTAATATTAACCACATAATTTTTGCAAAAAGACTCATAAAATTTACTTTAAGATTCCCTTTATTTTATTGATACCTTTCTTAAAGGTATTTAAATATATTAAAATATATACAAGCACTAAAATCTAATAAAGGTGATAAAGATTATCATTAGAACCTTCAAATTTAGTAACAACCAAATAAGATTAATAAAGCAATTAAAGTATGTTTAGCAGCATTTAAAAAGGAAATTAGAATTAGAATGTATTAAAAGAGGTATTAAAGGCTATTTTAAAAGCCAAAAAGAATTACGATAATAGATAATAAAAACCGAATAGCTTACTCCTGAACTAAAAATAAATGAAATTAAAAAATGACTAAAAAAGGATTTTTTTTTTATTCATTGTCAATCCATTAGCTGAATCAATTCCGCGTGATTCTGAGACTGTTATGCTTAACAAGATTCATTCAAGTGAGCCAGTTGTCTTTTAGAAAAGAAATTCTTTATTTTTAAAAATTAAGTCGCTTTAAATCGTGAAAAGATAAATCAATGAAACAAACGAGCAAGTTATTCTCTGAATAAAAGTAAAGTAAAGTTTTGAAACATTAAGATGCAAATTCGAAATTGGATATTGGATATTCTGGACAAAATATACAAAATTTAAAATCAAAAATGATGAACTCATTTTATTTGAGAATCAACTTGGACTGTTCACCGAAAAAATTGAATGTGAATCACTCTCTCACTCACAAAATTAAACAAGCATCTGGTCAGATATCGGTTTTGAAATTGGGAAATTTATTTAACTCGTTTACTGTTGGCTTTGTTTTCCTTTCTTGTAAATAAATATAAAAAAATAAAATAAATTTATTCGCAGATTACATCGGTAATGTAGAAAAATATAGAACTGAAAATATTACAATTGTAGAAAGTTTGAAGAAAATTTATTTGTTAGAAATAAAAAATACTTTATTTTCATTCTAGTTCATGAAACTTCATCAATGTTAATTTTTGGAACATTTGAAAGACCTAAGTAGTACGCTTTTAAAAAGAGTATTTTATAAAAAAGTCTTTCAAAAATATAAAACTAAATCCGAACAAACAGCATATTAACTTAACGGAAAAATAATTTCAATAAAAAATACATTACAAGTTTGCTTTAGGTTCTTAATTTCAGAAAAAAACCTGATAAAAGAATTTTATTAGAATCATTCAGAATTTGTTGAAAATAGTTGTATTAGCTTCCACTAAATTTAACTGCTTGATTAGAAAATATAAAGGTTTTGATCACTTCTGTTGAATTTATGAATAAAGCTCATTGGTCAGACTTGTTCATGTAACTCGCGTTATCGGTTACATATACATATACATTTTCTAATTTAATTCTATATATGTAAAGAGTTTTTATTATTTCTTGAAAAACAGTTCTTTTTTTTCGTAAAATCTAGGTAAACCGTGTCTAATAGGACAGGACATTTTCGATTGAAACTGTCCAAGTCTTTACACAAAACTTGAAAAAGATCTCTCTAATTGACGGAAGAGCTATTTTACTAAATGGAATATTCGCTTTATTAAAAGCCTTTGCTACATCTTTATCCTTGATTTACGAATATAATCACTTGAAATGTTACAAAGACAACAGAAGAGAAGTCCGCCTTTTTCAATTAAAAAATCAAAGCCGTATTCTTTGATTCTTTAGGATGGCATTTCTTTTTTTATTAAGTATAAAAGTTTGAATTTATAACCTTTTTTTCTTTTGTTTGAATTATAGAGTTTTTTGAAATTTCGTAACTTCTTATGAGACAGACGAAATTGTCATAAAATTAATCTTTTTTAGAAATTAAAAAATGCTAAAATAGGCCAAGTTTATGCTACTTTAAGCAACAATTTAAAAAATAGAACCTTGCGAATAAGACAACAACAGAATCGAACAACAGAATATTTTTAAAGGTTCTAACAACTGTAATTTAATGGAAATTTAACAGTCTGAATCGATTACTTTCGTCGCTATTACATCATTTATGACTTAGGTTGCCTGATTACATCGTTTATGACTTAGGTTTCCGAATTAAGAGCTATAACTAAAATAACAACAATATTAAGTTTGAAACATTATGGTTAAATCTAAAAACTAAAAAATTTTTGTTTACAGATTCAATTTTAACAGGAATTCCTAAATAGATACGTTTCATGTTGAAAATTGTGACGAGGATCATCTATAAGAACTAGATGGTGTTAAAACGATTACACGAAATTCCTTTTAAAACAATAAAAAAATCAAAAATAGGTCAACTGCTTCAATTTGATTGATCATTACATTTCATTACGTTTGAGATTTAAATAATTTAAACGAAGAGAAGAATCCTTCTCTTACGTAAGTTCTTTTTCTGACAAATATCTTTCACTGAATATTCTATCCTAGTCTCTAGGAGCCCTCGAAAAGCTTTAGTTTCATTTAATCCACAACTTATAATCGAAAATCGTAGTAATTTTATTCCTCTAAATATAAATGGAAATAGTTAACAAGATAAATTATATTTTAATGATTAAGAACATTTAGACATTTTTCCATTTTTAAGTAGAATTTTGTAGTGATATTTAGCAATGATTCATTACAATCTAATGAAAATTAAAAATTTTTTCAGCTTTGAATGTATGTTCAAATCGAGATTTAGGAAACCAAAAAACCATTTTGTACTCCTTTTTCAGTTATATTTTTTAAGTCTACGATGAAAACATTCATTATTTTTCTCGCTTACGAAAATACTGATAAAAAGACTTTATAGTCAAATAATTTGTGCTTTTTTTTATTTAGTGCTTTAAATGAATGGGATGACTTGCTCGATCTCATTTAAAATTCAAACCATATCAAGCTAAAAATAGAATTTAAAACTCGAAGAAATCACAGATCGATTAATATGATATTTAATTTGATCATTTTTTTCATTTACAAAAAATGATATGAGATGTAAATTAACCTTATCTGTTACGTTAAAATTTTTTCGTTTTTTTTTCAAAAAGTGTTTTTTTGTGATATTTCGAATTAAGTTTTTCAATCTTTCAAACTCTGATTTCGAATAAATATTTTGACATTTTATTGATGAGCTTAATGCAGGTAAATAAAGCAAATATGAAATAAAATTCTGTTAAATTGGCAAAAACGTTGTGAATTTACAAACACTTTTTTTAATAAGTAAGTCAATAACTGAAACATCTTAAAAAGACAATAAATGTCTGACTGAGTTTTTTATAGATTTTTTACAATATAAAAGAGAGTTAAGCATTTAGATGTTTCTTTCAAAAAGTTCAAAATTTTCAAAAAAAACCTTCAAATGGTATTTTTTCGATTACTGAAAATAATTTTACCATCGATATTTTAAAAGATTGTCGAGTTTTTGATGTCAAATGGAAGGGGATCGGTTAATGTGAAAAAAGCTTTCGAACTTTTTTATACGGCTGGGTTTAAAAAGGTGATTGATTCCTTCTTTAATATGATTCTCTTGAGACGGTATAATGTGATTACTAAGCCTGATATGAGTAATCAAAGCTTGTGGTCAACACCTGTTACAGAGACGATGACGATTTTAAAGTGCGATGTGCGGAAAATCTGCCTCTAAAGTTCTAAGACTCACGATGTTTATTCACGTGCTTAAACTTGCCTTTAATATCTTGATTAATAATTCTGAAAAGTTTAATTTGGACAATTTTAAGTTAAATGAAAACTTAAGTATTTTTTTGACAAGTCTCATTAAAAACGTTCGAGTCAACATTATTAAGGGGAGCTCAATTAAGAGTGCTTTCAAATTAGTCTCCTATCTTACTAAAGTAAAAATAATTATGACAGGCTATACCATTGAAGACATTTGGGTTTCTGAAATCTTTGAAGGGATAGTTGAAATGAAACATTTTTTCGAATTGTTTCCACCAGCAGCCATAAGTTTGGCAAAAAAAATTATGATGTTTGAATCAAAAAACAATGTTCATTTAATATCGGCTAACGATATTAACCAAAAGTTCAATGGTTTAACATCGAACCAAATAATCGAAACATTTCGTCAATTAGAGACTATTAGGTTGGGGAAAATAGTAAAAGGCTTGCCAAACCGTTTCAATTAGGTAAGTTTTTGGACGTTAATGAGTTTTACTAATAAAACTTAAACTTTTCTAAAATTTATTTAGTTCAACACATATCTCAAGAGAGTCAATGAGACTGAAATTAACAATGACTCGAAGCTCTTCAATATTTTTTTTGGAAATCGTTGAATAGAAGGCTATTTTAAAGAACCTAATTCCAACTATTAATCAACCGGTTAAAGTAAAAGAAATATCTTTTATTAGCTCTCAAGACTTAAACAAAAGAATACATACAAGTAAAAAAATATTATCAAAATAAGTAAAAAAAAATTTTTAACATCATATTAAAGGTGAGTCATCGAATGATATCCAAGATCATCAAACCAATGACATAAGTTAAGCTGTTTTGGCAACTCAAATCGAAGAATCAAGTCCAATTGTAATTGAGAATAAGACGGTTGCTTTTTTGACTCCAAAAACAACACCTAGAAATACCAAAACTAATAAGAAGACAATAGAAGATTCGGTGATTATATCTGTTCTTACCAGAAGCAAGTCTCGTTCAAATGAGACAAGTAAAGAAGGCAAAGAAAGATCACTTCTTAGAAATGTTAAAAATGTCAAAATCGACGATCCAGTCGATGAGTCCGATTTTGTACTCTCAGACTATGACATACAAAGTATTAACCCAACATTATTTTAGGATAAAATTATGTTAAAGTTAAAGTATGAATAAATTTTCTAAAGAATTTCTCTTTTTCTCTTTTTTCTCATACTTTTTCCCCTAAAATAAACTAATTGTCTGATAAATTAATACCCAAACCCATT
The DNA here is from genome assembly GCA_022207745.1 of Brachionus rubens. Classification (NCBI taxonomy): domain Eukaryota; kingdom Metazoa; phylum Rotifera; class Eurotatoria; order Ploima; family Brachionidae; genus Brachionus; species Brachionus rubens. The sequence continues at coordinate 269,933 of JAJVHD010000020.1, read as the reverse complement.
GTTTATCCTTCTAGATTAAAATTTAAATTGTTCAAAAATGCAATTCATTTATGTTCCTTTTAAATCCATTGACGAAGTTATGTCATTTTTAAATATTTATAAGAGATGTAAAAGCAGTGGCTTAGATGAAATTCTTCAGAAGTTCAACTGTTTTAATAAGAAGAATTTTACGATAATTCAAATTAGCAATTTTCTTCTGAAGAAAGAACTATATCCAAATTGTTTTCCGAACGAATTTATCAATAAGTTACAAGATCTTGACGATTTTTTGCGAAACACAAAAAAAATTATCTGAGCTGAAATAACAAATTGTGAAGATTGTATGACTTTTACCTTTGATGTAACTAAATCAACTTGTAATTTGTTTACTTATTCAAATGGAGCACTGGATTGTGATTTTGTAAAAAAAAAATGTAAGAAATGTCAAAAAATTTACTATGTGAGTTTTACTTGTTACTCGAAACGGACTCGACATTTTTATGACAATTTTTTGTCAAACAAATACGTATCATTTTCAAACGAACTGGCTTTTGAGACCAAACTATTAGATAAATTAACTTGCGATATTTTTTTTAAACATGCATCGTTCAAAGGATTCTTAAATTCATACAACTACTTTAATTATAAAACTCTATTAATCGATTCAAAAGTCGTTTTGCAAGAAAAGAGAATTATAGAAACTTGGCTTTATTATCGTTTCGCGAAAACAACTAAAGAGTTTCCAAATACAGCTAAAATCGAAGATTTTTTTATTAAAGATCTCGACGTAAATATTAACAATTTAAATCTTGGTCTCAACATTAAATTTACAAAAAAATGGAGTGGTGAGGTCCATAAGTCTAATTGTAATTCAAAATCATTTTCAGTTTCAATAAGTATCGATGGAAATCATAAAACCAACCGTCTTAAATGTCTGTTCAGCAATGTTTGTTTTGATTCAATTGAATTCGGTATGTTTTAGTTTAGATACATTTTTACGTTCTATTCTAGTAGTGTCGATTGAGGCCTTAGCCTAAATAATCATGTCATAGTAAAAGTATTCAAACAAAAGAGTGATTTTTTCGAAGATTGAATTTTTTAAACCAGATATTGTTTGTAGATTTTATAAAAAATATTCTCATAGAGATATAAGATAGATTTTCTATTAATCCAAATTCTTTTTAATTTTGGAAAGATCCTAATCGGCTGTCCAAGAACACCATACCGACTTAGTTATTTTTGTGAGGTTCAAAAATTCGAAGACGAACGACTTCGCTTTAACTATGGTAATCGATTTTTTGAATGTAAGGCTAGCCAAGTCGTGTTAAAACAAAGAGGAAAATGTTATGATTCGTTTATTACGGCTGATAATAAGATTCTTTATTTAGTGGACTTTGATGACAATGTTCCTTTTTGGGTAACTGAAGCTCAAGTCCCTCAAAGCATCAAAACACAGTTCAACGAAAGGAATAGACAATTTGATCTTGATTGCTGCAAAACTGAAAAAGCCCTTTCAATGCCCTGTAGTAAGAAAACAAGGACTGTTGGTGAATTTATTGCGGTTTACAATTGTGGTGTTGTTTGTGGTTTTTAAGAGATATTTAGGAAAGAAACCATTAGACAAGCAGCCAATTTTGTTCTAGAGGTGAGTGAAAATTTAAAAAATATTCCACAATATTGGACTTATGATGATGGTTGTCATTTGAAAAAATTTTTGGATAAAGATAAAAACATTATTATTCACAGTCAAAGACTTTAAAAATTTAGACAAAACACAATTTTAGTTGAGAGATTTCATCTAATGGGACATATTAAGCGAGATTCTTTTTGACGTACCGGATGTGATCCAGATGGTTTCGAAGATATGAATTGTATTAATACTTTCGTGGCAGAACAAATTAATTTTTGGCTTTCTGGTTTTAAACATATTGTCAAACATATGAGCAGAGAAAGATACAAATTTTTTATTTTTACAATTTTAGACTGTAGAAACGAAGCTAATTTTTTTTTTAAACATGATGAATTTTAATATTTTTTTACATCTGATAAAATTAAGAACAAAAATATAGAAAACATTTTAATTTGATTTTTTAAATTAAATTAAATTACGCTACCATTGGACTTTTTGCTCTATATGCACTTTATCTTATACCTTTCGATGTATTTTGAACTCCAGCATAGAAACTTTATATAATTGTAAAGCAAGACTCTTAGCTACCCTTTATCAATCCATTTTTACCGATCCCTTGCATAAAGTACTGAAAATCAATGTATTTGGAACTCTTTTTTTAATAAATCCTCATTCTATACTTAACCTTACCCTAAACCCTACCTCTCAGTAGTCGGCCATAGATCTAAATAAACATACCCCTAAAATTAGCCCTAATTATTTGTTTGACGAGTCTGTCGCCCTGTTAAACAAATTATTTAGGCTAATTTTATGGTTTGGTTTCTTTGATACAGTTTTTGGTGTTTTGGGAAAAATACAAAGTAATATTAACCACATAATTTTTGCAAAAAGACTCATAAAATTTACTTTAAGATTCCCTTTATTTTATTGATACCTTTCTTAAAGGTATTTAAATATATTAAAATATATACAAGCACTAAAAGCTAATAAAGGTGATAAAGATTATCATTAGAACCTTCAAATTTAGTAACAACCAAATAAGATTAATAAAGCAATTAAAGTATGTTTAGCAGCATTTAAAAAGGAAATTAGAATTAAAATGTTTTAAAAGAGGTATTAAAGGCTATTTTAAAAGCCAAAAAGAATTACGAGAATAGATAATAAAAACCGAATAGCTTACTCCTGAACTAAAAATAAATGAAATTAAAAAATGACTAAAAGAGGATTTTTTTTTTATTCATTGTCAATCCATTAGCTGAATCAATTTCGCGTGATTCTGAGACTGTTATGCTTAACAAGATTCATTCAAGTGAGCCAGTTGTCTTTTAGAAAAGAAATTCTTTATTTTGAAAAATTAAGTCGCTTTAAATCGTGAAAAGATAAAAGAATGAAACAAACGAGCAAGTTATTCTCTGAATAAAAGTAAAGTAAAATTTTGAAACATTAAGATGCAAATTCGAAATTGGATATTGGATATTCAGGACAAAATAAACAAATTTTAAAATCAAAAATGATGAACTCATTTCATTTGAGAATCGACTTGGACTGTTCACCGAAAAAATAGAATGTGAATCACTCACTCACTCACAAAATTAAACAAGCATCTGGTCAGATATCGGTTTTGAAATTGGGAAATTTATTTAACTCGTTTACTGTTGGCTTTGTTTTCCTTTCTTGGATATAAATATAAAAAAATTAAATAAATTTATTCGCAGATTACATCTTTAATGTAGAAAAATATACACTGAAAATATTACAATTGTAGAAAGTTTGAAGAAAATTTATTTGTTAGAAATAATAAATACTTTATTTTCATTCTAGTTCATGAAACTTCATCAATTTTAATTTTTGGAAAATTTGAAAGACCTACTTAGTACGCTTTTAAAAAGAGTATTTTATAAAAAAGTCTTTCAAAAATATAAAACTAAATCCGAACAAACAGCATATTAACTTAACGGAAAAATAATTTCAATAAAAAATACATTACAAGTTTGCTTTAGGTTCTTAATTTCAGAAAAAAACCTGATAAAAGAATTTTATTAGAATCATTCAGAATTTGTTGAAACTAGTTGTATTAGCTACCACTAAATTTAACTGCTTGGTTAGAAAATATAAAGGTTTTGATCACTTCTGTTGAATTTATGAATAAATCTCATTAGTCAGACTTGTTTATGTAACTCGCGTTATCGGTTACATATACATATACATTTTCTAATTTAATTCAATATATGTAAAGAGTTTTTATTATTTCTTGAAAAACAGTTATTTTTTTTCGTAAAATCTAGGTAAACCGTATCTAATAGGACAGGACATTTTCGATTGAAACTGTCCAAGTCTTTACACAAAACTTGAAAAAGATCTCTCTAATTGACGGAAGAGCTATTTTACTAAATGGAATATTCGCTTTATTAAAAGCCTTTGCTACATCTTTATCAAACTTTTTTTGAATATTCCATAATCGTTATCGATTGTTTTTTATGTAAAATTCTCTCGAAGTTTTTTTTTCTAATATTTTTTCCATGAGATTTTCTCTTTAGATGTTGATCGATACTTATTTTACGAATATAATCAACTGAAATGTTACAAAGACAACAGGAGAGTAGTCCGCCTTTTTCAATTAAGAAATCAAAGCCGTATCCTTTGATTCTTTAGGATGGCATTTTTTTTTTTATTAAGTATAAAAGTTTGAATTTATAACCTTTTTTACTTTTGTTTGAATTATAGAGTTTTTTGAAATTTCGTTACTTCTTATGACACAGACGAAATTGTCATAAAATTAATCTTTTTTAGAAATCAAAAAATGCTAAAATAGGCGAAGTTTATGCTACTTTAAGCAACAATTTAAAAAATAGAACCTTTCAATAATAAGACAACAACAGAATGGAACAACAGAATTTTTTTAAGGTTTTAACAACTGTAATTTAATGGAAATTTAACAGTCTGAATCGATTACTTTCGTCGCTATTACATCATTTATGACTTAGGTTGCCTGATTACATCGTTTATGACTTAGGTTTCATAATTGGTAAATAGGAAAATTATCTCGAAAAATAAAAGATCCCAAAAAAATTAATTTAAAATTAATATCCCGTTTTATTTTTATCCCAAAAAAAAAATAAGAAAAATATCCCGTTTCATTTTTATGCCAAAAAAAAAATAAGAAAAATATCCCGTTTTATTTTTATGACAAAAAAAAAATAAGAAAAATATCCCGTTTTATTTTTATGACAAAAAAAAAATAAGAAAAATATCCCGTTTTATTTTTATGACAAAAAAAAAATAAGAAAAATATCCCTTTTTATTTTTATACCAAAAATCAAATAAGAAAAATATGCCAAAAAAAAAATATACCAAAATCGAAATAAGAAAAATATGTCAAAAAAAATATATCAAACATTATTTTTTTTAATCAAAAAAGATTATGTTCAGAATTTCATTAATATTATGGATTATCTTTATATTTGTTAAGAAAAGCGAGTTCTTTTTTTTGCTTTTCTTCGTCTCGAATCTTGTTGGCAAGTCTTAATTTGGCTTCACGCATCTTTTCAAGTGCCTCTGTTGTGATCCTCAGTCACATCATTCGTCTCCACAATTTTTTCTTTAGTCCTTTAACATGTTTTAGTTTTATACTAATACATGTTAAGGACTTAAACATAAATTAAATTAACCTTTTTCTAAAACTTTATTATTACATCTTTTTACATCTATGTACATCTATTAAGTCTTAATAACTTGTTTCGAATAAACTTGGCTATTACGCCACCCGTTAACCCGAAACACCCTTTTAATCAAACTTGAGGTAAGCCGGCCTCAACATTGGCGTCCCTAGGAAACGAAATTTAAATCAAAATCGAAACGTTAGGAAATATCCTTCAACTCGTTGATAAATTAACATAATTTAAACGTATTCGTGATTTATTTTTTTCAAAAATTATAAAAAAAAAAAAATAAACGAACAAAAACTCGTAGTTAACTGAAAAAACGAAATGGCAAACTTAGTAATTCTCGTATTGATTTTGAGTTCAATAATTCCTCGAGAGGTAAACGCAATATGTATCTTCGACATTTGCTATGGTAGAGAACCAACCCGATGGGAACAATTCAAATCGATAACCGTAGATATTGTAAACTATTGTTTGAACATTCTCGTGGCAATCACTGATTGGCAGATTTTCAAGAAAACAATCGAAACGTTCGTAACAATACTGCTTTTAATAATCGCTATTTTAGCGTATGCACTGTTTAAAAGGGGGAGGCACCGCACGCCAGAAGAACCCTATAACTTTTACAACAGTAATCAACAACAATCAAACCCCACAACCACAAATATTAATTTGTTCAATGCCATGTCTAGTAAGAACGGGGGGGATAACAAGAGAATCAACGATGGAATTGAGAGTCCGAATTTAATTTCGACAAACAAAATTCCAATATTAAACGAAAAAACAAACCTAACCAACTGGCTAGCAATCGTTCAGTACTGTCTCAAAGATAGACACAAGAAAGATTGGGTCGGTATCGCTGTAACATACATCGATGACAAAATTGTTTCAAAGATTAATAATCTTGAATCATTAATAACAAACCAAGATGGTTTTGAATTATTTAAACAAGAATTGTTGACGATTTGGAATCGTAATAGACAAACAAACGTTCAACAAACAAAAGAAATCCCAATTGATTATAAACAATTTGCGGAGAGAAATCAACACCCAAATGAATCAATTAAACACTATTCGGAAACATTAAGATCAATGTTAACGAAAATATTTCCAAAAGTCCCAATGGATAGTTTGGAAATCAACTTGAAAAAGAAATTCACTGAAGGTCTCTATAACCCGCGACTTCGAGAAAAGTGTAGAGAAAAACTTTCAAAATCGAATCGTTTGAATTTAACATTCACATTCAAAGATATTGTTGACTATGAAATCGATAAATTTAATGGTTTTGACACTCAATCTGATTATTCAACGAGCGACTCGCCAAACAAGAACACGAAAACAGTAACCTTTGGTAATCAAAACAATAACCAAAACAATTATCAAAACAATAATGTAAAAGCAGTGGCTTAGATGAAATTCTTCAGAAGTTCAACTGTTTTAATACGAAGAATTTTACGATAATTCAAATTAGCAATTTTCTTCTGAAGAAAGAACTATATCCAAATTGTTTTCCTAACGAATTTATCAATAAGTTACAAGATCTTGATGATTTTTTGCGAAACAAAAAAAAAATTTTCGGAGCTGAAATAACAAATTGTGAAGATTGTATGACTTTTACCTTTGATGTAACTAAATCAACTGGTACTTTTTTTACTTATTCAAATGGAGCACTGGATTGTGATTTTGTAAAAAAAAAATCTAAGAAATGTCAAAAAATTTACTATGTGAGTTTTACTTGTGACTCGAAAGGGACTCGACATTTTTATGACAATTTTTTGTAAAACAAATACGTATCATTTTCAAACGAACTGGCTTTTGAGACTAAACTATTAGATAAATTAACTTGCGATATTATTTTTAAACATGCATCGTTCAAAGGATTCGAAAGTCGATTAATCGATTCAAAAGTCGTTTTGCAAGAATAGAGAATTATAGAAACTTGGCTTTATTATCCTTCCGCGAAAACAACTAAAGAGTTTCCAAATACAGCTAAAATCGAAGATTTTTTTATAAAAGATCTCGACGTATATATTAACAATTTAAATCTTGGTCTCAACATTAAATTTACAAAAAAAAGGAGTGGTGAGGTCCATAAGTCTAATTGTAATTCAAAATCATGTTGAATACTAATAAGTATAGATGGAAATCATAAAACCAACCGTCTTAAATGTCTGTTCAGCAATGTTTGTTTTGATTCAATTGAATTCGGTATGTTTTAGTTTAGATACATTTTTACGTTCTATTCTAGTAGTGTCGATTGAGGCCTTAGCCTAAATAATCATGTCATAGTAAAAGTATTCAAACAAAAGAGTGATTTTTTCGAAGATTGAATTTTTTAAACCAGATATTGTTTGTAGATTTTATAAAAAATATTCTCATAGAGATATAAGATAGATTTTCTATTAATCCAAATTCTTTTTAATTTTGGAAAGATCCTAATCGGCTGTCCAAGAACACCATACCGACTTAGTTATTTTTGTGAGGTTCAAAAATTCGAAGACGAACGACTTCGCTTTAACTATGGTAATCGATTTTTTGAATGTAAGGCTAGCCAAGTCGTGTTAAAACAAAGAGGAAAATGTTATGATTCGTTTATTACGGCTGATAATAAGATTCTTTATTTAGTGGACTTTGATGACAATGTTCCTTTTTGGGTAACTGAAGCTCAAGTCCCTCAAAGCATCAAAACACAGTTCAACGAAAGGAATAGACAATTTGATCTTGATTGCTGCAAAACTGAAAAAGCCCTTTCAATGCCCTGTAGTAAGAAAACAAGGACTGTTGGTGAATTTATTGCGGTTTACAATTGTGGTGTTGTTTGTGGTTTTTAAGAGATATTTAGGAAAGAAACCATTAGACAAGCAGCCAATTTTGTTCTAGAGGTGAGTGAAAATTTAAAAAATATTCCACAATATTGGACTTATGATGATGGTTGTCATTTGAAAAAATTTTTGGATAAAGATAAAAACATTATTATTCACAGTCAAAGACTTTAAAAATTTAGACAAAACACAATTTTAGTTGAGAGATTTCATCTAATGGGACATATTAAGCGAGATTCTTTTTGACGTACCGGATGTGATCCAGATGGTTTCGAAGATATGAATTGTATTAATACTTTCGTGGCAGAACAAATTAATTTTTGGCTTTCTGGTTTTAAACATATTGTCAAACATATGAGCAGAGAAAGATACAAATTTTTTATTTTTACAATTTTAGACTGTAGAAACGAAGCTAATTTTTTTTTTAAACATGATGAATTTTAATATTTTTTTACATCTGATAAAATTAAGAACAAAAATATAGAAAACATTTTAATTTGATTTTTTAAATTAAATTAAATTACGCTACCATTGGACTTTTTGCTCTATATGCACTTTATCTTATACCTTTCGATGTATTTTGAACTCCAGCATAGAAACTTTATATAATTGTAAAGCAAGACTCTTAGCTACCCTTTATCAATCCATTTTTACCGATCCCTTGCATAAAGTACTGAAAATCAATGTATTTGGAACTCTTTTTTTAATAAATCCTCATTCTATACTTAACCTTACCCTAAACCCTACCTCTCAGTAGTCGGCCATAGATCTAAATAAACATACCCCTAAAATTAGCCCTAATTATTTGTTTGACGAGTCTGTCGCCCTGTTAAACAAATTATTTAGGCTAATTTTATGGTTTGGTTTCTTTGATACAGTTTTTGGTGTTTTGGGAAAAATACAAAGTAATATTAACCACATAATTTTTGCAAAAAGACTCATAAAATTTACTTTAAGATTCACTTTATTTTATTGATACCTTTCTTAAAGGTATTTAAATATATTAAAATATATACAAGCACTAAAAGCTAATAAAGGTGATAAAGATTATCATTAGAACCTTCAAATTTAGTAACAACCAAATAAGATTAATAAAGCAATTAAAGTATGTTTAGCAGCATTTAAAAAGGAAATTAGAATTAAAATGTTTTAAAAGAGGTATTAAAGGCTATTTTAAAAGCCAAAAAGAATTACGAGAATAGATAATAAAAACCGAATAGCTTACTACTGAACTAAAAATAAATGAAATTAAAAAATGACTAAAAGAGGATTTTTTTTTTATTCATTGTCAATCCATTAGCTGAATCAATTTCGCGTGATTCTGAGACTGTTATGCTTAACAAGATTCATTCAAGTGAGCCAGTTGTCTTTTAGAAAAGAAATTCTTTATTTTGAAAAATTAAGTCGCTTTAAATCGTGAAAAGATAAAAGAATGAAACAAACGAGCAAGTTATTCTCTGAATAAAAGTAAAGTAAAATTTTGAAACATTAAGATGCAAATTCGAAATTGGATATTGGATATTCAGGACAAAATAAACAAATTTTAAAATCAAAAATGATGAACTCATTTCATTTGAGAATCGACTTGGACTGTTCACCGAAAAAATAGAATGTGAATCACTCACTCACTCACAAAATTAAACAAGCATCTGGTCAGATATCGGTTTTGAAATTGGGAAATTTATTTAACTCGTTTACTGTTGGCTTTGTTTTCCTTTCTTGGATATAAATATAAAAAAATTAAATAAATTTATTCGCAGATTACATCGTTAATGTAGAAAAATATAGAACTGAAAATATTACAATTGTAGAAAGTTTGAAGAAAATTTATTTGTTAGAAATAAAAAATACTTTATTTTCATTCTAGTTCATGAAACTTCATCAATTTTAATTTTTGGAACATTTGAAAGACCTACTTAGTACGCTTTTAAAAAGAGTATTTTATAAAAAAGTCTTTCAAAAATATAAAACTAAATCCGAACAAACAGCATATTAACTTAACGGAAAAATAATTTCAATAAAAAATACATTACAAGTTTGCTTTAGGTTCTTAATTTCAGAAAAAAACCTGATAAAAGAATTTCATTAGAATCATTCAGAATTTGTTGAAACTAGTTGTATTAGCTACCACTAAATTTAACTGCTTGGTTAGAAAATATAAAGGTTTTGATCACTTCTGTTGAATTTATGAATAAATCTCATTAGTCAGACTTGTTCATGTAACTCGCGTTATCGGTTACATATACATATACATTTTCTAATTTAATTCAATATATGTAAAGAGTTTTTATTATTTCTTGAAAAACAGTTATTTTTTTTCGTAAAATCTAGGTAAACCGTGTCTAATAGGACAGGACATTTTCGATTGAAACTGTCCAAGTCTTTACACAAAACTTGAAAAAGATCTCTCTAATTGACGGAAGAGCTATTTTACTAAATGGAATATTCGCTTTATTAAAAGCCTTTGCTACATCTTTATCAAACTTTTTTTGAATATTCCATAATCGTTATCGATTGTTTTTTGTGTAAAATTCTCTCGAAGTTTTTTTTTCTAATATTTTTTCCATGAGATTTTCTCTTTAGATGTTGATCGATACTTATTTTACGAATATAATCAACTGAAATGTTACAAAGACAACAGAAGAGAAGTCCGCCTTTTTCAATTAAAAAATCAAAGCCGTATTCTTTGATTCTTTAGGATGGCATTTCTTTTTTTATAAGTATAAAAGTTTGAATTTATAACCTTTTTTTCTTTTGTTTGAATTATATAGTTTTTTGAAATTTCGTAACTTCTTATGAGACAGACGAAATTGTCATAAAATTAATCTTTTTTAGAAATTAAAAAATGCTAAAATAGGCCAAGTTTATGCTACTTTAAGCAAAAATTTAAAAAATAGAACCTTGCAATAATAAGACAACAACAGAATGGAACAACAGAATTTTTTTAAGGTTTTAACAACTGTAATTTAATGGAAATTTAACAGTCTGAATCGATTACTTTCGTCGCTATCACATCATTTATGACTTAGGTTGCCTGATTACATCGTTTATGACTTAGGTTTCATAATTGGAAAATAGGAAAAATATCCCGAAAAATAAAAGATCCCAAAAAAATTAATTTAAAATTAATATCCCGTTTTATTTTTATCCCAAAAAAAAAATAAGAAAAATATCCCGTTTCATTTTTATGCCAAAAAAAAAATAAGAAAAATATCCCGTTTTATTTTTATTCCAAAAAAAAAATAAGAAAAATATCCCTTTTTATTTTTATACCAAAAATCAAATAAGAAAAATATGCCAATAAAAAAATATACCAAAATCGAAATAAGAAAAATATGTCAAAAAAAATATATCAAACATTATTTTTTTTATTCAAAAAAGATTATGTTCCGAATTTTATTAATATTATGGATTATCTTTATATTTGTTAAGAAAAGCGAGTTCTTTTTTTTGCTTTTCTTCGTCTCGAATCTTGTTGGAAAGTCTTAATTTGGCTGATTCTCTGTCAATCTTTGAAACTCTTTGTTTTGAAATACCATTTGCAGTCAAATATCGTTTAGCTTCACTTTGAATTTCTTCCGATGTAATTGCACCGACTCTTGATTCGATAGCTCTCTCAAGTGTGTCAAGTTCTTGTTGCTTGGCTTCACGCATCTTTTCAAGTGCCTCTTTATTCATAAGTCCAGCAGCGTAATTGAATGAAATGTCGTCTAAATTTTCGAGATCTAGTTCTGCTGTAACCGCGGAAAAGGGAAAACGAGAACTTTTAGAATGCATTCGATGTTCTGTGCTGATAGAGATATCTGTTACTGTTTCAAGATTTGTATACGTTGGCGCTTCGTTGGTTGAATTAGTATTATCAACATGCTCTTCGTCAATTCGTTAGATTGCAATGTTGTTGTGTTTGAAATGCTCTTCAGACGATTGTTCGATTGCAACGTTGTTGTGCTATTTTAAAAGCCAAAAAGAATTACGAGAATAGATAATAAAAACCGAATAGCTTACTACTGAACTAAAAATAAATGAAATTAAAAAATGACTAAAAGAGGATTTTTTTTTTATTCATTGTCAATCCATTAGCTGAATCAATTTCGCGTGATTCTGAGACTGTTATGCTTAACAAGATTCATTCAAGTGAGCCAGTTGTCTTTTAGAAAAGAAATTCTTTATTTTGAAAAATTAAGTCGCTTTAAATCGTGAAAAGATAAAAGAATGAAACAAACGAGCAAGTTATTCTCTGAATAAAAGTAAAGTAAAATTTTGAAACATTAAGATGCAAATTCGAAATTGGATATTGGATATTCAGGACAAAATAAACAAATTTTAAAATCAAAAATGATGAACTCATTTCATTTGAGAATCGACTTGGACTGTTCACCGAAAAAATAGAATGTGAATCACTCACTCACTCACAAAATTAAACAAGCATCTGGTCAGATATCGGTTTTGAAATTGGGAAATTTATTTAACTCGTTTACTGTTGGCTTTGTTTTCCTTTCTTGGATATAAATATAAAAAAATTAAATAAATTTATTCGCAGATTACATCGTTAATGTAGAAAAATATAGAACTGAAAATATTACAATTGTAGAAAGTTTGAAGAAAATTTATTTGTTAGAAATAAAAAATACTTTATTTTCATTCTAGTTCATGAAACTTCATCAATTTTAATTTTTGGAACATTTGAAAGACCTACTTAGTACGCTTTTAAAAAGAGTATTTTATAAAAAAGTCTTTCAAAAATATAAAACTAAATCCGAACAAACAGCATATTAACTTAACGGAAAAATAATTTCAATAAAAAATACATTACAAGTTTGCTTTAGGTTCTTAATTTCAGAAAAAAACCTGATAAAAGAATTTTATTAGAATCATTCAGAATTTGTTGAAACTAGTTGTATTAGCTACCACTAAATTTAACTGCTTGGTTAGAAAATATAAAGGTTTTGATCACTTCTGTTGAATTTATGAATAAATCTCATTAGTCAGACTTGTTCATGTAACTCGCGTTATCGGTTACATATACATATACATTTTCTAATTTAATTCAATATATGTAAAGAGTTTTTATTATTTCTTGAAAAACAGTTATTTTTTTTCGTAAAATCTAGGTAAACCGTGTCTAATAGGACAGGACATTTTCGATTGAAACTGTCCAAGTCTTTACACAAAACTTGAAAAAGATCTCTCTAATTGACGGAAGAGCTATTTTACTAAATGGAATATTCGCTTTATTAAAAGCCTTTGCTACATCTTTATCAAACTTTTTCTGAATATTCCATAATCGTTATCGATTGTTTTTTGTGTAAAATTCTCTCGAAGTTTTTTTTTCTAATATTTTTTCCATGAGATTTTCTCTTTAGATGTTGATCGATACTTATTTTACGAATATAATCAACTGAAATGTTACAAAGACAACAGAAGAGAAGTCCGCCTTTTTCAATTAAAAAATCAAAGCCGTATTCTTTGATTCTTTAGGATGGCATTTCTTTTTTTATAAGTATAAAAGTTTGAATTTATAACCTTTTTTTCTTTTGTTTGGATTATATAGTTTTTTGAAATTTCGTAACTTCTTATGAGACAGACGAAATTGTCATAAAATTAATCTTTTTTAGAAATTAAAAAATGCTAAAATAGGCCAAGTTTATGCTACTTTAAGCAAAAATTTAAAAAATAGAACCTTGCAATAATAAGACAACAACAGAATGGAACAACAGAATTTTTTTAAGGTTTTAACAACTGTAATTTAATGGAAATTTAACAGTCTGAATCGATTACTTTCGTCGCTATCACATCATTTATGACTTAGGTTGCCTGATTACATCGTTTATGACTTAGGTTTCATAATTGGAAAATAGGAAAAATATCACGAAAAATAAAAGATCCCAAAAAAATTAATTTAAAATTAATATCCCGTTTTATTTTTATCCCAAAAAAAAAATAAGAAAAATATCCCGTTTCATTTTTATGCCAAAAAAAAAATAAGAAAAATATCCCGTTTTATTTTTATTCCAAAAAAAAAATAAGAAAAATATCCCTTTTTATTTTTATACCAAAAATCAAATAAGAAAAATATGCCAATAAAAAAATATACCAAAATCGAAATAAGAAAAATATGTCAAAAAAAATATATCAAACATTATTTTTTTTTATTCAAAAAAGATTATGTTCCGAATTTTATTAATATTATGGATTATCTTTATATTTGTTAAGAAAAGCGAGTTCTTTTTTTTGCTTTTCTTCGTCTCGAATCTTGTTGGAAAGTCTTAATTTGGCTGATTCTCTGTCAATCTTTGAAACTCTTTGTTTTGAAATACCATTTGCAGTCAAATATCGTTTAGCTTCACTTTGATTTTCTTCCGATGTAATTGCACCGACTCTTGATTCGATAGCTCTCTCAAGTGTGTCAAGTTCTTGTTGCTTGGCTTCACGCATCTTTTCAAGTGCCTCTTTATTCATAAGTCCAGCAGCGTAATTGAATGAAATGTCGTCTAAATTTTCGAGATCTAGTTCTGCTGTAACCGCGGAAAAGGGAAAACGAGAACTTTTAGAATGCATTCGATGTTCTGTGCTGATAGAGATATCTGTTACTGTTTCAAGATTTGTATACGTTGGCGCTTCGTTGGTTGAATTAGTATTATCAACATGCTCTTCGTCAATTCGTTAGATTGCAATGTTGTTGTGTTTGAAATGCTCTTCAGACGATTGTTCGATTGCAACGTTGTTGTGCTATTTTAAAAGCCAAAAAGAATTACGAGAATAGATAATAAAAACCGAATAGCTTACTACTGAACTAAAAATAAATGAAATTAAAAAATGACTAAAAGAGGATTTTTTTTTTATTCATTGTCAATCCATTAGCTGAATCAATTTCGCGTGATTCTGAGACTGTTATGCTTAACAAGATTCATTCAAGTGAGCCAGTTGTCTTTTAGAAAAGAAATTCTTTATTTTGAAAAATTAAGTCGCTTTAAATCGTGAAAAGATAAAAGAATGAAACGAACGAGCAAGTTATTCTCTGAATAAAAGTAAAGTAAAATTTTGAAACATTAAGATGCAAATTCGAAATTGGATATTGGATATTCAGGACAAAATAAACAAATTTTAAAATCAAAAATGATGAACTCATTTCATTTGAGAATCGACTTGGACTGTTCACCGAAAAAATAGAATGTGAATCACTCACTCACTCACAAAATTAAACAAGCATCTGGTCAGATATCGGTTTTGAAATTGGGAAATTTATTTAACTCGTTTACTGTTGGCTTTGTTTTCCTTTCTTGGATATAAATATAAAAAAATTAAATAAATTTATTCGCAGATTACATCGTTAATGTAGAAAAATATAGAACTGAAAATATTACAATTGTAGAAAGTTTGAAGAAAATTTATTTGTTAGAAATAAAAAATACTTTATTTTCATTCTAGTTCATGAAACTTCATCAATTTTAATTTTTGGAACATTTGAAAGACCTACTTAGTACGCTTTTAAAAAGAGTATTTTATAAAAAAGTCTTTCAAAAATATAAAACTAAATCCGAACAAACAGCATATTAACTTAACGGAAAAATAATTTCAATAAAAAATACATTACAAGTTTGCTTTAGGTTCTTAATTTCAGAAAAAAACCTGATAAAAGAATTTTATTAGAATCATTCAGAATTTGTTGAAACTAGTTGTATTAGCTACCACTAAATTTAACTGCTTGGTTAGAAAATATAAAGGTTTTGATCACTTCTGTTGAATTTATGAATAAATCTCATTAGTCAGACTTGTTCATGTAACTCGCGTTATCGGTTACATATACATATACATTTTCTAATTTAATTCAATATATGTAAAGAGTTTTTATTATTTCTTGAAAAACAGTTATTTTTTTTCGTAAAATCTAGGTAAACCGTGTCTAATAGGACAGGACATTTTCGATTGAAACTGTCCAAGTCTTTACACAAAACTTGAAAAAGATCTCTCTAATTGACGGAAGAGCTATTTTACTAAATGGAATATTCGCTTTATTAAAAGCCTTTGCTACATCTTTATCAAACTTTTTCTGAATATTCCATAATCGTTATCGATTGTTTTTTGTGTAAAATTCTCTCGAAGTTTTTTTTTCTAATATTTTTTCCATGAGATTTTCTCTTTAGATGTTGATCGATACTTATTTTACGAACATAATCAACTGAAATGTTACAAAGACAACAGAAGAGAAGTCCGCCTTTTTCAATTAAAAAATCAAAGCCGTATTCTTTGATTCTTTAGGATGGCATTTCTTTTTTTATTAAGTATAAAAGTTTGAATTTATAACCTTTTTTTCTTTTGTTTGAATTATAGAGTTTTTTGAAATTTCGTAACTTCTTATGAGACAGACGAAATTGTCATAAAATTAATCTTTTTTAGAAATTAAAAAATGCTAAAATAGGCCAAGTTTATGCTACTTTAAGCAACAATTTAAAAAATAGAACCTTGCAATAATAAGACAACAACAGAATGGAACAACAGAATTTTTTTAAGGTTTTAACAACTGTAATTTAATGGAAATTTAACAGTCTGAATCGATTACTTTCGTCGCTATCACATCATTTATGACTTAGGTTGCCTGATTACATCGTTTATGACTTAGGTTTCATAATTGGAAAATAGGAAAAATATCCCGAAAAATAAAAGATCCGAAAAAAATTAATTTAAAATTAATATCCCGTTTTATTTTTATCCCAAAAAAAAAATAAGAAAAATATCCCGTTTCATTTTTATGCCAAAAAAAAAATAAGAAAAATATCCCGTTTTATTTTTATTCCAAAAAAAAAAAGGAAAAATATCCCTTTTTATTTTTATACCAAAAATCAAATAAGAAAAATATGCCAATAAAAAAATATACCAAAATCGAAATAAGAAAAATATGTCAAAAAAAATATATCAAACATTATTTTTTTTTATTCAAAAAAGATTATGTTCCGAATTTTATTAATATTATGGATTATCTTTATATTTGTTAAGAAAAGCGAGTTCTTTTTTTTGCTTTTCTTCGTCTCGAATCTTGTTGGAAAGTCTTAATTTGGCTGATTCTCTGTCAATCTTTGAAACTCTTTGTTTTGAAATACCATTTGCAGTCAAATATCGTTTAGCTTCACTTTGAATTTCTTCCGATGTAATTGCACCGACTCTTGATTCGATTGCTCTCTCAAGTGTGTCAAGTTCTTGTTGCTTGGCTTCACGCATCTTTTCAAGTGCCTCTTTATTCATAAGTCCAGCAGCGTAATTGAATGAAATGTCGTCTAAATTTTCGAGATCTAGTTCTGCTGTAACCGCGGAAAAGGGAAAACGAGAACTTTTAGAATGCATTCGATGTTCTGTGCTGATAGAGATATCTGTTACTGTTTCAAGATTTGTATACGTTGGCGCTTCGTTGGTTGAATTAGTATTATCAACATGCTCTTCGTCAATTCGTTAGATTGCAATGTTGTTGTGTTTGAAATGCTCTTCAGACGATTGTTCGATTGCAACGTTGTTGTGCTATTTTAAAAGCCAAAAAGAATTACGAGAATAGATAATAAAAACCGAATAGCTTACTACTGAACTAAAAATAAATGAAATTAAAAAATGACTAAAAGAGGATTTTTTTTTTATTCATTGTCAATCCATTAGCTGAATCAATTTCGCGTGATTCTGAGACTGTTATGCTTAACAAGATTCATTCAAGTGAGCCAGTTGTCTTTTAGAAAAGAAATTCTTTATTTTGAAAAATTAAGTCGCTTTAAATCGTGAAAAGATAAAAGAATGAAACAAACGAGCAAGTTATTCTCTGAATAAAAGTAAAGTAAAATTTTGAAACATTAAGATGCAAATTCGAAATTGGATATTGGATATTCAGGACAAAATAAACAAATTTTAAAATCAAAAATGATGAACTCATTTCATTTGAGAATCGACTTGGACTGTTCACCGAAAAAATAGAATGTGAATCACTCACTCACTCACAAAATTAAACAAGCATCTGGTCAGATATCGGTTTTGAAATTGGGAAATTTATTTAACTCGTTTACTGTTGGCTTTGTTTTCCTTTCTTGGATATAAATATAAAAAAATTAAATAAATTTATTCGCAGATTACATCGTTAATGTAGAAAAATATAGAACTGAAAATATTACAATTGTAGAAAGTTTGAAGAAAATTTATTTGTTAGAAATAAAAAATACTTTATTTTCATTCTAGTTCATGAAACTTCATCAATTTTAATTTTTGGAACATTTGAAAGACCTACTTAGTACGCTTTTAAAAAGAGTATTTTATAAAAAAGTCTTTCAAAAATATAAAACTAAATCCGAACAAACAGCATATTAACTTAACGGAAAAATAATTTCAATAAAAAATACATTACAAGTTTGCTTTAGGTTCTTAATTTCAGAAAAAAACCTGATAAAAGAATTTTATTAGAATCATTCAGAATTTGTTGAAACTAGTTGTATTAGCTACCACTAAATTTAACTGCTTGGTTAGAAAATATAAAGGTTTTGATCACTTCTGTTGAATTTATGAATAAATCTCATTAGTCAGACTTGTTCATGTAACTCGCGTTATCGGTTACATATACATATACATTTTCTAATTTAATTCAATATATGTAAAGAGTTTTTATTATTTCTTGAAAAACAGTTATTTTTTTTCGTAAAATCTAGGTAAACCGTGTCTAATAGGACAGGACATTTTCGATTGAAACTGTCCAAGTCTTTACACAAAACTTGAAAAAGATCTCTCTAATTGACGGAAGAGCTATTTTACTAAATGGAATATTCGCTTTATTAAAAGCCTTTGCTACATCTTTATCAAACTTTTTCTGAATATTCCATAATCGTTATCGATTGTTTTTTGTGTAAAATTCTCTCGAAGTTTTTTTTTCTAATATTTTTTCCATGAGATTTTCTCTTTAGATGTTGATCGATACTTATTTTACGAATATAATCAACTGAAATGTTACAAAGACAACAGAAGAGAAGTCCGCCTTTTTCAATTAAAAAATCAAAGCCGTATTCTTTGATTCTTTAGGATGGAATTTCTTTTTTTATTAAGTATAAAAGTTTGAATTTATAACCTTTTTTTCTTTTGTTTGAATTATAGAGTTTTTTGAAATTTCGTAACTTCTTATGAGACAGACGAAATTGTCATAAAATTAATCTTTTTTAGAAATTAAAAAATGCTAAAATAGGCCAAGTTTATGCTACTTTAAGCAACAATTTAAAAAATAGAACCTTGCAATAATAAGACAACAACAGAATGGAACAACAGAATTTTTTTAAGGTTTTAACAACTGTAATTTAATGGAAATTTAACAGTCTGAATCGATTACTTTCGTCGCTATCACATCATTTATGACTTAGGTTGCCTGATTACATCGTTTATGACTTAGGTTTCATAATTGGAAAATAGGAAAAATATCCCGAAAAATAAAAGATCCCAAAAAAATTAATTTAAAATTAATATCCCGTTTTATTTTTATCCCAAAAAAAAAATAAGAAAAATATCCCGTTTCATTTTTATGCCAAAAAAAAAATAAGAAAAATATCCCGTTTTATTTTTATTCCAAAAAAAAAATAAGAAAAATATCCCTTTTTATTTTTATACCAAAAATCAAATAAGAAAAATATGCCAATAAAAAAATATACCAAAATCGAAATAAGAAAAATATGTCAAAAAAAATATATCAAACATTATTTTTTTTTATTCAAAAAAGATTATGTTCCGAATTTTTTTAATATTAAGGATTATCTTTATATTTGTTAAGAAAAGCGAGTTCTTTTTTTTGCTTTTCTTCGTCTCGAATCTTGTTGGAAAGTCTTAATTTGGCTGATTCTCTGTCAATCTTTGAAACTCTTTGTTTTGAAATACCATTTGCAGTCAAATATCGTTTAGCTTCACTTTGAATTTCTTCCGATGTAATTGCACCGACTCTTGATTCGATAGCTCTCTCAAGTGTGTCAAGTTCTTGTTGCTTGGCTTCACGCATCTTTTCAAGTGCCTCTTTATTCATAAGTCCAGCAGCGTAATTGAATGAAATGTCGTCTAAATTTTCGAGATCTAGTTCTGCTGTAACCGCGGAAAAGGGAAAACGAGAACTTTTAGAATGCATTCGATGTTCTGTGCTGATAGAGATATCTGTTACTGTTTCAAGATTTGTATACGTTGGCGCTTCGTTGGTTGAATTAGTATTATCAACATGCTCTTCGTCAATTCGTTAGATTGCAATGTTGTTGTGTTTGAAATGCTCTTCAGACGATTGTTCGATTGCAACGTTGTTGTGCTATTTTAAAAGCCAAAAAGAATTACGAGAATAGATAATAAAAACCGAATAGCTTACTACTGAACTAAAAATAAATGAAATTAAAAAATGACTAAAAGAGGATTTTTTTTTTATTCATTGTCAATCCATTAGCTGAATCAATTTCGCGTGATTCTGAGACTGTTATGCTTAACAAGATTCATTCAAGTGAGCCAGTTGTCTTTTAGAAAAGAAATTCTTTATTTTGAAAAATTAAGTCGCTTTAAATCGTGAAAAGATAAAAGAATGAAACAAACGAGCAAGTTATTCTCTGAATAAAAGTAAAGTAAATTTTGAAACATTAAGATGCAAATTCGAAATTGGATATTGGATATTCAGGACAAAATAAACAAATTTTAAAATCAAAAATGATGAACTCATTTCATTTGAGAATCGACTTGGACTGTTCACCGAAAAAATAGAATGTGAATCACTCACTCACTCACAAAATTAAACAAGCATCTGGTCAGATATCGGTTTTGAAATTGGGAAATTTATTTAACTCGTTTACTGTTGGCTTTGTTTTCCTTTCTTGGATATAAATATAAAAAAATTAAATAAATTTATTCGCAGATTACATCGTTAATGTAGAAAAATATAGAACTGAAAATATTACAATTGTAGAAAGTTTGAAGAAAATTTATTTGTTAGAAATAATAAATACTTTATTTTCATTCTAGTTCATGAAACTTCATCAATTTTAATTTTTGGAACATTTGAAAGACCTACTTAGTACGCTTTTAAAAAGAGTATTTTATAAAAAAGTCTTTCAAAAATATAAAACTAAATCCGAACAAACAGCATATTAACTTAACGGAAAAATAATTTCAATAAAAAATACATTACAAGTTTGCTTTAGGTTCTTAATTTCAGAAAAAAACCTGATAAAAGAATTTTATTAAAATCATTCAGAATTTGTTGAAACTAGTTGTATTAGCTACCACTAAATTTAACTGCTTGGTTAGAAAATATAAAGGTTTTGATCACTTCTGTTGAATTTATGAATAAATCTCATTAGTCAGACTTGTTCATGTAACTCGCGTTATCGGTTACATATACATATACATTTTCTAATTTAATTCAATATATGTAAAGAGTTTTTATTATTTCTTGAAAAACAGTTATTTTTTTTCGTAAAATCTAGGTAAACCGTGTCTAATAGGACAGGACATTTTCGATTGAAACTGTCCAAGTCTTTACACAAAACTTGAAAAAGATCTCTCTAATTGACGGAAGAGCTATTTTACTAAATGGAATATTCGCTTTATTAAAAGCCTTTGCTACATCTTTATCAAACTTTTTTTGAATATTCCATAATCGTTATCGATTGTTTTTTGTGTAAAATTCTCTCGAAGTTTTTTTTTCTAATATTTTTTCCATGAGATTTTCTCTTTAGATGTTGATCGATACTTATTTTACGAATATAATCAACTGAAATGTTACAAAGACAACAGAAGAGAAGTCCGCCTTTTTCAATTAAAAAATCAAAGCCGTATTCTTTGATTCTTTAGGATGGCATTTCTTTTTTTATTAAGTATAAAAGTTTGAATTTATAACCTTTTTTTCTTTTGTTTGAATTATAGAGTTTTTTGAAATTTCGTAACTTCTTATGAGACAGACGAAATTGTCATAAAATTAATCTTTTTTAGAAATTAAAAAATGCTAAAATAGGCCAAGTTTATGCTACTTTAAGCAACAATTTAAAAAATAGAACCTTGCAATAATAAGACAACAACAGAATGGAACAACAGAATTTTTTTAAGGTTTTAACAACTGTAATTTAATGGAAATTTAACAGTCTGAATCGATTACTTTCGTCGCTATTACATCATTTATGACTTAGGTTGCCTGATTACATCGTTTATGACTTAGGTTTCATAATTGGTAAATAGGAAAATTATCTCGAAAAATAAAAGATCCCAAAAAAATTAATTTAAAATTAATATCCCGTTTTATTTTTATCCCAAAAAAAAAATAAGAAAAATATCCCGTTTCATTTTTATGCCAAAAAAAAAATAAGAAAAATATCCCGTTTTATTTTTATGACAAAAAAAAAATAAGAAAAATATCCCGTTTCATTTTTATGCCAAAAAAAAAATAAGAAAAATATCCCGTTTTATTTTTATTCCAAAAAAAAAATAAGAAAAATATCCCTTTTTATTTTTATACCAAAAATCAAATAAGAAAAATATGCCAATAAAAAAATATACCAAAATCGAAATAAGAAAAATATGTCAAAAAAAATATATCAAACATTATTTTTTTTTATTCAAAAAAGATTATGTTCCGAATTTTATTAATATTATGGATTATCTTTATATTTGTTAAGAAAAGCGAGTTCTTTTTTTTGCTTTTCTTCGTCTCGAATCTTGTTGGCAAGTCTTAATTTGGCTGATTCTCTGTCAATCTTTGAAACTCTTTGTTTTGAAATACCATTTGCAGTCAAATATCGTTTAGCTTCACTTTGAATTTCTTCCGATGTAATTGCACCGACTCTTGATTCGATAGCTCTCTCAAGTGTGTCAAGTTCTTGTTGCTTGGCTTCACGCATCTTTTCAAGTGCCTCTTTATTCATAAGTCCAGCAGCGTAATTGAATGAAATGTCGTCTAAATTTTCGAGATCTAGTTCTGCTGTAACCGCGGAAAAGGGAAAACGAGCACTTTTAGAATGCATTCGATGTTCTGTGCTGATAGAGATATCTGTTACTGTTTCAAGATTTGTATACGTTGGCGCTTCGTTGGTTGAATTAGTATTATCAACATGCTCTTCGTCAATTCGTTAGATTGCAATGTTGTTGTGTTTGAAATGCTCTTCAGACGATTGTTCGATTGCAACGTTGTTGTGCTATTTTAAAAGCCAAAAAGAATTACGAGAATAGATAATAAAAACCGAATAGCTTACTACTGAACTAAAAATAAATGAAATTAAAAAATGACTAAAAGAGGATTTTTTTTTTATTCATTGTCAATCCATTAGCTGAATCAATTTCGCGTGATTCTGAGACTGTTATGCTTAACAAGATTCATTCAAGTGAGCCAGTTGTCTTTTAGAAAAGAAATTCTTTATTTTGAAAAATTAAGTCGCTTTAAATCGTGAAAAGATAAAAGAATGAAACAAACGAGCAAGTTATTCTCTGAATAAAAGTAAAGTAAAATTTTGAAACATTAAGATGCAAATTCGAAATTGGATATTGGATATTCAGGACAAAATAAACAAATTTTAAAATCAAAAATGATGAACTCATTTCATTTGAGAATCGACTTGGACTGTTCACCGAAAAAATAGAATGTGAATCACTCACTCACTCACAAAATTAAACAAGCATCTGGTCAGATATCGGTTTTGAAATTGGGAAATTTATTTAACTCGTTTACTGTTGGCTTTGTTTTCCTTTCTTGGATATAAATATAAAAAAATTAAATAAATTTATTCGCAGATTACATCGTTAATGTAGAAAAATATACACTGAAAATATTACAATTGTAGAAAGTTTGAAGAAAATTTATTTGTTAGAAATAAAAAATACTTTATTTTCATTCTAGTTCATGAAACTTCATCAATTTTAATTTTTGGAAAATTTGAAAGACCTACTTAGTACGCTTTTAAAAAGAGTATTTTATAAAAAAGTCTTTCAAAAATATAAAACTAAATCCGAACAAACAGCATATTAACTTAACGGAAAAATAATTTCAATAAAAAATACATTACAAGTTTGCTTTAGGTTCTTAATTTCAGAAAAAAACCTGATAAAAGAATTTTATTAGAATCATTCAGAATTTGTTGAAACTAGTTGTATTAGCTACCACTAAATTTAACTGCTTGGTTAGAAAATATAAAGGTTTTGATCACTTCTGTTGAATTTATGAATAAATCTCATTAGTCAGACTTGTTTATGTAACTCGCGTTATCGGTTACATATACATATACATTTTCTAATTTAATTCAATATATGTAAAGAGTTTTTATTATTTCTTGAAAAACAGTTATTTTTTTTCGTAAAATCTAGGTAAACCGTATCTAATAGGACAGGACATTTTCGATTGAAACTGTCCAAGTCTTTACACAAAACTTGAAAAAGATCTCTCTAATTGACGGAAGAGCTATTTTACTAAATGGAATATTCGCTTTATTAAAAGCCTTTGCTACATCTTTATCAAACTTTTTTTGAATATTCCATAATCGTTATCGATTGTTTTTTATGTAAAATTCTCTCGAAGTTTTTTTTTCTAATATTTTTTCCATGAGATTTTCTCTTTAGATGTTGATCGATACTTATTTTACGAATATAATCAACTGAAATGTTACAAAGACAACAGGAGAGTAGTCCGCCTTTTTCAATTAAGAAATCAAAGCCGTATCCTTTGATTCTTTAGGATGGCATTTTTTTTTTTATTAAGTATAAAAGTTTGAATTTATAACCTTTTTTACTTTTGTTTGAATTATAGAGTTTTTTGAAATTTCGTTACTTCTTATGACACAGACGAAATTGTCATAAAATTAATCTTTTTTAGAAATCAAAAAATGCTAAAATAGGCGAAGTTTATGCTACTTTAAGCAACAATTTAAAAAATAGAACCTTTCAATAATAAGACAACAACAGAATGGAACAACAGAATTTTTTTAAGGTTTTAACAACTGTAATTTAATGGAAATTTAACAGTCTGAATCGATTACTTTCGTCGCTATTACATCATTTATGACTTAGGTTGCCTGATTACATCGTTTATGACTTAGGTTTCATAATTGGTAAATAGGAAAATTATCTCGAAAAATAAAAGATCCCAAAAAAATTAATTTAAAATTAATATCCCGTTTTATTTTTATCCCAAAAAAAAAATAAGAAAAATATCCCGTTTCATTTTTATGCCAAAAAAAAAATAAGAAAAATATCCCGTTTTATTTTTATGACAAAAAAAAAATAAGAAAAATATCCCGTTTTATTTTTATGACAAAAAAAAAATAAGAAAAATATCCCGTTTTATTTTTATGACAAAAAAAAAATAAGAAAAATATCCCTTTTTATTTTTATACCAAAAATCAAATAAGAAAAATATGCCAAAAAAAAAATATACCAAAATCGAAATAAGAAAAATATGTCAAAAAAAATATATCAAACATTATTTTTTTTTATTCAAAAAAGATTATGTTCAGAATTTTATTAATATTATGGATTATCTTTATATTTGTTAAGAAAAGCGAGTTCTTTTTTTTGCTTTTCTTCGTCTCGAATCTTGTTGGCAAGTCTTAATTTGGCTTCACGCATCTTTTCAAGTGCCTCTGTTGTGATCCTCAGTCACATCATTCGTCTCCACAATTTTTTCTTTAGTCCTTTAACATGTTTTAGTTTTATACTAATACATGTTAAAGACTTAAACATAAATTAAATTAACCTTTTTCTAAAACTTTATTATTACATCTTTTTACATCTATGTACATCTATTAAGTCTTAATAACTTGTTTCGAATAAACTTGGCTATTACGCCACCCGTTAACCCGAAACACCCTTTTAATCAAACTTGAGGTAAGCCGGCCTCAACATTGGCGTCCCTAGGAAACGAAATTTAAATCAAAATCGAAACGTTAGGAAATATCCTTCAACTCGTTGATAAATTAACATAATTTAAACGTATTCGTGATTTATTTTTTTCAAAAATTATAAAAAAAAAAAAATAAACGAACAAAAACTCGTAGTTAACTGAAAAAACGAAATGGCAAACTTACTAATTCTCGTATTGATTTTGAGTTCAATAATTCCTCGAGAGGTAAACGCAATATGTATCTTCGACATTTGCTATGGTAGAGAACCAACCCGATGGGAACAATTCAAATCGATAACCGTAGATATTGTAAACTATTGTTTGAACATTCTCGTGGCAATCACTGATTGGCTGATTTTCAAGAAAACAATCGAAACGTTCGTAACAATACTGCTTTTAATAATCGCTATTTTAGCGTATGCACTGTTTAAAAGGGGGAGGCACCGCACGCCAGAAGAACCCTATAACTTTTACAACAGTAATCAACAACAATCAAACCCCACAACCACAAATATTAATTTGTTCAATTCCGTGTCTAGTAAGAACAGGGGGGATAACAAGAGAATCAACGATGGAATTGAGAGTCCGAATTTAATTTCGACAAACAAAATTCCAATATTAAACGAAAAAACAAACCTAACCAACTGGCTAGCAATCGTTCAGTACTGTCTCAAAGATAGACACAAGAAAGATTGGGTCGGTATCGCTGTAACATACATCGATGACAAAATTGTTTCAAAGATTAATAATCTTGAATCATTAATAACAAACCAAGATGGTTTTGAATTATTTAAACAAGAATTGTTGACGATTTGGAATCGTAATAGACAAACAAACGTTCAACAAACAAAAGAAATCCCAATTGATTATAAACAATTTGCGGAGAGAAATCAACACCCAAATGAATCAATTGAACACTATTCGGAAACATTAAGATCAATGTTAACGAAAATATTTCCAAAAGTCCCAATGGATAGTTTGGAAATCAACTTGAAAAAGAAATTCACTGAAGGTCTCTATAACCCGCGACTTCGAGAAAAGTGTAGAGAAAAACTTTCAAAATCGAATCGTTTGAATTTAACATTCACATTCAAAGATATTGTTGACTATGCAATCGATAAATTTAATGGTTTTGACACTCAATCTGATTATTCAACGAGCGACTCGCCAAACAAGAACACGAAAACAGTAACCTTTGGTAATCAAAACAATAACCAAAACAATTATCAAAACAATAATGTAAAAGCAGTGGCTTAGATGAAATTCTTCAGAAGTTCAACTGTTTTAATACGAAGAATTTTACGATAATTCAAATTAGCAATTTTCTTCTGAAGAAAGAACTATATCCAAATTGTTTTCCGAACGAATTTATCAATAAGTTACAAGATCTTGATGATTTTTTGCGAAACAAAAAAAAAATTTTCGGAGCTGAAATAACAAATTGTGAAGATTGTATGACTTTTACCTTTGATGTAACTAAATCAACTGGTACTTTTTTTACTTATTCAAATGGAGCACTGGATTGTGATTTTGTAAAAAAAAAATCTAAGAAATGTCAAAAAATTTACTATGTGAGTTTTACTTGTGACTCGAAAGGGACTCGACATTTTTATGACAATTTTTTGTAAAACAAATACGTATCATTTTCAAACGAACTGGCTTTTGAGACTAAACTATTAGATAAATTAACTTGCGATATTATTTTTAAACATGCATCGTTCAAAGGATTCGAAAGTCGATTAATCGATTCAAAAGTCGTTTTGCAAGAATAGAGAATTATAGAAACTTGGCTTTATTATCCTTCCGCGAAAACAACTAAAGAGTTTCCAAATACAGCTAAAATCGAAGATTTTTTTATAAAAGATCTCGACGTATATATTAACAATTTAAATCTTGGTCTCAACATTAAATTTACAAAAAAATGGAGTGGTGAGGTCCATAAGTCTAATTGTAATTCAAAATCATGTTGAATACTAATAAGTATAGATGGAAATCATAAAACCAACCGTCTTAAATGTCTGTTCAGCAATGTTTGTTTTGATTCAATTGAATTCGGTATGTTTTACTTTAGATTCATTTTTACGTTCTATTCTAGTAGTGTCGATTGAGGCCTTAGCCTAAATAATCATGTCATAGTAAAAGTATTCAAACAAAAAAGTGATTTTTTCGAAGATCGAATTTTTTTAACCAGATATTGTTTGTTGATTTTATAAAAAATATTCTCATAAAGATATAAGATAGATTTTCTTTTTATCCAAATTCTTTTTAATTTAGGAAAGATCCTAATCGGCTGTCCAAAAACACCATACCGACTTAGTTATTTTTGTGAGGTTCACAAATTCGAAGACGAACGACTTCGTTTTAACTATGATAATCGATCTTTTGAATGTAAGGCTAGCCAAGTCGTGTTAAAACAAAGAGGAAAATGTTATGATTCGTTTATTACAGCTGATAATAAGATTCTTTATTTAGTGGACTATGATGAAAATGTTCCTTTTTGGGTATCTGAAGCTCAAGTCCCTCAAAGCATCAAAACACAGTTCAACGAAAGGAATAGACAATTTGATCTTGATTGCTGCAAAACTGAAAAAGCACTTTCGAAAATTTAATCTATATTCCACAATATTGGACTTATGATGATGGTTGTCATTTAAAAAAATTTTTGGATAAAGATAAAAACATTATTATTCACAGTGAAAGACTTCAAAAATTTAGACAAAACACAATTTTAGTTGACAGATTTCATCTAAAGGGACAAAGTAAGCGAGATTCTTTTTGACGTACCTAATGTGATCCAGATGTTTTCGAAGATAAGAATTGTATTAATACTTTCGTGGCAGAACAAATTAATTTTTGGCTTTCTGGTTTTAAACATATTGTCAAACATATGAGCAGAGAAAGATACAAATTTTTTATTTTTACAGTTTTAGACTGTAGAAACGAAGCTAAATTTTTTTTTAAACGCGATGTTTTTTAATATTTTTTTACCTCTGATAAAATTAAGAACAAAAATATAGAAAACATGTATTTCTTGTAAAAAACCCGAATTAAACGACTTGAAAGTTAGTTAAACCGATTCGAATAATTACATAATCTCATTTTACGAGTCCCCTAAAAAAATGAATTACAACATCTACTCCAACTTCGAATTTTTCGATACTTGGTTAAACCCCAGCGTCAATAATAATTAAAATTTTATTCGAAGAATAGTTAAAATCATCGAGACGTTAACTCAAATCTTAAACTTTAACCATAACGCGATTATAATACCCAACTCGTCGATTCCCTTCGAAGACGATATAACTAGTCGATTGTCAGACGCTACTGGTTTTCTTGTCACCACCTAAAATATATCTAGAAAAAAACAGAGTTTTAAAACACAAGTATCTTGTAAAAATAAACTCTGATGTGACTGTCTACAACATTGGGTAGTTTTATAGGATTTTAAACGTGAATGATGTGATTTTTTGTTCGAGACGTAGACAACATGAGTTTGTTAAAGAATTAGTTCTTGATATTTTAAAAAATTGTCGAGTTTTTGATGTCAAATGGAAGGGGCTCGGTTAATGTGAAAAAATATTTTGAACTTTTTTATTCGGCTGGGTTTAGAAGAATCATTGATTTCTCCTTTAATGTAATTCTCTTGAGACGGTATAATGTGATTACCAAGCTTGAGATGAGTAATCTAAGCTTGTAGTCAACAGCTGTTAGAGAGAGTAAAAAACGAAAGTCAATTTTGAATCGGATTTTGGCAAATCAAACACTCCAGATTCTCTGAGACTTTACTCCATCTCCCTAAGACGAAAAACAGCTATCAAAACACCCTTTGTACGAGCTTGATTTGGTCGATGAGCCTATTTGGTCTAAAAACTTCTCAAATGAGTTTACAAAGTCTTTTTTTGGTCTTGTCGATTGAACGAAAATTTGAATTAATTTTAATCGAACACCTCCTGTTGAGCTTAAAAAGAATCTAAAACAGTTGTTAAAATATGATAAGTGATACGGTGAGAACATTGACCTTTATGATCGGAAAGAGCCTTTTCCTATTATTAAACTTCACGGTGATTGAGACTTAATCGAAGGAGTACAAGACTCTAATGAACTTTTTAAACGATTAGACACATCCTCATGACTAAAAATCATTTGAAACAAGAGTTTATTTGGAGTATATATGAAAATATACAAGTAATATTTTTTAAATTTTAAAACGATTTAAAAATTTAAAATTAGATCGAATACGAAACTGAAAACGAAGCTAAATACTATTGAAATCTTTTCTTTCAGTTATACCTTCCATTGGATCAAATTTCACAATTGGACAGTTGGAATGAGTTAGACATTGTCACTTAATATTTATGTTTAAATTTTTTTTCATGAGAATTTTTTTTAGACTAAAGAAAGATCACCGCATTGTTCAATTTTTAAAATATTACAAAAAATCTTATAGTAATTAAGAGGTACAAATAAAATAAATTCATCAACATATAAAACAAATTAACTCTTTAAATCGTTTTGGTTTCTGTTTTCTATTTTATTGCTAATAAGAAATATAACTGATTCATTGATCAAATCTATTTCTTAATAAGCAACCATTATCGAATAAGATGTTAAGTTGATTTCTTCGACATTAACTGGTTGTTCACATGTTCCTAAAATGAGCATTCAAATTGAAATATATCGAAACGAACATAATATACTGGAGTTATTAATCATTTATTTTAAAAACATTTTACAGAAGTTACTATATTTAAAAAAGAAATAATTTAATTTTCGCTAAAAAGCTTTTTTTCCAAATTAGACTCTTACTTTATTAGCGTTGTAAGATGAAAACAGTCAATGTGAGAATGGCCGAACCTCAGAAGAGTCTTTTATAAGAGTATTACTTACCCAGCCTTATAAGTGAAAAGCCTTTGATAAAAACCATTTGATGTAAATATCGATTTTTTTACATTTGAATGCTACGGCTCTTTCAGGGTTAACGTGATAAGCTTTTTCAATCCTTTTTTTTATTCTCAATAATTCATTAATTTATTATCTTAATGTGTCAATTTTCTTAAAATGACAATTATAATAAGAAATTTTTTCATTCAAGAATTAATAATATTTAAGGGTCAATATTTTTTTTGTTGAAAGATCATCAAAAAACATAAAAATTAAATCACCTAGATTAAATTAGTGAAATTATATTTAATATTTTTTTATTGCAAAACTTACCCCCAAATAATTTTTTTAAAAAATATTTTAACTTCAAATCTTTTTCAATGTAAGAATAGAGATTATTGTGATCTAAAAGAGATTATAGTAGTTGAAGTTCTATAAGTACAATTAAATTTAACTGCTTGATTACCAAATATATATCACTTCTGTTGAATTTATGAATAAAGCGCATTTGTATGACTTGTTCATGTAGCTCGCGTTATCGGTTACATAAAATTCTAATTCAATTCCATATTTGTAGAGAGTTTTTATTATTTCTTGAAAAACAGTTCTATTATTTGTAATATCTAGATAAACCGTATCTAATTGAAGTCATTAAACAAAAATGTCTAGTAAGAATCAAGAAAAAATTGAGCTTCATTTATTCGTTGGATGGTGAAATGAAAATACGTTTAGTGTCGTAAATCAACAATTCTAAATTTCTAAAATAATTCAACATCAATTCAAGCTTGTGATTTTCTTTTTTTTAAAGTTTATTTTGTTGTCAATTTGTTGTAAACAGCTTCGATTTAAAAATGAGAAAGCGTTAGTGATCTCAGAAAAAATAAGCTCTGGTTTTCTATTTGAACAAAAATTAAATGGAAAATTGCGTGATGTTTTAAATAATACAAATTAATAAGCTTAAAGGAGAGAAAGGATAGGCTATCTATTGGAGACCAAAAAGGGCATGAAGGGCAGAAAGGATTGTCTTTTCAATGATGACGTTAAAAGGGGAAAAAAGACTGAAAAAAATTGTTTATTTTATAAGTCTGAGAAGCAAAAAGTAAATATTAATAGTAAATTTTCATATATATAAGAGATAGAGATTTAAGCCACATTCAAAAACAACTCAATTCAAAATTGAAGCATTTTTTGATGGCGAGTTATAAGATTTTTTGAACGGTATTTGTTAAGAAAATACGATTAATTGCATTTTTGATTTTATTTTTAAAATTTTGAAGAAGAAAAATTGGGTGTGCAAATCATTGCTAGCCAAGTCGTGTTAAAACAAAGAGGAAAATGTTATGATTCGTTTATTACGGCTGATAATAAGATTCTTTATTTAGTGGACTTTGATGACAATGTTCCTTTTTGGGTAACTGAAGCTCAAGTCTCTCAAAGCATCAAAACACATTTCAACGAAAGGAATAGACAATTTGATCTTGATTGCTGCAAAACTGAAAAAGCCCTTTCAATGTCCTGTAGTAAGAAAACAAGGACTGTTGTTGAATTTATTGCGGTTTACAAATTTGGTGTTGTTTTTGGTTTTTAAGAGATATTTAGGAAAGAAACCATTAGACAAGCAGCCAATTTTGTTCTAGAGGTGAGTGAAAATTTAAAAAATATTCCACAATATTGGACTTATGATGATGGTTGTCATTTGAAAAAATTTTTGGATAAAGATAAAAACATTATTATTCACAGTCAAAGACTTCAAAAATTTAGACAAAACACAATTTAGTTTAGAGATTTCATCTAATGGGACATATTAAGCGAGATTCTTTTTGACGTACCGAATGTGATCCAGATAGTTTCGAAGATATGAATTGTATTAATACTTTCGTGGCAGAACAAATTAATTTTAGGCTTTCTGGTTTTAAACATATTGTCAAACATATGAGCAGAGACAGATACAAATTTTTTATTTTTACAATTTTAGACTGTAGAAACGAAGCTAATTTTTATTTTAAACATGATGAATTTTAATATTTTTTTACATCTGATAAAATTAAGAACAAAAATAAAGAAAAAATTTTAATTTGATTTTTTAAATTAAATTAAATTACGCTACCATTGGACTTTATGCTCTATATGCACTTTATCTTATACCTTTCGATGTATTTTGAACTCCAGCATAGAAACTTTATATAATTGTAAAGCAAGACTCTTAGCTACCCTTTATCAATCCATTTTTACCGATCCCTTGCATAAAGTACTGAAAATCAATGTATTTGGAACTCCTTTTTTAATAAATCCTCATTCTATACTTAACCTTACCCTAAACTCTACCTCTCAGTAGTCGGACATAGATCTAAATAAACATACCCCTAAAATTAGACTTAATTATTAGTTTGACGAGTCTGTCGCCCTGTTAAACAAATTATTAAGGCTAATTTTATGGTTTGGTTTCTTTGATACAGTTTTTGGTGTTTGGGAAAAATACAAAGTAATATTAACCACATAATTTTTGCAAAAAGACTCATAAAATTTACTTTAAGATTCCCTTTATTTTATTGATACCTTTCTTAAAGGTATTTAAATATATTAAAATATATACAAGCACTAAAATCTAATAAAGGTGATAAAGATTATCATTAGAACCTTCAAATTTAGTAACAACCAAATAAGATTAATAAAGCAATTAAAGTATATTTAGCAGCATTTAAAAAGGAAATTAGAATTAGAATGTTTTAAAAGAGGTATTAAAGGCTATTTTAAAAGCCAAAAAGAATTACGAGAATAGATAATAAAAACCGAATAGCTTACTCCTGAACTAAAAATAAATGAAATTAAAAAATGACTAAAAAAGGATTTTTTTTTATTCATTGTCAATCCATTAGCTGAATCAATTCCGCGTGATTCTGAGACTGTTATGCTAAACAAGATTCATTCAAGTGAGCCAGTTGTCTTTTAGAAAAGAAATTCTTTATTTTGAAAAATTAAGTCGCTTTAAATCGTGAAAAGATAAATCAATGAAACAAACGAGCAAGTTATTTTCTGAATAAAAGTAAAGTAAAGTTTTGAAACATTAAGATGCAAATTCGAAATTGGATATTGGATATTCTGGACAAAATATACAAAATTTAAAATCAAAAATGATGAACTCATTTCATTTGAGAATCAACATTGACTGTTCACCGAAAAAATAGAATGTGAATCACTCTCTCACTCACAAAATTAAACAAGCATCTGTTCAGATATCGGTTTTGAAATTGGGAAATTTATTTAACTCGTTTACTGTTGGCTTTGTTTTCCTTTCTTGTAAATAAATATAAAAAAATAAAATAAATTTATTCGCAGATTACATCGTTAATGTAGAAAAATATAGAACTGAAAATATTACAATTGTAGAAAGTTTGAAGAAAATTTATTTGTTAGAAATAAAAAATACTTTATTTTCATTCTAGTTCATGAAACTTCATCAATTTTAATTTTTGGAAAATTTGAAAGACCTACTTAGTACGCTTTTAAAAAGAGTATTTTATAAAAAAGTCTTTCAAAAATATAAAACTAAATCCGAACAAACAGCATATTAACTTAACGGAAAAATAATTTCAATAAAAAATACATTACAAGTTTGCTTTAGGTTCTTAATTTCAGAAAAAAACCTGATAAAAGAATTTTATTAGAATCATTCAGAATTTGTTGAAAATAGTTGTATTAGCTACCACTAAATTTAACTGCTTGATTAGAAAATATAAAGGTTTTGATCACTTCTGTTGAATTTATGATTAAAGCTCATTAGTCAGACTTGTTCATGTAACTCGCGTTATCGGTTACATATACATATACATTTTCTAATTTAATTCTATATATGTAAAGCGTTTTTATTATTTCTTGAAAAACAGTTCTTTTTTTTCGTAAAATCTAGGTAAACCGTGTCTAATAGGACAGGACATTTTCGATTTAAACTGTCCAAGTCTTTACACAAAACTTGAAAAAGATCTCTCTAATTGACGGAAGAGCTATTTTACTAAATGGAATATTCGCTTTATTAAAAGCCTTTGCTACATCTTTATCCTTGATTTACGAATATAATCACTTGAAATGTTACAAAGACAACAGAAGAGAAGTCCGCCTTTTTCAATTAAAAAATCAAAGCCGTATTCTTTGATTCTTTAGGATGGCATTTCTTTTTTTATTAAGTATAAAAGTTTGAATTTATAACCTTTTTTTCTTTTGTTTGAATTATTTGAAATTTCGTAACTTCTTATGAGACAGACGAAATTGTCATAAAATTAATCTTTTTTAGAAATTAAAAAATATAAAATAGGCCAAGTTTATGCTACTTTAAGCAACAATTTAAAAAATAGAACCTTGCAATAATAAGACAACAACAGAATCGAACAACAGAATTTTTTTAAGGTTCTAACAACTGTAATTTAATGGAAATTTAACAGTCTGAATCGATTACTTTCGTCGCTATTACATCATTTATGACTTAGGTTGCCTGATTACATCGTTTTTGACTTAGGTTTCCGAATTAAGAGCTATAACTAAAATAACAACAAGATTAAGTTTGAAACATTATGGTTAAATCTAAAAACTAAAAAATTTTTGTTTACAGATTCAATTTTAACAAGAATTCCTAAATAGATACGTTTCATGTTGAAAATTGTGACGAGGATCATCTATAAGAACTAGATGGTGTTAAAACGATTACACGAAATTCCTTTTAAAACAATAAAAAAACAAAAATAGGTCAACTGCTTCAATTTGATTGATCATTACATTTCATTACGTTTGAGATTTAAATAATTTAAACGAAGAGAAGAATCCTTCTCTTTTTCTGACTAATATCTTTCACTGAATATTCTATCCTAGTCTCTAGGAGCCCTCGAAAAGCTTTAGTTTCATTTAATCCACAACTTATAATCGAAAATCGTAGTAATTTTATTCCTCTAAATATAAATGGAAATAGTTAACAAGATAAATTAAATTTTAATGATTAAGAACATTTAGACATTTTTCCATTTTTAAGTAGAATTTTGTAGTGATATTTAGCAATGATTCATTACAATCTAATGAAAATTAAAAATTTTTTCTGCTTTGAATGTATGTTCAAATCAAGATTTAGGAAACCAAAAAACCATTTTGTACTCCTTTTTCAGTTATATTTTTTAAGTCTACGATAAAAACTTCATTATTTTTCTCGCTTACGAAAATACTGATAAAAAGACTGCATAGTCTAATAATTTGTGCTTTTTTTTATTTAGTGCTTTAAATGAATGGGATGACTTGCTCGATCTCATTTAAAATTCAAACCATATCAAGCTAAAAATAGAATTTAAAACTCGAAGAAATCACAGATCGATTAATATGATATTTAATTTGATCATTTTTTTCATTTACAAAAAATGATATGAGATGTAAATTAACCTTATCTGTTACGTTAAAATTTTTTCGTTTTTTTTTCAAAAAGTGTTTTTTTGTGATATTTCGAATTAAGTTTTTCAATCTTTCAAACTCTGATTTCGAATAAATATTTTGACATTTTATTGATGAGCTTAATGCAGGTAAATAAAGCAAATATGAAATAAAATTCAGTTAAATTTGCAAAAACGTTGTGAATTTACAAATAACACTTTTTTTAATAAGTAAGCCAATAACTGAAACATCTTAAAAAGACAATAAATGTCTGACTGAGTTTTTTATAGATTTTTTACAATATAAAAGAGAGTTAAGCATTTAGATGTTTCGTTCAAAAAGTTCAAAATTTTCAAAAAAAACCTTCAAATGGTATTTTTTCGATTACTGAAAATAATTTTACCATCGATATTTTAAAAGATTGTCGAGTTTTTGATGTCAAATGGAAGGGGATCGGTTAATGTGAAAAAAGCTTTCGAACTTTTTTATTCGGCTGGGTTTAAAAAGGTCATTGATTCCTTCTTTAATATGATTCTCTTGAGACGGTATAATGTGATTACTAAGTTGATATGAGTAATCAAAGCTTGTGGTCAACACCTGTTACAGAGACGATGACGATTTTAAAGTGCGATGTGCGGAAAATTTGCCTCTAAAGTTCTAAGACTCACGATGTTTATTCACGTGCTTAAACTTGCCTTTAATATCTTGATTAATAATTCTGAAAAGTTTAATTTGGACAATTTTAAGTTAAATGAAAACTTAAGTATTTTTTTGACAAGTCTCATTAAAAGCGTTCAAGTCAACATTATTAAGGGGAGCTCAATTAAGAGTGCTTTCAAATTAGTCTCCTATCTTACTAAAGTAAAAATAATTATGACAGGCTATACCATTGAACACATTTGGGTTTATGAAATCTTTGAAGGGATAGTTGAAATGAAACATTTTTTCGAATTGTTTCCACCAGCAGCCATAAGTTTGGCAAAAAAAATTATGATGTTTGAATCAAAAAACAATGTTCATTTAATATCGGCTAACGATATTAACCAAAAGTTCAATGGTTTAACAACGAACCAAATAATCGAAACATTTCGTCAATTAGAGACTATTAGGTTGGGGAAAATAGTAAAAGGCTTGCCAAACCGTTTCAATTAGGTAAGTTTTTGGACGTTAATGAGTTTACTAATAAAACTTAAACTTTTCTAAAATTTATTTAGTTCAACACATATCTCAAGAGAGTCAATGAGACTGAAATTAACAATGACTCGAAGCTCTTCAATATTTTTTTTGGAAATCGTTGAATAGAAGGCTATTTTAAAGAACCTAAGTCAAACTATTAATCAACCGGTTAAAGTAAAAGAAATATCTTTTATTAGCTCTCAAGACTTAAACAAAAGAATACATACAAGTAAAAAAATATTATCAAAATAAGTAAAAAAAAATTTTTAACATCATATTAAAGGTGAGTCATCGAATGATATCCAAGATCATCAAACCAATGACATAAGTTAAGTTAAATCGAAGCAACTCAAATCGAAGAATCAAGTCCAATTGTAATTGAGAATAAGACGGTTGCTTTTTTGACTCCAAAAACAACACCTAGAAATACCAAAACTAATAAGAAGACAATAGAAGATTCGGAAATTATATCTGTTCTTACGAGAAGCAAGTCTCGTTCAAATGAGACAAGTAAAGAAGGCGAAGAAAGATCACTTCTTAGAAATGTTAAAAATGTCAAAATCGACGATCCAGTCGATGAGTCCGATTTTGTACTCTCAGACTATGACATACAAAGTATTAACTCAACATTATTTTAGGATAAAATTATGTTAAAGTTAAAGTATGAATAAATTTTCTAAAGAATTTCTCTTTTTCTCTTTTTTCTCAAACTTTTTCCCCTAAAATAAACTAATTGTCTGATAAATTAATACCCAAACCCATTGTTTATCCTTCTAGATTAAAATTTAAATTGTTCAAAAATGCAATTCATTTATGATCCTTTTAAATCCATTGACGAAGTTATGTCATTTTTAAATATTTATAAGAGATGTAAAAGCAGTGGCTTAGATGA
This sequence comes from Brachionus rubens, assembly GCA_022207745.1. Classification (NCBI taxonomy): domain Eukaryota; kingdom Metazoa; phylum Rotifera; class Eurotatoria; order Ploima; family Brachionidae; genus Brachionus; species Brachionus rubens. The sequence goes on along the minus strand of JAJVHD010000020.1, from coordinate 231,640 downwards.
AATTCTTCAGAAGTTCAACTGTTTTAATAAGAAGAATTTTACGATAATTCAAATTAGCAATTTTCTTCTGAAGAAAGAACTATATCCAAATTGTTTTCCGAACGAATTTATCAATAAGTTACAAGATCTTGACGATTTTTTGCGAAACACAAAAAAAATTATCTGAGCTGAAATAACAAATTGTGAAGATTGTATGACTTTTACCTTTGATGTAACTAAATCAACTGGTACTTTGTTTACTTATTCAAATGGAGCACTGGATTGTGATTTTGTAAAAAAAAAATGTAAGAAATGTCAAAAAATTTACTATGTGAGTTTTACTTGTTACTCGAAAGGGACTCGACATTTTTATGACATTTTTTTGTCAAACAAATACGTATCATTTTCAAACGAACTGGCTTTTGAGACCAAACTATTAGATAAATTAACTAGCGATATTTTTTTTAAACATGCATCGTTTAAAGGATTCTTAAATTCATACAACTACTTTAATTATAAAACTCTATTAATCGATTCAAAAGTCATTACAAGTTTGCTTTAAGTCTAATTGTAATTCAAAATCATTTTCAGTTTCAATAAGTATCGATGGAAATCATAAAACCAACCGTCTTAAATGTCTGTTCAGCAATGTTTGTTTTGATTCAATTGAATTCGGTATGTTTTAGTTTAGATACATTTTTACGTTATATTCTATTAGTGTCGATTGAGGCCTTAGCCTAAATAATCATGTCATAGTAAAAGTATTCAAACAAAAGAGTGATTTTTTCGAAGATTGAATTTTTTAAACCAGATATTGTTTGTAGATTTTATAAAAAATATTCTCATAGAGATATAAGATAGATTTTCTATTAATCCAAATTCTTTTTAATTTTGGAAAGATCCTAATCGGCTGTCCAAGAACACCATACAGACTTAGTTATTTTTGTGAGGTTCACAAATTTGAAGACGAACGACTTCGCTTTAACTATGGTAATCGATTTTTTGAATGTAAGGCTAGCCAAGTCGTGTTAAAACAAAGAGGAAAATGTTATGATTCGTTTATTACGGCTGATAATAAGATTCTTTATTTAGTGGACTTTGATGACAATGTTCCTTTTTGGGTAACTGAAGCTCAAGTCCCTCAAAGCATCAAAACACAGTTCAACGAAAGGAATAGACAATTTGATCTTGATTGCTGCAAAACTGAAAAAGCCCTTTCAATGCCCTGTAGTAAGAAAACAAGGACTGTTGGTGAATTTATTGCGGTTTACAATTGTGGTGTTGTTTGTGGTTTTTAAGAGATATTTAGGAAAGAAACCATTAGAGAAGCAGCCAATTTTGTTCTAGAGGTGAGTGAAAATTTAATAAATATTCCACAATATTGGACTTATGATGATGGTTGTCATTTGAAAAAATTTTTGGATAAAGATAAAAACATTATTATTCACAGTCAAAGACCTTAAAAATTTAGACAAAACACAATTTTAGTTGAGAGATTTCATCTAATGGGACATATTAAGCGAGATTCTTTTTGACGTACCGGATGTGATCCAGATGGTTTCGAAGATATGAATTGTATTAATACTTTCGTGGCAGAACAAATTAATTTTAGGCTTTCTGGTTTTAAACATATTGTCAAACATATGAGCAGAGAAAGATACATATTTTTTATTTTTACAATTTTAGACTGTAGAAACGAAGCTAATTTTTTTTTTAAACATGATGAATTTTAATATTTTTTTACATCTGATAAAAATTAAGAAAAAAAATATAGAAAACATTCTAGTTCATGAAACTTCATCAATTTTAATTTTTGGAACATTTCAAAGACCTAGTTAGTACGCTTTTAAAAAGAGTATTTTATTAAAAAGTCTTTCAAAAATATTAAACTAAATCCGAACAAACAGCATATTAACTTAACGGAAAAATAATTTCAATAAAAAATACATTACAAGTTTGCTTTAGGTTCTTAATTTCAGAAAAAAAACTGATAAAAGAATTTTATTAGAATCATTCAGAATTTGTTGAAACTAGTTGTATTAGCTACCACTAAATTTAACTGCTTGATTAGAAAATATAAATGTTTTGATCACTTCTGTTGAATTTATGAATAAAGCTCATTAGTCAGACTTGTTCATGTAACTCGCGTTATCGGTTACATATACATATACATTTTCTAATTTAATTCTATATATGTAAAGAGTTTTTATTATTTCTTGAAAAAAAGTTCTTTTTTTTCGTAAAATCTAGGTAAACCGTGTCTAATAAGACTGGACATTTTTGATTGAAACTGTCCAAGTCTTTACACAAAACTTGAAAAAGATCTCTCTAATTGACGGAAGAGCTATTTTACTAAATGGAATATTCGCTTTATTAAAAGCCTTTGCTACATCTTTATCAAACTTTTTTTGAATATTCCATAATCGTTATCGATTGTTTTTTGTGTAAAATTCTCTCGAAGTTTTTTTTTCTAATATTTTTTCCATGAGATTTTCTCTTTAGATGTTGATCGATACTTGATTTTCGAATATAATCAACTGAAATGTTACAAAGACAACAGGAGAGGAGTCCGCCTTTTTCAATTAAAAAATAAAAGCCGTATTCTTTGATTCTTTAGGATGGCTTTTCTTTTTTTATTAAGTATAAAAGTTTGAATTTATAACCTTTTTTTCTTTTGTTTGAATTATCTAGTTTTTTGAAATTTCGTAACTTCTTATGAGACAGACGAAATTGTCATAAAATTAATCTTTTTTAGAAATTAAAAAATCCTAAAATAGGCCAAGATTATGCTACTTTAAGCAACAATTTAAAAAAGAACCTTGCAATAATAAGACAACAACAGAATCGAACAACAGAATTTTTTTAAGGTTCTAACAACTGTTATTTAATGAAAAATTTAACAGTCTGAATTTTACTTTCGTCGCTATTACATCATTTATGACTTAGGTTGCCTGATTACATCGTTTATGACTTAGGTTTCCGAATTAAGAGTTATAACTAAAATAACAACAAGATTAAGTTTGAAACATTATGGTTAAATCTAAAAACTAAAAAATTTTTGTTTACAGATTTAATTTTTACAAGAATTCCTAAATAGATACGTTTCATGTTGTAAATTGTGACGAGGATCAACTATAAGAACTAGATGGTGTTAAAACGATTACACGAAATTCCTTTTAAAACAATAAAAAAATCAAAAATAGGTCAACTGCTTCAATTTGATTGATCATTACATTTCATTACGTTTGAGATTTAAATAATTTAAACGAAGAGAAGAATCCTTCTCTTACGTAAGTTCTTTTTCTGACTAATATCTTTCACTGAATATTCTATCCTAGTCTCTAGGAGCCCTCGAAAAGCTTTTGTTTCATTTAATCCACAACTTCTAATCGAAAATCGTAGTAATTTTATTCCTCTAAATATAAATGGAAATAGTTAACAAGATAAATTATATTTTAATGATTAAGAACATTTAGACATTTTTCCATTTTTAAGTAGAATTTTGTAGTGGTATTTAGCATTGATTCATTACAATCTAAGGAAAATTAAAAATTTTTCTGCTTTGAATGTATGTTCAAATCGAGATTTAGGAAACCAAAAAAGCATTTTGTAGCTCCTTTTTCAGTTATATTTTTTAAGTCTACGATAAAAACATTCATTATTTTTCTCGCTTACGAAAATACTGATAAAAAGACTGCATAGTCTAATAATTTGTGCTTTTTTTTATTTAGTGCTTTAAATGAATGGGATGACTTGCTCGATCTCATTTATAATTCAAACCATATCAAGCTAAAAATAGAATTTAAAACTCGAAGAAATCACAGATCGATTAATATGATATTTAATTTGATCATTTTTTTCATTTACAAAAAATGATATGAGATGTAAATTAACCTTATCTGTTACGTTAAAATTTTTTCGTTTTTTTTTTCAAAAAGTGTTTTTTTGTGATATTTCGAATTAAGTTTTTCAATCTTTCAAACTCTGATTTCGAATAAATATTTTGACATTTTATTGATGAGCTTAATGCAGGTAAATAAAGCAAATATAAAATAAAATTCAGTTAAATTTGCAAAAACGTTGTGAATTTACAAATAACACTTTTTTTAATAAGTAAGCCAATAACTGAAACATCTTAAAAAGACAATAAATGTCTGACTGAGTTTTTTATAGATTTTTTACAATATAAAAGAGAGTTAAGCATTTAGATTTTTCGTTCAAAAAGTTCAAAATTTTCAAAAAAAACCTTCAAATGGTTTTTTTTCGATTACTGAAAATAATTTTACCATCGATATTTTAAAAGATTGTCGAGTTTTTGATGTCAAATGTAAGGGGATCGGTTAATGTGAAAAAAGCTTTCGAACTTTTTTATTCGGCTGGGTTTAAAAGAGTCATTGATTCCTTCTTTAATATGATTCTCTTGAGACGGTATAATGTGATTACTAAGCCTGAGATGAGTAATCAAAGCTTGTGGTCAACACCTGTTACAGAGACTAAAAAGCGAAAGTCAATTTTGAATCGGATTTCGAGTAAATCAAACACTCCAGATTCTCTGAGACTTAACTCCATCGAAATGAGACGAAAAAACACCTATCAAAAAACCCTTTGAACGAACTTGATTTGGTCGATAAGCCTATTTGTTCTAAAAACTTCTCAGATGAGATTATATGTTATTACAAAGACTTTTTTGGTCTTGTCGATTGTACGAAAATTTGACATAATTTTTAATCGAACATCTCCTGTTGAGCTTAAAGAGAAATTAAAACAGTTGTTAAAATTGGATTAGTGATACGGTGAGAACATTGACCTATATGACCGGAAAGAGCCTTTTCCGATTGTTAAACTTGACGGTGATTGAGACTCAACCGAACTTGGACAAGACTCAAATGAACTTTTTAAACTATAAAACACATCCTGATGACTAAAAATCAATTGAAACAAGAGTTGATTTGGAGTATATATGAAAATATACAAGAATTTTTTTTAAAATTTAAAACGATTTAAAAATTTAAAATTAGATCGAATACGACACTGAAAACGAAGCTAACAATTATTTAAATCTTTTCTTTCAGTTATACCTTCCATTGTATCATTTTTCACATTTGGACAGGTCGAATGAGTTAGATATTGTCACTTAATATTTATGTTAAAATTTTTTTTCACGAGAATTTTTTTTTGAACTAAAGAAAGAAAACCGCATTCTTTAATTTTTAAAATATTTCGAAAATCTTATAGTAGTTAAGAGGTGTTAAAAACGAAAAATTATTTTTTTATCAATTTTAAGAAATAAAATGTTAAGGTTTTTTATTTTTTAGGTACCAAGACAATTTAATAATTTTAGTGAAAAAGTTCGTAAAATGTAAATTTTGGTTTTTTAATTCAATTGAGAACTGTTTAGATAAGAGGTTTTCTTTTATTTAGATTCGGCGATTGTTTTTTAAAATAGTATACAAATTAAGAATCAGAAGTTTTACAAGAAGAAAAATTAAATCTCAACCAGTGTTACCCAAACTTCTTTTTTGTTGTTAAAATTCGGAACATTTATCAATTTAAACCTAATTTCTTTTGCATAACTTAAACGTTTCTTTTTGGACATTACCTAAAGAAAATAGATTATTATTGTCTAAAAGAGATTATAGTTTTTAAATTAGTATTAGTTAGTTTTAGTTCAGTTACATTTGTCTACTAAATCATGATCACGTTTAACCCTGAAAGAGCCGTAGCTGTCGTTTCTTAAAGAATTATAAAACAATTATAAAATTTATTGACTTAAAAACAATGACTTGTCTCATAATCTAAGTTTTTTTTTATTAAATGCTTAATTCATTATTTGCTAAATCTTTTTGATTAAGTTGTTTTGTCTGACAGAGTTTTTTATAGATTTTATACAATATTAAAGAGAGTTTAGCATTTCAAAAAAAACCTTCAAATGGTATTTTTTCGATTACTGAAAATTATTTGACCATCGAAAATATGTAACAATGTGTAACAAAAATTGATACCTACAGTTATTTTGAAAATACTTAAAATTTTATATTAATTCTGACTTTTAAATTCGATCAGTTAATGAGACGATCTTTTTGTCTTTAATTAAATTTGCAATGTATTTTAAATTTTTTTAATTTGAAATTTTCTAACATATATAGAGAAATTTCAAATTTCGAATCAGCACTCTGAAAGAGTGATGTCGTCGTGTTTTAATTTTATCTTCTCATAAATCTGAAAAAAATTTTAACTGGGTATTTTAGAGTTGGCGCTGGATAAATCCTCATTCTATAACTAACCTTACCCTAAACCCTACCTCTCAGTAGTCGGCCATAGATCTAAATAAACATACCCCTAAAATTAGATACTGTCGCCACGTTAAACAAATTATTAAGGCTAATTTTATGGTTTGGTTTCTTTGATACAGTTTTTGGTGTTTTGGGAAAAATACAAAGTAATATTAACCACATAATTTTTGCAAAAAGACTCATAAAATTTACTTTAAGATTCCCTTTATTTTATTGATACCTTTCTTAAAGGTATTTAAATATATTAAAATATATACAAGCACTAAAAGCTAATAAAGGTGATAAAGATTATCATTAGAACCTTCAAATTTAGTAACAACCAAATAAGATTAATAAAGCAATTAAAGGATGTTTAGCAGCATTTAAAAAGGAAATTAGAATTAAAATGTTTTAAAAGAGGTATTAAAGGCTATTTTAAAAGCCAAAAAGAATTACGAGAATAGATAATAAAAACCGAATAGCTTACTCCTGAACTAAAAATAAATGAAATTAAAAAATGACTAAAAAAGGATTTTTTTTTATTCATTGTCAATCCATTAGCTGAATCAATTTCGCGTGATTCTGAGACTGTTATGCTTAACAAGATTCATTCAAGTGAGCCAGTTGTCTTTTAGAAAAGAAATTCTTTATTTTGAAAAATTAAGTCGCTTTAAATCGTGAAAAGATAAAAGAATGAAACAAACGAGCAAGTTATTCTCTGAATAAAAGTAAATTAAAATTTTGAAACATTAAGATGCAAATTCGAAATTGGATATTGGATATTCTGGACAAAATAAACAAATTTTAAAATCAAAAATGATGAACTCATTTCATTTGAGAATCGACTTGGACTGTTCACCGAAAAAATAGAATGTGAATCACTCACTCACTCACAAAATTAAACAAGCATCTGGCCAGATATCGGTTTTGAAATTGGGAAATTTATTTAACCCGTTTATTGTCGGCTTTGTTTTCCTTTCTTGGATATAAATATAAAAAAATAAAATAAATTTATTCGCAGATTACATCGTTAATGTAGAAAAATATAGGACTGAAAATATTACAATTGTAAAAGTTTGAAGAAAATTTATTTGTTAGAAATAAAAAATACTTTATTTTCATTCTAGTTCATGAAACTTCATCAATTTTAATTTTTGGAACATTTGAGAGACCTAGTTAGTACGCTTTTAAAAAGAGTATTTTATAAAAAAGTCTTTCAAAAATATAAAACTAAATCCGAACAAACAGCATATTAACTTAACGGAAAAATAATTTCAATAAAAAATACATTACAAGTTTGCTTTAGGTTCTTAATTTCAGAAAAAAACCTGATAAAAGAATTTTATTAGAATCATTCAGAATTTGTTGAAACTAGTTGTATTAGCTACCACTAAATTTAACTGCTTGGTTAGAAAATATAAAGGTTTTGATCACTTCTGTTGAATTTATGAATAAATCTCATTAGTCAGACTTGTTCATGTAACTCGCGTTATCGGTTACATATACATATACATTTTCTAATTTAATTCAACATATGTAAAGAGTTTTTATTATTTCTTGAAAAACAGTTATTTTTTTTCGTAAAATCTAGGTAAACCGTGTCTAATAGGACAGGACATTTTCGATTGAAACTGTCCAAGTCTTTACACAAAACTTGAAAAAGATCTCTCTAATTGACGGAAGAGCTATTTTACTAAATGGAATATTCGCTTTATTAAAAGCCTTTGCTACATCTTTATCAAACTTTTTTTGAATATTCCATAATCGTTATCGATTGTTTTTTGTGTAAAATTCTCTCGAAGTTTTTTTTTCTAATATTTTTTCCATGAGATTTTCTCTTTAGATGTTGATCGATACTTGATTTACGAATATAATCAACTGAAATGTTACAAAGACAACAGGAGAGAAGTCCGCCTTTTTCAATTAAGAAATCAAAGCCGTATCCTTTGATTCTTTAGGATGGCATTTTTTTTTTATTAAGTATAAAAGTTTGAATTTATAACCTTTTTTACTTTTGTTTGAATTATAGAGTTTTTTGAAATTTCGTTACTTCTTATGACACAGACGAAATTGTCATAAAATTAATCTTTTTTAGAAATTAAAAAATGCTAAACTAGGCGAAGTTTATGCTACTTTAAGCAACAATTTAAAAAAAAAAATAGAACCTTGCTATAATAAGACAACAACAGAATGGAACAACAGAATTTTTTTAAGGTTTTAACAACTGTAATTTAATGGAAATTTAACAGTCTGAATCCATTACTTTCGTCGCTATCACATCATTTATGACTTAGGTTGCCTGATTACATCGTTTATGACTTAGGTTTCATAATTGGAAAATAGGAAAAATATCCCGAAAAATAAAAGATCCCAAAAAAATTAATTTAAAATTAATATCCCGTTTTATTTTTATCCCAAAAAAAAAATAAGAAAAATATCCCGTTTCATTTTTATGCCAAAAAAAAAATAAGAAAAATATCCCGTTTTATTTTTATGCCAAAAAAAAAATAAGAAAAATATCCCTTTTTATTTTTATACCAAAAATCAAATAAGAAAAATATGCCAAAAAAAAAATATACCAAAATCGAAATAAGAAAAATATGTCAAAAAAAATATATCAAACATTATTTTTTTTTATTCAAAAAAGATTATGTTCCGAATTTTATTAATATTATGGATTATCTTTATATTTGTTAAGAAAAGCGAGTTCTTTTTTTTGCTTTTCTTCGTCTCGAATCTTGTTGGCAAGTCTTAATTTGGCTGATTCTCTGTCAATCTTTGAAACTCTTTGTTTTGAAATACCATTTGCAGTCCAATATCGTTTAGCTTCACTATGAATTTCTTCCGATGTAATTGCACCGACTCTTGATTCGATAGCTCTCTCAAGTGTGTCAAGTTCTTGTTGCTTGGCTTCACGCATCTTTTCAAGTGCCTTTTTATTCATAAGTCCAGCAGCGTAATTGAATAAAATGTCGTCTAAATTTTCGAGATCTAGTTCTGCTGTAACCGCGGAAAAGGGAACACGAGCACTTTTAGAATGCATTCGATGTTCTGTGCTGATAGAGATATCTGTTACTGTTTCAAGATTTGTATACGTTGGCGCTTGGTTGGTTGAATTAGTATTATCAACATGCTCTTCGTCAATTCGTTAGATTGCAATGTTGTTGTGTTCGAAATGCTCTTCAGACGATTGTTCGATTGCAACGTTGTTGTGCTATTTTAAAAGCCTAAAAGAATTACGAGAATAGATAATAAAAACCGAATAGCTTACTACTGAACTAAAAATAAATGAAATTAAAAAATGACTAAAAGAGGATTTTTTTTATTCATTGTCAATCCATTAGCTGAATCAATTTCGCGTGATTCTGAGACTGTTATGCTTAACAAGATTCATTCAAGTGAGCCAGTTGTCTTTTAGAAAAGAAATTCTTTATTTTGAAAAATTAAGTCGCTTTAAATCGTGAAAAGATAAAAGAATGAAACAAACGAGCAAGTTATTCTCTGAATAAAAGTAAAGTAAAATTTTGAAACATTAAGATGCAAATTCGAAATTGGATATTGGATATTCTGGACAAAATAAACAAATTTTAAAATCAAAAATGATGAACTCATTTCATTTGAGAATCGACTTGGACTGTTCACCGAAAAAATAGAATGTGAATCACTCACAAAATTAAACAAGCATCTGGTCAGATATCGGTTTTGAAATTGGGAAATTTATTTAACTCGTTTACTGTTGGCTTTGTTTTCCTTTCTTGGATATAAATATAAAAAAATAAAATAAATTTATTCGCAGATTACATCGTTAATGTAGAAAAATATAGAACTGAAAATATTACAATTGTAGAAAGTTTGAAGAAAATTTATTTGTTAGAAATAAAAAATACTTTATTTTCATTCTAGTTCATGAAACTTCATCAATTTTAATTTTTGGAACATTTGAAAGACCTAGTTAGTACGCTTTTAAAAAGAGTATTTTATAAAAAAGTCTTTCTAAAATATAAAACTAAATCCGAACAAACAGCATATTAACTTAACGGAAAAATAATTTCAATAAAAAATACATTACAAGTTTGCTTTAGGTTCTTAATTTCAGAAAAAAACCTGATAAAAGAATTTTATTAGAATCATTCAGAATTTGTTGAAACTTGTTGTATTAGCTACCACTAAATTTAACTGCTTGGTTAGAAAATATAAAGGTTTTGATCACTTCTGTTGAATTTATGAATAAATCTCATTAGTCAGACTTGTTCATGTAACTCGCGTTATCGGTTACATATACATATACATTTTCTAATTTAATTCTATATATGTAAAGAGTTTTTATTATTTCTTGAAAAACAGTTATTTTTTTTCGTAAAATCTAGGTAAACCGTGTCTAATAGGACAGGACATTTTCGATTGAAACTGTCCAAGTCTTTACACAAAACTTGAAAAAGATCTCTCTAATTGACGGAAGAGCTATTTTACTAAATGGAATATTCGCTTTATTAAAAGCCTTTGCTACATCTTTATCAAACTTTTTTTGAATATTCCATAATCGTTATAGATTGTTTTTTGTGTAAAATTCTCTCGAAGTTTTTTTTTCTAATATTTTTTCCATGAGATTTTCTCTTTAGATGTTGATCGATACTTGATTTACGAATATAATCAACTGAAATGTTACAAAGACAACAGGAGAGAAGTCCGCCTTTTTCAATTAAGAAATCAAAGCCGTATCCTTTGATTCTTTAGGATGGCATTTTTTTTTATTAAGTATAAAAGTTTGAATTTATAACCTTTTTTACTTTTGTTTGAATTATAGAGTTTTTTGAAATTTCGTTACTTCTTATGACACAGACGAAATTGTCATAAAATTAATCTTTTTTAGAAATTAAAAAATGCTAAAATAGGCGAAGTTTATGCTACTTTAAGCAACAATTTAAAAAATAGAACCTTGCAATAATAAGACAACAACAGAATGGAACAACAGAATTTTTTTAAGGTTTTAACAACTGTAATTTAATGGAAATTTAACAGTCTGAATCCTTTACTTTCGTCGCTATCACATCATTTATGACTTAGGTTGCCTGATTACATCGTTTATGACTTAGGTTTCATAATTGGAAAATAGGAAAAATATCCCGAAAAATAAAAGATCCCAAAAAAATTAATTTAAAATTAATATCCCGTTTTATTTTTATCCCAAAAAAAAATAAGAAAAATATCCCGTTTCATTTTTATGCCAAAAAAAAAATAAGAAAAATATCCCTTTTTATTTTTATACCAAAAATCAAATAAGAAAAATATGCCAAAAAAAAAATATACCAAAATCGAAATAAGAAAAATATGTCAAAAAAAATATATCAAACATTATTTTTTTTTATTCAAAAAAGATTATGTTCCGAATTTTATTAATATTATGGATTATCTTTATATTTGTTAAGAAAAGCGAGTTCTTTTTTTTGCTTTTCTTCGTCTCGAATCTTGTTGGCAAGTCTTAATTTGGCTGATTCTCTGTCAATCTTTGAAACTCTTTGTTTTGAAATACCATTTGCAGTCCAATATCGTTTAGCTTCACTATGAACTTCTTCCGATGTAATTGCACCGACTCTTGATTCGATAGCTCTCTCAAGTGTGTCAAGTTCTTGTTGCTTGGCTTCACGCATCTTTTCAAGTGCCTTTTTATTCATAAGTCCAGCAGCGTAATTGAATGAAATGTCGTCTAAATTTTCGAGATCTAGTTCTGCTGTAACCGCGGAAAAGGGAACACGAGCACTTTTAGAATGCATTCGATGTTCTGTGCTGATAGAGATATCTGTTACTGTTTCAAGATTTGTATACGTTGGCGCTTGGTTGGTTGAATTAGTATTATCAACATGCTCTTCGTCAATTCGTTAGATTGCAATGTTGTTGTGTTCGAAATGCTCTTCAGACGATTGTTCGATTGCAACGTTGTTGTGCTATTTTAAAAGCCTAAAAGAATTACGAGAATAGATAATAAAAACCGAATAGCTTACTACTGAACTAAAAATAAATGAAATTAAAAAATGACTAAAAGAGGATTTTTTTTTATTCATTGTCAATCCATTAGCTGAATCAATTTCGCGTGATTCTGAGACTGTTATGCTTAACAAGATTCATTCAAGTGAGCCAGTTGTCTTTTAGAAAAGAAATTCTTTATTTTGAAAAATTAAGTCGCTTTAAATCGTGAAAAGATAAAAGAATGAAACAAACGAGCAAGTTATTCTCTGAATAAAAGTAAAGTAAAATTTTGAAACATTAAGATGCAAATTCGAAATTGGATATTGGATATTCTGGACAAAATAAACAAATTTTAAAATCAAAAATGATGAACTCATTTCATTTGAGAATCGACTTGGACTGTTCACCGAAAAAATAGAATGTGAATCACTCACAAAATTAAACAAGCATCTGGTCAGATATCGGTTTTGAAATTGGGAAATTTATTTAACTCGTTTACTGTTGGCTTTGTTTTCCTTTCTTGGATATAAATATAAAAAAATAAAATAAATTTATTCGCAGATTACATCGTTAATGTAGAAAAATATAGAACTGAAAATATTACAATTGTAGAAAGTTTGAAGAAAATTTATTTGTTAGAAATAAAAAATACTTTATTTTCATTCTAGTTCATGAAACTTCATCAATTTTAATTTTTGGAACATTTGAAAGACCTAGTTAGTACGCTTTTAAAAAGAGTATTTTATAAAAAAGTCTTTCTAAAATATAAAACTAAATCCGAACAAACAGCATATTAACTTAACGGAAAAATAATTTCAATAAAAAATACATTACAAGTTTGCTTTAGGTTCTTAATTTCAGAAAAAAACCTGATAAAAGAATTTTATTAGAATCATTCAGAATTTGTTGAAACTTGTTGTATTAGCTACCACTAAATTTAACTGCTTGGTTAGAAAATATAAAGGTTTTGATCACTTCTGTTGAATTTATGAATAAATCTCATTAGTCAGACTTGTTCATGTAACTCGCGTTATCGGTTACATATACATATACATTTTCTAATTTAATTCTATATATGTAAAGAGTTTTTATTATTTCTTGAAAAACAGTTATTTTTTTTCGTAAAATCTAGGTAAACCGTGTCTAATAGGACAGGACATTTTCGATTGAAACTGTCCAAGTCTTTACACAAAACTTGAAAAAGATCTCTCTAATTGACGGAAGAGCTATTTTACTAAATGGAATATTCGCTTTATTAAAAGCCTTTGCTACATCTTTATCAAACTTTTTTTGAATATTCCATAATCGTTATAGATTGTTTTTTGTGTAAAATTCTCTCGAAGTTTTTTTTTCTAATATTTTTTCCATGAGATTTTCTCTTTAGATGTTGATCGATACTTGATTTACGAATATAATCAACTGAAATGTTACAAAGACAACAGGAGAGAAGTCCGCCTTTTTCAATTAAGAAATCAAAGCCGTATCCTTTGATTCTTTAGGATGGCATTTTTTTTTTATTAAGTATAAAAGTTTGAATTTATAACCTTTTTTACTTTTGTTTGAATTATAGAGTTTTTTGAAATTTCGTTACTTCTTATGACACAGACGAAATTGTCATAAAATTAATCTTTTTTAGAAATTAAAAAATGCTAAACTAGGCGAAGTTTATGCTACTTTAAGCAACAATTTAAAAAATAGAACCTTGCAATAATAAGACAACAACAGAATGGAACAACAGAATTTTTTTATGGTTTTAACAACTGTAATTTAATGGAAATTTAACAGTCTGAATCCATTACTTTCGTCGCTATCACATCATTTATGACTTAGGTTGCCTGATTACATCGTTTATGACTTAGGTTTCATAATTGGTAAATAGGAAAAATATCCCGAAAAATAAAAGATCCCAAAAAAATTAATTTAAAATTAATATCCCGTTTTATTTTTATCCCAAAAAAAAAATAAGAAAAATATCCCGTTTCATTTTTATGCCAAAAAAAAAATAAGAAAAATATCCCGTTTTATTTTTATGCCAAAAAAAAAATAAGAAAAATATCCCTTTTTATTTTTATGCCAAAAAAAAAATAAGAAAAATATCCCTTTTTATTTTTATACCAAAAATCAAATAAGAAAAATATGCCAAAAAAAAAATATACCAAAATCGAAATAAGAAAAATATGTCAAAAAAAATATATCAAACATTATTTTTTTTTATTCAAAAAAGATTATGTTCCGAATTTTATTAATATTATGGATTTTGTTTATATTTGTTAAGAAAAGCGAGTTCTTTTTTTTGCTTTTCTTCGTCTCGAATCTTGTTGGCAAGTCTTAATTTGGCTGATTCTCTGTCAATCTTTGAAACTCTTTGTTTTGAAATACCATTTGCAGTCCAATATCGTTTAGCTTCACTATGAATTTCTTCCGATGTAATTGCACCGACTCTTGATTCGATAGCTCTCTCAAGTGTGTCAAGTTCTTGTTGCTTGGCTTCACGCATCTTTTCAAGTGCCTTTTTATTCATAAGTCCAGCAGCGTAATTGAATGAAATGTCGTCTAAATTTTCGAGATCTAGTTCTGCTGTAACCGCGGAAAAGGGAACACGAGCACTTTTAGAATGCATTCGATGTTCTGTGCTGATAGAGATATCTGTTACTGTTTCAAGATTTGTATACGTTGGCGCTTCGTTGGTTGAATTAGTATTATCAACATGCTCTTCGTCAATTCGTTAGATTGCAATGTTGTTGTGTTCGAAATGCTCTTCAGACGATTGTTCGATTGCAACGTTGTTGTGCTATTTTAAAAGCCTAAAAGAATTACGAGAATAGATAATAAAAACCGAATAGCTTACTACTGAACTAAAAATAAATGAAATTAAAAAATGACTAAAAGAGGATTTTTTTTTATTCATTGTCAATCCATTAGCTGAATCAATTTCGCGTGATTCTGAGACTGTTATGCTTAACAAGATTCATTCAAGTGAGCCAGTTGTCTTTTAGAAAAGAAATTCTTTATTTTGAAAAATTAAGTCGCTTTAAATCGTGAAAAGATAAAAGAATGAAACAAACGAGCAAGTTATTCTCTGAATAAAAGTAAAGTAAAATTTTGAAACATTAAGATGCAAATTCGAAATTGGATATTGGATATTCAGGACAAAATAAACAAATTTTAAAATCAAAAATGATGAACTCATTTCATTTGAGAATCGACTTGGACTGTTCACCGAAAAAATAGAATGTGAATCACTCACTCACTCACAAAATTAAACAAGCATCTGGTCAGATATCGGTTTTGAAATTGGGAAATTTATTTAACTCGTTTACTGTTGGCTTTGTTTTCCTTTCTTGGATATAAATATAAAAAAATAAAATAAATTTATTCGCAGATAACATCGTTAATGTAGAAAAATATAGAACTGAAAATATTACAATTGTAGAAAGTTTGAAGAAAATTTATTTGTTAGAAATAAAAAATACTTTATTTTCATTCTAGTTCATGAAACTTCATCAATTTTAATTTTTGGAACATTTGAAAGACCTAGTTAGTACGCTTTTAAAAAGAGTATTTTATAAAAAAGTCTTTCTAAAATATAAAACTAAATCCGAACAAACAGCATATTAACTTAACGGAAAAATAATTTCAATAAAAAATACATTACAAGTTTGCTTTAGGTTCTTAATTTCAGAAAAAAACCTGATAAAAGAATTTTATTAGAATCATTCAGAATTTGTTGAAACTTGTTGTATTAGCTACCACTAAATTTAACTGCTTGGTTAGAAAATATAAAGGTTTTGATCACTTCTGTTGAATTTATGAATAAATCTCATTAGTCAGACTTGTTCATGTAACTCGCGTTATCGGTTACATATACATATACATTTTCTAATTTAATTCTATATATGTAAAGAGTTTTTATTATTTCTTGAAAAACAGTTATTTTTTTTCGTAAAATCTAGGTAAACCGTGTCTAATAGGACAGGACATTTTCGATTGAAACTGTCCAAGTCTTTACACAAAACTTGAAAAAGATCTCTCTAATTGACGGAAGAGCTATTTTACTAAATGGAA
Organism: Brachionus rubens; assembly: GCA_022207745.1. Classification (NCBI taxonomy): domain Eukaryota; kingdom Metazoa; phylum Rotifera; class Eurotatoria; order Ploima; family Brachionidae; genus Brachionus; species Brachionus rubens. The sequence continues at coordinate 215,360 of JAJVHD010000020.1, read as the reverse complement.
TATTCGCTTTATTAAAAGCCTTTGCTACATCTTTATCAAACTTTTTTTGAATATTCCATAATCGTTATAGATTGTTTTTTGTGTAAAATTCTCTCGAAGTTTTTTTTTCTAATATTTTTTCCATGAGATTTTCTCTTTAGATGTTGATCGATACTTGATTTACGAATATAATCAACTGAAATGTTACAAAGACAACAGGAGAGAAGTCCGCCTTTTTCAATTAAGAAATCAAAGCCGTATCCTTTGATTCTTTAGGATGGCATTTTTTTTTATTAAGTATAAAAGTTTGAATTTATAACCTTTTTTACTTTTGTTTGAATTATAGAGTTTTTTGAAATTTCGTTACTTCTTATGACACAGACGAAATTGTCATAAAATTAATCTTTTTTAGAAATTAAAAAATGCTAAACTAGGCGAAGTTTATGCTACTTTAAGCAACAATTTAAAAAATAGAACCTTGCAATAATAAGACAACAACAGAATGGAACAACAGAATTTTTTTAAGGTTTTAACAACTGTAATTTAATGGAAATTTAACAGTCTGAATCCATTACTTTCGTCGCTATCACATCATTTATGACTTAGGTTGCCTGATTACATCGTTTATGACTTAGGTTTCATAATTGGTAAATAGGAAAAATATCCCGAAAAATAAAAGATCCCAAAAAAATTAATTTAAAATTAATATCCCGTTTTATTTTTATCCCAAAAAAAAAATAAGAAAAATATCCCGTTTCATTTTTATGCCAAAAAAAAAATAAGAAAAATATCCCGTTTTATTTTTATGCCAAAAAAAAATAAGAAAAATATCCCTTTTTATTTTTATACCAAAAATCAAATAAGAAAAATATGCCAAAAAAAAAATATACCAAAATCGAAATAAGAAAAATATGTCAAAAAAAATATATCAAACATTATTTTTTTTTATTCAAAAAAGATTATGTTCCGAATTTTATTAATATTATGGATTATCTTTATATTTGTTAAGAAAAGCGAGTTCTTTTTTTTGCTTTTCTTCGTCTCGAATCTTGTTGGCAAGTCTTAATTTGGCTGATTCTCTGTCAATCTTTGAAACTCTTTGTTTTGAAATACCATTTCCAGTCCAATATCGTTTAGCTTCACTATGAATTTCTTCCGATGTAATTGCACCGACTCTTGATTCGATAGCTCTCTCAAGTGTGTCAAGTTCTTGTTGCTTGGCTTCACGCATCTTTTCAAGTGCCTTTTTATTCATAAGTCCAGCAGCGTAATTGAATGAAATGTCGTCTAAATTTTCGAGATCTAGTTCTGCTGTAACCGCGGAAAAGGGAACACGAGCACTTTTAGAATGCATTCGATGTTCTGTGCTGATAGAGATATCTGTTACTGTTTCAAGATTTGTATACGTTGGCGCTTCGTTGGTTGAATTAGTATTATCAACATGCTCTTCGTCAATTCGTTAGATTGCAATGTTGTTGTGTTCGAAATGCTCTTCAGACGATTGTTCGATTGCAACGTTGTTGTGCTATTTTAAAAGCCTAAAAGAATTACGAGAATAGATAATAAAAACCGAATAGCTTACTACTGAACTAAAAATAAATGAAATTAAAAAATGACTAAAAGAGGATTTTTTTTTATTCATTGTCAATCCATTAGCTGAATCAATTTCGCGTGATTCTGAGACTGTTATGCTTAACAAGATTCATTCAAGTGAGCCAGTTGTCTTTTAGAAAAGAAATTCTTTATTTTGAAAAATTAAGTCGCTTTAAATCGTGAAAAGATAAAAGAATGAAACAAACGAGCAAGTTATTCTCTGAATAAAAGTAAAGTAAAATTTTGAAACATTAAGATGCAAATTCGAAATTGGATATTGGATATTCAGGACAAAATAAACAAATTTTAAAATCAAAAATGATGAACTCATTTCATTTGAGAATCGACTTGGACTGTTCACCGAAAAAATAGAATGTGAATCACTCACTCACTCACAAAATTAAACAAGCATCTGGTCAGATATCGGTTTTGAAATTGGGAAATTTATTTAACTCGTTTACTGTTGGCTTTGTTTTCCTTTCTTGGATATAAATATAAAAAAATAAAATAAATTTATTCGCAGATAACATCGTTAATGTAGAAAAATATAGAACTGAAAATATTACAATTGTAGAAAGTTTGAAGAAAATTTATTTGTTAGAAATAAAAAATACTTTATTTTCATTCTAGTTCATGAAACTTCATCAATTTTAATTTTTGGAACATTTGAAAGACCTAGTTAGTACGCTTTTAAAAAGAGTATTTTATAAAAAAGTCTTTCTAAAATATAAAACTAAATCCGAACAAACAGCATATTAACTTAACGGAAAAATAATTTCAATAAAAAATACATTACAAGTTTGCTTTAGGTTCTTAATTTCAGAAAAAAACCTGATAAAAGAATTTTAATAGAATCATTCAGAATTTGTTGAAACTTGTTGTATTAGCTACCACTAAATTTAACTGCTTGGTTAGAAAATATAAAGGTTTTGATCACTTCTGTTGAATTTATGAATAAATCTCATTAGTCAGACTTGTTCATGTAACTCGCGTTATCGGTTACATATACATATACATTTTCTAATTTAATTCTATATATGTAAAGAGTTTTTATTATTTCTTGAAAAACAGTTATTTTTTTTCGTAAAATCTAGGTAAACCGTGTCTAATAGGACAGGACATTTTCGATTGAAACTGTCCAAGTCTTTACACAAAACTTGAAAAAGATCTCTCTAATTGACGGAAGAGCTATTTTACTAAATGGAATATTCGCTTTATTAAAAGCCTTTGCTACATCTTTATCAAACTTTTTTTGAATATTCCATAATCGTTATAGATTGTTTTTTGTGTAAAATTCTCTCGAAGTTTTTTTTTCTAATATTTTTTCCATGAGATTTTCTCTTTAGATGTTGATCGATACTTGATTTACGAATATAATCAACTGAAATGTTACAAAGACAACAGGAGAGAAGTCCGCCTTTTTCAATTAAGAAATCAAAGCCGTATCCTTTGATTCTTTAGGATGGCATTTTTTTTTTATTAAGTATAAAAGTTTGAATTTATAACCTTTTTTACTTTTGTTTGAATTATAGAGTTTTTTGAAATTTCGTTACTTCTTATGACACAGACGAAATTGTCATAAAATTAATCTTTTTTAGAAATTAAAAAATGCTAAACTAGGCGAAGTTTATGCTACTTTAAGCAACAATTTAAAAAATAGAACCTTGCAATAATAAGACAACAACAGAATGGAACAACAGAATTTTTTTAAGGTTTTAACAACTGTAATTTAATGGAAATTTAACAGTCTGAATCCATTACTTTCGTCGCTATCACATCATTTATGACTTAGGTTGCCTGATTACATCGTTTATGACTTAGGTTTCATAATTGGTAAATAGGAAAAATATCCCGAAAAATAAAAGATCCAAAAAAAATTAATTTAAAATTAATATCCCGTTTTATTTTTATCCCAAAAAAAAAATAAGAAAAATATCCCGTTTCATTTTTATGCCAAAAAAAAAATAAGAAAAATATCCCGTTTTATTTTTATGCCAAAAAAAAAATAAGAAAAATATCCCTTTTTATTTTTATACCAAAAATCAAATAAGAAAAATATGCCAAAAAAAAAATATACCAAAATCGAAATAAGAAAAATATGTCAAAAAAATATATCAAACATTATTTTTTTTTATTCAAAAAAGATTATGTTCCGAATTTTATTAATATTATGGATTATCTTTATATTTGTTAAGAAAAGCGAGTTCTTTTTTTTGCTTTTCTTCGTCTCGAATCTTGTTGGCAAGTCTTAATTTGGCTGATTCTCTGTCAATCTTTGAAACTCTTTGTTTTGAAATACCATTTCCAGTCCAATATCGTTTAGCTTCACTATGAATTTCTTCCGATGTAATTGCACCGACTCTTGATTCGATAGCTCTCTCAAGTGTGTCAAGTTCTTGTTGCTTGGCTTCACGCATCTTTTCAAGTGCCTTTTTATTCATAAGTCCAGCAGCGTAATTGAATGAAATGTCGTCTAAATTTTCGAGATCTAGTTCTGCTGTAACCGCGGAAAAGGGAACACGAGCACTTTTAGAATGCATTCGATGTTCTGTGCTGATAGAGATATCTGTTACTGTTTCAAGATTTGTATACGTTGGCGCTTCGTTGGTTGAATTAGTATTATCAACATGCTCTTCGTCAATTCGTTAGATTGCAATGTTGTTGTGTTCGAAATGCTCTTCAGACGATTGTTCGATTGCAACGTTGTTGTGCTATTTTAAAAGCCTAAAAGAATTACGAGAATAGATAATAAAAACCGAATAGCTTACTACTGAACTAAAAATAAATGAAATTAAAAAATGACTAAAAGAGGATTTTTTTTTATTCATTGTCAATCCATTAGCTGAATCAATTTCGCGTGATTCTGAGACTGTTATGCTTAACAAGATTCATTCAAGTGAGCCAGTTGTCTTTTAGAAAAGAAATTCTTTATTTTGAAAAATTAAGTCGCTTTAAATCGTGAAAAGATAAAAGAATGAAACAAACGAGCAAGTTATTCTCTGAATAAAAGTAAAGTAAAATTTTGAAACATTAAGATGCAAATTCGAAATTGGATATTGGATATTCAGGACAAAATAAACAAATTTTAAAATCAAAAATGATGAACTCATTTCATTTGAGAATCGACTTGGACTGTTCACCGAAAAAATAGAATGTGAATCACTCACTCACTCACAAAATTAAACAAGCATCTGGTCAGATATCGGTTTTGAAATTGGGAAATTTATTTAACTCGTTTACTGTTGGCTTTGTTTTCCTTTCTTGGATATAAATATAAAAAAATAAAATAAATTTATTCGCAGATAACATCGTTAATGTAGAAAAATATAGAACTGAAAATATTACAATTGTAGAAAGTTTGAAGAAAATTTATTTGTTAGAAATAAAAAATACTTTATTTTCATTCTAGTTCATGAAACTTCATCAATTTTAATTTTTGGAACATTTGAAAGACCTAGTTAGTACGCTTTTAAAAAGAGTATTTTATAAAAAAGTCTTTCTAAAATATAAAACTAAATCCGAACAAACAGCATATTAACTTAACGGAAAAATAATTTCAATAAAAAATACATTACAAGTTTGCTTTAGGTTCTTAATTTCAGAAAAAAACCTGATAAAAGAATTTTATTAGAATCATTCAGAATTTGTTGAAACTTGTTGTATTAGCTACCACTAAATTTAACTGCTTGGTTAGAAAATATAAAGGTTTTGATCACTTCTGTTGAATTTATGAATAAATCTCATTAGTCAGACTTGTTCATGTAACTCGCGTTATCGGTTACATATACATATACATTTTCTAATTTAATTCTATATATGTAAAGAGTTTTTATTATTTCTTGAAAAACAGTTATTTTTTTTCGTAAAATCTAGGTAAACCGTGTCTAATAGGACAGGACATTTTCGATTGAAACTGTCCAAGTCTTTACACAAAACTTGAAAAAGATCTCTCTAATTGACGGAAGAGCTATTTTACTAAATGGAATATTCGCTTTATTAAAAGCCTTTGCTACATCTTTATCAAACTTTTTTTGAATATTCCATAATCGTTATAGATTGTTTTTTGTGTAAAATTCTCTCGAAGTTTTTTTTTCTAATATTTTTTCCATGAGATTTTCTCTTTAGATGTTGATCGATACTTGATTTACGAATATAATCAACTGAAATGTTACAAAGACAACAGGAGAGAAGTCCGCCTTTTTCAATTAAGAAATCAAAGCCGTATCCTTTGATTCTTTAGGATGGCATTTTTTTTTTATTAAGTATAAAAGTTTGAATTTATAACCTTTTTTACTTTTGTTTGAATTATAGAGTTTTTTGAAATTTCGTTACTTCTTATGACACAGACGAAATTGTCATAAAATTAATCTTTTTTAGAAATTAAAAAATGCTAAACTAGGCGAAGTTTATGCTACTTTAAGCAACAATTTAAAAAAAAAAATAGAACCTTGCTATAATAAGACAACAACAGAATGGAACAACAGAATTTTTTTAAGGTTTTAACAACTGTAATTTAATGGAAATTTAACAGTCTGAATCCATTACTTTCGTCGCTATCACATCATTTATGACTTAGGTTGCCTGATTACATCGTTTATGACTTAGGTTTCATAATTGGTAAATAGGAAAAATATCCCGAAAAATAAAAGATCCCAAAAAAATTAATTTAAAATTAATATCCCGTTTTATTTTTATCCCAAAAAAAAAATAAGAAAAATATCCCGTTTCATTTTTATGCCAAAAAAAAAATAAGAAAAATATCCCGTTTTATTTTTATGCCAAAAAAAAATAAGAAAAATATCCCTTTTTATTTTTATACCAAAAATCAAATAAGAAAAATATGCCAAAAAAAAAATATACCAAAATCGAAATAAGAAAAATATGTCAAAAAAAATATATCAAACATTATTTTTTTTTATTCAAAAAAGATTATGTTCCGAATTTTATTAATATTATGGATTTTGTTTATATTTGTTAAGAAAAGCGAGTTCTTTTTTTTGCTTTTCTTCGTCTCGAATCTTGTTGGCAAGTCTTAATTTGGCTTCACGCATCTTTTCAAGTGCCTTTTTATTCATAAGTCCAGCAGCGTAATTGAATGAAATGTCGTCTAAATTTTCGAGATCTAGTTCTGCTGTAACCGCGGAAAAGGGAACACGAGCACTTTTAGAATGCATTCGATGTTCTGTGCTGATAGAGATATCTGTTACTGTTTCAAGATTTGTATACGTTGGCGCTTCGTTGGTTGAATTAGTATTATCAACATGCTCTTCGTCAATTCGTTAGATTGCAATGTTGTTGTGTTCGAAATGCTCTTCAGACGATTGTCCGATTGCAACGTTGTTGTGTTGCACATGCTCTTCAGCCGATTGGTCGATGTTGCTGTAAGAGTCAATTAGAAGTGGCTGATCCATTTCATCATCAACTAATCATTCTTCATCGAAATATTTGCCAAAATTTTCGGGCTCGTGAATTTTATTGTCCTCGTACCAATATTCATTAGCATATGAAATGTTCTGACATAAACTCATCAAAAATTCTTTAACGTCCGAGGAACCTTGATGCTAAATTTTTATCAGTTGAATTTGATAATCCTTTTCTCTGTTAAACTTCGATTGCTCACGTATAATTTGAGCTTGTTTAATACGCTCGTAATCGACCAAAACACTAGCTTGTTGTTGTTTAAGATACGTTATTAAATTGAAAATAGTTGGGTGAATTGGCTTGACTAGTTTATTGAGGTCAGAATGAAAACCCTCGATTCTATTGTTGGTTCTAACGTCCGAGTCGTGATGGTTCCAAATTGACGGTTCTGTGTCCCTGAGCTAAGTGTTCTCGAAATATTTCAGAAGTTGCTCACATTTTCTGTCGTTCGGCATTAACTGTTTGATAACCTCGAAGCCGGTTTGCAAGTATGGAATTGTACAGAGATCTAGGAGTTTTCATATTTTATTCATTTGCTATGTAAACTTGGATTTATGAGATTTATTATTACGCTCAGTACTTTAAGCTTTACTAACTTTATTATATTTACTAGTTTACTTGATAAAATTTCTTTTTATAATTTCCTATTTTATTCAGATTTTTTAATGGATAAAATCAAGAGATATGTTGATATAAATGAACCTTTTTTCCTAAGCTTTTCTTCTGATAAAGATGGTTTCATTATTATGGATTCAAATGGTCAGATGAAAATTTGGTAAAATTTTTTCCAAATGAAACCAAAAAGTTTTGAATTTCATTTCGTTTCAAATGTTTTCAATATTTGTGTCAATTTCATTGTACTAAATGATAACCGTTTTATTATGATTTATGATTTAAGTTCTCTAAGACGTTTAAAAAAATTTCTCTCGAAGGCAAAGATCTAATTTTACTTACTTTTTGTTCTTCTAGTCTATTAATTTCATATGTGACTTCATGTTACAAAGTTTACTTTATGAATCTTGACTCGTTTACAGTAAGACAAATGATTTTTAATCTTAAATCACTAAATTCGATTGTATTGGATAAGAAAAACGTTTAATTTATTATGTAAATTGATTCATTCAAGTTTTCCGTAAACCCCCGCATGGTTACCCACTGTGGCCTAAGTCGAACTTTTCGTTTAACACAGGGAGTAAAATATAAAAATCTCTTAAAAAAACGCCTTCAAAAATCCCTGGGGTAAAAATGATTTCATTCTATTTTAACTCATGAGGCAAAAAAACTGCTAGTAATTTCAGCAAGCAAAACAAAAACTAGCCTTAATTTTGAACGTAAATTAAGTTGTTTGGTAATTCAATAGTCTGATTTTGTTTGTTGTTTGGTAATTCAATAGTCTGATTCATTAAGTCTGATTTTGAATGACATTAAATTGGGACAAAATTTTGTTGATAATGTGACACCTGGAGATGATTATTCTTACATAAAAATATACTAAAAAAAGCTATGTCGAAAAAAAACGTGTCAAGTCCCAAAGCTACCATCTTGAAATTGTATTCAGTTGACATGGGTGATATCTTTAACAATGCAAGATTAGAATCATACTTGGACTCATTGGGGTACAATACTTTTACCATAAAACTAACGTTAATCTTACGAGCATTTTTTTATTTTAGTAAAGAAAATTCTACCTGAAAAGATTTTTTGATATGCCCTCTTTTAACAACAGTGTCACATTTGATGGGACAGTCGTCTATTCATGACTTAAAAAGCTTGCAAGAAGTTTGCGTGATGTATAGTGTACTAGTCGCAAGTCTTTCAACAGGAAAAAGTCCGGCAATGGGGATAATTCGTTCTTCTATCTATGAAGTTGAGGACTATCTTAAAATTGAAGATGATGATTCTAAGCTTGTTAATGGTAAGTATTTTGTTTGGCTTAGAACCCCTTTTAATTATTTTTACTTTAAAAACCTGCAACCGTCGAAGGTCTTATTAGTAGACTTAAATCTCAGTCTAACTTGTTGAGTTTCTGGGATGAATCCTCCACGTTCATGTCCTCGTTTGGTATACAACGGAGGAGACGGTAAAGCCTACGACAGGAGTGTTTTTTTAGAGTTGTACAATTGTACACGGAAATATCGGAGAGATCTAACAGCTAGTCGAATTTCATTTTACAACCCAAGACTCAATCTCTGTCTACTTGGACACTCCAGTCAGTATATTGACTCTGTAATAAACGAAAGAGAAGCTAGAGATGACGGTCTGATTCAAAGATTTAATCTTTGTGCTCCCAAGCCAGTATTTTTGACTTCTAAAGACGTTAATGATGCCCAAAACAAAGAGTGTTCCTTATCAGTCTTGTTTTACATCATTTATAGGCTTAATCAAGTTCCCACAACACTAGCATTTATTATAGATCTTATGCAAAAAAGCTACATTTAGACGACATATTTTTAAGTTGTTTTACAATTCTAGTTTAGTTTTATTCATATTATAAGTTAAACTTTTTTTAATTTTTTTAAAGTACGATGTGCGGAAAATAAAGTGCGATGTGCGGAAGAAGACTCACGATGTTTTTTGACACGCTTAAACTTGCCTTTAATATTTTGATTAATAATTCTGAAAAGTTTAATTTGGACAGTTTTAAGTTAATTGAAAACTTAAGTATTTTTTTGAAAAGTCTAATTAAAGACGTTCAAGTAAACATTATTAAGGGGAGCTCAATTAAGAGTGCTTTCAAATTAGTCTCCTGAGAATACATGTAAAAAATTATTATCAAAATAAATAAAAAAAAATTATTTAACATCATATTAAAGGTGAGTCATCGAATGATATCCAAGATCATCAAACCCATGACATGAGTTCAGTTGTTTTGGCAACTCAAATCGAAGAATCATTTCCAATTGTAATTGAGAATAAGACGGTTGCTTTTTTGACTCCAAAAACAACACCTAAAAATACCAAAACTAATGAGAAGACAATAGAAGATTCTGTGATTATATCTGTTCTTACGAGAAGCAAGTCTCGTCTAAATGAGAGAAGTAAAGAAGGCGAAGAAAGATCACTTCTTAGAAATGTAAAAAATGTCAAAATTGACGATCCAGTCATCCCAACATTATTTTAGGATAAAATTATGTTAAAGTTAAAGTATTATTAAATTTTCTTAAGAATTTCTCTATTTCTCTTTTTTCTCAAACTTTTTCCCATAAAATAAACTAAATGTTTTATAAATTAATACCCAAACAAATTGTTTATCCTTCTAGATAAAATTTCAAATTGTTCAAAAATGGAATTCATTTTTGATCCTTTCAAATCCATTGACGAAGTTATGTCATTTTTATATATTTATAAGATATGTAAAAGCAGTGGCTTAGATGAAATTCTTCAGAAGTTCAACTGTTTTAATACGAAGAATTTTACGATAATTCAAATTAGCAATTTTCTTCTGAAGAAAGAACTATATCCAAATTGTTTTCCGAACGAATTTATCAATAAGTTACAAGATCTTGATGATTTTTTGCGAAACACAAAAAAAATTATCGGAGCTGAAATAACAAATTGTGAAGATTGTATGACTTTTACCTTTGATGTAACTAAATCAACTGGTACTTTTTTTACTTATTCAAATGGAGCACTGGATTGTGATTTTGTAAAAAAAAAATGTAAGAAATGTCAAAAAATTTACTATGTGAGTTTTACTTGTGACTCGAAACGGACTCGACATTTTTATGACAATTTTTTGTAAAACAAATACGTATCATTTTCAAACGAACTGGCTTTTGAGACTAAACTATTAGATAAATTAACTTGCGATATTATTTTTAAACATGCATCGTTAAAAGGATTCGAAAGTCGATTAATCGATTCAAAAGTCGTTTTGCAAGAATAGAGAATTATAGAAACTTGGCTTTATTATCCTTCCGCGAAAACAACTAAAGAGTTTCCAAATACAGCTAAAATCGAAGATTTTTTTATTAAAGATCTCGACGTATATATTAACAATTTAAATCTTGGTCTCAACATTAAATTTACAAAAAAATGGAGTGGTGAGGTCCATAAGTCTAATTGTAATTCAAAATCATGTTGAATACTAATAAGTATCGATGGAAATCATAAAACCAACCGTCTTAAATGTCTGTTCAGCAATGTTTGTTTTGATTCAATTGAATTCGGTATGTTTTACTTTAGATACATTTTTACGTTCTATTCTAGTAGTGTCGATTGAGGCCTTAGCCTAAATAATCATGTCATAGTAAAAGTATTCAAAGTAGTCAAGTCATAGTAGAAGATCGAATTTTTTTAACCAGATATTGTTTGTTGATTTTATAAAAAATATTCTCATAAAGATATAAGATAGATTTTCTTTTAATCCAAATTCTTTTTAATTTAGGAAAGATCCTAATCGGCTGTCCAAAAACACCATACCGACTTAGTTATTTTTGTGAGGTTCACAAATTCGAAGACGAACGACTTCGTTTTAACTATGATAATCGATCTTTTTAATGTAAGGCTAGCCAAGTCGTGTTAAAACAAAGAGGAAAATGTTATGATTCGTTTATTACAGCTGATAATAAGATTCTTTATTTAGTGGACTATGATGAAAATGTTCCATTTTGGGTATCTGAAGCTCAAGTCCCTCAAAGCATCAAAACACAGTTCAACGAAAGGAATAGACAATTTGATCTTGATTGCTGCAAAACTGAAAAAGCACTTTCAATGCCATGCGAAAATTTAATCTATATTCCACAATATTGGACTTATGATGATGGTTGTCATTTAAAAAAATTTTTGGATAAAGATAAAAACATTATTATTCACAGTGAAAGACTTCAAAAATTTAGACAAAACACAATTTTAGTTGACAGATTTCATCTAAAGGGACAAAGTAAGCGAGATTCTTTTTGACGTACCTAATGTGATCCAGATGTTTTCGAAGATAAGAATTGTATTAATCCTTTCGTGGCAGAACAAATTAATTTTTGGCTTTCTGGTTTTAAACATATTGTCAAACATATGAGCAGAGAAAGATACAAATTTTTTATTTTTACAATTTTAGACTGTAGAAGCGAAGCTAAATTTTTTTTTAAACACGATGTATTTTAATATTTTTTTACCTCTGATAAAATTAATAACAAAAATATAGAAAACATGTATTTCTTGTAAAAAACCCGAATTTAACGACTTGAAGGTTAGTTAAACCGATTCGAATAATTACATAATCTCATTTTACGAGTGCCCTAAAAAAATGAATAACAACATCTACTCCAACTTCGAATTTTTCGATACTTGGTTAAACCCCAGCGTCAATAATAATTAAAATTTTATTCGAAGAATAGTTAAAATCATCGAGACGTTAACTCAAAACTTAAACTTTAACCATAACGCGATTATAATACCCAACTAGTCGATTCCCTTCGAAGACGATATAACTAGTCGATTGTCAGACGCTACTGGTTTTCTTGTCACCACCTAAAATATATCTAGAAAAAAACAGAGTTTTAAAAAACAAGTATCTTGTAAAAATAAACTCTGATGTGACTGTCTACAACATTGGGTAGTTTTATAGGATTTTAAACGTGAATGATGTGATTTTTTGTTCGAGACGTAGACAACATGAGTTTGTTAAAGAATTAGTTCTTGATATTTTAAAAAATTGTCGAGTTTTTGATGTCAAATGGAAGGGGCTCGGTTAATGTGAAAAAAGATTTTGAACTTTTTTATTCGGCTGGGTTTAAAAGAATCATTGATTTCTCCTTGAATATAATTCTCTTGAGACGGTATAATGTGATTACCAAGCTTGAGATGAGTAATCTAAGCTTGTAGTCAACAGCTGTTAGAGAGAGTAAAAAACGAAAGTCAATTTTGAATCGGATTTTGGCAAATCAAACACTCCAGATTCTCTGAGACTTTACTCCATCTCCCTAAGACGAAAAACAGCTATCAAAACACCCTTTGTACGAGCTTGATTTGGTCGATGAGCCTATTTGGTCTAAAAACTTCTCAAATGAGATTACAAAGTCTTTTTTTGGTCTTGTCGATTGTACGAAAATTTGAATTAATTTTAATCGAACACCTCCTGTTGAGCTTAAAAAGAATCTAAAACAGTTGTTAAAATAGGATAAGTGATACGGTGAGAACATTGACCTTTATGATCGGAAAGAGCCTTTTCCTATTGTTAAACTTCACGGTGATTGAGACTTAATCGAAGGAGTACAAGACTCTAATGAACTTTTTAAACGATTAGACACATCCTCATGACTAAAAATCATTTGAAACAAGAGTTTATTTGGAGTATATATGAAAATATACAAGTAATATTTTTTAAATTTTAAAACGATTTAAAAATTTAAAATTAGATCGAATACGACACTGAAAACGAAGCTAAAAACTATTGAAATCTATTCTTTCAGTTATACCTTCCATTGGATCAAATTTCACAATTGGACAGTTGGAATGAGTTAGACATTGTCACTTAATATTTATGATTAAATTTTTTTTCATGAGAATTTTTTTTAGACTAAAGAAAGATCACCGCATTGTTCAATTTTTAAAATATTACAAAAAATCTTATAGTAATTAAGAGGTACAAATAAAATAAATTCATCAACATGTAAAACAAATTAACTCTTTAAATCGTTTTGGTTTCTGTTTTCTACTTTATTGCTAATAAGAAATTTTACTGATTCATTGTTCAAATCAATTTCTTAATCAGCAACCATTATCGTAAAAGATGTTTAGTTGATTTCTTCGACATTAACTTAACATGTTTCTAAAATGAGCATTCAAATTGAAATAAATCGAAATGAACATGATATACTGGAGTTATTAGTCATTTTTTTTATAAAACTTTTTACAGAAGTTAATATTTTAGAAAAAAGAAATAATTTAATTTTCGCTAAAAAGCTTTTTCCAAATTAGACTCTTATTAGCGTTGTAAGATGATAACAGTCAATGTGAGAATGGCCGAACCCCAGAAGAGTCTTTTATAAGAGTATTGCTAACTCAGCTTTCATACGTGAAAAGCCTTTGATAAAAAGCATTTGATTTAAATTTCGATTTTTTAAATTTGAGTGCTACGGCTCTTTCAGGGTTAACGTGATAAGCTTTTTCAATCCTTTTTTTTATTCTTAATAATTCTTTAATTATTATCTTAATATGTCAATTTTCTTAAAATGACAAGTATAATTAGAAATTTTTTCATTCAAGAATTAATAATATTTAAGGGTCAATATTTTTTTTGTTGAAAGATCATTAAAATACATAAAAATAAAATCACCTAGATTAAATAAGTGAATTTATATTTAATATTTTTTTTATTGCAAAACTTACCCCCAAATATTTTTTTTAAAAAATGTTTCAACTTCAAATCTTTTTCAATGTAAGAATAGAGATTATTGTGATCTAAAAGAGATTATAGTAGTTGAAGTTCTATAAGCACCATTAAATTTAACTGCTTGATTACCAAATATATATCACTTCTGTTGAATTTATGAATAAAGCGCTTTTGTATGACTTGATCATGTAACTCGCGTAATCGGTTACATAACATTCTAATTCAATTCCATATTTGTAGAGAGTTTTTATTATTTCTTGAAAAACAGTTCTATTATTTGTAACATCTAGATAAACCGTATCTAATTGAACAGGGGCTTTTCGATTGAAACTGTACAAGCATTGTCAATTCTATCAGATCCAAGTATTTTATATTCAGATCTTGTAGCTAAACCGTCGACCAGGAAAAAAGTACAGCAATTGCATAGATCTAAAAATCTTATTATGAAATAGAAACTTACGATAAAATTTAAAGACTCAGATATGATTTAATCAATCGTAAAATGGATTATTATTTTCAAAAAAGAAATTTTAATTTTTTTTCTTATTAGCTGGAAGAGTAGAAGCACTTTTAAACAACTGGAAAGTCAATACATGATTGGTTATCTTCTACGAAGAATCGTCTACTTTTATGTGCTAATTTCGTCTATTTAAAGTTATGGATAGAAGGCTTAATAGAAGCGTGTAACTCAAACTCTATACAGGTCCGATTTGTTTTGAAAACCTATCCCTAACATTCTTCAGAAAGTTCAGTCGTCAGGCGTGTTGCTTGATATTGAATACTTGGATTTTGTTCGGCAATCTCGCGTAGTCAATCATAGTCGACTATAACTTTTTCTACTTTTTTAAAAAAATGAAAAATTAGTTTGATAGGTTGGTCGAGTTTGATGTAAGATATTTTCCTTTTTTTATTGTTTTATTCCTAAGTTTTTTAAGCCATAACACCAGGAACATCTCGAAATGGGGTCTGATCATGGTTAACATACTATTTTTTTTTCTAAAAAATGAGGCTGAAGCAGGATTTAGAAAATAATGTTTCTAATAACAGAATTATAATTGGTTTTTGTTTAAACGAATAAATATTTCGTCTAAAATGTTAGATTATCAATTGAAGATCTTATTGAAGAACTAAAAACGATAAAATGAAATAGGTAAAATTTTTATAAAAAGCTTTTTATAATTGTACCAGCAAAGTAAAATTAAATTAGATTTTATCTTTAGGTCTAATTAGGTTGAATACTAATGAAAAACATCTAACGAATAAATAAAAAGATTGAACCTAATTAAATACAATACTTTCGAAATATCTATTTCTTAACTTTCATTTACTTTCATTATCTTTTGAGCATTTCATTACATTTCATAATCTTTAAAAAATGTTTATGAAAATTTTTTTTTTAGTTAAAATATATTAATGTTGCTTTGATCCCCAAGCAATGCCAGGCCAGATAAATAGCGAAATGTCGCTAAATTCGAAATTTGATTTTACCAACATGTCGTAAAAATCGCGCCTTTACGTTATGATCTGATCTCTATGGTGAAAAGAAAATCTGTGATTTTGGGTTCACTGTTTAACATTGAAATAGAAACTGAAATGATGAAAATCGGCGTATGTTTTATTATTTTGAGATTTTTTAGTAGAATTACTATAATCTAATAAAATGATGTTCAATAGTTAAAGTTCATTTTAAATTCATTTATTTAACGATTTCGGGGATTAACATAAATTCCAAATCAAAAAATACAAATGAACGATTTTCTCCCGTCATTTAATGAATTAAAAGCGAAATAAAGACAAATCATGTATCAAATAGTCGCCTTATATTCAAATAAGATTAAAATATCTGAATAATATTCCTTATATCAAAATAGAATCTCACTTATTCAGAGTTGTAAGCTGATAACACTTTATGTTAAAATGGCAAAATCTCAGAATAGACCTTTATTAAATATTTAATATAACTCAGCTAGACACTTTGATATTTGCATATGTGAAAAGCCTTGGAAAAAACCGGATCAATATCAGGAAAGAAATCGGTAACTAGAGGACTAATACATTATTCAATATCGAGACATTATTATGCTTGATAAAATGATTTACAATAATCTGAGCTTTCTTTAAAAAATTTCAAAAGACTAAGATTAAAAATTTTGTTGATTATTACTAGCCCTTCACAGAAAAATATAGATTTGAAAATATTACAATTGGAAAAAGTTTGAAGAAAATTTATTTGCTAGTAATTGAAAATACTTTATTTTCATTCAAGTTCATGAAACTTAATAATTGTAATATTTGGAACATTTGAAAGACCTAGCTAGTACGCTTTTAAAAAGAGTATTTTATTAAAAAGTCTTTCAAAAATAAAAAACTAAATCCGAACAAACAGCATATTAACTTAACCGAAAAATAAATTTCAATAAAAAATATATTACAAGTTTTCTTTAGGTTCTTAATTTCAGAAAAAACCTGATAAAGAATTTTATTAGAATCATTCAGAATTTGTTGTAACTAGTTGTATTAGCTACCATTAAATTTAACTGCTTGATTAGAAAATATATAGGTTTTGATCACTTCTGTTGAATTTATGAATAAAGCTCATTAGTCTAACTTGTTCATGTAACTCGCGTTATCGGTTACTTATACATAAACATTTTCTAATATAATTCCATATTTGTAAGGAGTTTTTATTATTTTTTGAAAAACAGTTCTTTTTTTTACGTAAAATCTAGGTAAACCGTGTCTAATTGAACAGGAGTTTGTAATTGAAACTGTCCAAGTCCTTACACAAAACTTGAAAAAGATGTCTCTAATAACGGAAGAGCTGTTTTACTAATTGGAATATTCGCTTTAGTAAAAGCCTTTGCCACATCTTTATCAAACTTTTTTTTAATACTAAATAATCGTTATCGATTGTTTCTTGTGTAAAATTCTCACGAAGTTTTTTTTTTTCTAACATTTTTTCAATGAGATTAGATGTTTATCGATACTTGATTTACGAATATAATCAACTGAAATGTTACAAAGGCATCAGGAGAGGAGACCGCCTTTTTCAATTAAAAAATCAAAGCCGTATTCTTTGATTCTAAAGGATGGCATTTTTTTTATTAAGTATAAAAGTTTGAATTAAAAACCTTTTTTTTTTTTGTTTGAATTATAGAGTTTATTGAAATTTCGTCACGTCTTATGACACAGAAAAAATTGTCTAAAAATTAACCTTTTTTTGTAAATAAAAAATAAAAAAATAGGCCACTTTAAGCAACAATTTAAAAGACGAAAATAGAACCTTGCAATTATAAGACTACAACAGAATTGAACAACCGAATTTTTTAAAGGTTTTAACAACCGTAATATAATTGAAATTTAACAGTCTAAATCGATTACTTTCGCCGTTATTACATCGTTTATGACTTAGGTTGCCGAATTAAGAGCTATAACTAAAATAACAACAACATTAAGTTTGAAAAAATTGTTAGCGGCTGAATAGACTTTGTTGGTATCTAGTAGAACTAACTTAAGTTGTTGCTAACACTTCACTTCTTTATCCTTAGTTATAATTTGTATTTTTAATAAACTCTAATTGATGGCTTGGTGATAGGAAAGATTTTAGTATTTTATTATAGTTAGGAAAGGCTATAAAGAGAAATGAACTTTGGTTAAGAAAGCATCTCAAGAAGTCACTAGTTTTTAATAAAGAATATTCGGAAACTGATCAACCCTCTTTTATTTCACAATGAGTTCCCGAAACCAAACACAAGTTAGCCTACAACATTATGGCGCTGCGACAAAAAGAACCACGGACGGAGAGGTGATAGGTGTTCAGAGTGGTGGGAGTGGTCGAAGCTCTGGTCGGCGTGGACCTGGTAGACCACCTAAAAAGATTGCTCGAAGAAACAACTCGGTTGTAAACAATGATGAAGTTCAAGTAAACAATGATGAAGTTCAAGTAAACAATGATGAAGTTCAAGTAAACGAGGATGAAGTTCAAGCAGTTAATGAAGTTGACACCATTAACTTTAACCGGATAAGTTTGCTCAATGAAGAGGCTACTGTAGCTGTTGATGTGGATATGGCCCAGAATAATCGGACAAGAGCTGAGGCTATTCGAGATGATGAACCACGGCATGTTAGACCGTACCTTGTTGATAACATTAATATTAGACTGTTCAATGGAGAACCGGGTGAAGATTTAGACCAGTGGTTGGCAGAGTTTAAGGCTAAAACTCACCGTGTGGCCGAACTTGATAAAATGGAACTCTTTAAAGCTTATATGGGTTCTCGGGCTAGAGAATGCATGGAAGGATTGGACGATAAAGATGTAGATACTTTCGACAAGCTAGCTTTCCAAATGCGGAAATTATTCTGTAAAACAAATCCTGAGCACTATTTACTGGAATTAAGCAAGCTCAAACGTGATTCAAATGAGCCCTTAGTTTTCTACAGCCTAAAGATATCTCAGATTGTTAAGAAGGCGTACCCTTCAATACAAGACCCAGTTGTGTTGGAAAAGCTTAAGTTGGAGAATTTTATTAGAGGTCTGCAAACTGATTTGGCTTCAATGGTTCGGATACGTAAGCCGGTTAATCTACAAGAAGCATTGCGTTACGCTGAAAGAGCTTTACCGGATTTACATTGAAATGGTTGCCCTAAAATATTAATCTAAAGAATATAGGTAGAGATATATTTTTTTTTGGAATAAGTAGCTGTATGATACACAAATGCCACCGGAACTCTAAATTTTATTTTTAAGACTTTCCAAAGGCGCAATTTGGAAAAAAAATACCAAAAAGAAAACAAAATAAACTTAACATTTTTTCTGTAAATTAAAATAAATAGAAAAAAAAATTTGTTTTTAATAAAATTCATTTAACCTTGAAAAGAGCTTATTTTTAGAAGTAGTTCTTTGAGCGGCGGCTCAAGAACCATTAATAGTGGCTAAATTAAAAATATCTCCCAGAATAGCGACTCCAGTCCTTGGAGGCCTAGTATAAGTAGCTGGAGTACTTGGATCAAGAGTACAATTAGGTAAAGTACCTTAAAAAACAGAAGTTCCAGTGAAAATACCCACAGTACATGGAGGTTAAAAAGATGTCCATCGACTTCTTGGAGCAAGTTCCTCAACTCCTTAGAGTTCTAGATCAAGTATCTCCGTCCTAAACCAACTAGCTCCAGTACTTGGAGGTCCAGTTCATGAAACTAGAGAACTTGAAGATCCGGTTCAGGCACGTCCAGTACTTTAAGGTCAATAAGAAGTCCGTGCGAGATTGCAAATACCTTAAGGACTTTGAGGCGCGGCTGAAGAACCAGTAAAAGTTGCTAAATTAAAAATATCTCCCAGAATAGCGACTCCAGTCCTTGGAGGCCTAGTATATGTAGCTGCAGTCTTTAGAGGCCTAGTACAAGTCCTCCACTTATTTGCTAACAAGTTCCCTAAATACTTTGAAATCCACTAGTTCGAATTCTTAGAGACACTTTTCAAATACCTCCTCAATAGTTGTTTGTTGTAAGTCCAATCCAAAAAGCTCGAGTACATGAACTTATTTAAATCAATTTGTTGGAGATGCAGTTCATGAACCTCCAATATTTAACGAAATAATACCTGCAGCACCTCGAGTACTAGTAGCTCCAGTAATAATTTCTCCAGTATTTTTATCAAGAGTACAAGCTGCTCCAGTAAATGGAGGTCAAGGACAAGAACATCCAGTGAAAAAACATACCTCCTCCATTTAAAAAAAAATTTAGTACTAGTATCTCCAGGTCTTGGTCATTCAGTTCAAATTTCTTGAAGTACTTCGAATTAAAGCTGATGAAACTCTACTATTAATGGGTTAAGTAACAGCAACTACAGTACAAGGAATTTCAGTTCAAAAATATTTGAACGGGATCCGTTGACCCAGGTATCAGATCTTATTTAGAACGGAGGCAATATTTACACAAGTTCCATTTCTTCCTCCAGACTTGGTACCGGCATATGGTAATTAAAAGGCTGTTTATTCCCTTAAAATTAGACAAAAAATAAATCTCTTTGTTTATCCCCGACATGTCTTTAAAAATTTGGATTTGCCTTGTCGCTCTCCCATTTTCTCATCCGGACTTGGGACCGGCAAAGGTATGGAATCAACCATGTAACCAGAATCCACCGAACTAATTACTGTTAGTTTCAGCATTAACTGCATCAGTTTTGCGTATATAATTTTTGATAGAAAAACTTTACACTCTCTTTTTTTTTTGTCTACGACTCAACATCATGTAAATCTTTGAAATAGATTCCCCCCGTCCTCTACAAAATTACAAAAATAAACTTAACATCACTTATTATAAAAAAATTGAATGAATATATTTTGATTTTATTTTTTTTTTCAAAAAGCGCTTACTTATTTTTAAAAAAACTTTATTTATTTTCTCCTTAAAATTAATATCAGCTATCGGATAATTTAAGGCATTAAATTATATTTAGAATGAGTTTTCGGGATTTCATTGCAAGTGGTAGAAAGCCCTTTACAAGTTCGACTGTTTTAACAACAACAAAAACAACAACAACAACAAAAATAAATGACAAAAATTCGAATGAACCATCGTTAACAGCACAAGTCAATCTAAAACAAATCAACAAGGCACCAGTAAACATGTCACCAGCAGTAAACAAGGTACCATTAAACAAGGTACAAGTTAACAAGGTACCATTAAACAAGGTACCAGTTAACAAGGTACCATTAAACAAGGTACCAGTTAACAAGGTACCATTAAACAAGGTACCAGTTAATAAGGGACCATTAATAAAGGTACCAGTAAACAAGCCACAAGTTAAAAAAGCACCAGTAAATATAAATGCTCCCGCAGCTTCGACGGTCAAAATTGGATGGGTATCAGTTTCAAAAAAGTACAATCAAGCATCTTTTAAAACTAATCGGACAAGGGTAACCGAAGTCGAGTCACAAGGAGCCAACCAAGCTAAATATAACTTAAACCCAACACATTTTGTTGAAGTCGAGTCAAGTCAACAACTGACCGGCTCGTATAATCAAAGCCCGACTCAGGTGGTCGAAGTCGAACCAACAGAGGATTATCAGCCTCTAATAAACATTAACCCGACTCAGATGGTCGATGTCGAGTCAAGTCAACAACTTCCCGTTTCAATTTATAAAAGCCCGACTCAAGGGTTTAAAATCGAGTCAATTCAAAAATTTCCCGATTCCTTCAATCAAAGTCCAACTCAGGTGGTCGAAGTCGATTCAAATCATGAATTTGCAGGATCTTTTTATCGTAACCCGACTCAGATGGTCGAAGTCGAGTCAAGTCAACAGCTTCCCGGCTCGTATAATCAAAGCCCGACTCAGGTAGTCGAAGTCGAACCAACAGAGGATTATCAGCCTCTAATGAACATTAACCCGACTCAGATGGTCGAAGTCGAGTCAAGTCAACAGCTTCCGGCCTCGTATAATCAAAGCCCGACTCAGGTAGTCGAAGTCGAACCAACAGAGGATTATCAGCCTCTAATGAACATTAACCCGACTCAGATGGTCGAAGTCGAGTCAAGTCAACAGCTTCCGGCCTCGTATAATCAAAGCCCGACTCAGGTAGTCGAAGTCGAACCAACAGAGGATTATCAGCCTCTAATGAACATTAACCCGACTCAGATGGTCGAAGTCGAGTCAAGTCAACAGCTTCCCGGCTCGTATAATCAAAGCCCGACTCAGGTAGTCGAAGTCGAACCAACAGAGGATTATCAGCCTCTAATGAACATTAACCCGACTCAGATGGTCGATGTCGAGTTAAGTCAACAGCTTCCGGCCTCGTATAATCAAAGCCCGACTAAGGTGGTCGAAGTCGAGCCAACACGAGCACATCATAATCTTTTTCAAATCACTAGAAAAGTTACTCAACCTAGAGACAAAATTGACAAACCTTATCTCAAAAAATTTTATGAAGCTCATCGTGTTCCATTTTTTGGACCGCTAATCAGTGTCACTCCGATCAATGTTTTGAAACATAAAGATTTTAATTCCAAAATTGGATCTGGGTTTGTTCAGTCAGCCAAAGCTGCTCAATTTTTTACATTAAAAGGTAAAAAATCTAATTCCAGTGATGTCGAATCATATAAAAGCGAGGGAAAAATATTTAAATTGAAACAGACAGATGAATCCGACCGTTTTTCAAAAGCCATTGCTGTTATAGGAAGCTCGACTGTACCAAACGATTTCAAAAGTTTTGAAAAAATATTCTATTCAGTTTCAATTATTTTGTCAATTTTATTATGTGTGTCGCTGATTCTTTGTATTATCTGGATTGCATCTATATTGTTTAAAGATCGTAAATATTTATACAGAGACAAGCATCCCAAGTCCGACGACAAGCCTCCAAACCACTCAAACCTCGACGACAAGCTCCCAAAACATTCAAAGCTCGACGACATGCTACCAAAGCCCTCAAAGCTTGATGACAAGCTACCAAAGCCCTCAAAGTATGAGGACAAGCTACCAAAACCTTTCAAGTTGGTAGAAAAGCTGCCAAAACTCGACGAGAAGCCCCCAAGACCCGCAATCACTGAAGACAAGTCAGACGAAAAGCCACCGAGGCCCGCCAAGCCGGGAGATAAGTCAGACGAATCCTTAAAGCTA
The DNA here is from genome assembly GCA_022207745.1 of Brachionus rubens. Taxonomy (NCBI): domain Eukaryota; kingdom Metazoa; phylum Rotifera; class Eurotatoria; order Ploima; family Brachionidae; genus Brachionus; species Brachionus rubens. The sequence continues at coordinate 192,422 of JAJVHD010000020.1, read as the reverse complement.
CTCAAAAATTATGAAATGCCTTCCAAGTCCGATGTTAAGCTCCCTCAGCCTGAGGACAAGCATTTGTCGATGTTGTTTACTCAGATGTCCCTTATTACAGAAGACGAATCTTCTGATTCAAATCAAAATTCGAGTATTATTAGCTTGAAGGAAATTAAAGAGACATCTAATAATCGCTTAAAAGCGATAATTAAAAAAAGTAATAGTAAAAAGTCTCTTGTTAAATTCGAAAATCTTTCTGATTCATCTGATGAAAACTCTCCTGATAATTCAGCCGAAGACAAAGATTAAGAAACATTTGGTTTTAATGCCATATTAAACGAATAATCGTTGGTTCTTTTGTGTTTTTTTTTAAATATTTTTTTCAAATATTAATTGTAAATATCCAGTTCAGTTCTGTTTAATAAAATTAACTTTTTTACTTAATAAAGTTTTATTTAAAAATTAATAAATAAATTAAAAGACTTGTCTATTCCAAAAAAAAAAATGAACAAGTTGTTGACAATTTTTCAAAAGTTTGACAACTTTCGCTATCCATTCGCATTATTATAGGATCCAAATCATCTACCAAATACAGATTACGATCTATTGAGAAAATTCCTAAGAAATGATTTTTTTCATGAACTGTTGCGCACAAAAAACTGTAATTTAGATTATCAACTAAAATTCTTTTTGGTATATCATTGATGAAAATATTTTTCTCAATCGACTGGATAATTAAAAACGCTGGTCTATGTTTGAATCTTATTTTGCCGATTGCTGATCCACCACATCTTGAGCATTTATTGAGGAAACCTGAATAAATTATAACCTTAGATTTTATCTTTTTAAAAAAGATATTTTCTGCATCGTCATTGACCTCAAGATTATTATTGTGAAAACAATCTTCTTTACAAATTTGAATTAGCGAATGTCTTTGGAATTCTTTTATGAAATCAATAAAAAAATCAGATTCTTCTCCAAAAAGTGAAATAGTTCTTTTCCTCGAACTAAATTGATAATCCATAATTGAAAGAATCCATATTTCTTTGGCCGCATCCCACTGTAGGTTTTCGATTGAAGAGACTATGTTTTTAATATGTTCGCATTTTGTTTCGTTTAAAGTTTTGATTGTATCTATATAATTTATTTTTATTTTTGATAAAAACCACAACGCCAGTAAATAATAGTCGATTGTACAAGTATTTGTAAGAACAATAGTATTCCCATTATTAAGTATCTTCCCTCCCCATTTAGGAATATGGTCCTGGAATATCAAAAGTTCTTCGTTCTGAGTTATGTTTTCTTTCATTTTTTTAGTTAATTTTTTTTTGGGCGATTTCGTTTCTTTCAAAGGAAATTGATCTTCATTTTTAGGATTTGTTTTTGATTGATTATCAATATTTGAAACGATATTTTCTTTCTTTTCACTTTCAGATTCGGAAGCACTTGAAAAATTTTCTAAAACAGTTTCTATTTTTTTTGAAGATAATCTTTTGTGTCGAACATATCTTGGTTCATTTGGGCTCTGAAAATTTTTTTTATCCAAAAATATTGAGTTTAGATGTTCACCTGGAATTTTAATTGGATGAAATCTTGCATAGCTAAAATAATAAATCGCTGTTGCGACGTGAGCACAACAGCCCATGACTTTTAGACCTGATTTACAACTGCAGACGTAACCTTAAAAACGAAATTTAAAACTAGATTTTGCTCTTTACTCTGTAATATTTGCTTACCTTTTATTGATCTTGATTTATTTAATGATGGAATATATTCAACAAAAATTTTGTAATTATTCCGAAACTCTTTTGTATAATTTGGTGTTTTTTTACTAATTACTTTATTTTCACTTCTTCTATGTCTTGATACTATTTCGAGGGCCAAAATTTTTGAATTTAATTTGCCTTTAGATCCCCAATTTACTTTCTCAATCAAATTATTGCAAACCAAGTATCCTGTTTCGCTTTTCATTATGTCATCAATATAACTTCTTGATTGTTTTAATTGAAAAGTTCCATTAAAAATTTTAATTTGCAATTTGTTTAAATTTAATTGCGGAAAATCATTGAATTCTGATTTAGGGACCGGATATATTTCTTTGGTATCCAAGTGTTTTTTTAGCAAAATGCTTAATCGATTATTTTCCAAAAGTGCCTTATTTTTCATTATTGATGCTATTTTGGATACGTTTTCTTTATCTGGACAAGTAGGCTTATGGTTGAAATTTACCATCGCGCAAGCAATTCTGTAGTCGATTTGTATATGACCTGCCTGTGTATTACGAATATTATCAAGACTTTTAAAATTCTTAAGCATTCCAATTTGTTTTTCAACAATAAAACGGCACTTTGTTATTATAATTTAATTAAGTAAATAAAATATATATTCAATTAAATTACTTTTGTTACTAATCTACTCTCGCTAGTTTGTTTCGTAGTTAATTGTTTGGTTTTCAATGAATCATTGTCTTCTTTTTCTAGTTGAGAACATGTTGGAATTTTCGGTAAAAACCCTAATTCATCCTTTAACATTCTAAAGATATCTCTGAATCCTTAAAGAAATTTTGGATACAGTGTTTCAGAAGATTAAATTAAAGAAATTACCTCTATCTAGAAAAATTATTGTTTTGTTTGGTAATAAAATTTTTTTTAGTTTTGAATCGTTGTTCATTATATATTCAAAAATTTTAGCATCGTTTTCAAAAGCTTCGAAAGGCCCATAACAATCAATAAAATATCCATCAGCACAGCAGATAATAAATGGTTTAATTAGAAGATCTTTTTTCTGTCCACTCCAGCAACTATATTGAAATTTATTGTTTGCGCTTTTCTCTAAACGTGTATAAGTCCCATCAATAACTATTGCTAAATGATCCGAATCAAGTTCAAAAAGTTCGTTTACCATTTTATTATTATGTTTAATAAAAAAATCTCTCTCTTTATTGACACCCAAATAAAATGGAACGAAGTCTTTGTAAATCGCTTCTCGAACCTGCGATAGATAGCTACTAATTTGATTTTGGGTTGTTTTATACCCAAACAAAAGGGCGAGTGAAGTTTGATCAAGTCCTTTACGTAACCAGTATCGATAAAGGGCAATAAGTTGTTCTTTAGTTCTGCCATTTGTTTCATTAATACTTGTAATGTAGCCTGAGAATTTAGAAAACTCACTTTTTTTCCAACCAGTAATTTTTATACAATCCTTTTCGTCTAATGATTCGAAATTCCTAAACTTCTCAAATATCATTGATTCCTTCTTCGATAATTCATCGAAAATTCTTAATTCACGGGAGTCGATTATTTTTTTTTTGAATGTTAAAGTTTGAAGAACCTCTTTTTTGAGTGAACCGTCTTCATTCAAATGTTTATTACAACATCTTGAATTTTTATTTATTAAAATTCTTTGTGTTCTATAAACTTGAAGGGCAGATTCAATACTTAGATTTTTTAAACGATTTTTTTGACAATGCTTCTTTTTACAAACGAAGCATTTGCTATGGGAAGAAAAAGTTGTTTTTACATATATATTTTTCATTTTTAAAATTAGAATCTAAATAAAAAGTTTTAAAAAGTTTTTATTTAAATAAAAACATTTCTACAACAAAAATTAACAAAAAACCTTATATACAAAAAAGTCTCAAATAATAATTTAAATTACAGGAAATCAAAGAATGATTACCTAATAGTAATTTTTTACTACTTCTATTGACATTTTTTTTTTTTTTGTAATTTTTTTTCTATTAAAATTGGATTTTTCGAAGCTTCTTCGATAATTAAAGAAAAACAAATATACCAAAAGTTGACCTTATGTAATACAATTTGTGCAGCTTTGAACATTACAAACCAGAACAAAATGTCCTTAAATAAAAATTTATAAACAAGCAATAAGGTTTTATGATTAATAATAAAATTTATACCTTAAAAGCTTTTAAAAACATAATTGAGTTATTTTCTTCATCGAAAATATGCAAAAAATGAGCGAGAAAATAAAAAATTTCAAATTGCGAAAAAAGCTGTGCCTGAACTCTTCTATCAGCTTGACTTCTATATACTACTTCAAAATGGTCACCTATTGATAAAAGAATTTTCTTTTCATTGAGATTGAATCTATTAAATGTTAAATTATAGAAATTAAGTTATAATCGTTAAAGCACTGTAGATAAAAAAAAAACTTTCTCATTAATCAAAAACGTCGGACACGAGTTTGAAACCGAGTCAACATTTATCAAGAGAGATACATTTCACTATTTTAGGAATATTTGAAATAAACTTAAACGGATAAGATACTAATAAAATCTTACAATGTTTGACGTGATTCTTATTTTAATTTGATTTTAAAAAAAATATTTCATGAATTTTTAAATGAGATTATAATTTAAACGAATGACTTTACAATTTATACCAAAGTTATTAGTGTTTTATTTTTGGACTATGGAAAACGTACTTAATGGAAAACTTTAATTTTGGTTTTAATAGTAAGTCGATTACGTAAATAATTTAAGAAGTTTTTCATAAACAGTTTAATGTATCTCTCCTGATATTTATTTGTCAAATTGTTAATTCTTTTATCGTATTCGAATATTTTGATTAAGGAGAAAGTGTTTTAAAAAATTACGGTTGTACAGGTTCGTAAAGAGATTTCGAAGCTATCAATACGATAACACAAACCTTCATGATCACAAGCATGAAGGAAAGTAGAACCAATTACATTCGGTCTAAAATTAGACAGATTCGGAGTTTTTGGTTCATTCGTTAAATTGACAACGGTAGAAGATTGTGTTGAATCAATTGTCTCTGTTTTTGTTGATTCGGTTGAGGTTAGACTTCTTCTTGGGTGACAGTAAGACACAGATAGGAGAATAAAAAAGAGATATAGGGTCATTTCTTACAAAGAAAAGAATTATGAACTCTAAAGTTGAAAAAAATATAATGTAAATAAAATAATTTGTTTGAAAAAGAACTCAATTTTTATTCTTTTTAGGTCTAAAAAAAATTCGTATTAAGAGTTAGAATCGATAGAAACATAATGTAAAATCCATTTTTGAATAAAATACTGACCTTAAATGAATTTTATCGGAAAAAAATTTGCATAAAATAAGTAATTTTTAGGCCATCAAAATTATGAGAAAAATTCATTTTAGGATTTGTTTAATTATTTGATAGCGAAAAAATACGAATAAATTAGAAAAAGCTTTTTTTTTGTATCGATATAGAAAGAGATTGATAAAAAAAACCCAAAACGAATTTTTCTAACATCCATTTTTTTATATTTTGGAAATATTTCACAAAAAAATAATTCTTCTTTGGTCTAAAAAAAATTCGTATTAAGAGTTAGAATCGATAGAAACATAATGTAAAATCCATTTTTGAATAAAATACTGACCTTAAATGAATTTTATCGGAAAAAAATTTGCATAAAATAAATAATTTTTAGGCCATCAAAATTATGAGAAAAATTCATTTTAGGATTTGTTTAATTATTTGATAGCGAAAAAATACGAATAAATTAGAAAAAGCTTTTTTTTTGTCTCGATATAGAAAGAGATTGACAAAAAAACTCGAAACGAATTTTTCTAACATCCATTTTTTTATATTTTGGAAATATTTCACAAAAAAAATAATTCTTCTTTGGTCTAAAAAAAATTCGTATTAAGAGTTAGAATCGATAGAAACATAATGTAAAATCCATTTTTGAATAAAATACTGACCTTAAATGAATTTTATCGGAAAAAAATTTGCATAAAATAAATAATTTTTAGGCCATCAAAATTATGAGAAAAATTCATTTTAGGATTTGTTTAATTATTTGATAGCCAAAAAATACGAATAAATTAGAAAAAGCTTTTTTTTTGTCTCGATATAGAAAGAGATTGATAAAAAAACTCGAAACGAATTTTTCTAACATCCATTTTTTCCTATTCCAATTTATTTAGGTTTTTATTTAGTTAATATTTTAGTACCCGTTTACTCATTTTTTTTGCTGGAGTACTTGTCCCGGTACACTTCAATTCGAAACAAGTGCATTTTAAACTTCTTTTCCATTTTAATTAGAATATATTCCATATTTTTTATTTATTTTTTTTACTAAAAATCAGATTTTTAAATGGAACAGACGAATTATGCATCGGTTTCGGCAAATGCGACGGCTAAAATAATTTATCATTCTCTTCGTTTTGGTTGGAAAATGTCGAAATTCGCATTTAATTTTAGTCGAAAATTGGCTCAACTTTCAATGGAAGGATTTACGAAGATTAGAGCTAAGCGTCTTCAATATAAACTTTCAGTATCTAAAAGTAAGAAAAATAATTTTTTTTAAAAAATCTCTTTAAATGACATCTATTTGGAACTTTCTGTTTATATTTTGATAAATTAATTTTAGAGAAAAAAAAAAAATATAAATATGAAACGGTGGCTGTACTAGAAGAATGGTTTTTAAAGAATGTTGATAACCCGTACGCATCCAATAAAACCAAAGTAATGCTTTCTAAAAAAGCAAATCTAACAGTAACCCAAGTGTCAAAATGGTTAATAAAAAGAAGAAATAAACCAAACAAAGAACCACAAAATTCAAAAGACCGTCTTTCTTTGGAGGCTAAATTGATCTTAAAAAATCATTTTGACTCGGTAAACGAACATCCAAACAAAGAGGAGGTAAAAAAATTGTCATGTTCTTTGAATATCTCCGAGAAGAGAATCTCTCAATGGTTTAATAAAAAAAGATTTGAAAGAAAAAATCAATTTTAACGATTGAAAAAATCAATTTTTTAGATTATTTGAAGTTGTTTTCAATTCACTCAGTTCAATTCAGCTAAACTTGAATTACTTTTCATGTTAAACTTGATAATATCAAATTGCAACAAGTTGTAACCATTTTGCTACACCTGGGGTACCTTTATATTAAAACTGTGCATTTTTATGCATTTTTCATGCCATTCAACAAATATTTTATAAAATTGTCTAATAGGTTTAAAACTTGTAACAATTTTCGGAATTAAATTATCAAGTTTAGCTGATTTAATTTGAGTGAATTGAAAAAAACTTCACCGCACCATTTTTTAAACATTAAATAAATTTATAAAACAAAAAAAACTTTCTCAATAACAATCAGCTTTAAATAAAAAGTTAATTCTTCGCAAAAAATATTTCGGACATCAAATATTTGAGAAAAAAAGCCGTCGAACCTATCCAACTCGGCCTTTGTTAATCCATAATTTTACGATTTCCCATTTTCTATATTTAAACATTTTCATTGAATCTTTAATCCGTCTTATGAAAAAAAAATTCCTACACAAATCCTTAAGTTTTTGAGGTTTTTAAAATTGCCTTTAACCATGCCGTTGCCAGTCCCAAGCCTGGATGTGAAAATGTGAGGGGCAAGAGCTTTTTTTACAGCAGGCCCATTTAGCAATAGGTGTAGCTCTAGTAACAAAGTTAGGTATTCTACAAGATTTGAAATACGCTTGGTTTGTGGTTCCAAGCTAGTCAGGATAGTTGCCGAGTTCGCAACTTCGGCTCTGATGAATGACGCTGTTTATGATGAACATCTCACAGTTCAAATTGTTGTTCACTTTTTCAAGTCAAGGTTTTTTAATAAAATAAGGTTTGTTAAAAAATCAATTGTATCAAGATTCCTTTATTCTTTATGTCAATTAATTCATTTACATAAATTTTTTTTAAACATTTTAAACAAAACTATTATTTAGAAAAAAATCTTTCAAATAAAAAAGAAAAACTTTTAAAAATGGCATACAAAATAGTAACTTTGACTAAATTATGAAAGGATATTGTTGCAAAAAACGAGTCGATTGCAGCACCCGCTAATCCTGTGAAAAACGTTGTTAAATCCATTGTTTGCAACGAAAAAGCCTTATAAAAATTTAAAAATTAATAATATTTTTAGTTAAATGTTTAAGTCACTTACCTTTAAGAAGCTTGGTCTTTGAGAACAAAAATTTTTCAAAAAGCCAAAAAAATCAAATCGTTTAAACCATCTAACATAATCCGAGTTACAATCTTCATAATTCTTTTCAAGCTCATCATACTTATCTTTTACTTCGATCGAAAAAAGCATCATAAATACTGCTACCCAAAAAAAAGTACACACATTTATTAAAATACAAATGAATGTTGACGGTTGGAACTGTTTTTTAAACTCATCGTTCGTCGAACAAAGAAGATTGTTTTTATTGACAGTTCTAAATAATCTCATTTTTTTATCGACCCACGTTACCTCGACTTTGTTTTTGCTTATTGTCCATATTTTTCCATATTGATAACGTCCTAAAAAATTCAAAAGAAAAAATAAAAGAGGACATAACAACATTAATTATGTCTTACCTTTAAGCATAAACTTAACAGGTTGATCCAAGCTTAATTTGTCTAAATTCATTGTTATTATGATATTATAAGTAAAACAAAAAAAAACTTTTTATTTTTGAATAATTTTTTTTATTTTTTTTTTATAAAAAAAAATTAAATATTATTTGTAAGCAGAGATTTATTTATTGTCCGACCTTTTCGTTCATCTTTTTAAAGTCGAGTAATTAAGTTGAATTTAAAGCAATCCCAAGAAGCATTTAGTTATGATGTTAATAGTTCTTTTCAATAGATTAAAAAAAGTTGAGCCTACGCTTGGATGAATTTGAACAAATTAAATAAACTGGTGTTAAGAGTTCTTAGTCGAAGTACTGGAGCTAGTTGTCCTCTTCCTCCATGTACTTGAGCTTCTTTTACTAAGACCCAAATGATTGGAGGTAGTTGTCCTCTTCCTCGGAATACTGGAGCTAGTTGTCCTCTTCCTCTAAGTACCTGAGCTACTTGTACTAAGACCCTAATGATTGGAGGTAGTTGTCCTCTTCCTCCAAGGACTGGATCTAATTGTACAAAGACTACAACTACTAAATCTAATTGTACTAATTCTCTAAGTACTGGAGCTAGTTGTCCTCTTCCTCCAAGGACTGGATCTAATTGTACTAATACTCCAAGTACTGGATCTAATTGTACTAAGATTCCAAGTACTGGAGCTCCTTTTACTAAGACTCCAAGGATTGGAGCTAGTTGTCCTCTTCCTCCAAGTACTGTTACTAGTTGTGCACTTGCATATCTTACAGAATCGGAGCAAGTTGTGCTATTGCTCAAAAGAATGGAGTGTAAGAGTCGAGCTCTTCAAAAGTTAAGTTAAGTTAAATTTCAAATTTTACGTTCTTGCATAAGTTTAATTTTCAAATATTTTGCAAAATAAAAAAATAAGAAAAAAAAAAAAGAAATTAAGTTGTTGTCTTTTTTTTAAATATATGTTCTTTTATTGATTTTGGAGCAGCTGTGTCTTAGCTGATTTAAGCTTAGTTTTATTATTAATAAAATATTAAAAATATAATTTAGTTTTTGTTTTATTGATTTGTCCCACGTGTCCGGACCCCGACGTACTGTCAAAGAGTCTTGAACCTAAAAAACAAGTAGCATCTTTACATTGGTGACAACATTAGTTTATAATTCGATTTTTAATTTGTGTGCTAACGATTAAATCCGATTCAAAATGTCATTTAATCCGTACGCAAGTTCTCTAACCGCTCCGTTCGAAGGGAATGGTGATTGTATCTACGATTTTAAGGATCGATTTTTGTCAAAAACAGAAGGTTTACGTTTTAGTGAACAAGATCAAGCGTCGTTAATCAAGTCGTATTTGATCGGTAATGCCAAAAACGTGTACAACAAGTTGACCAATGTTCAAAAAGAGAACATAACCGTAGTATTCCAACAGTTAATCGATAAATTTGCTTTAACCGAAGAAGAGTACATGAATCAATTCAACAGTTTAAAGTTCGATATGGACGATGGAGTTTTAAGTTTTTCACTAAAACTTGAAGCACTTTTAAGTAGAGCTTTACCTGGTATCAATGAAGCAAACCGAACCAAATTGTTAAAAAACAAGTTTGTAAAAGAAATGCCTGGTAGTCTTAGATCTCAATTGAGTATGCATGTTGATGAGGAATGGGACATTGTTGTTTCAAAGGCTCGTAAAGCGATCAGTTTAATGGACAAAGACTCAATCGAAATTAACAAAACAACTGTCAAACCAAAACAAATACCCGACTTAAACGATATAGAATGTTACAATTGTGGTCAGAAAGGTCATTTTCAGTCTAAATGCCCAGTGAGACGAAACCAAAACAAACCATACCAAAATCGAAACATGTCTAGTGGTGCTAACTTCAACCGAAACCAAACGAGTCAAAACAATTATTACCCGTACCCAAATCAAAACTCGAACGAACCGTACCAATTTAACCGAGGTTACATTCAAACTGGTCAAATCAATAATGCAAGATCCAGAGACGAGTATGGTTATGGTCAAAACCGTTACCCCCAAAATCGAACAAGCAATCGAAACTATCCGCCATTTAACAATTTTAATCAAAATATGTGGTCAAGTAGTCAACCAGGTCAAAATTCAAATCAGTTCTCATCACAATTTGAACATGATCATTCCAGCCACTTTGGTCAATCTCGACATAGTACTACTCATGATGTAAAAACGTTTGGTCAAAGTTCTAATGAATCTGCTTCGTTTAACTTCATTTCATTGAACCCAGTTGCAATCAAAAACGATGAATGGTCAATAAACAAGGCACACCCATTGATGAAAGTCAGTTCTCAAATCAAACTGTTTAACAGTAATGTAGAGACCCAAATGGACCTCTTAGTAGACAATGGTGCAAGTAATTCTCTTCTTAAATTTTCAAGTCTTCCAAGTACTTTCAAGCAAGTTATTCAAAATTTTTGTACTAAACGTGAGTACAATCCTGATTTAAAAAAACATTCCATTGGAATCAAAACGTGTAATGGAGATTCATTTAGTGAATGTGTAGTAGCTAGAGTATGGCTAACAATTGGTACTTGGAATGGAGAACACCAATTTATTATTACCGATAGTATAACAAACCAAGATGGAATTTTAGGTCGTGATTTTTTGAGACGTTACGAGACTGTAATTGATAACCGTAACGACACCCTACGTATTAACAGTGAACCAAAGCCATCAACTTCGTTCAACAATTGTGAACTTTCAAGTTCGGTCGAGACTTATTTCATCGAGACTAAGTCAATTTCAAATTCTTGTTTTTTGTCACATAAACAAAAGATCCCAAAAGATTGTGAGTCAATTCTTGAGGTTCAACTTGATAACTTAAACCTTTTAAACTCAGACAAAGACGTTCTTTTCGAACCAGTTCAACTCGAGTCAATCATTTTAGCCCATAGTTTAAACAAAGTCGAAAATGGTAAGATGTACGTAAGTGCTATAAATTTATCTGGTAAAGACATCGAAATCAATTCAGGTCAAGTGATCGGTTCAGCAAGTGAAGTCGAGGTTGAAACCGTACAAGTCGATCAAAATGAAACAAAACAAGAAAAAGTTCCAGTTGATGAAACACAACAAGAAAAAATTGACATTGAGAAGTTAGATAAGGAGATCAAAGAAAAAATTTGTTCGCTAGTACTCGATCCAAATCTGAAACCAGAAGAGGTTGATGAATTACGTAAACTTATTTTTGAATACCGAGACTGTTTCAGTTGGTCTGAAGACGATATTGGTAAAACAAACATAATCAAACATAAAATAAACACAGGCTTTAGTAAACCCGTAAAACAACCGCCTTACCGTGTCCCGTCGTTTATTCGAAATGAGATTGAAAAAGAAGTAGAGAATATGCTAAAAAACAATATCATTCGAGAAAGTAGTTCCCCTTGGGCGTCTCCGGTTGTTATGGTAAAAAAGAAAAATGGAAAATTTAGATTTTGTGTCGACTATCGAAAACTAAACAAGTTAACGGTCAAAGATTCGTTTCCGATACCACACGTAGACGATACACTTTTAGCTTTGGATGGCGCAATTTTTTTCAGTTTATTCGACTTGATCACAGGATACTGGCAAGTTGAAGTTGACGAAGACGACATCGAGAAAACAGCGTTCTTTACTTCATCTGGTCTGTATGAGTTTTTGGTCATGCCGTTTGGTTTAACAAACGCACCAGCCACTTTTCAGCGAATGATGAATAGGCTTTTGAAGGGTCTTACTCTCAAACAATGCGTAGTTTATTTGGATGATATCATAGTGTTTAGTCGAACGTTTAAACAACATTTAGAACGAATCAAAAATGTCCTTGATCGCGTAAGACAAGGTAAATTGAAGATTCAACCCTCAAAATGCCGTTTTTGTACAAACAAAGTTGTTTATCTCGGATTCGAGTTAACAAAGAATGGGTTCAAACCTGACCCAACCAAGACACAAGCAATAGTAAAAATGGAACGTCCTTTAGACGCTGATGAGATTAGAAGATTTATTGGTTCAATTAATTTTTATCGTCGTTTCATTCCGTACTTTAGTCAAATCGCCGCCCCGCTATACAGATTACTTGGTAAGAATATTAAATTTGTATGGGACAAGTTATGTGATGAAGCCTTTGGTGAATTAAAAAACAAACTTATTACAGCTCCAATTCTTGTCTACCCAGACTTTAGTAAAAAGTTTTTTATCCACTGTGATGCTTCAAATGAATCATTTGGTGCCGTACTCTCTCAACTTCATGATGGAGTTTACAGACCGATTGCTTTTGCAAGTCGCCGACTCACTCAAACCGAAAAAGGTTATACAACATCCGAGAAAGAAGCTGCTGCTGCCCTTTGGTCTTTGAAAGAGTTTAATGATTTTACATATGGTCGTGAAGTAGAACTATTCACTGACCACGAACCTTTAACAACATTCAAAGTTATCAAAGACACGTCAAGTCGACTAAATAAATTAATGGTCAAGATACAAGAGAAGTGTCCAGATCTTGAAATACGATATAAACCTGGTCATTTAAACGTCGAAGCTGATATGCTTTCAAGAGCAAATATCAATCAATTGACTTTAGACTCACATTTAGATTGGTCGTACGAACAAAATAAAGATAAAAAATTATCTCAGTTAAAGTGTTTATTATCAAGTCAAAATCAAAATATAATCGATAAGTGGTCAAAAAGCGATGATAATTTCAAAAAAAGAGCTGTTCAAATTTTAAACAAGTTGGTACTCGAAGATGACATTGTTAAACTTGAGTCAGAGACAAAGTTAATCTTTGTTCCACAACACAAAATCCCAGATGTTCTCAAATCGTTTCATGATGATCAATTATCAGGGCATCTAGCCTATGACAAAACGTTAAAGAGACTCAAGATAAGATTTTTTTGGTTTGATATGCGAAAACATACCAAGATTTATTGTGAGTCGTGTATTACTTGTCAACAGTTTAGAGTGTTTAATTATAAAAATGTTGCGAGTTTGAAACAAATTGTTGCCAAATTTCCGTTTGAGATTGTTGGTATTGATGTTGTAGGTCCATTGCCAACTACATCAAGGGGTATGAAATACATCATTGTAGCCATATGTTATTATTCAAGGTGGTGTGAAGCATTAGCTACAAAAGATTTTACTGCATTGACAACAGCTATGTTTATTATCAATCAACTTATTTGTCGTTTTGGATTCATGTCAAAGATTATTACAGATCAAGGTTCGAATTTTGAGAGTAGTTTAATCAAAGAATTATGTAAAGGTTTAAAAATCGACAAGCTACGCACGACAGCGTATCACCCACAGTGTAACGGTGAGGTCGAAAGACAAAACCGAACTCTAAAGTCAATTTTGTCAAAATATGTAAACTCGAATCATTCGGACTGGGATTTGTACTTAAACTCAACGTTGTTTGCTTACAACACTGCTGTTCATTCAAGTACTGGCAAGTCACCGTATGAAATTTTGTTCGGTCGAGCTGAAAATGGTTTAAATGATGTAAATTTTGCAACAGATTTGTCTAAGACGTGGTCAAATGATTACCTTAAAAAAATCGAAGAAAATAGAGTAAGAAATTTGCAAATGATTGAGTCAAATATGAAACAAGCGAAACAAAGTCAAAAGAAATTTTATGATGTAAACATTGACACGAGACAAAGTTTTGCAGTTGGTACTAAAACGTTGTAATCAAAGTTCTAGACGAATTGAACTATGTCGTAAAATGCTTATCAAACAACAAAGAAATCACAACCCATTACAATCGAATGAGATTGTTCAAAGGTGAATTGGAAACAGTTACCAACTATTCAAAAAATAATAAAACACAAAGTAAAATAAAGGTCGGTCAACGTGAAGTTTCAAACTACAACGCTCAATTTCAAATAAACTTCGAACACTGTTTGTTCGAAAGAGGCTTAATCCAAGCAAGTGACAATGGTAGTGATCAATCAAGTTTAGATGAAAGTTCAACGTTTGATAATGAGTGCCATCAAGAAGCTTTTAATGAAGAAGAGGTTGTAAACAGTGAAAACGAGGTTAGTGGAGCAGAAAATCAAGATGGTGATGATGATCAAGAAGGAGAGGTATTACAACAAAACAGATCAATTTTAGACTTAAATAGATCTGATACGTCGATCTTAAACGAGAGACCAGATCAAAACGTAAGAACAACAAGAAGTGGTAGAGTAGTAAAACAAACCGAGAGATTGGTAATAGGTTCAAACAAATCAAAGTCGTATGAATGAGTCAAGAGAAGCTAATTTTATTTTTTTTATGTTTAAACTTTGTGTTTGTCAATTTACTTTTTGTGAATGCAATTTTGTATCAAATTTTATTTTGGAGTTTGTTTGTAAGAAAGACACGTTGTAATAAGAGAAATAAAATTTGTAAACTAATTTATCGGAAGAATTGGAATTTGGTACTCAGGGAAATTTTAGAGAAAATTTATTTAATTAGGATTTTGTTTAAATGTTTCAAAAATTTTGTAAAATAGGTTTAGTTCTCAAGGTCGGAGGAGTTGTAAGAGTCGAGCTCTTCAAAAGTTAAGTTAAGTTAAATTTCAAATTTTACGTTCTTGCATAAGTTTAATTTTCAAATATTTTGCAAAATAAAAAAATAAGAAAAAAAAAAAAGAAATTAAGTTGTTGTCTTTTTTTTAAATATATGTTCTTTTATTGATTTTGGAGCAGCTGTGTCTTAGCTGATTTAAGCTTAGTTTTATTATTAATAAAATATTAAAAATATAATTTAGTTTTTGTTTTATTGATTTGTCCCACGTGTCCGGACCCCGACGTACTGTCAAAGAGTCTTGAACCTAAAAAACAAGTAGCATCTTTACAGGAGCAAGTTGTATTAGGCCTCTAAGGGCTGGAGCTAGTTTTTCTAGGCCTCCAAATGCTAGAGCTAGATTCGGAGTTGCTCCAAGTTCTGGGGCTAGTTGTGCACTTGGTCAAAATACTGGAGCTACTAAGACTACAACTACTTTGGCTAGATGTGCACTTGTTCTAAGAACTGGATCTAATTATACTAAGACTCCAAGTATTGGAGCTAGTTGTCCACTAAAACTAAGAACTGGAGCTTGTTGTGCGCTTGCAATAAGGACTGGAGCTAGTTGTGCTTCGCTCTAAGAACTGGATCTATTTGTACAAGGACTACAACTACTAAATCTAATTGTACTAAGACTCCGAGGATTGGAGCTAGTTGTCCTCTTCCTAGGAGTACTGGAGCTAGTTGTCCTCTTCCTCCAAGTACTAGAGCTACTTGTACTAATACTCCAAGTACTGGATCAAATTGTACTAATACTCCAAGTACTGGAGCTTGTTGTATTAAGACTCCAAGTACTGATGCTAGTTGTATTAAGACTCCAAGTACTTGAGCTAGTAGTGGACTTGGTCCAAGTCCTTGAGCTTCTTTTACTAAGACTCCACGGATTGTGGCTAGTTGTCCTCTTCCTCCAAGTACTTGATCTACTTGTACTTAGACCCCAAGGATTGGAGCAAGTTGTCCTCTTCCTCCAAGGACTGGATCTAATTGTACTAATACTCCAAGTACTGGAGCTAGTTTTTCCAAGCCTCCAAATGCTTGAGCTAGATTCGGAGTTGCTCCAAGTTCTGGGGCTAGATGTGCACTTGGTCTAAGAACTGGATCTAATTGTACTAAGACTCCAAGTACTGGAGCTAGTTGTCCACTTAAACTAAGAACTGGAGCTTGTTGTGCGCTTGCAATAAGGACTGGATCTAATTGTACAAAGACTACAACTACTAAATCTAATTGTACTAAGACTCCGAGGATTGGAGCTAGTTGTCCTCTTCCTAGGAGTACTGGAGCTAGTTGTCCTCTTCCTCCAAGTACTAGAGCTACTTGTACTAAGACCCCAAGGATTGGAGCAAGTTGTCCTCTTCCTCCAAGAACTTGAGCTACTTGTCCTAACACCCCAAGGATTGGAGCTAGTTGTCCTCTTCCTCCAAGGACTGGATCTAATTGTCCTAAGATTCCAAGTACTGGAGCTACTTGTACTAAGACCCCAAGGATTGGAGCAAGTTGTCCTCTTCCTCCAAGTACTTGAGCTACTTGTCCTAACACCCCAAGGATTGGAGCTAGTTGTCCTCTTCCTCCAAGGACTGGATCTAATTGTCCTAAGATTCCAAGTACTGGAGCTCCTTTTACTAAGACTCCAACTGCTAGATCTAATTGTACTAAGACTCTAAGTACTGGAGGTAGTTGTCCTCTTCCTCGGAATACTGGAGCTAGTTGTCCTCTTCCTCCAAGTACTTGATCTAATTGTACTAAGACCTCAATTTCTGGAACGTGTAACAATGGAATTATGGAATCATGAGTTGAACGAATCCTTACAAAAAAAATCGAATCTAATTAGTCTTTCTTCCATTATTTTTTCCTAAAAATATTTTTATTGCTCTGGCTTAAGTATTTTTTTGTAAAAACTATATTTTTTTTTTATATTAATTTTTATTTACCGAAAAAAATGTTAAGTTTATTTTGTGTTGTTTTTTGGATTTTTTTTTCCAAATTGCGCCTTTGAAAAGGCTTAAAAATAAAATTTAAGGTTCTGGTGGCATTTGTGTATTATACAGCTACTTATTCCAAAAAAAAATATATCTCTACCTATATTCTTTAGATTAATATTTTAGGGCAACCATTTCAATGTAAATCCGGTAAAGCTCTTTGTGACGTGGACAAGGGCACAAGGAAAAAAGATCAGCTGTTGATAAATGAGATACCGGCAAGTAGTGCTGAAAGTAAGGATAAGGATAGTGCCAAGCCAACCCATAAGCAAGCGATTAGAAGAGATTCGACTAGTATTGATGTCAAGAGCATGGAGAATAGTTTCTCAACATTGTACCAGAAAATTGGTAAACAGGTGAATCAAGCTAAACAGTATTATTCGAATTTGATGAACGAAGTCCAGACGTGGCGTGACGAGCGAAACAATAATCGAAGCTATCCATATGACCGAAATCATCGCCGGACTCAAGGAAAACGTTTTAAGAACAAGTATCAAAATGATAGCAGTAACCGTATCGCGAATAATCGTTACGTCAAGACTGAACAATTTCCGGAAACTACAAATCATGCCAAGACTGAGCCTAAGGAACCTGAACTAGGTAAGTTGGGTACGAGTAATCCGAACGAAACACGCAAATGTTATCACTGCCAACAAATAGGACATATAAGACCGTTTTGCCCAAAAAGAGTACGATCTGGACATTCACCTCTAAATAAGGCAATGACTGCTGCTACCCAAGCTTCTAATTTAATAAACCATTTAGAAACGTGTTTGAAACTTTTCTTTGATCCGACCTTATTCCATGCTCCATTTAGCCCAGTCCAACAAACTACTTCGCTAGGAGAAAAAGCGGAATTTAACATCCATCGATCCATTACCCTAGATCTGAATTCTGGTAATCTAATTAAGTTGTCGGCCAGCATCTGTGGTGTTGAAGTATCTAATGTTCTCGACACTGGTGCTAGTAGGAGTATGATTCAAAGAAATTGTTTAGCAAAAGTATTGGGACACGCGGAACCAGGAAGTGTTAAATTCAATAAGTTAGCTAGTCCGCTTCAGATTAAGTTAGGTGACACCTCAGTCACAGAAAGTAATATGAAAGTAATGCTAGATATCAACATTGAAGGCGATTCTTATCCTCTGGAACTCTTAGTTCTCGAAAGTTTACCTTACGAAGTTCTTTTTGGGATGGACTTCATTACGATTTACGATGTCCTAATAAGACCAGCTACAAAAACGATATTGATTGACCCTAACTCTGATCGCTCAGGTCCAAAATGGGAAATTCCAGAAGATTATTTAATGTTAGAAGAAAATACATTCATTCCTCCTTTTTGTGAGATGTTAATCTCAGGGGTTGCAAGTAATAATCTTAAAGGAGACTATTTAGTCACCAGCTATGAACCACTTGTGGAAAGGTTTGGGATTTACGCTGGAAAAGGTGTTTTATCAGATGACAACAACGGTTGTATTTGTTTGGCTAACTTGACTAAGGGAACAGTTTGTTTACCGAAAGGGACAATTGTTGCAAGATTATCTCAAATTGACGCTGAAGATTTTCTTTTAATAGCTGAAAATGTAGCGACTCCGGGGAAGGACAGGTTAGTCTCCGATAACGAAACGTTACCCGAAGGAATTGATCTATCGAGCACATCTTTAAGTGATGAGCAAAAAGACAACCTTATAAAGCTTCTTTCAGCATATGGAGACCTTTTCAGTCAATCTTTGGGAAACCCTGGCTCAGCAAAAGGAGTCGTTCACAACATCGACACTGGTACCAATAATCCTGTTAGTTGTGCACCAAGACGTGTAAGCTAGAAAGAGAAACAGGTTATTGAAGAGCACGTTAAAGATATGCTGGATAAGAAAGTAATTAAACCATCAAGAAGCCCTTGGGCAGCTCCAGTATCCTTAGTTGGTAAAAAGGATGGCTCGATCCGATTCTGTGTCGATTACCGTAAGCTCAATAAGTTGACTAAGAAGGACGTTTATCCGTTACCGAGGATTGATGATACCTTAAACAGCCTGGGAGGGTGCAGTTTCTTTTCGTCGTTGGATCTTGTTTCTGGTTACTATCAAGTTCCCGTAGCTTCCGAAGATCAGGAAAAGACTGCCTTTGTCAGTCATTGTGGGTTGTATGAATTTGAAGTTATGCCTTTCGGATTAACTAATGCTCCAGCGACCTTTCAAAGGTATATGGACATAGCGTTTGCAGGATTGAAATGGCTATGTTGTCTTATTTATTTAGATGATATAATCATTTTTTCAAGAACATTCGACGAACATCTTGGTCATCTTAAGGCTGTCTTCGACAGAATGAGGGAATATAGCTTGAAAATAAAAGGTTCTAAATGCTCTTTTTGTAGGGAAGATCTAATTTATTTAGGCCATAAGGTAACTGCTGCTGGTATCAGTCCTGATCCCCAAAAGTTAAAGGCAATTCTAGAAATTCCAGTACCCAAGAACAAAAGTGAGTTGAGGACTTATCTTGGGTTATGTGGGTACTACAGGAAGTTCGTTGAAAATTTTGCTAAAATTGCTTCATGTCTGTATGAATTAACACACGAATCGACAGAATATGTTTGGAAGGAAGTGCATCAGCAGAGTTTTAATAAACTCAAGTCTCATTTGACCAACCCTCCGATACTAAGACATCCTGACTTTAGTCATCCATTTATAATTCAAACCGACGCAAGTGATATCGGGTTGGGTGCTGTTTTGTGCCAGCGAATCAATGGGGAGGAAAGAGTGATTGAATTTATCAGTAGAAGTCTCCAACCTTCGGAAAAGAGCTGGACAGTAAGGGAAAAGGAGGCATATGCTATTCTTTGGGCATGTGAACATTTTCGACCATTTATTATAGGCTCTAGATTCGTAATTGAGACCGACCACGAGTCTTTGAAGTGGTTAATGGATGCTCAGTCTCCCGTTAGGTTGGTAAGGTGGGCTCTAAGATTAAGCGAATTTAACTTTGAGATAAGACACAAGAAGGGTTCAAAAAATGCAAATGCTGATGCTTTGTCAAGGTTAGTCCCAAGCAGACTCGAACCTGAGATTGCTGACATAGACCCTTATCTTTTGGTTGGTAACGTTTCACCGGAAACTGACGTAACTCTAGAAAATTTGAATATCATTGAGGAACAAGCTAAAGACCCTTACCTTCACTCTATCTTTAATAGCATAAGAAAGGAACCAAATTCAAACTATAAGTCCATGTTTACAATTAAGGATTCCGTTTTGTTCTTTAATGGGACTGGTGGTAAACTATTATTAGCAATACCCCAGCAATTAGTTCCTGTGCTATTAAAGCAGTATCATCAGAAAGCTCTAGCTCATGTGGGTCGCGACAAGATGTTTCACCATCTGAAGGATAAATTTTATTGGCCTGGGATGTATTCGGATATTAGGAGGTGGGTCGGTGCTTGTCTAAATTGCAATAAAGTTAAACCATTTCAACCAGTAAATAATGGTTTGTTACAGCCGATCCGGGTTTCATACCCGTTTGAGATTGTTGGATTGGATATTTTGGGTCCACTTAAGAGGTCGAGGAACGGTTTTAAATACGTCTTAGTGTTTGTTGACCTTTTCACAAATTGGGTTGAAGCTTGTCCATTGCGTACATTAGAGGCTGAAGAGGTGGCAAGGAAATTTTACTCAATTATAATAACTCGTCATGGCTGTCCAAGAAAAGTACTGACTGATCAAGGTACACAATTCACATCGAATTTGTTCAGGACTCTCTGTAAGAAATTTGGTATTTACAAGCTGGAATGCAGTAGTAAGCATCCGCAAACTAATGGGAAAACAGAAAGATTTAATCGATTTCTGTCTAATTCATTGGCGATGTTAGTAAAAGAAAACCAAACAAATTGGGATGAACTCATCGATGATATTCTGCTGGCGTATAGAGTAACAATCAACATGACAATTCAGGAAACGCCTTTCTTTTTGTTATATGGTAGAGACGCTGTTTTACCTTCTGACATAATGTTTGGAACTATAAGAAATGAGGACCCAGATGATTCTGAAGACAAATTTGATTATAAGTTGAAGTTACTGAACAGATTAAGAACATGTTATGAGAATATTGAGTTGCAAAGAGAGAGAAAAATGAGTTATTATAAAGAACAATATGATAAAACGCACAAAAACGTGAGTTTTGAGGTTGGCTCAGAAGTGATGGTGTATTGGCCCGTTCCGAAACAAGGGTTTACTCAGAAGTTGTTGCCAACTTGGCAAGGACCGTATATGATAGTTGACAAACTGAGTGATTTGACATATAGGATAGAGAAGGACGGAAGGTCATTTGCGGTCCATGTCCAAAGATTGAGAGCGTACAGAAGATTTGATTAAAGAAAATTAATGTCCAAAGATTGAGAGCGAACAGAAGATTTGATTAAAGAAAATTAATGTCCAAAGATTGAGAGCGTACAGAAGATTTGATTAAAGAAAATTAACTTTTATCACTTTTATTTTTGTAAAATTTGTAAACGAATTGTAAACAATGTAATAATGTAATTTAATGTAATGTAATGTAGTTTAATTTGTTGTTAAGTTCCCGGACCAAGTCTTGAATTAGAGTAGTAAAGTAATAGGGTTTGACTTAGAAGATTACTCCAGGGCTCCTATAGAGCTTGAGTAATCAGCGCCTCCGGTAGTGGATCACGAACAGCTACTTTCCCGAAGAGGGATCGTCAGGCGTCCCACAAGAGGCCGGGGACGGTGTGTAATACCCCAACCCAAGAGGTTGGCCTGCCACCGTAGTAGACGCTGTACAAACGACGCGTTAATACAACTGATTCTGTTACTGGATCAGACGTGTCAGCAATGAGGACATCGCTTCTTAACAGGAGGGAGTATGTTAGCGGCTGAATAGACTTTGTTGGTATCTAGTAGAACTAACTTAAGTTGTTGCTAACACTTCACTTCTTTATCCTTAGTTATAATTTGTATTTTTAATAAACTCTAATTGATGGCTTGGTGATAGGAAAGATTTTAGTATTTTATTATAGTTAGGAAAGGCTATAAAGAGAAATGAACTTTGGTTAAGAAAGCATCTCAAGAAGTCACTAGTTTTTAATAAAGAATATTCGGAAACTGATCAACCCTCTTTTATTTCACAATGAGTTCCCGAAACCAAACACAAGTTAGCCTACAACAAAATATTGTTTAACAATCTAAGAACTAAAAAATTTTTGTGTATAAAAAATTTCTCCGAGGGCTCCTGAGCCCTCGAAAAGCTTTAGTTTCATATAATCCACAACTTCTAATCGAAAAATCGTAGTAATTTTATTCCTTTAAATATAAACGGAAATATTTAACAAGATAAATTAAATTTAAATGATCAAGAACATTTAGACTTTTTTCCACTTTAAAGTAGTATTTTGTAGTGGTATTTATCATCGTTTCATTAGAATCTAAGGGAAAGCAAAAATTTTTCTGCTTCGAATAAATGTTCAAATCGAGATTTAGGAAACCAAAAACCTTTTTGTAGATCCTTTTTCAGTTATATTTTTTAAGTCTACGATAGAAAATCAAGTTAATGAAAAAAGAAAACATTCATTATTTCTCTCGCTTACGAAAAAACTAATTAAAAGACTAAAAAGTCTAATAATTTGTGCTTATTTATATTAAGTGCTTTAAATGAATGGGCTTACTTGCTCGATCTCATTTAGAAATTCAAACCATATCAAGCTAAAAATTGAATTGAAAACTCGAAGAAATCACAGATCGATTAATATGATATTTTATTTTACATTTTTTTTATTTACAAAAATTGATTTGAGATCTATATTAACTCTGTCTGTTGCGTTAAAATTTTTTCGTATTTTTTTCAAAAAGTGTTTTTTTGTGAGATTTCGAATTAAGTTTTATAATCTTTCAAACTCTGATTTCGAATAAATATTTTGACATTTCATTGATGAGCTATGCAGGTAAATAAAGGAAATAGAAAATAAAATTCCGTTAAATTTGCAAAAACGTACTGAATTAAAAAATAACACTTTTTTAAATAAGTAAGCAGATAACTAAAACATCTTAAAAAGAAAATAAATGTCTGACAGAGGTTTATCTAACAGAGTTTACGAGTACTCTAAACATCTACTACAACTTCGGATTTTTCGATACTTGGTTAACCCCAAGCGTCTTTAATATATAAAGTTTTATTCGAAGAAAAGTTAAAATCATCGAGACGGAAACTCAAATCTTAAAATTAAACCCATACGCTATTATATTACACAACCCATCGATGCCGTCGATGTCGATTTAACTAGTCGATTGTCAGACTGGTTTTCTTGTCAATGGCTAAAATATATCTCGAAAATAACAGTGTTAAAAAAGACAAGTATCTTGTGAAAAAAAACTCCGATGTGACTGTTTAAATTTAAAACCTTTTTTTCTTTTGTTTGAATTATAGAGTTTTTTGAAATTTCGTCACGTCTTATGACAAAGAAAAAATTGTCTAAAAATTCACCTTTTTTTGTAAATAAAAAATACAAAAATAGGCCAAATTTATGCTACTTTAAGCAACAATTTAAAAGAAGAAAATAGAACCTTGCAATTATAAGACAACAACAGAATTGAACAACCGAATTTTTTAAGGTTTTAACAACCGTAATATAATGGAAATTTAACAGTCTGAATCGTTTTCTTTCTCCGTTATTTCATCGTTTATGACTAAGGTTGCCGAATTAAGAGCTATAACTAAAATAAAAACAACATTAAGTTTGAAACAATATTGTTAAACAATCTAAGAACTAAAAAATTTTAGTGTACAGATTCAATTTTAAATAGCATTCCTAAATAGATACGTTTCATGTTGAAAATTGTGACGAGAACTTGATTGTGTTAATACAATTACACGAAATTCCTTTTAAAACAATAAAAAAGTCAAAAATAAGGCGACCTGCTTCAATTAGATTGATCATTACATTTCATTACGTTTGAGATTTAAATCATTTAACCGAAGAGTAGAATCCTTCTCTTACTTAAGTCCTATTTTGACTAAAATCTTTCAATGAATATTCTATCCTGGCTCCGAGGGCTCCTGAGCCCTCGAAAAGCTTTAGTTTCATATAATCCACAACTTCTAATCGAAAAATCGTAGTAATTTTATTCCTCTAAATATAAACGGAAATATTTAACAAGATAAATTAAATTTTAATGATCAAGAACATTTAGACTTTTTTCCACTTTAAAGTAGTATTTTGTAGTGGTATTTATCATCGTTTCATTAGAATCTAAGGGAAAGTAAAAATTTTTCTGCTTGGAATAAATGTTCAAATCGAGATTTAGGAAACCAAAAACCTTTTTGTATATCCTTTTTCAGTTATATTTTTTAAGTCTACGATAGAAAATCAAGTTAATGAAAAAAGAAAACATTCATTATTTCTCTCGCTTACGAAAAAACTAATTAAAAGACTAAAAAGTCTAATAATTTGTGCTTATTTATATTTAGTGCTTTAAATGAATGGGCTTACTTGCTCGATCTCATTTAGAAATTCAAACCATATCAAGCTAAAAATTGAATTGAAAACTCGAAGAAATCACAGATCGATTAATATGATATTTTATTTTACATTTTTTTTATTTACAAAAAGTGATTTGAGATATATATTAACTCTGTCTGTTGCCTAAAAATTTTTTCGTATTTTTTTCAAAAAGTGTTTTTTTGTGAGATTTCGAATTAAGTTTTATAATCTTTCAAACTCTGATTTCGAATAAATATTTTGACATTTCATTGATGAGCTATGCAGGTAAATAAAGGAAATAGAAAATAAAATTCCGTTAAATTTGCAAAAACGTACTGAATTAACAAATAACACTTTTTTAAATAAGTAAGCAGATAACTAAAACATCTTAAAAAGAAAATAAATGTCTGACAGAGGTTTATCTAACAGAGTTTACGAGTACTATAAACATCTACTACAACTTCGGATTTTTCGATACTTGGTTAACCCCAAGCGTCTTTAATATATAAAGTTTTATTCGAAGAAAAGTTAAAATCATCGAAACGGAAACTCAAATCTTAAAATTAAACCCATACGCTATTATATTACACGATGCCGTCGATGTCGATTTAACTAGTCGATTGGTCAGACTGGTTTTCTTGTCACTGGCTAAAATATATCTCGAAAAAAACAGAGTTAAAAAAGACAAGTATCTTGTAAAAATAAACTCCGATGTGACTGTCTACAACATTGGGTAGTTTTATAGGATTTTAAACGTGAATGATGTGATTTTTTGTTCGAGACGTAGACAACATGAGTTTGTTAAAGAACTAGTTCTTGATATTTTAAAATATTGTCGAGTTTTTGATGTCAAATGGAAAGGGCTCGGTTAATGTGAAAAAAGCTTTCGAACTCCCTGATACGATAAAACACCTATCAAAACACCCTTTGAACGAACTTGATTTGTTTTCTTTCAGTTATACCTTGAATTGGATCATATTTCACATTTGGACAGGTCCAATAAGTTAGACATTGTCACTTAATATTTATGTTAAAATTTTTATTCAAGAGAATTTTTTTTGACTAAAGAAAGATCTACGCAATCTTCAATTTTTAAAATATTTCAAAAATCTTATAGTAATTAAGAGGTGTTAAAAACAAAAAATTATTTTTTTACCAATTTTAAGAAATAAAATGTTAAAGATTTTTATTTTTTAGCTACCAAGAAAATTTCATAATTTTAGTGAAAAAAGTTCGAAAATGTAAATTTTGGTCTTTTAATTAAATTGAGAACTGTTTTAGATAAGAGGTTTTCTTTTATTTAGATTCGGCGATTGTTTTTAAAATAGTATACAAATTAAGAATCAGTAGTTTTACTAAAAGAAAAATTAAATCTCAACCAGGGTAACGCAAACTTCTTTTTTGTTGTTACCGTAACTTTTATTAATTTCAACCTAATTTCTTTTGCAAAACCTAAACGTTTCTTTTTAGACATTATCTAAAGAAAAGAGATTATGAAGGTTTTTTTATTACAAGTGTTACTTGGCATTAAAAAAAACCTGCGATAGTGATTTTATGGATTTTAATCAAAAGCTGTTTTTACTCCATTTAAGAGGTATAATTTTTTTTTAAAAAAAATAATTGTCTATGATTAATAAACAAACTTCTAAATAAGAAAAAAACATCACTTTCTTCGAGGCTGATAAACTAACGGATGGTGAGCTACAAATGTCCGTAAGTTTTAACAGCACAAAAAACTGTTTTGAACTGTACGATGCTCAAGAAGCCTATTTAAATACTTTGGAGAAAACATGCTGATTCTGAAAAAGGTAAAATGACAGAAAACAATACAAAAGAAGCTCAAAAGAGAAAGATCAACTCTGAAGACAAGAGTATCGATAAAAATTCAGGTGGTGATGCAGAAAACAAGGTAAAAGAAGCTCCAAAACAGACAAATGTATAAATAAATGTCTCAGGTCGTGATGCTGTAAGAGGCAAAATGACAGAAAACAAACCAAAAGATTTTCTAAAGAAAACGATCGAACTCGAAAGCAAGAGAATCGATAATAATTCAGGTGGTGATGCAAAAAACAAGGCAAAAGAATTTCAAAAGAAGTCAAATGTTCAAAAAAGTGTCTTAGGTCGTGATTCTGTAAAAGGCAATATGATCGAAAACAAGCCAAAAGAAGTTCAAAAGAGAACGATCAACTCTAAAGACAAGGGAACAGAAGAAAATGATGGTGGTGATGCTAAAAACAAGGCAAAAGAATCTCAAAAGAAAAATATCGAAGTCGCAGGCAAGGCAACCGTAAAAAATTCGGTTGGTCATATTGAGAGGAAAAAAAAGATAGAAAACAAACCTATCAATGAGCCTAGCAATGAGCCTAGCAATGAGCCTAGCAATGACCCTAGCAATGACCCTAGAAATGAGCTAAGCAATGAGCCTAGCAATGCAGTATTGGATGAACAACAAATCATGTCAATTGAGTTGAGATCCAGAAAACGTATGAAAACGTCTAATCAAGCAATGTTTCAAAATGAAAAAAATCAATAGAAGAGAAAGAGACTCGAAGAACTTTTCAAAAACATGACGAATTATGATATTCGTAATGTTGAATATAAGGTAAATCCAATTCTAAATGATTTTAGGATCATCAAAAACATTTTATTTAAGCATCTCATTCATTCGTCTTAGAGTATTCCAGGGCGTTTGATTAATCAAAAGAAGCGATGAGGCAGATTCTGGCCTTGTCGTAACTTTTGAAAGCATCAACCTCTTAATCATTCGTCTTGGTGTTTTCCAGGGCGTTTGATTAATCAAAAGAAGCGATGAGGCAGACTCTGGCCTTGTCGTTCCTTTTGAAGCTATCAAATTTTTGTTCATTCGTCTTGGTGTTTTCCAGGCATTTGATTAGCGATGAATAATGATTCGCAGCAGTTACCAAACTTACTTAATACATTTTTTAATAGATCAAATCAATTGTCAGTGATCGAGTTAATCAAATAACAAAAAAAACAGAATTACTTCTCGAATATTTTGATCTAATGAAGAAAACTTTTCCATTGTAATTCTAAAAATTTAATTCAAATAACTTCTTTTTGAAAAATTTTTTTTATAAGATCATGGGAAACAATTAGCATGATAGAAGCTCAAACATCGCAAGAAACTTGGTCCTAAAAGAGATCATCCTTTTTATAAAAATAATCCTGGAGCATCAAATGATTTTAGTTGTGCTTTTGATCTCACCCAAGAGCAAAATGATATTGCAAATCAAATTTTTGCCCTTGTTGGTAAAGGACCGATATAGGATTCATCATGGGAGTCCGAAAAAAAAAAGCTTAAAAAATAAAAAAATGTTTTTTCCTTTTTTCAAATTTCGAAATTTCAAAATTAATTTCATTTAAAATTTATAAAAAAAAAAATCATTTGGGTTAATGACATTCATAAATAATATAAATAAATTTTTTTATAATTTTTGAATTCACAATTAATTTAATTTTTAAAAAATTAGCTCCGATTTTTCTAATAGTTCCCAGATTCTGAATTCTGTTAACATCTGGAAAATTTCAGTTTTCTTGAAATCTTGGAATCCAGCTTGTTAAATAGCTTCTATAAATGTTTACCCTAAAAAATAAAGTCTGGTAGATTATAAATTGATTGCAGCCATCAACAATCTTCAAAAATTAAATTTGCTCTTTCTAATTCAGGGTAAGCTTTAAAAAGCTTTCGAGACCTAGCCAAAGCCATTAAAGAAGAAACATCTTTACTAAAGAAGGTTGTTGGACAAACCCCTTTAAGCTTCTGAAGCCTTACTTACTGAAAAAGCTTGCAGCAAAAACGCCGTGCCCAAATGGGTTCATTTTAAAAAAAAATTTTCACCCTAATATACTAATAGAAGTATTTTGAAAAAATATCAAGATTGTGTAATTAGTGAGGAAGCTCTGGCCAACTTATATACAAGGTGGAATAGAAACGACAAGAATTTTAGAACAAACGTGCTCGACTTTTTAGCGGAAAAAGAACAACTTTTAAATCAACCAAACATGATTCAAATGAGTTTCAAATCGATTTTTCTGGCGCAGAATTGAAGAAATTATCGCAGTGTATCTCTTTGGGGAAGAGGAAAAAATTTGTCGCGGCAGCAAACCAAGATTTTTCAAACAAGATACAGTCAAATGGTTTCGAATGCTTCTTCAAAATAAAATATAATTTCTTTAGCACTGCGAAGAAGAATTTGGCTAACAAAAACTTTTGGAGCTGTGTTTTTAAATGAGAATGTTGTAAGAAAGACATTCGGGCATACATTAAAAATAAACCATCGGGAAATTTAGATTTTAAGTTAAAATTGTTGGCTGACAGCAAAAAATGTGTTCATTAAGGCAGACAAATCAAAATTCGTAAAAGAATAAGTGGAGATGAGAGAAAAAATCTAATGAACGAAATATTTTCTAAAGGTGTAGCTAGTTTTCGGAACGAAGCCTTTGGTAGGATAAGTTTCAGATATTAAAATTTTCTTCTTAATTTTTTGATTTTTATTAAGGTAATACAGAAAAACAAGATATTAGCTATGAAAACATCAGAAAAATAAGTAGCCAGCATCGTCATACCCTAGTCAAAATCTCCGTTGAGATCTTTGGGAGATGTAAAGAGAATCAAAAGGCTTTTTTCTCTTCGTTTTCTATTTGAGATCTCTTGTTGAACTTCAAGAGAATCTCGCATCAGTTTTCAACCGAGACTAAAGTCGAGATTCAAAGAAGATTCTCTTGATTTTTCTAAAGAGATTCTCATGGAAATAAAAGGGTAAATCAATTGGAGAAAACCAATCTGATCACACGAGTTTCTCCTTAGAAAATATTAATTTTTCCTAAAGTGCATAACATTTAACAAGAAATCATTACTTGACACCATCGGTGTATGAATGTTTTATTCAATTAGATTTACAAATTGTTCCAGATATTTTTCAAGCGCTGCGAAAGTCTTCCAAAAACACAGACAATTGAAATTTATTTTCCTGACCTTAACGCTATCCTGTATGTATTGTTATATTTTTTCGAATTTTGTTAGACGGGACTACGAGATTCGATCCAATTTTTTAGTTTTCTTCTTAAGCAATAAAACTGAATTACTTTAATTATTAAGAAAAGATACGAGAAAAAAATTGTTAAAAATAATAACTTTTGATTGGAAAAAATTGTCCAATTATAAATAGTATAAAAATTATAATTAGTTCGTTATCAGAATTTGACCTTAACCTTTTGTATTTTTTTAAACATCGAAATTGTATTGTTTTATGCATCTTTATTTTTTATATTCAAATAAATTTAATTTTTCAAACGTTACAAAGGTCAAGCAGATTTTCTTTTCAAATTTTTAAAACTTTTTTTATATTCTTAGATTAGCCGACAAAAAAACTGGCGAGAGTTTTTATTTGAACTTTTCTTTTGGCGACATTATCAAATAACTTTTCAATTTTTTATTTTAGATATGAAATTTCCGATCCCCTTCTACTAGCTAAAATAATTTTATTGAAATAGCGCAAGTGATAAAAAAAGAGCAAAAAAGAGTCAATTATTTAATTTGATTAAGATGAAAAAAAACAAGGGATTGTATTAAGCACTCGTTAAAATATGATATTTTTTTCAAAATTGATTTTATTTTATTTGAACTTAAAAAATTACTTCGAAAATTTCCGCTTATTTTCTTAAAAACTTTTGCTCTCTCCCCAATTTAATGACAATTCAGTTTTCTAGAAGTCCTTAATCCGATCTCGTGAAGAATTATCCCCTGATCAGCCTTCCTCGTCTTAATCTCACCTGAGAATTGTAACTTAGATCACGTTACAGAGGATTTTATGAGATTCTAGTTATGCTATGTTAGTTACTTGAGACTCAATGAGAAACTATGAGATTTCAAGTGATAAATAAAAAAATTGACAAGATCTCATGTCTTCTCATTGAGTCTAAGTGAGATCTACGTTACAGACTCGAAAGAAATTTTTTGGACGTACTTGTTGACCCATTAACTTAACAGAAACCAACAGAAATAATTGATTTTGAGTTTTGAATAAAGTATAATAATTTGGAATTAATAAAGGCTGATATATAGACTGGGAGAAAAAACAATTTTTTAAGGAGATTCTCTTTGAGATCTAAAATACTTCCTCGTTTAGATCTCAAGAGAAGTGCGAGAGAAAATGGTGTCGAGATCTCTCGTGAATCTTCGATAGATTCTGTTAAGAAACTAAAAAGATCTCCATTGGATCTCATATAGAGAATCTCCATGAGATGTAAAGGAGATTGAGACTAGGGTAGACACCAGCTATCACATGATCTTAGATTAGATGCGGATTCGGCGAAAAATGTGTTTGATCAAATGTTACCTAGAAAAGATTACAAATCACTTAAAGGTTATATACAAGAAATCCAATTAAATCCTTTCGGGGTTCTTTTAATTTCCGAAATTCAAGTTAAAATTTGGACTTTGATCAAAGAATCAGATCCAGTTTGGAACTTCGACGCAACTGGTAGTTTAACGGCCAAATTTCCAAATCAAAATGAGACCCTTCTCTATTCAATTATTGCAAATGATTCGAAAAACAAAACAAGCATCAGTATCGCTGATTTTCTTTCAAGTGCAAACTACACAGTTACAATTAATTGCTATCTAACGAAAATAATTCAAAGGTTTGGACTTTATTTTTACTTTGAAAAGCCAAAAGTTGTTGTTACAGATTTTTCATGGGCAAACTTACATGCATTGTCTAAATCTTTCAATAATCTCGAAATAATCGATTATTTAAATTTGACCTACCAAATATTGGTTGAAAAGAAAAGATATGCTGTGGCACCTATAAAAACGTTAGTTTACATTTGTTCTACACATTTTCTAAAAAATATAATCGATGAAACAAATGATGTTTTAAAAAACTTTGATCCTGATCAAAGAGTGATTATTAAACGGAAGTTTATCAAATCTTTCATTTTATTACAAAACTGCGTCTGTTTTGATGAATTTTGCATTGCACTAAAAAGCATCATAATTATTTTCACCAGAACACTCAAGGACGAAATTTTTATTGACAGTTTGGCTAAACTTGAAAAAATCAATTCAACTTTTAATTCAGATTGGATAAGAAATATAAAATTCTTTTCGAAAAAAAGGCAAATTTTCGAACAAGAATCTAAAATTTATTTCGTCGAGAATAAGAACATTAATTTTGTCCAAGATTCACCTTTTTCAAAATATTTCGACGAATTTCTCTTCGATCAAAGTGTTGAGAGCAATCATATAAAGAATTTTAATAAAAATAATTTATTTTTTCATAACTTGTTCAACATTATTAAAAAAAAACTTCATTTTGTTCCACTTTGGTCAGGACTTATGTTTAAGATTATCGGAATGGAAAGGACTCGGCTATCTAACAATTTTGTTGAGGGCTGGTTTAGTTATTTCAAAACAAAAGTATTAAAAATAAATAAAAGTGTTCGAAATTGCCGTAAACTTTATACGAACGAGTTAGCCACTCCGCTATTTTTTGAATTAATTCGAAAATATTCGACCCTTTACGAAGACCGTTTTATTATCAATTATGAAAGATTAAACAAGTAAAAAGATTTTAAAATTGGTGATAAAATTTCTACCGAAAAATATAGTTATAAAAACCCAATTAAATCGATTGCAATTTATTATAATTCGAATTTTAGTTTTCTTAACAATGAAGAAGATGATATTAAGGATTTAGTTGAAAAAAAAACTAAATCTTTCGATATTTCAAAACACTTTGAGGATTAAAATCTACAAGGTAATATATTTATTTATTATCAAATTCAAATTTTACTTTAAATTTCTTTCCAAAGAAAATAATTATGATTTTTCAGAAGAACAAAGTGATTCAAGTTATGAACTGACTGAATATTTTGAAGAGCGTGATTCCTCAGAAATCATTATCGATGTAGAACCTTCTGAGTGTAGTCTAGGTAAAAAGAGAAAATCATTTTACTATGAATTCGAAAAACTAAAATTTTCTTTTTAGAAAGAAAAAATGGAAGTGGGAGCTAATTTGTCAGAAGATGTTTTTGGTGATAATGGGATTGTAAAAAATGAACTCTATTACTACAAGGTTGAAACAGTTTTGATTAGTAAGAGAGAGCTTGAAAATCTTCTGAATAATAATTGGCTTTCAGATACTGTTTAGATTTATTCATTGAATTACTGATCTTTATTTTTGAAAACGTTTTTTAAAAGATACTCGTAGCATTTGCAAGAATTTTTGTTAAAATTTCAAAAAAGATTGGTTTATTTTTGACAAGCTACAAGTGTAATCAATTAAGTGAAAAAGGAAAAATAACCAATGACCGATTTTTTAAAGTAATGACACATTTTAAATCTTCTCGAAATTTTGATTTTATTTCAATTCAACTTTAGCTTGAAAATTTGACATTTGTCGGCGGGTTTTACTTTCAAAATAACAATCATTGGTGTTTGATTTATCTAGATCTGAAAAAAAATTTTTTTTATTATATTGATCCACTGGGAGAAGATGAAACCAAATCACAATTTATTTTCAACAATTGAAAGTAAAAAAAATTTTTTTCTTTTGTTTATAAGGAATCTCATCTTAGTTTTTTTTTTAAAGCAAATACTTCATTAAGAACTTCAATCGAAAACTCATTTCAAGAAAAAAAGAACACACAAGACAGAAAGACTCGATCAACTGTGGTTTGTTTGTTTGTTTTTTCCTCAAACAATTTCTTGAGGAGAAAAAACTAAGTTTTTGCAACTCAAAATCATACCTCGAAAAGCAAAGGACCTCGATAAATCATTTGTTTAAGCAACATTCAAAGACGACATTTTGCTCTTTTTGTGGAGCTGATTTCGAATCTGATGAAAAAATACATCGATGAACATCGATTCCACGAGATATGTAGTCAACACCGGAGCGGCGTTACCTTAAAATTAACCGATTATAAATTTGTTTGCCCACTTTGCTTTTAAATTTTAAATATTTTATTTTAAATAAATAAATTTTTTGGTGTTGAAAATTTTTTTTTAATGTAGAAGTAAAATTGAGATTTTGGAATCTTATGGATATTAAACCATAAACCCTAGATCTTCTTTTTATTTTATTTAATGTTGTTAAAAATCTTAGATCTTTCAAAAAAATCAATATTTTATTTCGAAAAACCTGAAAATGAGTTCAGAATCCAATAAAAATAACTTAAAACGTCAATCGGAAATCAATCATGAAAACGAAAGTTTGGATGATAACGATGTTGTTAAAACTTATGTCGTTTCTAGTTCTCATCGTCCTCAAGATTTTAAAGCAAACAATTTGGTTTCCTTAAATGAAAACAAAAAGGTCATGATCAAGATCGCAGAAAGCCCACAATTTCAAAAAACTGCTTTCCTAATTGAGGATCTCGAAACAGAAATTGAGGTGGATAAGGTTACTGACGATAAGGATACTGACGATTCATATGGAGATGAACAAAAAACGACTGAAAACATTTTAGTAAATATGACAGATCTTTAAATTATTTAAAATCTCCTTTACGTAATTTTAATTTTTGTATAGAATTCATCCTTTGAAAAATTTAGTAATGTGTCAAAAACTTTAATAAAGGCTGTAAAATCATCTTTTAACAATATCGTTGATGTTGTCAAGGATAAACAGCCGAAAAAAGCTTCAAAAAATCATGTAAATTTAGCATTGTTTAATTTTTTTCATAAATTTTTTTTTAAATATTATTGAATTATTAAGGAAAATTCGTGTCTAACTTCATCAACTCCGGTTCACGATAGAAAACATAATGAAGCCTTTGAATTCAATGGAGATGTAATCAGGACAGATAAAGATTATGAATCTAATTTGATTCTAGCTGAATTGGAAAACACTTTGAAGATTGTTAAGCTGCAAAATGACGAATTTGAAGAAACTAAGAAAAAATATGAAGACATCTTAATGGATAAATTAACCGAATATAAATATTTGGAAAATGACTACTATAAATTAAAAGTAAATATTAATGATTATTTAAATATTTAGTATAACACTTAAAAATGTATTATTTTAGAACTGCTACAAAAATAAGTGCGAAGAATTGACAAATATCATGGAAAGAGATGAGGCCATTGAGGGGGATTTATATCGACAGGTGAATGAATTAAAACGACAAGGAGAACAAAAGTAAGAATATTTAAAAAAAAATAATTGAATTTTTATAATAAGTATTTTATTTTAAAAGAAACCTGGTCCACGAAAAAAAAGTTCTTGATATTGAAAATCTATTAAACCAATCAAAAAAAATGAATGAAGATTACGCTGAGAGAAATAAACAGCTTGAAGACGAAAACTCTGTTTTGAATTCAAAAAAAAAATGTCCACTCGATAAAATATGTAAGAGTGAAGGAAATATTCTTGGTCGACAAAATCATCAAGTTTTGCATAATTGTCATTGTCATTGTTTTGCATATTGGTCAGTTAGAAAGAATTAGGTCCGACATCAAAGAAAAAGAAGAGAAAGTTTCTCGCCTTATTTCCGAAAAGTAAGTAAATAATGTTGTTAAATATTAATTCTTGTTTTAAATTGTCTTTATTTAACTAAAGTGAGCCCTCTGAAGCGTCCGGAGAGTCGGCCAAGGATGAAATTTCAAAGTTAACGAAACAATTAGCTGAATTTAATAAAAAACACGACGAACAACTAAATCAAAAAGTAGTCGAACATACAAATTTAGTTGCTCATAACAAAAAGCTTCAGAGTGAAATGTAAATTTTAGATAAAATCTTTGATATCTTCTAATTTACGTTAATGTTCTTTTTTCTAGAACTAATCTTCAAAGTGAAATCACCAGATTGGAAAATTTTCAGCAAAAATCGAATAATGACCAAAATAACCAAGTTCAAGAGCTAAAAAGAAAATTAAAAGAAAAAGAAGAGCAAGTTTCTCGCCTTATTTCCGAAAAGTAAAGGATATTTATATTACCTTTTTATATTTGACTTAAACTTTTAATTATTCGGCATATCTAGGGAATCGTTTTTATACGAGTAAATGATTGCAATCAATGAGTTAAAATTTAATACAATTAAAGAAAAAAAAGATTTACGACAAGTGATCCAGGAACTAAACCTTGAAATATTAGATTTAAAACGCCAAATGTATGTTTTGTATTCAGCTTTGTTTTGATTTTCTTTAGAGATTATATTTTTTTTTCTAGACATGTTTAAAATCAAAAAACTGAAGAGGATAATGGCCAAAGCATAATCTTAATTCAAGAGCAATATAATGAACTTCAAGAAAAAAGGTTTTTTTTTTTAATTTTCGTTTCTATTTATCTATTTCACTTTTTTGTTTAGACAAGTAAAAATAAGGAACCTAACGAATCAACTTGAGATTGAAAAGAGTCTAAAGTAAGCAAATATAAAATTGAAACAAGAAAATAATGAAAAATTAAAAAAAGAATTAACAGAAAATTATTTTTTAAAGTTAAGTAAAATTTGTCAATTTTTATTCAAAAATTTCTTAGGAAAATTCAAAATGAATTATTGGGGAAACAACTCGATGAATTAAAAAAAAGTTTCAAATTGCCTAACGATCCAGATTTCTTAATTTTGAATTCAAAAAAATGTTCTTGCCCTTATGAAGTTTGTGGCGGCAAAGGAAATTTGAATCCATCGAAAAGTTATAACAAAAAGTAAACCTAAAATTTTATTAAAAAAGAATCTAAAAATTATTAAATAATTTTTTCAGGGCTTTATTTTGTCCGTTCAAGCCATCGGATGCCGAAATTTTTCCTCCAAATTCAAAAGATGCAGAAAAAAGAACAGCTGATAAAAAAAAAGATCAAAATAATCATTAAAATTTATAAGAAAAAAACAGTTCTTAAGATCTTTACCTTTAAGGAAAGCGTCAGATGAAGTAGTGTAATGTAATTAATTCAACTGAAAACGATAATTTTTTTTCCTTTGATCTGATCTCAGAAGAAAGCAGCGATTCATATTGTGATAGTGATTACAATTCTGAAAATGAAAGGGAAATTAAAAAATCAAAGAAAGTTAAGTTTTCAGACATCATAAAACCAATCAAGCCGATTTTAAAAAGACAAAGCTCAAATTTTGTTTTAAAAAAGGTAATTTATCTTTAAGTTAAATAAAAAATTTATTTTATGAATTTTAATTTTTCTAGGCAACTCATCCGATCGATTTATTATACAAAACCACAGACGAAATTGTGGGAATTTACAAGAGTAGAGGGAAAGCGAACGGGAGATTTGTATATATAGGTTATATAAATTTGACGGGAATGATTGATTTTTCCAAACAATGACAAGGTTATTTGGTGGAAACATGTGTAAGAGATCGAGGAAATCCGGCTAAAACATAGCAAAACTACTTTTCAAAGCTTTTTAGGTTTAGCATCACTTATAACATGTATTGAGGAAGGTTAAAAAATGACCTGCATGGCCAAAATGGCAGTAAGTTCTCTTTACCTGATTGGGTTTTGTTAATTCAATAAAGTTTTAGAAAAGATTTGGTTAGATCAGCCACATTCTTGGAGTAAATGGTTTTGTTTTATGTTTTACCGCTTTTTCTAAATCTCTTATTGTATGGTTCCATCAAACTTGTCGTTCTTGTTTATCTCGAAATTTCATAACACGTTTGATTTATAGTTTTAAAATTTAAAAAAAATAGAGTTTTTGGTTAATAATTTTCTAAGTTAATAATTTTCATTGCCATAAAGCCTTTCGAAGGAATACGACTTCTTGTTAGTTCAAAACTTTTTTAGCTTTTTTTAAACTTTATTTACTCCGTTGTTTCAAATTTTAGTGAAAAACGTCATCTTTTAAAACAAATCATGTCATTAAAATTATTTTAGAATTCTTTTTGGCAATTATGCGGCTTTCGAATCACAAGCTTAACTCTTTGTACAATGGTTAAGTTGTCAAAGCATTTTCGTAATTGATCTTAATGCACAATGAAGATAAAATTTTTTGTTTTTTCTAAAAAAACTTAATTTTCTTAAAGAAAAAAAAAAGTTTTGCATAGTTAATAAAAATTTAATCAATAAATGATAATTTTTTTAATTATTTTTTAAAAAAGAACAAAGAAATTCTTTGACTTTTGAACTGGGACTAAACCTGAGCCGGCTGGATCAAATTTTTATTGCAAAATAAACTTATCATTTTATTAGTTTGAAATTTTAAATCAATTTATTGAAAATTAGCATTAATAATTAGAAAAAAATTTCCTCAAATTTGTGCAACATATTATGTTGCACCTTTAAATTGTTTTATTTAGTGCATTAGTTCTATTCAATGAATTTTTATGAACATGTTATTTTTGTTTTTTGTTTTCTACAGTCGTCTCGCGCTTATATCCCCTAATCGGTTCTCAGCAAGTATGGGGATATAATTAAGTTGGGATACAATGAAATAAAAGCAAAAAAGCTACAAAAATACAAAATTTTTATTACGTTTACCCCTAACAAATTACAAAACGGATAAGAAAAATTGGTTTTTAGGCTTAATAAAATTTAAAATTTCATTTTGTTTTAATTTTTTAAAATAGTCTATTTCACATGTTTTAAAAGATTCCCCAACTCCCTTTAGTTTTATACACAGTAGGTCGATCAACTCGAAACTCAAGACCAATTTTTTTTTTTTAAATATTGGCACCAGACTAAGCTCTATCCGGCCGGTTTATTTATTTGCGAGGAACGAGCGTTGCGTGACGAGCATATTAAGCAGACATACACACGAATAAAAAACAAATACTGAACTGTTTTAAAAAAAATTCTGGACGTAAATCGTCAATAGACTATACAAACACAAAAAAAATCTACATGTATTTTTTATAAAAATAAATCAATTAATTCATGTATGAAAATATTCACTTCTAACTTAACATTTTCTTAGTTATTACTTCCCTAACTTGATACAAGCTAACGTCTCGTTACTCGCATATAAAGCCTTGCTTCCCTATCTTATATCATAAAATAAGGTAAAAGTGTATTGTCTAAAATAAATAAGACCAATCGTTTCATCTGAATAATTTATAGATAATTTTCTATCAATAATGGCCAATTTCGTTTCATTCGTTATTTTTTGTCTTTTTTTGAGGTTATTTTGAGGTTAAGTTTTCTTTATATAAATAAGCACACGTCGGAAAAAATTGAATAAAAAAAAATTAATGGGTTATAACAAAGAGTCAATTGTATGCAATATGTTTATTTGTTCTTATATTTGTCTGGGTTATAATTAAATTTTGGGGATAAAGATGGGATAAAACAAAAATAAACTTAACATTATAATGTATTAGGGAAATTGGTTCTGTATAATTTTTGGGATATAAACCCGAGGGGATATTATGGTGGCGGGATATAACGGTGAGACGACTGTAATTTGAAATTCACAACGCCGTCTATTAGCTAATATACTTTGTATTTAAACTTAAAAATGAGACTGAACGAGCATTTAAAAAAAGATGTTTTTAATTAGGGAATTATCCTTGGTTTTGGCACAGACGAATAATGTATAGTCTCAAATCTTAAATTATTAATTGATTTCGGTAATATTTTTTAAAAAAGCCTTTTATTATTCTTACTAACAAAGTTTAATATACTTTGATTTCATCTTCAAGTCAAATTGTATTTAATACTAATAAAAAACATCTAAAGAATAAAAAAAAAAGATTTTATCTAATTGAATACAGTACTGGTCTTTCGGAATCTCAATTTCTTAATCTTTTTTTTTTTTCTGTGCAAGGCAAGTAAAAATCAACAAAAATGTTAATCTTAATAGTCTTTTTAAAATTTTTACAGTAAGCTCAGTTTATTGTAGATCATTTTATCAAGATTAATTATGTCTGTTTCACTAATTTTAAAATGAAGAAGACCTCTGGTGACCGTTCTTGTTAAGAATAAGTTTTATTTAAATTAGCACCATTTTAGTTAAATTAAATTATTATATATAATTATATTATAATATAAAATATAAATTAGGTTATAGCTCGTAAAAATCTAACATTTTGATTTTTAAATCATTAAATAAAAATAATATTGAATAGAGCATTTAAAAAGGTGAAAAAAAACAACAAAATTTAAATAATAAAATTTTTTTTAAACATAATTCTTTTTTTTTTACCAGATTCATAAAAATGTTTAGTTAATAAATAATGAATGAGAAATTAATTATTTTTAATAACAAAAATAATAAAATAAAATAAAAAATTTAATTTGGAGGAATGGGACTTACTTTATTCTCGATTCCTATTGTAGACATGTTCCTCCTCCTTTACTGAAGGGATAGCCCGACTTTTTTACAGAACGCATAGCCCTCTTTTTTAATAGTTTTTAAACCATACCAAACCTAATTCAAAATCAATAAACAATAAATATTACAAAATCTTGTTAATATTGGCCTAAAAAAATCTCTATGCATTTTTTATCTCTAAAATTATCTCTTATTATATTATGTCATAATACAAATTCAGTTAATCAGCGAATGTATAACAGTATCCCAAAAGATATGAATAAAACATAGCTTATATCTTTATCTAGTTTGTTTATTTATTTTATAAAATTTTGGGTTAATAACTTGGTTAAACTGATAAAAATAACAAAATTTCTGAGTTCTCATCCCAGTTACTCAGAAGCTCAGTAACTTAGTTATAACTTCACATCAGTAAAAAATTTTCAATTATTCAGATTCAGCAGAAATCTTTGGTTCATAGTTTCTTCGTGTCGTTTAGTTTTGGACATTATCAGGTAAATCGTAATAAAAATTCCAAAAAGTATCGAAATTTGTCGAAAATTTGAAGCTTCAAATTAGCTTTGGAATCATATACTCATAAATCAATGAAATATGGCAAAATTTTATTTAAAGAAACTTTTTTGAATTAATCGATTATTCAAATTTCTTTTTTCCTTGAGATGTTAAACGAAAAATTTATTTTTTTCGTGATTCAAAAAACAGACAAAACGTAATCGAAGCTGAAGCAAGAACAAAAGTTTAATGTCAAGAACATTTTCTTCAAAAAGGTTATCGAGCTTGTCCTTCTAGATAAACAAGTTATGATTAGAAATGAAAATATTAATTTTTTCGAAGTTGAAAACGATGAGTCCAAGATTATTACAGAATCTGTAAACGATTTAATTCAAACCTTACTCACCACTACAAGAAAGAAAAGTTTATTTAATGATCGATGTTTTGGCTTCTAGACGCTGTCTAAAAGAACGTCCAAAAAATATTTTTAATAATTTCATTTCAAAAAATAATTAATCTTAAGCTTTTTCTAAATATATTTTCAGTCAACTGATTTTTTTTGTCTAAATTATATTGAGAAGTAAAAAAAAAGACAAAAGATTCGAAATATATTTTTAAGGACTTTTAAATTTAATATATAAAACTCGTCTAAAGAGAATTGAAAGGGGCTAAATACAAAATATTAAACATTAGGATAGTTTTTGAAAAAACAATTAAATTTTTTTCTTATTGTTATGAAGCATCCTGTTGAAACGATTTATTTTGAAACTTTTGGCTAAGATTTAACAGTTGCGCAAAATTTTTTTAAATAAGAATAGTTTTTTTCGCTCCTCGGAAAAAGAGCTTTTAGGGTTGCATGCTTTCTTTTGGTCTTAAAGGGAAAAGGTAACGTGGCCGATTATTAGCCTTTTGATAAATATTTTTAATTTTTTTTATTACAAATTTTTTATTCGTTTTGCTTCTGAACATTTTCCAAATTGTCCATACTCATATTGTCAAAAACTGTAAGATTTTAAAAAAACTATGATTTTTAGACATAAAAACTATGAATTTTATATTATGTTGAATGTTCAAATCTTGATGTTCATCTGAATAATGGCTCGCAAATTTGAGAAT
Source organism: Brachionus rubens (assembly GCA_022207745.1). Taxonomy (NCBI): domain Eukaryota; kingdom Metazoa; phylum Rotifera; class Eurotatoria; order Ploima; family Brachionidae; genus Brachionus; species Brachionus rubens. The sequence continues at coordinate 151,261 of JAJVHD010000020.1, read as the reverse complement.
CAAATTCATTTAAATTATTATAATTTTTAGCAAAATGTTTCTCTTGACATTTGATTCTTGAATGGTTGTTTATATGAAAATTCTCGTTAACAAAACTCGCTTTTTTTAAATAATTTACACCATCGTCATCATTCTCTTCATTAGTAAAAAAGTGATTCATAGAAAATTCACTTAAATGATAAGAATTATCATAAACACAATGCGTGATACTATTTTGGTTTAGGTTTACAAAATTTGCTTATGAATTGGATAAAATTTTTAATCATTCGGTTTGTATCAATTCATCAAAATTAAGAAAAAAAACCGTATCCACTAACAGTAAGTAGGATTCCGGCTGTTTTTCGATATATCTAGTTATAAAGAATTGTGAAGTTTCGTTCAAAAAGTTAAGTTCAAAATTTAAAAATTGAAAATTTTTTTATACGAAATTAAGATGTGGTTACGAAAATAGTGTAAGCTGTAACAAAAAATGTTACACAACATTCAATAAAAAATGATTAAAAACAAAATTTGATCAATCGATTATTGATTTTCGTAAAAAAACGGGTTTTATGTTAAGTTTATTTTGACATCATGAAATAAAAATATGAATTTAAATCTCCAAGTTATATCAAGTAATTCATTTTTTATCATTCAAGGTTTTAACCGAGTTTTATTGCGGTTTTCTTGATATATTCCTAAACAACCATTTTATTATCACTTAATTTTTTGGTTAGAGAATTGTACTAAACCAAATCTAAAAGTAATCCAAACAGTTGCTAGTTATAATCATTTTCGACACCACATGACTCCAGAATGTTATTTATTAGATCGTTATTCTTCGAGCATAAATCATAAGAATAATACAGTCGACTTGAGCAGAAATCTTTTGTTCATAGATTCTTCAATTAAAACAAATTTCACATTCTTTCTTTTATTTATGCGATACAAATAATTGATATAATCGCCTAACAGAAAAGCAATTTATTTAAATAATTATTTTAGCTAAAAAATTAAAATTTAAAATATAAAATTATCATCTATTCTTTATTAACTAACTCCTCATTATATTTGGATTTCTTTTTATACTCTTTACGGTTTCTTGGGTTTTGCAGGAAAGTCAAGTTCGGATCGGCTTAGACATCAACTTGACTGTGGTTCATTTTCATAATTTTATTTTATAACTTTTTTTGATGTTTATAGAAGAGTAAAATTTTGATATTTATATTCGCTAGTTTTTAAGATTTTTTTTTAAATTTAAAACTTGTCTCGTCATTAATGAACCAAAATTTTATTTCGAATCAGTGGTATCTTTTTTTAAAATTTAAAATCAAATACAATTATTTACAGGTTGCGAATAAAAAAAGAAACAGTACAATTTGAAAAAATGATTGGGATTTAGTAGTTTTTTTTCTTTTTTTAAATAAGAAAATGAAGAGTGAAATTTTTAATAGTACAATAGTAGAAGTAGTACTTGTAGTTAAAACTGCGACTTGGACATAGTCCAAGCAGAACCTTTTTCCATAATTTGGTTTATCTATTAGTCAAAAAGTTGAAACGAGGCCGAAAATGACAATTTTTTCTCGGTGAATTACTTTTCTGTGGCATCAGAGTTTTACCTTCGACTTTCGGCATTGGTTCCGAAATTCAATCCATTTAACAAGCTCACGCTCCCAAAATTATTAACAATCTTCTAAATTTGAATAAGATCATCTCTATTTCTTCTTGCTTTTAAATCTGAAAGATTCATTTTTGCTCTTAAGACCCGGTACCAGCTTTGTAGCCCTTTTTTGTATCTTTTTCAATTCATTGATATCCTTCTTCAAATTAGGGCGCCATGCACTAATTGCAAACTCCAAGTAGGGTCTAACTTAAGACTTGTAAAGAAGGAACATTGTCCACGCTAGGGAACATAAACGATCTCTTGATCATGGCCAACATTTTATTTGCCTTCGATGAACAGTGTCCGACTTTGACGTTCCACTTTAGATCACCTTTGATAAAAATACCGTGATCTTTTTCGCATTCAGACTTGTTCAGAATTTTCGCCAGCATACGAACTAATTTTATAGTCAAAATGCGGGTTTGATTTGCCTAAATGTAGTACTTTACATTTTTCTGCATTTAGTACCGTTGACCATTCGTTGGACCATCTACAAATTCGATCAACGTCATCTTGTAGCTGTATATGGGAATATAAATTCTTGATAAGAGCGATAATTTTTGTGTCATCGGCATAAGCTTCATAATTATTTTGTATCATTTCTAGTATTTCGTTTATAAAGATTATAAATTGCAGAGGACCAAGGACAGAGCCCTGTGGTACCCCACTGAACACAGTAAGCCAGATTGAAAAAACAACTCCTAGCATAACACGTTGAGACCGTCGACTCAAGAAGGTTTATATCCAATTTACCAACCTTTCTTCAAATCCATACTGTCTCAATCGAGAATCTAGCTTTGCATGTGAAATTTTGTCAAAAAAAATTTCAAAAGTGAATTTGAATTTTTTTAAAGTAAATAAAACAAGCTTCATTTTTTTTAGAGAAAATTTATTTGTGAATGAATAAAAACGAATCAATATTTCAATTTATTTGATTGCCATTAGTGGAAGAATAAAAAACATAAACAAGTTTAGAAAATCCTTTGCTTTTTTTCCGCAAGTTTCCTGTACTCTTAAAATAAAATTTAAAAAAAAATCAAAACGCCTCTAATGAGATCTTTTGAATGGTTCGTTTTTAAATATTTATTTTTTAATTCTAAAAATGCAAAGGGGGAAAATTTTAATGCAAATCTTCTAAGGCTCGTAATTTTTTAACAAAAAAATTTAGATTAATAAATTCGATTAAAATTATTAAATCCTTCTTCAGTTGTCTAACTAAAATTATAATTTTTAAACACGTTTAAAAAAATTTTTTTAAAAATTTTCTACGGAGTGTCTTTTGAAACACTATCTTGCATTAAATTATTTTATTGACACAACTTTGGAAAAACATAGTTTTGCAATGTTGATTTTGAAATAAAAGAGAAAGGAATTTTTTAAAAAAATTTATTTTATAACTTGGAGGATTTCGAGAACGTATACAAAAATTTGATATAGTCAATAAAAATCTCAATGTATTCAAATATGAATTAAAACACAACCTTGACATCGGACCAGAAATTTATTGTTAATATTCAAAAAATAGGCGTCTAGATGAAAATGAACAAAAAGAAGTTGAGAAGTTGTTAGCGGTTAATCCTGTTCATAGAAAATTAAAACGACTATAACTTTTAGTACAAACAAGCCAATCACAAGCTATGATATTTATAATTTAAAAGCGAAAATCGTTAACAAAAAAAACAATAATGTACACGACGAGGGTAAAAAGATAAAAAATCTAATCGAAAAACTAAAAAATGAAAACGTCGAAAACCAAGTAACTTTTCGTTTAGACGAAGACAATCAGTTAAAATGTTTATACTTTCAATTAGATCAAGAAGACTATTGTCTACACTCTTTGAGCAGATCGAACCCATTTATATGGAAATATTAAAAAAAAAGATAAATAAAAAATAAGGATTCACGTATACTAATGTCTTTTATAAGAACTCAGTTTATGAGTTTCGAGTAGGAATAGTGGAATGTATCTTCACCATAATCATTAAACATCCCCTTATTTGGAATTGTTTACTCATCTAGGTTTCTTAAGTTGTATTTAAACTCTCGGTCTCTATTAAATTAAAGCAGTTAATTAGATTGACTGGACCATTTGATTTGTTAAAAATTTTATGAACAAACGAACAAATTTTTTTGATAATACAATTTTGAAAGCAAGAGATATTCTATTCGACAGGTCGAAAAGTCGTTTGATTGAGTAAAGACGTGAATTGATTACTTGACGCAAGTGCTCAACATAGTTTAAAAATGTCAGCCTACTCTCTAGTACGATTCCTAGTAATTTAAAACTTGTTACTACTTCGACTTTATTCGAGTTAGTTAGTAATTCATTCGGCAGTGAAAAACCATTTTTTTTTTTACTAGCATAATCTTTGTTTTGGACCAATTGATGTCAAGTCTAGTGACTTAGTTGACTCATCAAACTTTTCAATATGTGAATTTAGATTGTCGTTTGCTTGATACATCGCTGTATCATCGGCGAAGAGCTTACAAGTTATGTCGATGAACAAAGTTAAGTCGGTGATGAAGATTAGAAAGAAGATTCGGCCGAGAACACTACCTTGTGGAACGCCGAGTTCGATATTGTTCGGGTCAGAAAAAGTATTGTTGAATTTCACAAATTATGATCTTTTAGTGAAGTAGCTTTCGATAAGTTTAAGTGAGTCATTACTGAAACCATAAAACTGGAGTTTTCTAAGAAGTATTCTAAAGTCAATTTTATCGAACGCTTTTTTGAAATCAATAAAAAGAAACAAGCCGACCAGTCTTTTACTTCGAATTGAATTCATGTCTGAGATGATCTCGTGAAGTGGTGATTCACAACTATGATTTATCGGAAGCCATATTGGTCAGCTGTTAAGATGTTGCAACTGATAAAGTGCTCTGTTATTTGGGCTGCTAAAAATTTCTCGAATACCTTTGATATCGGTGGAATAACTGAAATACTCCGTAGTTGTTAACGTCTTCATTCTTACCTTTGTTTTTGTAAAGCGGTGTTACAACCGCAGTTTACCATTCAGTCGGGATAGAGTTGGTAGTCACACAATCATTAAATAACTGCTTGATTGAATGGATTAACTTGGGTGGTGCAAGTTTGAAGATTTTTGATGGTATTTCTGAATTAGCCATTTATCATCAACATTGCCAAGACTGTTTATAAAATCGAAGTTAAGGTTATTAATTGTATTATTAATCATTAATTGACTTTAGGATCTTATCCATATTAGGTTGGGAAAGGTTTCTGAATTCGACTGTTCTTGTCTTGGTTGCTGGCGTATTGATCTTAATACTTGTTGATACAAAATGATGGTCACTGAACGGACAGGGTACAATTTGAAAGTCTTCGATTAGATCACCATTATGTATCACATAATCAATTAGTGTTTCAGTTGTTGTATAATCTTTTGTTCGATTATTGAATCTTGACACAGTACGAGTTGGTTTATGAACAATGTTAATTAGGGAATTGTTATCGAGAAATTTGACGAAGTTTTAATTTGATGGATCGGCTGTGTGGTCAATGTTTAAATCACCGACTATGAAACAGAGGATATTAGGGTCAAGTGAATATTAAAGATCTTCGATATAATCTAGAAATCCAACTTCATTTGTACAAGGTGGTCTATAGCAAGCAATGAAGTTAATTAATTGGTTATTTGATTGTATTTGGAGTTTAATGACCTCGAATGGACAATCACTGTTATTAAAATTTTATTTTGATTCCCCTTTTGGTAAAGTTTAAGAGCCCGCCACCAAACTGTAATGACATTGCTAAGATATACAACTTCGACAGTAGGAAGTACATCAATTTTGCAGATTTTTAAAAATTGAACACCTAATTCATCATTTAGTAAGTGTAAAACTGTTGAACAATAAGCCTTTCTGTCATCAATAAATCTAGAACGTTAAATATAGTAAAGTTGACAAGACCGGTGAATTTTTTCCCTTACTAAAATAGAATCGCTAAGTTTGCAGAATTTATTTGTAACCGAGCACTTTCCAAAAAATTTTTCGTCGGTTGTTTTTGCGTTTACCATTTTTGGTGAAACAAAGAGCGATAATATATTTTTGTCAAGGTACTAAACCATTTAAATTCGGCCGTTTAGTTTGGTTCAAAAGAGCAGTGTTTGTTTTTGCACGTCATTTCGAATGCTTCGCCATATACCATGCTGGGTCGTTTACCCAAAATTAAAAATTTGAACACACTCGAACGTGACTCGGTTACACGATCTTTAAGGGTGGGGTTTGTTAGGCGATGGATATATGTACGTTTTGTAACGTATTATCAGCTTTTTCTATTAACGTTGGATTGACACTGCAAATAGTAGAAATATCTACTAAATTGTTGAAACTTCCAACGTCGCAAAATTTGATCGTTTCTTGAATCTTAAATGAATTGCCTAGTCCTAAAAAAGACAAAAATACAATCATCAAAGGAAGATTTAAATTTACTGTAGAAGCTTCTGAAACTGATTTTTGTTCAAACTGTTTTTCAATTCTCCAGTTCTTAGGAATTCTAGGAGTTGAATGAAGAGATTCAGTTGTTGAAGTAGTTGTAGTTCTTCGACCAGGATAACATGAAGAATAATAGAATATATAACAAAATATAAATAAAAACATAATCAAGTTAGATCTAGAAAGAAAAATTTTAAAAAAGAATAAAGTAATTTTATAATATGAAAATAATAAAAGAATTTTTTAACAAAAAAAAAAAATTTTTCATTTTTTTATATCGGATAATAGTATTCATTCTGGGTCGACAAAAAATTCTTTAAAGCTCTAAGAATCGACACAAACATAATGAAAATTCTGGTTTTGAATAAAATATCGTTCTCAAATGATTTCTAATATTTTTATAGGCTTTTCATTAATTGTTTTATTGTTGTATTGAAGATATTGTAAATATTAGACCATTAAAGGTTTTTTTTATCTGAAAAGTTTTCCTCCAAGTGACTTTTATATTAAAACTTTATTATAGAACTAATGGAACAATCGAATTATGACACGGCATCAGCTCATGCCACTGCAAAAATAATTTATTATTCGTTTGGTTTTTCGTGGAAACTGTCAAAATTCGCTTTTAATTTCGGTCGAAAATTGGGTCAGGTTTCATTAAAAGGTATTTCTAAAATCAGAGAAATCGGCATCAAAACAGAATTTCACGAACAAAAAGTAATTTTTGTCAATAATCCTTTTATATGTGCATTTTTTTTTTGATTTTCTAGAAAAATATAATCATGAAACATTTGCTGTCCTAGAAGGTTGGTTCTCAAAAAATCAGGATACCTCATTCGCATCTCATAAAACTAAAATTGATCTTTCAAGAAGGACAAATTTGATTGTCAATCAAATCAAATTTATAATCAATCACGATATATAACTTGATTATGTATATTTAAATGTTAATGTTTACTAATAAATTCATACAAAAAAAAATTTTTTTTTTAAATTTAAACAAATAACTTGCTGGTTAAATGGTATCTTATTTATCAAAATGTTAGATACACTGATAAAAAAAAGATCAAAATAGCACAAAACAAAAACACTTTGATGAAATTATTAGAAGCGATAGCTGAAACAAATGAATTTATTGATGAACCTGGTAAATTTGTCAAAAAATTTGTAAAATCTTTGGATTGAAAAGCCTAAAAAAAAGGAATTTTAAAAAGAATGATATACTTTAAAAAAATTTTATTACTCTCAAAAATGTTAGTCGCTTGAATCATTCACTCTTAAATAAACCAAAAATGTCGTATTGTTTTAACTTTTTCCAAAATCAGCATTACACTCTTTGTGACTTTTCTCCAGCTCGTGAAAAATATTTTCCACTTCGGACGTAAAAATTAACGTCATGAAAAAGGCAAACAAAAAAAAACCAATTTTAAAAGTCGAACGATTTTTGAGGGCTTCTTTGATTTGATTTTTTTCTCTAACTCTCGATCAGTTATAATAAATAGATTTTTTATACAAACCTCATATTTTTGTCGATCAAAGTTATTTCGACCTTAGGTTTATCTATAGTCCAGATTTTTTCACACTGATAACGTGCTTATCGGATCGAAAAAAGCGATTGAAATCGACTTGAAAGATTACATTTTAAAATACCATCTAAATTGAACTTGACTGGCTTATCCAAATATAAATTTTTATTCATCTAAAAAAATTTAAATGATTAATTGGTAAACTAAAGAGTAATAGTTTACGGATTTTAGACGCTGGAATTTTTTTAAAATACTGTTTAGATTGTTATTTTTATTTAAAAAATGAATTTTTTTAAAATTAAAATTAAAAAAAAGATTTTTACGAGGATTCTCGTAGTAAGAGATCATCTTCGATCTAGTATGTAAAAAAGTATCCCCTGAAAAGTTCTAATAAAACTAGGCTATCTTTACTAAAAAGAGCTCTATATCATTTGTTTTGCTTATGTTTTCGACGTTTGAAATTACAAGGCTTTTTTTTCGTAGTGTTTGAAAACGTAATTAAGAAATTCAGTCCTTCGAACTTGGTGGGTTGTTTAACAAAAATGATCAAAATAAAAGTCGTAATTGAGAATTTAAGGTCGATTAGAATTTTGCCTCTCAAGCCCAGAACAACTTTTTGTAAAAAATAAGTCATTGTTATAAAAACTTGTTGATTTTATCGAAACATTAGCTGTCAATTATCTTGTTGGTTAACATAACTGCTCTGGAAAAATATTGGTTACAAGCCAAAAAAAAATTTTGGATTTCGGTGAAGTTAACTTCTTAAGAGTTACAAAGACGTTTCGTTTTCTTGCTCAACATTTCTCTGTTGAATCTTTTGTCTAACGACGCAAACCAGGAATCATCTTTTAACAGTGCTGTTTTTGTCTTTCTCTTTAAATTGAATTAAACTCTATGATTAAACATTTTCACTTAACAGACAGAGCTAGTATGTATCTGTTAAGTGAAAAAAAATCATCTGCTCAAAAAAATCATCTGAGAAGACAATCAACCACTCAAGTTATATAAAATTTCAGATAAGAGCATAGCAATATGTTGCTTAAATAGCACAAAAATTTGGGAAAAAGCCTGCGAGAACAAATTTGTCCAGAAGTGGAGTTTTGTCCAGAAGTTTCTCTTGACTCTAAGAAATGGACCCCAAAGTAAAAACTGTCACTAAAACTCCAATTAGTTTTTACCGTAACAAAGAATTCAAAGCTGGAGCAGGGATAAAGCCTAATCTATTTCACAATAGTGCAATTTACCTTAACACTAGAAGTAACGAATACGCAATTTTAACGTTTTTCCAAAAATTTGAACGCTTAATACTTTTTTAACAAAAATTCGAGAAAGATGATTTTTGACTATTTTGTAGCCTTTATTTCGAACTACAAATTGAGCTCTTTTCAAAATGATATTATTGGTATTTAATGAAAAAATTTAGTTTGAAAAATCAACTAAAAATGACCGGTGCTTTTAGTGTTAATGAGGTTCGAATCAATTTTAAATCGAAATCTAATGGCAAAAATTAGCTCAAGTTCAATTAACTAATTAAGTAAGACAAGGAAAATATCATATTGATCAAAAGTTTTTTAATTTTAATTTTAAAAAAATTCATTTTTTAAATAAAAATAACAATCTAAACAGTATTTTAAAAAAATTCCAGGGTCTAAAATCCGTAAACTATTACTCTTTAGTTTACCAATTAATCATTTAAATTTTTTTAGATGAATAAAAATCTATATTTGGATAAGCCAGTCAAGTTCAATTTAGATGGTATTTTAAAATGTAATCTTTCAAGTCGATTTCAATCGCTTTTTTCGATCCGATAAGGACGTTATCAGTGTGAAAAAATCTGGACTATAGATAAACCTAAGGTCGAAATAACTTTGATCGACAAAAATATGAGGTTTGTATAAAAAATCTATTTATTATAACTGATCGAGAGTTAGAGAAAAAAATCAAATCAAAGAAGCCCTCAAAAATCGTTCGACTTTTAAAATTGTTTTTTTTTTGTTTGCCTTTTTCATGACGTTAATTTTTACGTCCGAAGTGGAAAATATTTTTCACGAGCTGGAGAAAAGTCACAAAGAGTGTAATGCTGATTTTGGAAAACTGTTAAAACAATACGACATTTTTGGTTTATTTAAGAGTGAATGATTCAAGCGACTAACATTTTTGAGAGTAATAAAATTTTTTTAAAGTATATCATTCTTTTTAAAATTCCTTTTTTTTAGGCTTTTCAATCCAAAGATTTTACAAATTTTTTGACAAATTTACCAGGTTCATCAATAAATTCATTTGTTTCAGCTATCGCTTCTAATAATTTCATCAAAGTGTTTTTGTTTTGTGCTATTTTGATCTTTTTTTTATCAGTGTATCTAACATTTTGATAAATAAGATACCATTTAACCAGCAAGTTATTTGTTTAAATTTAAAAAAAAATTTTTTTTTGTATGAATTTATTAGTAAACATTAACATTTAAATATACATAATCAAGTTATATATCGTGATTGATTATAAATTTGATTTGATTGACAATCAAATTTGTCCTTCTTGAAAGATCAATTTTAGTTTTATGAGATGCGAATGAGGTATCCTGATTTTTTGAGAACCAACCTTCTAGGACAGCAAATGTTTCATGATTATATTTTTCTAGAAAATCAAAAAAAAAATGCACATATAAAAGGATTATTGACAAAAATTACTTTTTGTTCGTGAAATTCTGTTTTGATGCCGATTTCTCTGATTTTAGAAATACCTTTTAATGAAACCTGACCCAATTTTCGACCGAAATTAAAAGCGAATTTTGACAGTTTCCACGAAAAACCAAACGAATAATAAATTATTTTTGCAGTGGCATGAGCTGATGCCGTGTCATAATTCGATTGTTCCATTAGTTCTATAATAAAGTTTTAATATAAAAGTCACTTGGAGGAAAACTTTTCAGATAAAAAAAACCTTTAATGGTCTAATATTTACAATATCTTCAATACAACAATAAAACAATTAATGAAAAGCCTATAAAAATATTAGAAATCATTTGAGAACGATATTTTATTCAAAACCAGAATTTTCATTATGTTTGTGTCGATTCTTAGAGCTTTAAAGAATTTTTTGTCGACCCAGAATGAATACTATTATCCGATATAAAAAAATGAAAAATTTTTTTTTTTGTTAAAAAATTCTTTTATTATTTTCATATTATAAAATTACTTTATTCTTTTTTAAAATTTTTCTTTCTAGATCTAATTTGATTATGTTTTTATTTATATTTTGTTATATATTCTGTTTTTCTTCATGTTATCCTGGTCGAAGAACTACAACTACTTCAACAACTGAATCTCTTCATTCAACTCCTAGAATTCCTAAGAACTGGAGAATTGAAAAACAGTTTGAACAAAAATCAGATCAAACGTTTATTTCTTTACTGGTAATAAATTATTTACAGTAAAAAATGGGATCAAACAGCAAGCCAGGGTTCCGAATTTAACAATAAGATTTTAAAACAGTTAAGAATCGCAATTGGAGTAGAATACCTCTTAACATCGACCTTCAACCCAACAACAATTGGTTTGACCGAAAGATTTAATCAAAATTTGGTTGAAGCACTTACACGCCGAAACCAATCGTACGGAGCGGAGCTCATAGCACTGTGGGTTGAGTCAAAGTCAATTGGGCGATTGGTGGCTGGTTCAAACCTCTTTGGGGTCGTAAATAGTCTGACATTGTAAATGTCAACTGTAAAATTATGCTTGCACATAAAAACGAAATTATAAAAGCCATCAAGCGTCCACATTCGACTCCTCCCGGCCGTGAGAATGCGAAACATACAGCCTATTTTAACTCTAGATGGGCGCCACCATTCGCCACCAAATGGGACTGATTTATAAAAAAATCAGGCTTGCAAGTCGTGGTGACTTAAAATAAGGGTTCAGAAAGGAGCAAATGTAGCAAGTGAAGCGATCGGCTCATTTGAGTTTGGCGTAAGTCGTTCCGGTCGTGGAGAAAAAAAAAAAAAACTTAATGGCATTTGTGGATACCATATTTGTTAATGGCTTATCACACAAGAATTCACAGTTCCACTAACTACTATCCTTTCGAATTGATGTTTGGGAGACCTGTGTTGAGTTTTGAAAACTGGCCTCTTGTTTCTGACGACGTTGAATCCTTACATAAAAGGACATGTCAAATTCAACAACTTTACGATTCCGGTTGCTTTTAAAAACATCGGTAATGCACAGAAAAAGAAAGTTCAAAATCAAAACAACCAACAGAATGTAACCGATAAAGCTCTAAAAACAGGAACTAGAGTCTAAATAAAAAATGATGGTATTCTTTCTAAACTAGATCCAAGGTTCAAAGGTCCATTCACATTAATTAAACAAACAACTAATGGTAATTACAAAATCAAAAATGTACTAGGTGAAATAATGAAGGATAGCGTTTCCTTCCATTAATTAAAAGTTGTAGGAGGTAACAATGAAGAAAGTTCAGACATGCATTACGAAATTGAAAGAATTATTGATCACAAAGTTGAAAACAACAAGTTTGTTTATTTTGTTAAAAAGAAATATTACTCTATTTCAGAAGCTTCTTGGGTAAAAGAAGATTTCGACGACTTAAAACTGGTAAATAAATACAAAGAAGCAATTGAAACACAACCAAAAACAATAAACAAACCAATTTGCAAATCAAAACGTACAAGAAATACAGTAAATTTAAATCTTCCTTTGATGATTGTATTTTTGTCGTTTTTAGGACTAGGCAATTCATTTAAGATTCAAGAAACGATCAAATTTTGCGACGTTGGAAGTTTCAACAATTTAGCAGATATTTCTACTATTTGCAGTGTCAATCCAACGTTAATAGAAAAAGCTGATAATACGTTACAAAACGTACATATATCCATCGCCTAACAAACCCCACCCTTAAAGATCGTAAAAAAATGATCAAAATAAAAGTCGTAATTGAGAATTTAAGGTCGATTAGAATTTTGCCTCTCAAGCCCAGAACAACTTTTTGTAAAAAATAAGTCATTGTTATAAAAACTTGTTGATTTTATCGAAACATTAGCTGTCAATTATCTTGTTGGTTAACATAACTGCTCTGGAAAAATATTGGTTACAAGCCAAAAAAAAATTTTGGATTTCGGTGAAGTTAACTTCTTAAGAGTTACAAAGACGTTTCGTTTTCTTGCTCAACATTTCTCTGTTGAATCTTTTGTCTAACGACGCAAACCAGGAATCATCTTTTAACAGTGCTGTTTTTGTCTTTCTCTTTAAATTGAATTAAACTCTATGATTAAACATTTTCACTTAACAGACAGAGCTAGTATGTATCTGTTAAGTGAAAAAAAATCATCTGCTCAAAAAAATCATCTGAGAAGACAATCAACCACTCAAGTTATATAAAATTTCAGATAAGAGCATAGCAATATGTTGCTTAAATAGCACAAAAATTTGGGAAAAAGCCTGCGAGAACAAATTTGTCCAGAAGTGGAGTTTTGTCCAGAAGTTTCTCTTGACTCTAAGAAATGGACCCCAAAGTAAAAACTGTCACTAAAACTCCAATTAGTTTTTACCGTAACAAAGAATTCAAAGCTGGAGCAGGGATAAAGCCTAATCTATTTCACAATAGTGCAATTTACCTTAACACTAGAAGTAACGAATACGCAATTTTAACGTTTTTCCAAAAATTTGAACGCTTAATACTTTTTTAACAAAAATTCGAGAAAGATGATTTTTGACTATTTTGTAGCCTTTATTTCGAACTACAAATTGAGCTCTTTTCAAAATGATATTATTGGTATTTAATGAAAAAATTTAGTTTGAAAAATCAACTAAAAATGACCGGTGCTTTTAGTGTTAATGAGGTTCGAATCAATTTTAAATCGAAATCTAATGGCAAAAATTAGCTCAAGTTCAATTAACTAATTAAGTAAGACAAGGAAAATATCATATTGATCAAAAGTTTTTTAATTTTAATTTTAAAAAAATTCATTTTTTAAATAAAAATAACAATCTAAACAGTATTTTAAAAAAATTCCAGGGTCTAAAATCCGTAAACTATTACTCTTTAGTTTACCAATTAATCATTTAAATTTTTTTAGATGAATAAAAATCTATATTTGGATAAGCCAGTCAAGTTCAATTTAGATGGTATTTTAAAATGTAATCTTTCAAGTCGATTTCAATCGCTTTTTTCGATCCGATAAGGACGTTATCAGTGTGAAAAAATCTGGACTATAGATAAACCTAAGGTCGAAATAACTTTGATCGACAAAAATATGAGGTTTGTATAAAAAATCTATTTATTATAACTGATCGAGAGTTAGAGAAAAAAATCAAATCAAAGAAGCCCTCAAAAATCGTTCGACTTTTAAAATTGTTTTTTTTTTGTTTGCCTTTTTCATGACGTTAATTTTTACGTCCGAAGTGGAAAATATTTTTCACGAGCTGGAGAAAAGTCACAAAGAGTGTAATGCTGATTTTGGAAAACTGTTAAAACAATACGACATTTTTGGTTTATTTAAGAGTGAATGATTCAAGCGACTAACATTTTTGAGAGTAATAAAATTTTTTTAAAGTATATCATTCTTTTTAAAATTCCTTTTTTTTAGGCTTTTCAATCCAAAGATTTTACAAATTTTTTGACAAATTTACCAGGTTCATCAATAAATTCATTTGTTTCAGCTATCGCTTCTAATAATTTCATCAAAGTGTTTTTGTTTTGTGCTATTTTGATCTTTTTTTTATCAGTGTATCTAACATTTTGATAAATAAGATACCATTTAACCAGCAAGTTATTTGTTTAAATTTAAAAAAAAAATTTTTTTTTGTATGAATTTATTAGTAAACATTAACATTTAAATATACATAATCAAGTTATATATCGTGATTGATTATAAATTTGATTTGATTGACAATCAAATTTGTCCTTCTTGAAAGATCAATTTTAGTTTTATGAGATGCGAATGAGGTATCCTGATTTTTTGAGAACCAACCTTCTAGGACAGCAAATGTTTCATGATTATATTTTTCTAGAAAATCAAAAAAAAAATGCACATATAAAAGGATTATTGACAAAAATTACTTTTTGTTCGTGAAATTCTGTTTTGATGCCGATTTCTCTGATTTTAGAAATACCTTTTAATGAAACCTGACCCAATTTTCGACCGAAATTAAAAGCGAATTTTGACAGTTTCCACGAAAAACCAAACGAATAATAAATTATTTTTGCAGTGGCATGAGCTGATGCCGTGTCATAATTCGATTGTTCCATTAGTTCTATAATAAAGTTTTAATATAAAAGTCACTTGGAGGAAAACTTTTCAGATAAAAAAAACCTTTAATGGTCTAATATTTACAATATCTTCAATACAACAATAAAACAATTAATGAAAAGCCTATAAAAATATTAGAAATCATTTGAGAACGATATTTTATTCAAAACCAGAATTTTCATTATGTTTGTGTCGATTCTTAGAGCTTTAAAGAATTTTTTGTCGACCCAGAATGAATACTATTATCCGATATAAAAAAATGAAAAATTTTTTTTTTTGTTAAAAAATTCTTTTATTATTTTCATATTATAAAATTACTTTATTCTTTTTTAAAATTTTTCTTTCTAGATCTAACTTGATTATGTTTTTATTTATATTTTGTTATATATTCTGTTTTTCTTCATGTTATCCTGGTCGAAGAACTACAACTACTTCAACAACTGAATCTCTTCATTCAACTCCTAGAATTCCTAAGAACTGGAGAATTGAAAAACAGTTTGAACAAAAATCAGATCAAACGTTTATTTCTTTACTGGTAATAAATTATTTACAGTAAAAAATGGGATCAAACAGCAAGCCAGGGTTCCGAATTTAACAATAAGATTTTAAAACAGTTAAGAATCGCAATTGGAGTAGAATACCTCTTAACATCGACCTTCAACCCAACAACAATTGGTTTGACCGAAAGATTTAATCAAAATTTGGTTGAAGCACTTACACGCCGAAACCAATCGTACGGAGCGGAGCTCATAGCACTGTGGGTTGAGTCAAAGTCAATTGGGCGATTGGTGGCTGGTTCAAACCTCTTTGGGGTCGTAAATAGTCTGACATTGTAAATGTCAACTGTAAAATTATGCTTGCACATAAAAACGAAATTATAAAAGCCATCAAGCGTCCACATTCGACTCCTCCCGGCCGTGAGAATGCGAAACATACAGCCTATTTTAACTCTAGATGGGCGCCACCATTCGCCACCAAATGGGACTGATTTATAAAAAAATCAGGCTTGCAAGTCGTGGTGACTTAAAATAAGGGTTCAGAAAGGAGCAAATGTAGCAAGTGAAGCGATCGGCTCATTTGAGTTTGGCGTAAGTCGTTCCGGTCGTGGAGAAAAAAAAAAAAAACTTAATGGCATTTGTGGATACCATATTTGTTAATGGCTTATCACACAAGAATTCACAGTTCCACTAACTACTATCCTTTCGAATTGATGTTTGGGAGACCTGTGTTGAGTTTTGAAAACTGGCCTCTTGTTTCTGACGACGTTGAATCCTTACATAAAAGGACATGTCAAATTCAACAACTTTACGATTCCGGTTGCTTTTAAAAACATCGGTAATGCACAGAAAAAGAAAGTTCAAAATCAAAACAACCAACAGAATGTAACCGATAAAGCTCTAAAAGCAGGAACTAGAGTCTAAATAAAAAATGATGGTATTCTTTCTAAACTAGATCCAAGGTTCAAAGGTCCATTCACATTAATTAAACAAATAACTAATGGTAATTACAAAATCAAAAATGTACTAGGTGAAATAATGAAGGATAGCGTTTCCTTCCATTAATTAAAAGTTGTAGGAGGTAACAATGAAGAAAGTTCAGACATGCATTACGAAATTGAAAGAATTATTGATCACAAAGTTGAAAACAACAAGTTTGTTTATTTTGTTAAAAAGAACTATTACTCTATTTCAGAAGCTTCTTGGGTAAAAGAAGATTTCGACGACTTAAAACTGGTAAATAAATACAAAGAAGCAATTAAAACACAACCAAAAACAATAAACAAACCAATTTGCAAATCAAAACGTAAAAGAAATACAGTAAATTTAAATCTTCCTTTGCTGATTGTATTTTTGTCGTTTTTAGGACTAGGCAATTCATTTAAGATTCAAGAAACGATCAAATTTTGCGACGTTGGAAGTTTCAACAATTTAGTAGATATTTCTACTATCTGCAGTGTCAATCCAACGTTAATAGAAAAAGCTGATAATACGTTACAAAACGTACATATATCCATCGCCTAACAAACCCCACCCTTAAAGATCGTGTAACCGAGTCACGTTCGAGTGTGTTCAAATTTTTAATTTTGGGTAAACGACCCAGCATGGTATATGGCGAAGCATTCGAAATGACGTGCAAAAACAAACACTGCTCTTTTGAACCAAACTAAACGGCCGAATTTAAATGGTTTAGTACCTTGACAAAAATATATTATCGCTCTTTGTTTCACCAAAAATGGTAAACGCAAAAACAACCGACGAAAAATTTTTTGGAAAGTGCTCGGTTACAAATAAATTCTGCAAACTTAGCGATTCTATTTTAGTAAGGGATAAAATTCAGCGGTCTTGTCAACTTTACTATATTTAACGTTCTAGATTTATTGATGACAGAAAGGCTTATTGTTCAACAGTTTTACACTTACCAAATGATGAATTAGGTGTTCAATTTTTAAAAATCTGCAAAATTGATGTACTTCCTACTGTCGAAGTTGTATATCTTAGCAATGTCATTACAGTTTGGTGGCGGGCTGTTAATCTTTACCAAAAGGGGAATCAAAATAAAATTTTAATAACAGTGATTGTCCATTCGAGGTCATTAAACTCCAAATACAATCAAATAACCAATTAATTAACTTGTAATTGTACAAACCAATTAATTAACTATTGACCACCTTGTACAAATGAAGTTGGATTTCTAGATTATATCGAAGATCTTTAATATTCACTTGACCCTAATATCCTCTGTTTCATAGTCGGTGATTTAAACATTGACCACACAGCCGATCCATCAAATGAAAACATCGTCAAATTTCTCGATAACAACTCCCTCATTAACATTGTTCATAAACCAACTCGTACTGTGTCAAGATTCATATCCATAACTTACTAATACTGAAAAATTGCATATTCATAAACCCGAATTTTAAGTATTGGTAAGGGTACGGCTCGGTACAGCAAGACATTGATTCGGTGGATGTGCAGTTTTTTAAAGGACTTACAGTAACCGTTATCTGACAATAATCTAAAAGAAGCCTTATTTATAAATCATTTCATAAATCTGAAATCATATAAGATATACATAGTATTTCTTTTGCCCATTCATCTTCGGCCTGGTTATTTTTTTTCATAAATTGAAAAATTTGGTTAATTTTGTCATTTTGTCCAATCAACTTAAGTTTAATGAACTGCACATCTTCGTAAAGCTTAATTAAAAAGTTTTAAATCTATTAAAAAAATTAACATCAAAATACTTACTTTTCTAAGTGTGTATTCATCCGCTCTTATTTCAAGTCTTTTGACTTCTAGGTTTGATTGAGAAATTTAATGGTGATATGGGAGTCTCAATTACATCTTGAATATTTTCGTTAATATTTGACTCAAATTCATTATTACGACTTTCAACGGCTATTAAAAAAAATTATGATTTGTAATTAATACGAATACAAACGATTCGTTAATTCGCTTCGAAATGACTTAAAATCACCCAAATACTTTGAAAAATTAGGACTTAACTTAGGTTGTTTTTAATTTGTAAAGTAAATGCTCGATTAAATTAAACATTTTGTTTCCGAACAATACAGATTTATTTTAACTAAATTTATTTGAAAAATTAAACCAAGCCGAGTGCTTTACGCGACATTCATCCATTCTCAGAGACTTTTGAAGGGTTCGCCATACTAATACGTGAATGCCCAATACATAATCATAAAAAAAAGCCTTTCATTTGATATATTTTACGTCTTAGTTTAGGAGTAGATATATACTGGTTTATACAGTACATTCCATAACAAAGTTAACAGAAGGTTGTAGCATTGTTTCAACCGTTGAGCAGCAAAACCACAAAGAACATAGAACATTTTAAAATATCTTTTGTTTGAAAATTTTTGTTTGATAATCTTTAACTTTGTTTTGGAACGTATTGAATGATTGGGTCTTAAAGAATTATCATATAAATCTTCAAATTACATTTACATATTTAAAATTAAAGCTAGTGAAGCCTTAGACAAAAAAGAAAGGTATTAAAGGGTACTGTCGACTTTACTAACTTTTCCTCCGTTGATTATCCAATTCGTCTTTGGCTTCGTATTCAGAATCAGTAACAACAAAATTTGCTTTGCAAGTTTTGCCGCTTTACGTTTGCATTTCGTTTTGGAACCTCTATATTTGATTTCACCAGTTATCCATTTATCGTCAAACCTAACTCTAGCTTTTTTGTTTTTTTTTAACTTTAAATCTCTGTCGTCTATAACAGTAAAAGTGTTATCTTGAGAAAAATAAATCAAAATATATTCATTATGACCATTTTCATTAGCTGACATTTTAGTTTTTCTAAAATCATCTAAAAGTGAATGAAAATTTTTATTAAAAAAAAATTGAGTCAAAATAAAATAAAAAAAAAAGAAAAAAGAATTAATCATGTTCATAATCATAACATTAATGCATGTGTTTCTAAAATTTTATTTACAAACAGATCATTTAAAGTTGGAGGTGGAGTTGGGATAATATTAGAATCGAAATTTTTTGTTTCATACATTTTTATAAAAGCAAAAAATTCGTTTTGATATTCGAAAAATTCCTCGATTTCACCATAGGAATCGACACCATTATTCGTGAAACAAATCGTAAAGCTATTACGATGACCCTTTTTATAATAGTTATTCGAATAAAAAATTTTATTCTCGTATTTTAAACGATGAGAAATTATAACAAATTTATCCGTCAGGTCTAGGTTAAATGTTTGATTGACTAAATTTATCTCGTTCATGTTTAAACAACATTTACTAAAAGGATCAAAACAACATGACTTAACCAAATTATGTTTGTTTAATATACTATTTGTTAAATACATAAGCTCAGTATTGGCAGATAAAGGCTCATTCATCAATAAACCATAGTTTTTTACAATAAAAACTTTTTTGACGATTTGACCAATAAACCCAGTTGTTCCATTCAATAGATTTTTCAAATTACCCAAACATCCCTTTAAAAAATTAAAAAATTAAGGTTGCTGTATATTCTATTTAAGATTAAGACATACTTCGAAAAAAAACGAACTATGACATTGTAGAGCACCATGTAGTATTACTTGCTCATACAAGTGTAAATGTGCATGGGACGTATAGACGAGGGTGTTTGACGCATAAAAATAAAAATTATCGCATAAAATAAAAAAAGTACAGCACATAATTTGTGTAACTATAGCATATGAAAATTTTTATTTTCAAACAATTACAGACTACGAATCAAGGTCTATGAAAAAAATTTCGCCTAGTAACAGATTGATGTCAAAGATATCGATCTAGGTAAAAAACTTTTCAAAAAACCTTATTTTTTAGGCTAAAAAAATGAATTTCTTGCCCAAATTATAATGAAATACAAAAATGGTCAAGAAGCTTTCTTCTTAGATAGGAAACCAAAGATCTAATGGAATTTGTTGGTTGCCAAGAAAGACCACTGTCCTAACACCGGATTGTTATTCTGTTTTCAAATTTCGTTTGGATCCTGAGATACTTTAAAAAATTTCTTTATGCTTTAAATTAAAATTTTATATGCGATTTTAATTGTTAGTTCAGGACGTATACGTGTAAGCAGCATCGCTAAAAAAACTCTCCAATAGTTTGAAATATCGTTTGTATAAGTTTCTAGCTTCTTTTAAATTATCTAATTTGTAAATTGTTTCATAAAAAGTCCGTATAGAAAATATGTAGCAGCACATTAAAGTCCAGTAGTCTTTAGTGAGAAATGGAAGCAACACTGGAATAGCAAAGTAAAAAATAAAGACTTTTAATTCGCTCGATTTAAACTTTAAATTTGTATCAATATTGTTTAGTTTTCTGTTTAGAATGTGCGGATATTTGATTTCGTTCAAAACTTTATTAATCGCCTCCAATTTATAACCTTTAGAAAAATTTATCAAACAAATTAAATTTCAAAGGTTTTCCTTATTAATTAAACCTTTATAACATCCGGATTGTTTATCTGAGAAAAACTGTTTTAAAATCCATTTAGTATGATTTTAATATTAAATGTAGATAGTCGAATGGTACTTGTATAGGAAGATCTAACTATTCTCTAAAAACTGTTTTTCCTTTAATTCCAAATTGAACTTTTTCCTTTTTTTCTGCAAGTTCGCCGTAGTGATCGAAATGAATAGACTTTTTGAGTATCGTTTTCTTTCAAATGAATTAATAAAATATAAAAATAAAAAACAAAATTAGGGGAGAAATCGATTTGTTGCAAGGCTACTTGAAGAGGTAAGAAGCAAAAACAGTTGCAAAAGAATTAGGGCGTTAAAAAAATGAACTTAAATCGACTGGTGGATAAGTTACATGTTTGTTTTAAATTTTAAAAATTGAAACCAAGATTCAAACTTTTACCGAGTACTATTAGATTCTCAAATTTCTCTCGGCTCGATTGATTTAATTCAACGATAGATCCTAATAATGGCCACATGTTGTAGTTCTTTGATTCAACTAAAGGAAAACCATCGGTACTAAGATTTAATGAAACCACAATGTTATCATGACCTAGTTTTTTAATTGTATCCTGGTTAATTTTTGCGTCAATCGCTCGTACAATTTTCCCATTTGTTTTGAACCTGGCGTCTAAATTTGACTTCATAATTTGCCCGAATTTGTCTTTTTGATTTGAAATATCAAGCAATTGACCAAGTACGTCGAACCTTACAAAAACTGATTTTTCAATTTTACAAGAATCACATAAATATTTTTTGTTTCGATACGATGAAAAATTTTGTGGCGTCGACACTGATAAACAAGTATGACAAACAGTTGAGAACTCTGAATTTTGATTTTTTAAAAGATAATTTTCAAATGATGAGAGGGTCTTTGGACATTTGTTTTGTTATTGAGGTAATGATGCCTTGATTAGCTTTAAAAAATCATTGGTAGCGCTGTCAGATATTTTATGCTTCGACTTGATTGCATAAAAAGACATCAAGGACTGATATATCTGAATTAAGAAAAAGTGGTATTTTTTTTGTAAAAGACTCATTTTCCTCGTCAGCTGGATCGTTAACAGATTCGAAACTCGATTCTTGGTCGATTTCATTTTCTAGCGAATAGTTGCTTGGTGCATCAGCATCTTCGGTCTCTATGGTTTGAGGAAACGAATCATTTGATTCCCGAATTTTTATATTAATTTCGTTGTAACTTTCTTCACTTGAATTCACTGTGATTCTTGGAGTTGAAGTCGAAATTATTTCTTCAGCTGACATTTTTTTGTACCGCTTCCGTTCAACATTTTCAAAATTCGGGTAAAAACTTTTTTTTTCATTCAAGTTGAAACAATCATTAATTTTGTTTTCTTTTGAATCAATTTTATTTTTTGCATTAAATTAAAAAAAAATGTCGTTTATCATCTTTATTCAGATAAAAGTTAATTTAAAAGTAAAATTTGTAATTTAAGAGAAATTAGAAGCAAAATGTTAATTAGAAACTAACAATTTTTTTTTATATTTTGGTGTAATCTGGTTTTCTTTCTTTGAAGTAAATAAAATAAGCTTTTTCGAAAAAATTAAATTTGAAAGAAAAGTTTGAAATTCAAAAATTTTAATTCATGTACAAATTTTATCATTCATTTTCTCTAACGTATTTTAACTGTTTTAAAGTGAAACAATTAATTTTAATATGTGAAGGGAAATCCTTTTTAAGTAGCAGAGTAATATATAAAAAAAACAGTTAAAAAAATTGTCTTCAAACTTAAAAGAGACCGAGAAAGGTTGATTTTTTCTTTATATATCAAACAAACGCTATTCTGAAGGAGCTCACGCTCCAAACAGATAAACAAATAAAATAAATAAAAAATAAATAAAATTCAAAAACGAGAAAAATATTAATTCATAAATTTTTTTTTAAGTTTGATAAATAATAGACCTACCCCTCAACACCACATGAGAAATTTTTTTTTGAAAAATATCAAAGCGATTGTTTAATCCCAGATTGTTCTTTAACAAAGCGGCAATTCGACTTTTAAATCTAAGTAAACAAAAAATTATGTTATCTGTGACAAAATACATTAAAATTTAAATATTTGGTTGAGAATAGCTTAGAAGGAGGGTGGAGTCCAAAATGAAATACAACAACCAGAAAATCAAGATGAAACTTCAAGTCAAATTTAATTTTTTCGAAAAAGCTTATTTTATTTACTTCAAAGAAAGAAAACCAGATTACACCAAAATATAAAAAAAAATTGTTAGTTTCTAATTAACATTTTGCTTCTAATTTCTCTTAAATTACAAATTTTACTTTTAAATTAACTTTTATCTGAATAAAGATGATAAACGACATTTTTTTTTAATTTAATGCAAAAAATAAAATTGATTCAAAAGAAAACAAAATTAATGATTGTTTCAACTTGAATGAAAAAAAAAGTTTTTACCCGAATTTTGAAAATGTTGAACGGAAGCGGTACAAAAAAATGTCAGCTGAAGAAATAATTTCGACTTCAACTCCAAGAATCACAGTGAATTCAAGTGAAGAAAGTTACAACGAAATTAATATAAAAATTCGGGAATCAAATGATTCGTTTCCTCAAACCATAGAGACCGAAGATGCTGATGCACCAAGCAACTATTCGCTAGAAAATGAAATCGACCAAGAATCGAGTTTCGAATCTGTTAACGATCCAGCTGACGAGGAAAATGAGTCTTTTACAAAAAAAATACCACTTTTTCTTAATTCAGATATATCAGTCCTTGATGTCTTTTTATGCAATCAAGTCGAAGCATAAAATATCTGACAGCGCTACCAATGATTTTTTAAAGCTAATCAAGGCATCATTACCTCAATAACAAAACAAATGTCCAAAGACCCTCTCATCATTTGAAAATTATCTTTTAAAAAATCAAAATTCAGAGTTCTCAACTGTTTGTCATACTTGTTTATCAGTGTCGACGCCACAAAATTTTTCATCGTATCGAAACAAAAAATATTTATGTGATTCTTGTAAAATTGAAAAATCAGTTTTTGTAAGGTTCGACGTACTTGGTCAATTGCTTGATATTTCAAAACAAAAAGACAAATTCGGGCAAATTATGAAGTCAAATTTAGACGCCAGGTTCAAAACAAATGGGAAAATTGTACGAGCGATTGACGCAAAAATTAACCAGGATACAATTAAAAAACTAGGTCATGATAACATTGTGGTTTCATTAAATCTTAGTACCGATGGTTTTCCTTTAGTTGAATCAAAGAACTACAACATGTGGCCATTATTAGGATCTATCGTTGAATTAAATCAATCGAGCCGAGAGAAATTTGAGAATCTAATAGTACTCGGTAAAAGTTTGAATCTTGGTTTCAATTTTTAAAATTTAAAACAAACATGTAACTTATCCACCAGTCGATTTAAGTTCATTTTTTTAACGCCCTAATTCTTTTGCAACTGTTTTTGCTTCTTACCTCTTCAAGTAGCCTTGCAACAAATCGATTTCTCCCCTAATTTTGTTTTTTATTTTTATATTTTATTAATTCATTTGAAAGAAAACGATACTCAAAAAGTCTATTCATTTCGATCACTACGGCGAACTTGCAGAAAAAAAGGAAAAAGTTCAATTTGGAATTAAAGGAAAAACAGTTTTTAGAGAATAGTTAGATCTTCCTATACAAGTACCATTCGACTATCTACATTTAATATTAAAATCATACTAAATGGATTTTAAAACAGTTTTTCTCAGATAAACAATCCGGATGTTATAAAGGTTTAATTAATAAGGAAAACCTTTGAAATTTAATTTGTTTGATAAATTTTTCTAAAGATTATAAATTGGAGGCGATTAATAAAGTTTTGAACGAAATCAAATATCCGCACATTCTAAACAGAAAACTAAACAATATTGATACAAATTTAAAGTTTAAATCGAGCGAATTAAAAGTCTTTATTTTTTACTTTGCTATTCCAGTGTTGCTTCCATTTCTCACTAAAGACTACTGGACTTTAATGTGCTGCTACATATTTTCTATACGGACTTTTTATGAAACAATTTACAAATTAGATAATTTAAAAGAAGCTAGAAACTTATACAAACGATATTTCAAACTATTGGAGAGTTTTTTTAGCGATGCTGCTTACACGTATACGTCCTGAACTAACAATTAAAATCGCATATAAAATTTTAATTTAAAGCATAAAGAAATTTTTTAAAGTATCTCAGGATCCAAACGAAATTTGAAAACAGAATAACAATCCAGTGTTAGGACAGTGGTCTTTCTTGGCAACCAACAAATTCCATTAGATCTTTGGTTTCCTATCTAAGAAGAAAGCTTCTTGACCATTTTTGTATTTCATTATAATTTGGGCAAGAAATTCATTTTTTTAGCCTAAAAAATAAGGTTTTTTGAAAAGTTTTTTACCTAGATCGATATCTTTGACATCAATCTGTTACTAGGCGAAATTTTTTTCATAGACCTTGATTCGTAGTCTGTAATTGTTTGAAAATAAAAATTTTCATATGCTATAGTTACACAAATTATGTGCTGTACTTTTTTTATTTTATGCGATAATTTTTATTTTTATGCGTCAAACACCCTCGTCTATACGTCCCATGCACATTTACACTTGTATGAGCAAGTAATACTACATGGTGCTCTACAATGTCATAGTTCGTTTTTTTTCGAAGTATGTCTTAATCTTAAATAGAATATACAGCAACCTTAATTTTTTAATTTTTTAAAGGGATGTTTGGGTAATTTGAAAAATCTATTGAATGGAACAACTGGGTTTATTGGTCAAATCGTCAAAAAAGTTTTTATTGTAAAAAACTATGGTTTATTGATGAATGAGCCTTTATCTGCCAATACTGAGCTTATGTATTTAACAAATAGTATATTAAACAAACATAATTTGGTTAAGTCATGTTGTTTTGATCCTTTTAGTAAATGTTGTTTAAACATGAACGAGATAAATTTAGTCAATCAAACATTTAACCTAGACCTGACGGATAAATTTGTTATAATTTCTCATCGTTTAAAATACGAGAATAAAATTTTTTATTCGAATAACTATTATAAAAAGGGTCATCGTAATAGCTTTACGATTTGTTTCACGAATAATGGTGTCGATTCCTATGGTGAAATCGAGGAATTTTTCGAATATCAAAACGAATTTTTTGCTTTTATAAAAATGTATGAAACAAAAAATTTCGATTCTAATATTATCCCAACTCCACCTCCAACTTTAAATGATCTGTTTGTAAATAAAATTTTAGAAACACATGCATTAATGTTATGATTATGAACATGATTAATTCTTTTTTCTTTTTTTTTTATTTTATTTTGACTCAATTTTTTTTTAATAAAAATTTTCATTCACTTTTAGATGATTTTAGAAAAACTAAAATGTCAGCTAATGAAAATGGTCATAATGAATATATTTTGATTTATTTTTCTCAAGATAACACTTTTACTGTTATAGACGACAGAGATTTAAAGTTAAAAAAAAACAAAAAAGCTAGAGTTAGGTTTGACGATAAATGGATAACTGGTGAAATCAAATATAGAGGTTCCAAAACGAAATGCAAACGTAAAGCGGCAAAACTTGCAAAGCAAATTTTGTTGTTACTGATTCTGAATACGAAGCCAAAGACGAATTGGATAATCAACGGAGGAAAAGTTAGTAAAGTCGACAGTACCCTTTAATACCTTTCTTTTTTGTCTAAGGCTTCACTAGCTTTAATTTTAAATATGTAAATGTAATTTGAAGATTTATATGATAATTCTTTAAGACCCAATCATTCAATACGTTCCAAAACAAAGTTAAAGATTATCAAACAAAAATTTTCAAACAAAAGATATTTTAAAATGTTCTATGTTCTTTGTGGTTTTGCTGCTCAACGGTTGAAACAATGCTACAACCTTCTGTTAACTTTGTTATGGAATGTACTGTATAAACCAGTATATATCTACTCCTAAACTAAGACGTAAAATATATCAAATGAAAGGCTTTTTTTTATGATTATGTATTGGGCATTCACGTATTAGTATGGCGAACCCTTCAAAAGTCTCTGAGAATGGATGAATGTCGCGTAAAGCACTCGGCTTGGTTTAATTTTTCAAATAAATTTAGTTAAAATAAATCTGTATTGTTCGGAAACAAAATGGTTAATTTAATCGAGCATTTACTTTACAAATTAAAAACAACCTAAGTTAAGTCCTAATTTTTCAAAGTATTTGGGTGATTTTAAGTCATTTCGAAGCGAATTAACGAATCGTTTGTATTCGTATTAATTACAAATCATAATTTTTTTTAATAGCCGTTGAAAGTCGTAATAATGAATTTGAGTCAAATATTAACGAAAATATTCAAGATGTAATTGAGACTCCCATATCACCATTAAATTTCTCAATCAAACCTAGAAGTCAAAAGACTTGAAATAAGAGCGGATGAATACACACTTAGAAAAGTAAGTATTTTGATGTTAATTTTTTTAATAGATTTAAA
Source organism: Brachionus rubens (assembly GCA_022207745.1). Classification (NCBI taxonomy): domain Eukaryota; kingdom Metazoa; phylum Rotifera; class Eurotatoria; order Ploima; family Brachionidae; genus Brachionus; species Brachionus rubens. The sequence continues at coordinate 123,921 of JAJVHD010000020.1, read as the reverse complement.
ACTTTTTAATTAAGCTTTACGAAGATGTGCAGTTCATTAAACTTAAGTTGATTGGACAAGATGACAAAATTAACCAAATTCTTCAATTTATGAAAAAAAATAACCAGGCCGAAGATGAATGGGCAAAAGAAATACTATGTATATCTTATATGATTTCAGATTTATGTAATGATTTATAAATAAGGCTTCTTTTAGATTATTGTCAGATAACGGTTACTGTAAGTCCTTTAAAAAACTGCACATCCACCGAATCAATGTCTTGCTGTACCGAGCCGTACCCTTACCAATACTTAAAATTCGGGTTTATGAATATGCAATTTTTCAGTATGAGTAAGTTATGGATATGAATCTTGACACAGTACGAGTTGGTTTATGAACAATGTTAATGAGGGAGTTGTTATCGAGAAATTTGACGATGTTTTCATTTGATGGATCGGCTGTGTGGTCAATGTTTAAATCACCGACTATGAAACAGAGGATATTAGGGTCAAGTGAATATTAAAGATCTTCGATATAATCTAGAAATCCAACTTCATTTGTACAAGGTGGTCAATAGTTAATTAATTGGTTTGTACAATTACAAGTTAATTAATTGGTTATTTGATTGTATTTGGAGTTTAATGACCTCGAATGGACAATCACTGTTATTAAAATTTTATTTTGATTCCCCTTTTGGTAAAGATTAACAGCCCGCCACCAAACTGTAATGACATTGCTAAGATATACAACTTCGACAGTAGGAAGTACATCAATTTTGCAGATTTTTAAAAATTGAACACCTAATTCATCATTTGGTAAGTGTAAAACTGTTGAACAATAAGCCTTTCTGTCATCAATAAATCTAGAACGTTAAATATAGTAAAGTTGACAAGACCGCTGAATTTTATCCCTTACTAAAATAGAATCGCTAAGTTTGCAGAATTTATTTGTAACCGAGCACTTTCCAAAAAATTTTTCGTCGGTTGTTTTTGCGTTTACCATTTTTGGTGAAACAAAGAGCGATAATATATTTTTGTCAAGGTACTAAACCATTTAAATTCGGCCGTTTAGTTTGGTTCAAAAGAGCAGTGTTTGTTTTTGCACGTCATTTCGAATGCTTCGCCATATACCATGCTGGGTCGTTTACCCAAAATTAAAAATTTGAACACACTCGAACGTGACTCGGTTACACGATCTTTAAGGGTTGGGTTTGTTAGGCGATGGATATATGTACGTTTTGTAACGTATTATCAGCTTTTTCTATTAACGTTGGATTGACACTGCAGATAGTAGAAATATCTACTAAATTGTTGAAACTTCCAACGTCGCAAAATTTGATCGTTTCTTGAATCTTAAATGAATTGCCTAGTCCTAAAAACGACAAAAATACAATCATCAAAGGAAGATTTAAATTTACTGTATTTCTTTTACGTTTTGATTTGCAAATTGGTTTGTTTATTGTTTTTGGTTGTGTTTCAATTGCTTCTTTGTATTTATTTACCAGTTTTAAGTCGTCGAAATCTTCTTTTACCCAAGAAGCTTCTGAAATAGAGTAATATTTCTTTTTAACAAAATAAACAAACTTGTTGTTTTCAACTTTGTGATCAATAATTCTTTCAATTTCGTAATGCATGTCTGAACTTTCTTCATTGTTACCTCCTACAACTTTTAATTAATGGAAGGAAACGCTATCCTTCATTATTTCACCTAGTACATTTTTGATTTTGTAATTACCATTAGTTGTTTGTTTAATTAATGTGAATGGACCTTTGAACCTTGGATCTAGTTTAGAAAGAATACCATCATTTTTTATTTAGACTCTAGTTCCTGCTTTTAGAGCTTTATCGGTTACATTCTGTTGGTTGTTTTGATTTTGAACTTTCTTTTTCTGTGCATTACCGATGTTTTTAAAAGCAACCGGAATCGTAAAGTTGTTGAATTTGACATGTCCTTTTATGTAAGGATTCAACGTCGTCAGAAACAAGAGGCCAGTTTTCAAAACTCAACACAGGTCTCCCAAACATCAATTCGAAAGGATAGTAGTTAGTGGAACTGTGAATTCTTGTGTGATAAGCCATTAACAAATATGGTATCCACAAATGCCATTAAGTTGTTTTTTTTTTTTCTCCACGACCGGAACGACTTACGCCAAACTCAAATGAGCCGATCGCTTCACTTGCTACATTTGCTCCTTTCTGAACCCTTATTTTAAGTCACCACGACTTGCAAGCCTGATTTTTTTATAAATCAGTCCCATTTGGTGGCGAATGGTGGCGCCCATCTAGAGTTAAAATAGGCTGTATGTTTCGCATTCTCACGGCCGGGAGGAGTCGAATGTGGACGCTTGATGGCTTTTATAATTTCGTTTTTATGTGCAAGCATAATTTTACAGTTGACATTTACAATGTCAGACTATTTACGACCCCAAAGAGGTTTGAACCAGCCACCAATCGCCCAATTGACTTTGACTCAACCCACAGTGCTATGAGCTCCGCTCCGTACGATTGGTTTCGGCGTGTAAGTGCTTCAACCAAATTTTGATTAAATCTTTCGGTCAAACCAATTGTTGTTGGGTTGAAGGTTGATGTTAAGAGGCATTCTACTCCAATTGCGATTCTTAACTGTTTTAAAATCTTATTGTTAAATTCGGAACCCTGGCTTGCTGTTTGATCCCATTTTTTACTGTAAATAATTTATTACCAGTAAAGAAATAAACGTTTGATCTGATTTTTGTTCAAACTGTTTTTCAATTCTCCAGTTCTTAGGAATTCTAGGAGTTGAATGAAGAGATTCAGTTGTTGAAGTAGTTGTAGTTCTTCGACCAGGATAACATGAAGAAAAACAGAATATATAACAAAATATAAATAAAAACATAATCAAGTTAGATCTAGAAAGAAAAATTTTAAAAAAGAATAAAGTAATTTTATAATATGAAAATAATAAAAGAATTTTTTAACAAAAAAAAAAATTTTTCATTTTTTTATATCGGATAATAGTATTCATTCTGGGTCGACAAAAAATTCTTTAAAGCTCTAAGAATCGACACAAACATAATGAAAATTCTGGTTTTGAATAAAATATCGTTCTCAAATGATTTCTAATATTTTTATAGGCTTTTCATTAATTGTTTTATTGTTGTATTGAAGATATTGTAAATATTAGACCATTAAAGGTTTTTTTTATCTGAAAAGTTTTCCTCCAAGTGACTTTTATATTAAAACTTTATTATAGAACTAATGGAACAATCGAATTATGACACGGCATCAGCTCATGCCACTGCAAAAATAATTTATTATTCGTTTGGTTTTTCGTGGAAACTGTCAAAATTCGCGTTTAATTTCGGTCGAAAATTGGGTCAGGTTTCATTAAAAGGTATTTCTAAAATCAGAGAAATCGGCATCAAAACAGAATTTCACGAACAAAAAGTAATTTTTGTCAATAATCCTTTTATATGTGCATTTTTTTTTTTGATTTTCTAGAAAAATATAATCATGAAACATTTGCTGTCCTAGAAGGTTGGTTCTCAAAAAATCAGGATACCTCATTCGCATCTCATAAAACTAAAATTGATCTTTCAAGAAGGACAAATTTGATTGTCAATCAAATCAAATTTATAATCAATCACGATATATAACTTGATTATGTATATTTAAATGTTAATGTTTACTAATAAATTCATACAAAAAAAAATTTTTTTTTTAAATTTAAACAAATAACTTGCTGGTTAAATGGTATCTTATTTATCAAAATGTTAGATACACTGATAAAAAAAAGATCAAAATAGCACAAAACAAAAACACTTTGATGAAATTATTAGAAGCGATAGCTGAAACAAATGAATTTATTGATGAACCTGGTAAATTTGTCAAAAAATTTGTAAAATCTTTGGATTGAAAAGCCTAAAAAAAAGGAATTTTAAAAAGAATGATATACTTTAAAAAAATTTTATTACTCTCAAAAATGTTAGTCGCTTGAATCATTCACTCTTAAATAAACCAAAAATGTCGTATTGTTTTAACAGTTTTCCAAAATCAGCATTACACTCTTTGTGACTTTTCTCCAGCTCGTGAAAAATATTTTCCACTTCGGACGTAAAAATTAACGTCATGAAAAAGGCAAACAAAAAAAAAACAATTTTAAAAGTCGAACGATTTTTGAGGGCTTCTTTGATTTGATTTTTTTCTCTAACTCTCGATCAGTTATAATAAATAGATTTTTTATACAAACCTCATATTTTTGTCGATCAAAGTTATTTCGACCTTAGGTTTATCTATAGTCCAGATTTTTTCACACTGATAACGTCCTTATCGGATCGAAAAAAGCGATTGAAATCGACTTGAAAGATTACATTTTAAAATACCATCTAAATTGAACTTGACTGGCTTATCCAAATATAAATTTTTATTCATCTAAAAAAATTTAAATGATTAATTGGTAAACTAAAGAGTAATAGTTTACGGATTTTAGACCCTGGAATTTTTTTAAAATACTGTTTAGATTGTTATTTTTATTTAAAAAATGAATTTTTTTAAAATTAAAATGACGCAAAAATTTACCAGGATACAATTAAAAAACTAGGTCATGATTACATTGTGGTTTCATTAAATCTTAGTACCGATGGTGTTCCTTTAGTTGAATCAAAGAACTACAACATGTGGCCATTATTAGGATCTATCGTTGAATTAAATCAATCGAGCCGAGAAAAATTTGAGAATCTAATAGTACTCGGTAAAAGTTTGAATCTTGGTTTCAATTTTTAAAATTTAAAACAAACATGTATTTAAAGGACTTTGGCAAAACAAAGAAAAGCCTGTTAATGATGTATTTTCAAATTTTCAACTTATCGTCTAATAAATTTAATTAAAATGCAAGATACTCAAGTAAATGTTAAAAGTTAAATTTGTTTTATTTCTTTAAAAACTTGAATTTAAAAAAAAATTTAATAGGGTATAACATTTTTTTCCGGTGCCAGAGTTTCATAGTGGATTTGCCAGCAAGAGCGTCGGCATTAAATGTGACTCAATTTAATGGATATGATGGTTGCACTAATTGCTTCCAGAAAGGTGATTATAATCCATTATTTAGAAAAGTAACTTATCCACCAGTCGATTTAAGTTCATTTTTTTAACGCCCTAATTCTTTTGCAACTGTTTTTGCTTCTTACCACTTCAAGTAGCCTTGCAACAAATCGATTTCTCCCCTAATTTTGTTTTTTATTTTTATATTTTATTAATTCATTTGAAAGAAAACGATACTCAAAAAGTCTATTCATTTCGATCACTACGGCGAACTTGCAGAAAAAAAGGAAATAGTTCAATTTGGAATTAAAGGAAAAACAGTTTTTAGAGAATTGTTAGATCTTCCTATACAAGTACCAATCGACTATCTACATTTAATATTAAAATCATACTAAATGGATTTTAAAACAGTTTTTCTCAGATAAACAATCCGGATGTTATAAAGGTTTAATTAATAAGGAAAACCTTTGAAATTTAATTTGTTTGATAAATTTTTCTAAAGGTAATAAATTGGAGGCGATTAATAAAGTTTTGAACGAAATCAAATATCCGCACATTCTAAACAGAAAACTAAACAATATTGATACAAATTTAAAGTTTAAATCGAGCGAATTAAAAGTCTTTATTTTTTACTTTGCTATTCCAGTGTTGCTTCCATTTCTCACTAAAGACTACTGGACTTTAATGTGCTGCTACATATTTTCTATACGGACTTTTTATGAAACAATTTACAAATTAGATAATTTAAAAGAAGCTAGAAACTTATACAAACGATATTTCAAACTATTGGAGAGTTTTTTTAGCGATGCTGCTTACACGTATACGTCCTGAACTAACAATTAAAATCGCATATAAAATTTTAATTTAAAGCATAAAGAAATTTTTTAAAGTATCTCAGGATCCAAACGAAATTTGAAAACAGAATAACAATCCAGTGTTAGGACAGTGGTCTTTCTTGGCAACCAACAAATTCCATTAGATCTTTGGTTTCCTATCTAAGAAGAAAGCTTCTTGACCATTTTTGTATTTCATTATAATTTGGGCAAGAAATTCATTTTTTTAGCCTAAAAAATAAGGTTTTTTGAAAAGTTTTTTACCTAGATCGATATCTTTGACATCAATCTGTTACTAGGCGAAATTTTTTTCATAGACCTTGATTCGTAGTCTGTAATTGTTTGAAAATAAAAATTTTCATATGCTATAGTTACACAAATTATGTGCTGTACTTTTTTTATTTTATGCGATAATTTTTATTTTTATGCGTCAAACACCCTCGTCTATACGTCCCATGCACATTTACACTTGTATGAGCAAGTAATACTACATGGTGCTCTACAATGTCATAGTTCGTTTTTTTTCGAAGTATGTCTTAATCTTAAATAGAATATACAGCAACCTTAATTTTTTAATTTTTTAAAGGGATGTTTGGGTAATTTGAAAAATCTATTGAATGGAACAACTGGGTTTATTGGTCAAATCGTCAAAAAAGTTTTTATTGTAAAAAACTATGGTTTATTGATGAATGAGCCTTTATCTGCCAATACTGAGCTTATGTATTTAACAAATAGTATATTAAACAAACATAATTTGGTTAAGTCATGTTGTTTTGATCCTTTTAGTAAATGTTGTTTAAACATGAACGAGATAAATTTAGTCAATCAAACATTTAACCTAGACCTGACGGATAAATTTGTTATAATTTCTCATCGTTTAAAATACGAGAATAAAATTTTTTATTCGAATAACTATTATAAAAAGGGTGATCGTAATAGCTTTACGATTTGTTTCACGAATAATGGTGTCGATTCCTATGGTGAAATCGAGGAATTTTTCGAATATCAAAACGAATTTTTTGCTTTTATAAAAATGTATGAAACAAAAAATTTCGATTCTAATATTATCCCAACTTCACCTCCAACTTTAAATGATCTGTTTGTAAATAAAATTTTAGAAACACATGCATTAATGTTATGATTATGAACATGATTAATTCTTTTTTCTTTTTTTTTTATTTTATTTTGACTCAATTTTTTTTTAATAAAAATTTTCATTCACTTTTAGATAATTTTAGAAAAACTAAAATGTCAGCTAATGAGAATGGTCATAATGAATATATTTTGATTTATTTTTCTCAAAATAACACTTTTACTGTTATAGACGACAGAGATTTAAAGTTAAAAAAAAACAAAAAAGCTAGAGTTAGGTTTGACGATAAATGGATAACTGGTGAAATCAAATATAGAGGTTCCAAAACGAAATGCAAACGTAAAGCGGCAAAACTTGCAAAGCAAATTTTGTTGTTACTGATTCTGAATACGAAGCCAAAGACGAATTGGATAATCAACGGAGGAAAAGTTAGTAAAGTCGACAGTACCCTTTAATACCTTTCTTTTTTGTCTAAGGCTTCACTAGCTTTAATTTTAAATATGTAAATGTAATTTGAAGATTTATATGATAATTCTTTAAGACCCAATCATTCAATACGTTCCAAAACAAAGTTAAAGATTATCAAACAAAAATTTTCAAACAAAAGATATTTTAAAATGTTCTATGTTCTTTGTGGTTTTGCTGCTCAACGGTTGAAACAATGCTACAACCTTCTGTTAACTTTGTTATGGAATGTACTGTATAAACCAGTATATATCTACTCCTAAACTAAGACGTAAAATATATCAAATGAAAGGCTTTTTTTTATGATTATGTATTGGGCATTCACGTATTAGTATGGCGAACCCTTCAAAAGTCTCTGAGAATGGATGAATGTCGCGTAAAGCACTCGGCTTGGTTTAATTTTTCAAATAAATTTAGTTAAAATAAATCTGTATTGTTCGGAAACAAAATGTTTAATTTAATCGAGCATTTACTTTACAAATTAAAAACAACCTAAGTTAAGTCCTAATTTTTCAAAGTATTTGGGTGATTTTAAGTCATTTCGAAGCGAATTAACGAATCGTTTGTATTCGTATTAATTACAAATCATAATTTTTTTTAATAGCCGTTGAAAGTCGTAATAATGAATTTGAGTCAAATATTAACGAAAATATTCAAGATGTAATTGAGACTCCCATATCACCATTAAATTTCTCAATCAAACCTAGAAGTCAAAAGACTTGAAATAAGAGCGGATGAATACACACTTAGAAAAGTAAGTATTTTGATGTTAATTTTTTTAATAGATTTAAAACTTTTTAATTAAGCTTTACGAAGATGTGCAGTTCATTAAACTTAAGTTGATTGGACAAGATGACAAAATTAACCAAATTCTTCAATTTATGAAAAAAAATAACCAGGCCGAAGATGAATGGGCAAAAGAAATACTATGTATATCTTATATGATTTCAGATTTATGTAATGATTTATAAATAAGGCTTCTTTTAGATTATTGTCAGATAACGGTTACTGTAAGTCCTTTAAAAAACTGCACATCCACCGAATCAATGTCTTGCTGTACCGAGCCGTACCCTTACCAATACTTAAAATTCGGGTTTATGAATATGCAATTTTTCAGTATGAGTAAGTTATGGATATGATTTGACACGGTACGGGTACGTTTTAGTACGGGTACTCGAATAATTCAGTGGAAGTGCAGCTAATAAAAAAAAATAAAACTCAGAGAAACATATAATTTTCTTTAAGATTTATGAAGGAAAAAATTTACTCGATAGCTTGTGCAAGATCCTTTCAAAATATATTACTTACCTAATGAAGCGATTGTTTGATCAAAAAGAACGTTTCGAAGGGATCATTAAACTTCCAGACATGGAGTCGAACTCAAAAAGACGAAGTCTAAGTCCGCAAAGAGTAGAATTTTTCAAAAGTAAGTTGAATTTAAATAATGAAACAAATTTTAAAATTTTTCTTTGTTTTTAAGAATGTGTTTTGACAAAGGCCAAGCAACAAAAAGACCAACTCGAACAATGTTATTCAAAATGTGTTGAAAAAGCAAGCCTCAATGGATGGTACGTAAATGGTAGCAAATTAATACATTAAATTAATTCATTTTTTTCTATAATTATTTGTATTTACTTTTATATTAAAATTAAAATAATAAATTTTAAAACAAAAAAATTTTCTTTTAATAAATTATTCAATATCCTTCAGTAAATATAACCTAAGGAAGGTTAGATATTATTAACCTAGGAACCCAGATATGGTTAGCAAATTGAAAAAAATCGCTATTCGAACTCTTTGAGAACTCAAGATAATCGTGGAGAAAGCTTTACAAATCTCCATGAGAACTCATTGAGAAATCGAAGAGATTCGAAGCCTGAGATTTTTGAAGAGATCTCGGTGATTTCTCGGGTTTTTTCTCCTTGAGATCTCGGCTTAGAATTCGCTGAGAATTTGACATGGGGAGTCATATTTGAAAAGATCTCTTAGATCCGTGGGTAGTTAAACATACGTTTATTTTGGTGTGGTTTCAAAATATTTTTATTTTTTTCTAGAATTCTTATTCAATTAACCATTGCAAATGGCGCAACTTAGGTTAGCAATATAAAATTTTTTTTCTCTTATCACTGAGCATAAAAAATAATATCAAACGGATAAATATCCTTCTTTTTTAAAAATGTAATAAATATATTTTAGTTTGAATTCGTCTTGGCCGGATCTAGCATCTCTTTAGAGATTAAACATATATCAATTTCACTTTTACATGTCTCAAAGACCTACATCATTACCGCGACAAATAATTATTACAACTGGTTGCAAAACTTTGTTCTTTTTTAAATTTTCAAAATGAAACCTCTTCATAAAACTTCCCATTAGAATTTATAAGCAGCTACTTCAGTTTAAATGTTTAAATATTAAAGTCTTTCAATTTAAATATTCTATTTTGATGACAAAATTAAAGGCATAACTCACAAAATAGTCAAAAATTTCACCAATACAGTCATAATTTGATGTCGATTCAACTTTCAATATTGAAGTAGACTTGGCTCTCCCTCATTCATTAGCGTCGATAAATTCAAAAACTTTTTTAAAAATGGAGTAACTAAGATTTTTAATAGGTAAATTGCTTAGTTCTTGTAGAAGAATTTAAGAATTCAAAGTTGATGATTCGATTGGATTCCTTCTGGAGCCTTGCGTAAGGTCAAGGGTCAGTTTCCCGTTCAATTACTATCTATTTTATTTTGTTTTTTACATCTCTAAATAGAATTTTAATATTTTTTTTATGTTTTTGTTAAAATTAAAAACTATTCCATTAAAAATTGAATAGTACAAAATTTAAATTTTATTATTCACCGAATTTTTAATTGCCTTTATTTTTACATAATTTTACTTGCGTACAGAATGTTCAAATTAAAGCCGATAATGTACGACGAATCGTACTTCTAAAAAAAAATTAAATGATGCTTTAATTGTTCCGGTTCCAAATTCAGAAGTTCAAAATTAGGAGTGATATTTCTATAAGGTGTCAATTTTTGAGTGGTGATTCAACAGTTCGATTAAATGTACAAAACTCTGAGGAATTCGGTTATATGCTTCTTTTTTTCGTAGCATTTATCTATCAAATAGTACTGGAACCGTACAGTAAAATCGTACAAAACTTCAAGTTGCCCGAGTAAATTTCCTTTATCATTTAAAAAATGCGCTTTTTTTGATGCTACTTGTTTTGTAAGGTGTGTAATGAATGTGAGTAACTTCCTGGGTTCAAATTGATTCATCAAATCTTGAAATTTTTAGAGATATAACCTTGTGTCTTAATTAAACTGACCAAAATATTTCTTTAAACGGTTCTTACCCATGTCAAATTCTCCTGAGAGATCGCAAAGAGATAATCTGAGAACAAAATTAAGGAGATTTTTTATAGAAAAAGAAGAGAAATAAATGAGAAAAAAATAAAAAATCGGTGATTCACGTAGATGCTTATGAGATTTCTATGAGAAAAAAAAAGTTGAAGGCTCAACGAGAAATCGATGTGACAGATTTGAGAAAAAGAACTCTTTATCTCTTTTAGATCTCTTAGAAATCTCCTTGAGAAAAACTAAAGGACTTAAAATAAAAAGACCACTCTTTTGGGTTATTTTGGACTCCAACGAACAAGATAAGTGAGGGCTTTGATATATTAAAGAGGAATCAAACAAGTGAAACACTAATATCATGATAGTTGCGTTAATAAACTGGAAAATATTTGATTGGTTAAAAGTGCCCAATAAAAACGTTAATTTGAACTTTAATTTATTTTTTCTAAAAATTTGACCTTAACTTTTTATTAAATTTTATTTTTGGTATAAAAACAAATTTCATAAAAAAAATTTCAATTTTATTTATAGTTAGAAATTCATGATGTTAATTTTAAATTGGACCACGTCCAATATGACAGGTATGTTAAAATTTTACTATCAAACTTGTAATGAAAAATGGCCGTTTAAATTTTTTTTTTTAATTAAGTTCAGACAAGAAACTTTAATCGTTCGATTTTTAAATCATATTTGACAATATCGATAAATCGATATATAGAGATAAAACTTGTTGAATTTACAATGAATAAAATTGAATTAGCTGCTTATTCACCTAATTGTATTTTAAAAATCTAATATGATGTTTATCAAAATTCTCTTTAAAAAATCCTTTAAATTCCAATATTTTGTTGAGTCTGAATAAATTTTCTTTAAATACTCGCTTTTTTCTTGTAACTCTTCTTGAAAATTAAATTGATTCTTGATCCAAAATAAGCTTAAAATATTTGAATCTGCTTGAGAAAAATATTAAAATTTTAGAATCTTTCCTTTGAATTTAACCATACTAAAGCATTTAGATAAATTCTGAATTATCCAAATATAAACGAATAAGACGAAATAGAATCTCTTTGGAAAATTTGTATAATGTTAGTCTTTTGAGAACTAAAGGTTTTCCTAGGATGATCTCATCAGATCTTTCTGTACCTCTTTAAGAAATTCTTGAGATTCTCGAAGAGATCTATAAAGGACTGACGCTAGATTTTTTTTCATTTTCTAATGTGAAAAATAAGAGATCTTTTAGAGAAAAAGGTTACAAAGATCTCCAATAGATCTCTACAGAATCTTCTTGAGTTCTCTAATTTTCTCCGAACTTTTCTCTTTGAGATCTCTTAGGAGACTCAGAGAAGAATTTGACATGGGTATGAATTTAGAAGTTTTTCTCTCTTGATGTATATATTCGCTTGATAACGTAACTAAACTTGTTTGGGTCACAAGCTATTGCCTTGAAAGGTCCATAGAATTTTCTGAACATGAACAGAATGGTAATCTAGCTTTTAGCGTTAAAAAAGATTTATTTTTTTTCAATTATAAAATGAAGTATAAATTCAGAGACTGTCATATATGGTGAACGCCGTCGAAACACCTTCAAGAAAAGTTTTACTACCAAATTTAAGTAGTTTTCCAAATACAAATGTCTTGTTCAAAAATTCAAAAATTGCTTTATAACCAAACTGATTCATATTTGAAAGAAAACACTTCAAAAACATAAATGAACTTAATTTTTTTTAATGTTAAAAATTACATATGGTCTTGAAGGTCCTCTTGAACAAAACAAGATGCACAAGACTTGCACAAGACAAATGTTAACAGATGTCCTTTGTTTTTCCTCGGTTTTCTCATTTGATAAAAACCTTTCTTGTTGAATTGAATGCACTTTTCATCGGCAAACACTATATTTTTAAACTTTTTGCCAGACAATTAATCAAAAAATTAAATATTTTAGATCTCTATTCAAAATTAGTCTTTATTGGCTTGGTTCTTGCTCTTCCTCTTAAACATCTGTCTATTACGCACAGTAATTTAAAATTTAACTCACATTTCTTTATGTTAATTTCTATTATTTTTATTATTATCTTCATATCCTTTCGCTTTTGATTTGAGTTACCGTTTGTATGTTTCTTTTTTCCAATATTCTTTAAAAATATCTTCGCGATAGAAAACGAGTTTTTTGAGCGCATCTTAAAAAAAATTTTTTATTTTTTGTTTTTAAAACAATTTTAAAATTTTTTAATTTTTACGTTCAAATATCTTCAAAAGAAATTTTTAGGTGTTTTATATCTGGATTCACATCGGACTCCCGGAGCTTCTTTTTTATCAACGAAAGAAATGAATATGACAACATTTTTGTCACCTTCTTCTTCAAAGACCAATTTTAAATACACAGATAAAAAGGATAAGAATTTTACCGTAATGACACCTAGATTTTCAATTGGCTCACATCTGGACTTATAACTGTGAAGCTTAACGAGCTGTCCAATTTTTTCTTCTTCATTAGTAATTTTCCTTCTACCGAACTTCTTTTTTATTGTTTTTTTTTTTCTTCGGAAAAAGTTACCTATCACAAGCTTCTAAATTAAAATCTAAAAATTGTTTTTATAAAAAGCGAACTATTTTTACAAAATTGTATCTGATTTTATTCAGACTTCACGGCTTTGTGAATTCTTCGTACAAAACGAACAGAAAAAAATTTTAAAACCTAAATAAAAAACAAAGAAAAAAAATCTCTTTCCTTAAATTCGTGATACAAGGTGATACAACATTTGTATCAGCGTTTAAGTTAAATTTTAGCTCTAAGTAAAATTTCGTCGATCCAAATCGTCGATTCAAAAATCGATATGCAGAAGGTTACTTTTTTTTTGTCTTTACGGAAAGCTTTTTCTGAATTTATTTTTGCAATTTTTCACTTATGAAATTTAAATTTGAAAAAAAATTATGAAAATTTTTTTTTGAAGAAGAAGAGACGATAACGATTGCCTTATGTCGATGTCTTTCAATTTTCGAGTCGCCATCACATTTTCTCATCCGGACTTGGGACCGGCCAAAGGGTATGATTACGACTTCTAATAAGAGTTTGAACTGGAGGAAAAATTTTTGCTCTTTCAGAATGGTATAATTATTAACAAAAAAAACTGGTTTATTTATTTATTTTTTTTAATTTAAATTAAAGAATTAAATTGTTTAAAACCATACTGGTACGTAAAGCAACAACTCTTCAATTTTTTTCCTTTTATGACTTGTTTTATTCAAGGAAACGCTATTTTTTCTATTGATGTCTACCCAGATGGCTCTAGATTCGCCACTGGTGGTCAAGGTAATTTTAATTAATCCTATTAAAAATCACCATACTTCTAAATTAAACAAGGAAACGACAGTTGAAAAGTTTTCATCTGGAACATGGGACCAATTGTTGATAAATTCAAAGAAATAGATGAAAATGTTCCTAAAATTCGTTGTCAAATGGACCATTACATTTGTACCTCATTCTCCAAATTTATTTCTTAAAAAAATATTTCAAAAAGTTATTTTTTACAGCCTTCGTCAATTGTGTAAGATGGTCTAACAATGGAGATTTTTTAGCGAGTGGAAGTGTCGATAAAATAATTATGATGTCGCACAATGCATCCGGGTAGGCTTTAAAATCTCTCTTTAACTTCTCTCAAATGCGTTTTTAGTTAAGGAGGGTTTCAAAATATCGAAAATTGGATATGTGGGTTCACAAATATTTTGAAATAATCGTTTAGCTTGTTAACCTCAGCTGCTTTTTGACTGTTTGTTAAAAAATTTTTAAACAGTTAGTAATAAATTTTATTTTTGTTTCGCCACTGGATAAAAAGCACTTTGGGTATTTATCTGCTGGTTTAGCAAAAGGAATTTATTATTGGATGCTCAAAGTGGTTTTATCTAACAGTCTAAAAACAGCTGCGGTTTTCAAGCTAAACGATTGTTTCATAAAGTAGCATTGATACCTAATTCTGCCGGATCAGCATACTACTTATACAGAACTACTCGATTTAGATCCTCTACTAGTCATAGCGTTACAAAACCCAGAGTACGAGAAGTTTTACAAGTTCTCTTATTTCAATCCGATTCAGACTCAAATATTTCATTGTTATTACCACACTGATAATATCAGTCGCCTTGGAGCTTCGACTGGGTCTGGTAAAACAATCGGAGCCGAATTGGCAATGTTTAGAAAGTTTTAACAAAATGATGGTAAAAAGGTTGTCTATATAGCGCCGTTGAAAGCTTTGGTAAGGGAGCGTATGATCGATTGGAAGCTTTCATTAGAAGTTCATATCCAAGGTTACCCAGGGAAGTTTTATTGTTCGCCAATGGCTTCAATGAACAAATCTTGTTTTCAAGAGATTAAAATTACTTTGCCAGTGAAGCCTGTTTTGATATTCGTGTCGTCCGTTCGACAAACTCGATTGACGGCTTTGGATTTGATAAGCTAACATCCGAAATGTTTTGACCAAGAGAACACAAATCCTCTCCTTCAAGAGTGCAAATTTTATGAAAAAGTATTTTTCCTATTTGTAACACTGTTTCGATTTTCATTTTGTGAACTTATAAAAGGGATAACGATAGAATTCTTAGCCTTGAGGCTACAAATAAAAACTTAACAGAAAGGATTAAAGAACTCAACACTGATGGGTGAAAGGTTTAATTTGAAAAGCATTCGTGAAATAATTTTTTTTAATTTAAATTTTATGTTAGTGCTAAAAATTTGGAAATTGAATCAGTTGAGCTACAAAAGCAAATTGAAGGCTTCAGAGCCGAAAAGTGATAATTTTTATGTCCTTTTCTCTGAAAATGTGAAGATTTGTTTAGTAACGAAAATTTAATTTCATCCAAATTATTCTGATCTTCACATTGGATTTAATTTATAATTTTTAGGATTGTTAAATGAAGCGATTTCAAATTTTTAAAGAAATTACATTTAAAATTGAAATCATTTATTGTATACAGTCTAGTCTCGTTAATCCGAACTCCTCGGGACTGTGAAAATTGAGTTCGGATTATTTTGTTCGGATTAAAATTAATGAACTAAAAAAATATTTTTTTTCCTAAATTACATAACAGAATAAAAAAATTATTTCTCACTTAAAAACAAACTCGGAATAAAAAATTTTTTTAAAAAATTTTTTATTAAAACTTGGTTGAGGTTATCAAGTCTCAATTCGTACAGGTTCTCTTTTAAAGTTTCTAAATCATCAATTAAGTATTTTGCTATAATGTAATGATGAGGATTCAAATAATTTTTGAAAAAAAAATCGAGATTTAGGAGAAAAAAGGTAGTATTGAACATATTGATATTAAGACATAAGTTTTACTAAAGACTAAAAAAAGAAGTATGTTCCTTCCATTGTGTAAATGGGTAAAAGGAAATTCCATGAAACAAAGAAGTGCAAAAATATTATGTTTTACTTAATAAAAAAATTAAGTATTACCCAAGAGAAAGTAAAAAAATTAGTTTTAAAAAAGACAAAAAGAAGTTTTATTAAGTGTTGCTAAGTGTTTTGAAAATAATTTATGTGTTACTGATCGTAAAACATAATAAGTGTTATAAGTGTTATATTTAAGTTCGAATAAAAAAGAAAAAAATTATACAAAAAATAAATCATGGACTAAATATTTTTGTTCGGATTGCAAAATAATCCGAACAAAAATGTTCGAATTAAAAAGTGAAATTAACATTAGTTTGTATTAGGAGCGGGGTAGGGACTATTGAAAATCAGTTCGAATACCAAAGTGTTCGGATAAACGCGGTTCGGTTTAATAAGACTAGACTGTAATTGAAAAATTTTCAAAATACAAATATTTCATTTCATTTAAATTGAAATTGAAATGTTTTTCGTAAATCGTTATAAAAATTTTCTTTACTTCCATAATTGTCCTGCTAATTGTCCATTCAATCCTTTCAATATTGAATGTACAGATCGATTAAATGAGTTAAAGAGCGACAGGATAAATAAATTGGAAGAATCAATTATATTCTACAAAGAACTTGTCACTGATTTGTTAAAAAATGATGAGGGTACAAAATTTAATTAAATTTAAAAAAAATTTTTTGGGATTTATAATTTATAAAAAAAGACGATGACGATTCGGATATTGAGCATTTGGAAACCGTACAGAAAAGTAAAAGAGCTATTGAGAAAAAGAAAAAAACGGTTAGATTCAAAAGGTAAACTTTTCAATTCTTTAAATTTTTTGAAAACTTTTTATTTTTTATTTCTAGATTCCAAAAAAGATTTCTCCTAAGAGAAAGGGAGATCATAATGAAGACCCAATAGTCGGTGTTTACAAAAGTCGTGGATCAGCGAACGGCAGATATATATTTGAAGGACCGCTAAAAGGGCTTTATTATGAACGAGAATCCAAGGGTAAAGAATATGTAACGAAGAGAGCTCCGTATTGTGTTGATTTTTACCCGAAAATGGAGATTGATAAATAACGATTTTATTCTATACGTGATGATTTTTAAAAACTTAATTTTAAATATTTTTTTATTTTAACAATGTGGTTCACTTATTTTTAAATTTTTTGTATTTTAAGTTTTTCAAAATGAGAGCTTACGATTTTTTAAAAAGTATTCAATGATCGAACTTTTATGTCTTTGATTTTTTAATGCCTACAAAGCTATCTCAATATTTTCTTCTGTTTTTGTTTTAATTTAAATTCACAGGCAAAAAAAAGTAATTTCTTGGGGATGATTGATTTACCAGGCTCACAAAGTGATTTTTGAGATTCAAAGCGTCACAGTTTTAAAGCTCAAACTTTCCTATCTTGAGGGAAGTTTGGTGAACTTTTTAATAAGAATGATCGAATACTGATCTGCAATACAAATACAGAAACAAGTTTCTTAGCGAAAATGTAATTTACTAGACTTTCCGATTGATAAGAAAGGTCATATTTTTGAGCTTTAAAAAGTGACGAATTGGGTTTTCAAAAATTTCTTTAAGGGTTTGATTTCATAACCTTAAAAATGTTTTGCAGATGAGTTATACTTTAAGATTAAACGCAGAAGAAAATTATCGGTTTAGTTTTTTGGGGCATCAGAATCATCAAAGGCATACTGATTCGGAAAATTTGAAATCTTTCTAAAAAATTTAAAATCTTTAGTTTGAAAATTCTTATTCTCAAAAAATTTTAAAAATTGTCATAATCACAGAAATCTTTTTTATTTTTAAAATTTTAAGACTTAAATAAAATTTTTTTTGTTTTTTGAATTTTTTAGATATTGAAGCTTCAACGTCAAAAAGCAGGGATAAATTGTCGAGACCAAAGTTATTCCACTGATGAAATAAAAAGAAAAGCTTATATTAAAATACTTATTATTATAAGTATTTTGCCCTGTAAATTTGAGCAAAATTATGAAATGTCTTTACCATAAAACCTTGCAAAATACCCCTGGGTTAAGGACTGTAAATACCCATTACCTCCTTACTTAAAAATATACTAGAACCCCTTGTTTTTTTTATTTGAATTTCTTTTTATACCCGGGGTTAAGTCAAAATATTTATGATTTGATATAAAAAGATAATGATATCTGTGATAAATAACAATTGACGACAAGGGCATGACTGCTATGGACCAAAGTGGTGACGAATCTAAAATCAGAATTATTTTTTTCATATTTTTTCATTTTTTTTGGAACAAAATAAAAATTAAATCGTTAAAATCCAAGTCATATCCATTTTTTTATATTTTCAACCCCATTTAAGCTAAAAACCTTTTAAGTTTGAACCCCGGCCTATTCAGTAATTTATTTTTATTTAAACAGTGGTAACGAACTTTTCGTTTGTATAGTATCCTATCATTTTTTATTGAGAAGCCCATCGGGTAGTTTGAAAGGTTTTACGTGACTTAAAATAATTAAGTATTTCTGTTGATATTTTTATTATAAAATTTTTTTGCAAAATTAACTTAACAAACGGCTTTGATATTTTCAATAATCGATAAATAGATCTTCCTTAATTTGAATCGTCTGTTTTTTTTATGATCTTGTGATACACATCGTGTATCAAAAACGCTGTAGTAATCTCCCATACAAAGTGTTCAAAAAGATCACACCATGTGGATCAAGGGCTGGATTTATTTATGGCCTCCCTAAAATCCATAAAATGGTTCAACTATAAGACCGATCATTTCGGCTATCGGCATATACGAACCGAGTCTATAAAGACAGACGTCTTATTTTTCATGGATTGAAAAGAGATGAGCTTAAACACTTGCTCATTATTTGAACTCAAGAGTCACACTTTTAATTCAATTGTGAAAATTTTGATCAAATTGACGGGGTAGCAACGGGCTCACCACTCGGACCTTTATTCGCGAACATATTCATGTCTGAGTTCGAAAAAATAAACATGGATCAACTAAAGAAACTAGGTCTAGGACTTTGGAAGAGATATGTAGACGACGTATTCGCGACTCTGAACAACAAGAAAAACGCGGAAAGTTGTCTGGAATTTTTGAAAAAACAGCACCCTAACATCAAATTCACAATCGAACACGAAAAGAATGGAACACTACCGTTTTTGGATACTTTGGTCAAAAAGACTTTTACAGGAGTCTACCTAAATTGGACTAGCCTTACAGCGATGAAGTAGAAGATAGGTCTAATTCACTGCTTATTAAACAGAATCGAAGCCATTTGTAGTCAACAAAACGACATCGATTCAGAAATAGAAAAATTAAAGACCATTTTAATAAAGAATTTATACTCAGAAGACATCGTTTTGAGTGAGATTCAACGCTTTAATAACAAGAAAAAAAAACCGTCGACGAATGAAGACAACATGCCACAAGTAACAAAAAGGTACATCGTTTTGCTTTACGCGAATTATAAATGTGAGGATTTTGATAGGAGACTAAAACATTTAGTCAAAAGGAATTTCCCTCAAGTAGATTTTAACGTTGCGTTTCAAACGCCTAAGACAATCGCTAGTTATTTCCCGTCCAAAAACAATATCAAAAAGAAGACAAATCACTGGTGGTATACAAGATCAAATGCAAAGATTGTGACGCTAACTATATTGGTAAGTGTAAACGAATTTTATCGTTCAGAATATACGAACATAAAAGTCAGGTGAACCATCATGATGCGGCGTGAAACGGGCAAATCAGCTTTCTACATTTAGATTAATCAGAATAAGATCCAAATCACTAAAATTTAAATTTGAAACCAACTTGAACGAAAACCCCCGCCGCTATCAAACCCCCGACCCACACCAAAAGAAACATGTCCTATTCAACAAGATCTGGCTGTCAATTATTTTTGATTTAGAGTAGAAGTTTTATTTTCGTTTTAACATTCCTAATTAATTTAAAAACTGAATATCAAATGTCAAAAAATCTATTCAAGACAAAAAAAATCACTCAAAAATTTTTAAATTCGTTTAAAACATTTATAAATTATTAAATTTCTTATTTCATCCAAAACTTTTTAATCTTAATCATGTTCATAAATAAGAGATATTTCAGTCACTATCTTTTTGTTTCCAAATTCATAACAAACATATTTTTGATTTAGTTTTTCGATTTTTAACAGAAAAGCTTCTTCGCTCTCTTCAACTTAAGTCCAAAAACTGTAAACTATTTTCGAAATAATTTCTTGATCTTGATTGTTAAAATTTTCAATTTCAAATTCAAATTAAAAATTTTTCCAAACTGAAAATTTATCAAATTCAAATATTTGTGAAGGAATTTTTTAACCAACACCTCGGAGGTATGCTTTTAAGTTATGTCACACACATAATTGGTTCAATGAAAAATATTCAATATGTATCAAATTCAAAAAAAAAAATTGTATTTGACGATGAACGATTTCAAAAATTTATGTGTATTTTTTTTCAACATTTTAATTTTAACTTTATAAGTTTTAAATTTTAAAAGGAATAGTGATAGGTTTTGATATTACTTAAGATGAACTTAAGAAAAAAATGTCAGATGTCAAAAAAGCAAAAGATTCCCTTGGAAGAAATGTAAAGAGAGATTTGATTCAAGAAAATAATGGATAAAGATGGATGTGTATTAGCCCAAGTGACGGAAACAGAGGAAAGTGAGAGACGAATTTAAAAAAATAACGTTTCTTATATTTTTTTTATTAATAAATTTTGAAACTATTTTTTTAACTATATTTACTAATTAATTAGCTTTTTTAATTTTCAATGTTTAAAATAACAATTAATTTGTGGAAGAAGAAATTGTATTAAAAGAAAACGGGATTAAAAAGGTGGGAAAGCGTCGGCTCAAAAAACGATGATGATTGATTTTTTGTGAAGAAAACGGCCGTTAAAAGCCAGTTTATATCTAAGTGGAAATCGGGTCTTTCTGATAAAATTTTAAAAACGGGCGTTTAACGCCCGTATTCTAATTCAAAGGATAACGGTCAAGGCTAAATTTTTGAAAAAAAACGGGCGTTTTACGGCGTTTTAAACAGTCACGTTTAACGGTGAAAAAAAACGCCCGTGTAGACTGGCGTTTAACGGTCTGCTTTTCGTTTCTCGCGTTAAACGTAAACCGTCTCTCAACAAGTAGTTGAACTCTCAGTCCAACTTTGAAATTAAAACGCTTATTATTCAAGCGTATCCGCAATATAGAACTTCAAGCGAGTATTGGGGTTGCAATTACATATGTATTTGCAATTAAACCCCACTAATATTATTATACTTTTCAAATTTGAAATATTATAATTTTCTTTCAAAAAAAATTTTCAAACTTTTAAAAATCCTTGTATTTATAAATATTCCCTTTAGATCAATTAACAGCTTGATAATGCTAACCTCGTTTTACCGAAACGTCGCGAATCGTTAATAAAGTTTTTAACCGTAAAGAAATTTTTCGTTTTATTTGATTTAACCATAATAAAACACCAATTTAAAGCCTTAATTTAAATATTTTAACAAAAGAGAAAAATAATTATAAACTTTTTATAGTTACTTCAACCGATTTTTCAAATCCTGAAATGTGTCCTTCAGTTTTTTGGATATTTCTAATCTTTGCATAGCGCCAAAACATGTCGCATTATAATCGCGACATGTTTTGGAACAGGCTCGTTTAGTATGATATTTCCAAATGTTTTTTGTGTCCATGTTCTTCTATCATCAATAAACTAAGTCATTTTACAACTAGGAAAAACACAAAAATATTTTTCTTAGTTTTATAAAAAAAATTTTTTTTTAGAAAATTTTTTATTTTACGCGACGTGTATGTTGCTGTTTTTTTTAATTAAATTTTGAACTTTAATTCGTTGTAAAATATCTTTTTTTTTCAGTTTTTTTAAATATCTACATATATAATGAGTAAGAGATATTTAAAAATTTAGTTAAAATTTTTTTTTCTGTCAAATTTTTAAAGATAAAACAAGAAATCAAGATTACAGTAAAAACATAGCTGAGTAGGTTATTACATCCCTAATATCGTTCGTTTTGTATTTAAGTAGCATTAATATCACTCGTGGTTAAGGTGGAAAAGTAGAAACCCAATAAGTGCTAATTAAAAAGTGGAAAAATTTATATTTTATAATGAAACCTCTTGATTCTAATTGCAAAAATATAAAATATAACGGGTGTTCCTAAATGGTTGTCGTCATTTTAGAATTATAAATAAACTATGAACGGATAATCGGAAATCAATGAAATTTTGTACACTTATATCTTGTCCTTTCTAGTTTGCAAAAAAATGATCATCTTTCCAGCAAAAGTTCTCCTTAGGAAACAGAGTTCTTGGAAGTGACCCAACCTATTCTCTTCGAGTGTCCTCGGTAATTTTGCTTTGGAAAAATGAGTTTGACCTACCATTCGATAGAGAAATTTTCAAGGATTAAAACGATATATAGATCATAAAATTACTATTTTGCCGAAGGAATTCTTAAAAAAACTCTATATTTGACCCTGACAATTCAAAGTTTAAATAAATGGGTATTTCTGTTTTTTATTCCATAAGTTTTTAATGGATTGAGCAAAAATCACCAATATTTGTTTGGTAGGAGCCAACATTTTTCTAAATGGGTTTTTAGATGTTTAAAAACTTTCAAACTCAAATATTATCAAGAATTTCCGATAAAAATGTATTTATGTAGTCTTTAGGCACAAAACATGAGTTTAACAATGTCGACTAACATTTTGAGTAAGCTGGAGTCCCTCAGCAAAATTTCCTATGATGTTTAGAAGCTTTGAGAGATAAATAAATGATTATTTTTCTTTAATAAATTATTTGGCTTAAAAATAAACTTTCTGATCGATCATTTGCCTGATCATCGATTGTTTGATCATCTTTGGGATTAAGATCTGACCGTGATCCAATTTTCTGATCACATCGATCACCGAAATAATCATGATTCAAAAAATTGATCGATCGCCATCACTATTCAAATGATTGAGTATCGTGATCAAATTATTGGATTCCGTATTTTTTGAAACTCACTAAGAATTCTATTGGGAAAAGAAAGAATAAAAGCTACAGAAGCTCTTGTTAGCAGACAAAAAATGATTTAGATTAAATAGCGAATAATTGTTTATCAATTATCGATTAGCGTTTTTTAAAATAAAAATGAGTACACTAATTTAGTAACATTCAAGAAAATCTTACTATAAATTCGAAGTTTGATTAAAAAAAACTATATCGATGATTTAACTAATCAATTGATTTTTTTCAAACAAAAAAAACTCTACTAAATAATCAGTTTAACTCTCTTTTTTTCCATATTCCAAAGTCGTTTTAATTTTTTGTTTTACTGTTGTGACACTTTTTTAAAAAAAAATACGCCATATAGATAAAAAAATAAAAGACCCAAAATATAAGACAAATTTGAGTAACGATCGCAATACTTATCATCCTACAGAGACCCTTGAGGAGTCTAATATTGTGGCGAATAAATGCTTTTTTAAAACTCGGCCCTGTCGTTATTACCCATTATTTAATAGCTACATATTACAAAAATCGATCAATTAGGTCTTTGGTTCAAGTTTTTTGAAAAGTAGTTAATTTTTTGTGGTGGTGTGGTGTAGCGGATAGCGTGTTCGACTCTTATTCAAAACGTCTAAGGTTCGATCCCGTTTGAAGCTATATAGGAGAGAGTGCAATCATCTCTTTACATGCTATGCACAACTCGGGTCGAGTATAAAATTGCGCAGTTGCATCTGCAGTGTGATGATGCGTTTCGAGTATTAGTCACCCAACTCGGATAAGTCGCTACATTCGTAGAGATAGCTGTATTGCTTCTGACTTAGGCGAGAATAAATAATCTACGTATTGCCTATGGGGCTTGAACAAATTTAAATAAATAAATAAATCTCAAAAAAAAGGAAAAGAAAAAAAGTTGAACAATAGTCAATTATCAAATACGGTCTCAATTTTAAAGTACTGAGACAATAAGCTTCTGAATAATTTAGCCTGAAAAGTTAGTCCAAAAACATTTTCCACGCCCTATTTTTTTCGTTTCTTATTTTCCAACTGAATATGATAGTTTATGACACTTCGTTAATTCGTATATTTGGGTTATTTATAAAAATTTGGGACCGAACCATTAGTTGGAACAAAACGGTTAGCTGAAACGAAACCATTGCTTAGAACGAAACTCTACGGGAACGGGAATTAACAGTTTATTATTTGAAAGTTCCTGCAACGACACGTTACTTTTCCGAAAAAAACACTGCATATGATTAAATTAATTATACTTGAAGCCAACCGTCGCGTCGACGACAAGGATCAAAAAAGAGATAAACTTTATAAAACCAAACATAATCAAACTTTTCAAATTTTAGGCGACCTAGTTGATTGGGCCGATCCGATTTCAAGCAGTTCTTTCACCGATAAGACACTTGAACCCCCAACAACTTCAAACATGACGCCACTCGAAGAAACCGTAAACAACCTCGCGCGTATGATGCAAACGTTAACTAATGAGGTGCAAGCCCTCAAGGCTTCCCGTCAAAACCCTACAGCCGACGTTTCTACCACAGCCGGCACCGGCCCCGGTACAACACCCATGGACACCAACGAGGTAAGTCATTTTAATTATAATAAGGCCGCTGAAGCTCTCCGTCTATTACTGGTCACCAGAGACTGTAAAAACTTCAAAGCCCGTGACTACCACCAGGTAGCGTACACACTCGAAATGTTTGCAGAGACAAACCTCTCAAACAAAGCTCGAGAAAGTACGCAGAAAAGAATACGTCTCTATTACATGGTGTCAAAGTATGGATGGTAATATGAACTTAGAATTCTTAGGTGACAACTGGGATCAATTAGGAGTGGAGCGCTCAGAACAGGCTTCTGACGCTATTAGAAGTCTTTTAACCGAAGTAAAAACCAAGGACTTCCCACTCGAAAGTAAGTATCACCAGAAAGTGAGAGGGTACTTAAACTATTATTTAGCCTTCGCGGGTAAGGTACACTCCATCGTGAACTTTTTGATAAAAATGTCCCCTAATCAAAGGTCCACCCATACATTTATTTACTTTTTAAAATTAACAGGGTAAACTTTAAAGAGGACCCCCCTGATCCTCAATTTATAAAATTTTATAGCGACGCCACTGAAGAACAAATGGGTACAGTAGTGTGTACGGGTCGAAAGAAGTAAATATCGTCCTCTACAGCTCCAACATCCAACATCATCTTCAATGAGTCTGTAGCCTCATTGGAAGCGTTTAGGCTGTATGGCGATACAATCAACACCTACTCCAAAATACTCCTGTACATCGACAACACAGCCACAATTGCGGCATGGAGAAACGGGAGAGCAAAATGGGTGAAGTTTATGGCCAACAAATGGAGTTGGGAACCGTTTTTTGCGATGGTAACACTAATGGCTTTGTAAAGTCAGGTGTACCATTTAAGTGTTCATTATGTTCCATCGGCAGCTAACCCTGCCGATGCCCCTTCGAGGCATATCATGGACTCGGTCAAGTGACCAGCCATATATACGCCCTAGGAACATGATGGACACTATAAATATAGCTTCATTTTATTTTATTTTTCAGCTTTTTCAAATTTCTTTAATAAAAACATTGTGGTTCTAGCTTGACCGCTGGCCACGATAACTTTTTCAAAAAAAAATTGTACAAAATAGATTTTATTTTTATAGTTTATTTAGTTATTTTATACGATATTGTTTTGTGGAACAAAATTTGGTAACCTAAAAAAAAATGTAACTATTTTATTTATTTTAATTTGAAACTTTTTTTTTTGTATTTTTTAATTCAATTTGCGGGTTCAAAGGGAGCAACTCCCGAGGTCCCATCGGAAACATTCCGTAAATTTATTAATAAATCTAAAAAAAAATTTCTTAAATTCACATTTGAACATTTTGCGATATTTTTCGTTGCGTGGAAAGAGTTTTAAAATTACAAACGTATTCTAAAATATAAAAAATTTCCAAACTTAAATAGATTTAAAGAACGCAAAAGTTTTAAGACAATAAAATTATGACAGCCTAAAATTCTGAAAAGAATTTTCTAAAAATGTTTCTATTGGAAATTATTGTAAATGGCCCACGCCAGACAAATTTAAGTGTATATCTAAGTGGTTTAGAATCCGATGAAGAAGAAGGATTTCAAAGCTATTGAACAAATACAATTTTTTCTAAGCAAAATATCCCAAGGTTCGGATATTATAATTTTTTCGGACATTAATTTTCAGTAAAATTTTTGGTAGTTTTCGGGAAGGTGTGAGACTCAGGTGCTATTGGACTGGTAATTAAAAAATCCCTCAGATCAGTATCAACGCGGCCAACCCAAATAAGGCCGTCCACCGAAGTTCTTGTCTAAAATTATTTTGTCGTGTCTACCAGCCTTTTTTTAATACACGTGGATCCGAAAGCAAAAAGTTAAAAGTAAATTGATTAGAAAAAAAAAGATAAATAAAATAGTTTGAAGATTTTATCCGAATCACATGGCCACCCAAGAGTTCTACAGGGTATACATCAAATTAGTACTTTCTAAGATAAAAATAATGCATGACTTTAATTGTTATTTAGTTTGTTTATTGAAAAAAATTATTTTGTCGAAAAAAATTCTGGGTTAATTACTTGATTATACTGAGTTAGTATATTGCTCAGAAGAAAAATAAATTTCTCAGTTCACGACCCAGTAACTCAATGATAACTTCACACCAGTCTAAATACGATTGATATTTAAAACGAATAAATAAATTAAAAAAATTAAAGGCGAGTTACCGAATTTAACAAGTCGTTAAGTGTTAAAGCCTAAGTTTACCACTTTTGACGTTTTTTGGTACATTCTGACTCCACGAATGTCGTGACGATTTTCCACGTTTTAAGAGTTTAAAATTTGCAATTTTTTGAAAAAAATGCTAAAACAAAAATCTAAGCATAACACTTGCACTTTGTTAATTTGAGAAAAATTAATTAATTTCTGCTTAAAATTTCTCCAATAAATCCAACTAAATGTTTTTTTTGGTTCGGTAAGGCTACACTACGATTCTTTGTCCGCAAAAAGTAAATATTTATCCCTAAAAGATCGGTAATTTTGGAATGCTAGCTGACATTTAATTTAAACAGAATTTCTTTTTGACCTCTCTGGTCTACAAGGATATGTCGATTTAAAATAATTTAAATTTTGTTTTTCTCTTTAATGTGTTATTGAGGAATTAAAAAAGGTGAAGTCGATTTTACAGATTTAGAGAAACAGATTTTTTTGAAATATTTATTGCTTAGTTCACTAGAAAATCTAAATTTCTATCCAAAAAATAAATTTATTCAATTTCGCATACAGCACCAGCTTTTTCAAGTTGAGCTTTTAGCTTTTCAGCATCCTCTTTGCCGATGTTATCTTTGAAAACTTGGGGTAACGATTCAACAAATTTTTTCGCTTGAACCAAATTCATATTTTCTCCTAAGGCTTTGATTTCTTTAATCAGACCAACTTTTTTGGTGTCATCAAATTTGACTAACTTCAATTTAAACGAGCTCTTAGTTGCTTTTGGCAATGCTTCTTCTTGTTCTTGTTCAACTTTTTGAGATGGGGCTGATTGAGCAGCGTTTTGAGCTACTGCGTAATTCATCGCAACATCTTTGATATTTAATTTTTTTCGTAATAATTCATTTAAGTCCGAGACCTCGATTAAGTTTAATTTGGAAATCTCCTCGACTAAATTTACAATTTTTGAGGCATATTCTTTAGATTGACCTTCTAAATTCGGTAGCGGTATTTCATTCGATTTTGCTTGAGCGACTGTCGCTTGTGATATTGTACCAGTTGAAATAGAGTTTTTTAATGACCGCGCATTTTTTAAAACATTCAAAAGTCTGATGCTTTTTGTCAGCATTTTATCTAGAAATTATGTCTTTTATTATATAAATAAAAAAAGAGAAGAATTTGTTTAATTTTTTTAAAATAAGTGTGGAGCGCGTTTTCCTTTTTTTTTTGAAAGTGTATGTATATATTTTTTGAAATCAACAAGCATCCTGACTTTAATTTTAAACATAATTTAATGCAGAAATTATTTAACTTTTTCTAGTTATTTTTTTTTTAGGCCAAGAGAAGGAAATTTTCTTTTTTAAGATTACAGAATTTTGTTAAAAAGAAGATCTTCCGACTTAAAATAAAAACTCGATTTTCTGGAAGCAATTAAGCTCTGTTCGTTCGTTCATACGTTGGACAAGAATAAATATTCAATTTAGACAAAAAGTAATTTTTTGTATGTTATTACAAAAAAAATTTCAAAAATTATTTAAATTTCTTCTCTTAGGAAAAGAGCAAAAATTAATTTTCATTTTTATTTTTATTAATTGATAAGATTACTCAGTATTCTTAGAATAATATTTAATTAAAATTACTATATGTATTTTGATTTTGAGTCGATTTCTTCTAATTTTTCTTTATATTTTTTTTGAAATTGTTCTTCTAATTCTGTGCCTCGATATTTGATAATTAATTTCATTATGTCTCCCAATTCTTTGTTTTGTTCTACTTTTTTATTAAATTCAAATCGACAATTAGCAAAATAGCCAACTGAAGTTACTAGATATGAACCCATAGCAATATTTGCCGCTAATTTTACTCTACTTGTTACTAAATAACTGAACAAGCCGAAAACCATTCCAATAGGTATACCTACAAATTTTTAAAAATTTAATAATGCCACAAAATCAGCATTATATATACTTGTGAGAAATGTTGATCTAAAACACGGAATTTCAACCATTTTTTTACGTTTAAATTCATTTAAGTTTTGTTCAAATTTTTCCTGTGCCTCTCTAAGCTTTTTGTCTGCATCTTCTTTCGACACATTACTACTCGACATACCTTAATAACAAATTTAAAATATTAAAAATTGAATAAAAAGATAAAAAATATCTGTCAGTATTTACTGATGGAGTTTATTTACTCAATCTTTTCTAATACGACTATTGTTCAAAGAAAACTTATTATGAGGTTGCTGTGAGTTGTTGCTGTTGTTATTTGGTGTAAAAAGTTCTTTAATAAAATCAAATCTTGACAAAAACAATTTCCAAAATAGGTACCAAGCTAAAAATTTCAAAA
Organism: Brachionus rubens; assembly: GCA_022207745.1. Taxonomy (NCBI): domain Eukaryota; kingdom Metazoa; phylum Rotifera; class Eurotatoria; order Ploima; family Brachionidae; genus Brachionus; species Brachionus rubens. The sequence continues at coordinate 94,668 of JAJVHD010000020.1, read as the reverse complement.
AAAAACAATTTATTTTTTAATTCAAAATTTTTAACAAAAATTTAAAATTTTACCAGTGAATAGGAATAGTAAGAAAAAAGCTAAAGCAATTATAAAAGAAATTGTAAATTTGATGAAATCAAAAAACATTTAAAGAAAAATTTCATTTACAAAAACAAAGTTATATTCAAAAAAAATTAAATCTTAAGTTAATATTGCGTTATATTATATTTAATTTTTAATTTATTTTACTTTAATTATGAATTATTATAATTAAAATTAATTTGTTTAATATATAGTAAGAATTTTATTATTATACGAATAGAAATTGTTTTGAAATTTTAAAATAACTAAAAAAACTAATCTAACTAGCCATTTTCATACTTTTTTAACTTCATAATTTGTATTCTTTACAAATTTTATTAACATCTGAATCTTCTTTGAGTTTTTTCTTCTTAAACTAAGTTAGATAAAATTAGTGTTGTTAGTCGACTCTAAATTAGTCGATCGATAATCGACTTTTCAGGAAATTTCGATAGTCGACTTAAGATTTTTTTTGAAAATTTCATCAGAAACACATTTTTTAATTGAGTCTAAAAAAAGAAAAGTTTACAGTAATCATAAATACAATTTAATTTAATTACTCTGAATTTTTACTTTTGAAAATTGATCTATTTGAAATGATATTCAAATAACAATTCAAATCTGAATTCAAATAAATTGGGTCTTAAAAGTAAGAGTTCATCTTTCGAGGGTTAATCTTGATATTGTTCAAGAGCATATACCTAGAGCTACAAAATGCGTAGATTTTTATATGGCCATGTCTAAAAAACCACCGTAATTATTCGAATATTCGTATAACATGACTAAATTTATTTTAATTCACCATTTTTGCTGCATAAGAATATCCGTAGATCTGACTTTTACTTGCTCTTTTTCAAATTTCGGGTTTAAAGCAGAAAGACTATTTTCAAACATTTGACTTCAAATTTCTGATCATTTTTTTCCTATGGAGAAAATCATATCTAATTTTGATGTTTCTGAAGGTCCAAATCAATTTTTACCCCTGTGGGACTAAGGGATAACTAATGGCACTAATGAAGTCAAGTTCTTGTTCTAAATTTAAATTTAGAAGAATTAAAAAAAAATTGATATCTGATCTTAAACTTTCATTTAAATCAGTTTTTACTGAAAAGAACCTCCGTTAATTCAGATGACGCGTAACTGTCCCTGGTCTTAGACTAATTATTACTTAAGCTAAAAAGAGTCAAAAAATTGGGGTCAAAAACATATTAGACCCAGGCATCAAAAACGGTTTTCCACTTCATTTGCGAGCGTTAACGGTAAATAGAATAGACAATGGTTAATAAATATTAACAGAAATTAGCAAATTTATCTTTTTTTATATGCAAATTTTAACAAGTTTTGCATAGGTGGTAACATTATCTAATTGTTTTTTAATGTTATATTTTGTATCAATTAAAACTTAATTTTATGTCAATTCCAGTAAATAAAATAAATTTTTGTAATTTTTTTTTCACCTTGAGACCCCCTATTGGAAAAAGTCTGGCTACGCCCTTGAGTTCCTTGACCCTTTTCTCAAAAAGATCTTATAAAAGGATCTGTTAATTTCGGTATACGAACTTGGACAATTTCAGTATCTGATCTTAAATTTATATCTTAAACATTTTATTACAAGATCTTAGCAAGATCTTGAAGTTAGAAGGTTGTTTGTATTTTAAAATCGGATATCAAAGATCGAGTGTCAGCTAAGTTTTTAAATCTTCCTTCGTAGATTTCTATTTCAAAGAAAATCCAAGGGTTTACTTTTTAAACATAAATAACGACTGAATCGTAGACATTCAACAAAAAACTTACTTTTTCCATTTTAAGTTTATCTAGGAAGACTTCTTAAAAGAGTATTAAAAAACTAAGATATAAATCTGATTCTAATTTTCAATAAGGATCTTATCCTTCTTCTTTAGAGTTTCAGGTAGATCTTGTCGGTTTCATTTAAGATCAGATACCGAAATTGCTCAAGTGCGTATGCCAAAATTATAAGATCTTTTACAAGTTCTGAGTCGGAAAATGACAGGAATCTTATCATGATCTTGAACAAGATCTGATCAAGAAAGACTTTCTGTGTGGGCCTTGGAACTGGTTTGTCGAAAAACTGGTTTCAAAACGGTTTAAGAGTCCTAGAATAAAGCGAATTTCAATTTCCCATTGTGGTTTAAATAGCAAGTAAATTAAATAAATTAACACCATATGGTATGTGTAAGTAACAGTATATACTACAAATGACGATCGGTGGGCAGTGCTCTGCTTGAAAGACTTTTTAATTCGGTTTCTTTACTATTAAATAACGGTAAGTATAGACAGTAACGGTCAATTTTTTTTGCTTTAATTTGAAAGAGCAAGATAAAAAACTCAAAAAAGAAAGAAAATAACTTTCTTTACTTTTAAATAACAGTAACCAAATAAACAAACAAACAAAATCGTTTTTTAATAAAAATTTCACGTTATTAATTTTATCGTTATTTTCGTAATATTAACATCCCTATTTTAATATTCTTATTTTAAATTGGCAATTTTTTTTATGCGATAGAAATTCTTATTTATGTTGGAACAAGTTTTTTAATAAAATTTTGCAGTTTGAAATTAGGACTAATTTTGAATACTTAGCATTTTCTTGAATCTAATAATGCAAAATGAAATTTATATATTTCAAAAAAATGACACATAAACACATGTACTTTGTTTATAGCAAAAAAATTTTAAATGAAAAACACAAATCATCATCAATTTATCTTTAAAAGATTCTTTCCTTTTTAACTATTTTTTATAAATTTTTTTTTAAAGGCCTAAAATTCATAAAAAATGGCTGGAATGAAATTTGAATACGACGAAAACGGAGCGAAATTTGTATACTTTTTACTTTCGTTTTACGCCATGATAATAATACCATTAAGTTATTATTTTTGGCCACGTAAACAAGTTAAAAAATCTTATCATGCCGAAGATCTTTCTTGTTTTGAGCCGTGTCGGGTTAAAATCCAATTAATTTCTAGAAATGAACCTAAAAAAAAAGTCTTTAACACAATGATAAAATTTATGCTAATTATCGGATGGGTTATTTTTTTCGTCTTGGCATATAAAGCGTCACAAATTGAAATCGAACACAAAGAATACGATCCATTTGTTATTTTGGGTATCGATAGAACCTCTACCGACCAAGAAATAAAAAAAAAGTATCGTGAATTAGCTAAAGTGATGCATCCGGACAAAGGCGGAGATCCGGAAAAATTCAAAGAGTTAACAAAAGCTCATCAAGCATTAACTAATGAGGAGATAAAACGAAATTGGATTGAATACGGAAATCCGGATGGTCCTGGAGTAACTCAATTTGGTATAGCACTGCCCAAATGGATTGTTGATGGAAAAAATTCTTACATTGTTTTAGGTGCTTATGTATTAGTATTTATGGTCATTATGCCCATAATTGTCGTAAGTAAAATCATAATGATTCATTGACTCATTTGGAGCTGGTAGATTAATTATTTTATCAAAAGGGTACTTGGTGGTATAAATCAATCAAATATACTGGCGATCAAGTTTTGATTTTAACTTCGCAACTATACAATTATTTAATTATGAAAAGTCCTCAAATGAATCTTAAAAGTATATATATATATATATATTTTTTTTTTAATTAGACTTAATTTGATATATGATTTTAATTTATTCGTATTTTAAAGAAATAATTATGGTCTTAGGCTCTTCGAGAGAGTTCGAGAAACACTCAAACCCAGAGATTGAAGAACGTCCAAGTGATAACATCGAGGTTCCGCAAGTAAAGAAACTTTACCCAAATTAATAATTTAAAAAGATTAAAGACTTAATAATTTAAGTTGATCAAAGACTTGCCTGATCTTCAAGAAAAAATACGTGAGCTTCCATATTCTGCTCCTTACAGTATTAAATCAAGAGCTTTAATTCATGCCCAATTATCTCGAATGGAACTTCCACCAACTTTGGAAAAAGATAAAAATGTTATAATTAAAAAGTGTCCATTTCTACTAAATGAATTGGTAAATAGCGCATGTAATTTTGCTCAAGCAGTTCAATCAAATTATGTTCCTAAAAGTAAAATTTCGTTTTTTTGTCATTTAATTAGAAAGTATTTTCTTATAATTTTAATTTAATCAAGACTTTCAAGCTCCTAAGTTAGAGTCTATTGAGAATATGATGAAACTATCTCCAATGATTGTCCAAGCTTTATGGAATAAAAGCAAAAGCAATTTACTACAACTACCACATCTTGAAGAAAGTCATTTAAAACATTTTGTTACCAAAAAGGTATTTTTAAAAAAATGCTTAATTTTATTTCTAATGTTATTTAAATTTTTGACTCATGTTTAGAGAAATATTGGAAATATTAAACAGTTTGTTCAAACAAACGATGCTGATCGTCGATCAATATTGCGTCATTTAACCGATGAGCAATACGATGACATAATGAGAGTTTGCACGTTTTATCCTCATGTGGAAATGACCAGTAAAATACAAATAATCGACGATGAGGATGAGCATACAATCACAGCCGGTGCATTAATTACGCTGATAGTGCATTTGAAGAGAGAAAGTCTTAAAGTTTTATTAGGTAATGAAGAACTAATCAAGAATGAAGAAGATGAAAAAGAAAAGGAAGAAACAAATGAACCAGCTAATGGCGAAAGCCAAAAAGATGTGCAAAAAGACGTGCAAAAAGAAGAGCCTAAACCAGTTCATAGACCATGGCAAAAGCAACAAAAAAAGACTAAATTAAAAACAAAACAAAAATCAAAAAACACAAAACAAGTTATTAAATCAAAATCAACGGCTCAGATAAATGAATTTAAAGAACAAAAAGATGAGTCTGAGCAAGACGACAGTGATTCAAGCAACGAAGATTTAAGTGAAAGCAATGTCAGTGAAAATGAAGAAGAAAATAAGTCTTCAAAAGGAGATAGAAAACCAAAGACTGATAAAAGACCTTCGAATGATAATGATGAATACTTTGAAAAGTTTCAACAAATGCAGAAGAAAAAGGAGAAATTAGAAACTAAAGCAAAAATCAGTCACAGAGTCTTTTGTCCATACTTCCCAGATGTAAATAATTAACATGAACAGAATTTCAAAATTTATAAAATTATTAATTAATTTTTTTTAAAGATTAAACAAGAATGTTGGTGGTTGTATGTAGCAGATCGAAAAATGAACAACATCATTTGCAATCCAATTTATGTTCAAACACTCAGAGACACTGAAGAAGTAACTTTTATTTATTTTTAGTAGGTTTTTTATGTTTGTGATTTACTTTTAACATTTAAGTTTGAGTTAAAATTTATGGCGCCTAAGAGTCCTAACTTGTATACATATTCAGTTATATTGAGATCAGATTCATATCTTGATTTTGATATAATACAAAATTTAAAGCTCAACGTACATCCCGCTAAAAAGATTGAAGAGCATCCTCAATGGAATTTTACTGATGAAGAAACAAACAAAAACGGTGATGAGGAAGAACTTGATGATGAATACGCTACTGAAAGCGAAAATGATGATTAGATATATTTTTAGTCGTTTTTAAAAGTTTAATGAATCGTTAAGAAAAATTTACATTTTTAAACATGTCTTTGTTTTTTTTTTTAACGAAAATAAAATTTAAAGTAATTTTATTTACAACATTTACTCTCATACACAAAAAAAGACTAGTAGCTTAGTTTATTTAGAATTTTAACAATTTCATAAATTTTATAATTTTGCTTTGCTTAAATTAGAAAAATGTCTTTTTTGAATATTGCTAAATATTTTGTTAAAAGTTATAGCCCTGCCATTAACTTGTTTAAAAATAATTTTACGGCAAATATAGGTATTGAAATTTATGAATAAACGCCAACATTTAGTCGTTTTAGTCTAATACATTGTTTTTATTTTCTAAGAGAACATTCAAACCAGAAGCTACAAGGCTGAAATTTTTTATCATAATCGAGGATTGTTCTCGAATGATCAATCACCAAGAGGATGTCATTATAAGGCAAAAGTTATGAAAAGAGTTAGAACTCATGGTTTAGAAACAAGACTGGAAACAAGAGGAGGGAAACAAATGTTATGGAAAAAAATTTTGAAAGGTCCAAGAGGATGGACACAATTTGTACCAGCTCCTTGAATATACAAAACATTGATTATTTAATAAAAAGATATTTAATAAAGATATTCAAATATTATCATTCAACCATTTTTAAGTGGAAAAGTAATTAATGAGAGGTTTCTTACCCAATTCTAATTGTCATTACAAAATCAGATAGAGAAAAACGATCGGTAAATTCGTGATAGAATATTTTTACAAGAAATTAACCTTACAACAGATTTGGTTTGTACAACTATTTCATAATGTATTAACTTTTTACCTCTTTAAAGATATGAATAGCACAAAAATATACATCCCAAAATCAGAAAACTTTTACAGGTAACTCCAGATAAACAAATATTAAAAGTTCGATTTTATATAGATCTGTACAACATTTTTGGGCGTTAGTCTAGTCCCATTTTTGTACACTTCTTGGGTTTACTTTTTTTTCCTTATCAAGTCCAAGATTATTTTCAATTTTGAATATTACTAATTTTTAAGATTGAATTATGGTAAAAAGTTTCAAAATTTTAGGATTAAATTCTTTTAGCAGTTTTTCGATTGGTGATACTGAATAACTTGTATCATGCTTTTTCATAAGAAGTGATAGACAAAAATATTTTGTTCAATGTGAACATAGTTTTTTACACCAGCTCTGATAAAAATTTTCCCGGAAAGTTCTTTTAAAAGCAATAAGACAAACGTAGAAAAAGTTCAGGTTGATTTAGTAAATTTTTACGATATTAGTCTAATGTAAGCTGCTTCCAAACTACAAAGTTTGCTTTAAACAATTATTTGATCTCTTATCTTTCATCTTGATCAGTTTCAATTGATCATGTAGCAAAAATGGAATTTAAAAAATAGCAAACTAGCTTTTAGGTTCTCACACTTTCGGAAAAGTATGATTTCTACATAGAATTAATCTCCTCAGTTTACAGTTTAAACTAGAGTGAATTTTTGACATGAGTTAGAAATAAAAAAAAATTAATTATAATGAATGAACTCTTTTTTTCAAGCTCAAGCTCGAATTTCAAGCTCAAGTCAATAGGTGTTGATTTTGTAAGCAATTGAATTTTACGATATGGTATAAATGATAAGATAGCTTTTGTACTAGCTGTTGTTTATAATTGTATGGTTCATCATGTATATACCCATAATGACTTCGATGTGTCCCATATAGTGACTCATATTACCAAAAAAAGGTCCAATCAAATAAATAAGTGACTAAAGATCTATTTAAGTATAGGCTAGCTTTGCTTCAGTTTTGAGACAATAAAAATTGCTTTACTAATTTTAAAAATTGAAATTTTTTTCATTTATTTTTGGGAAAAATTATAGAAAAAGAAATAAATTTTTTGCATCTTATCCTTGCATGAATATAATTAAAATATGAACAATACTTAAAGATTATTTTGGACTTTGTAAAACAAAACAACAAAAAAAGATAAATAATTAAAATTTTACATAGCCTTTGAAAAGATTATTTAAAAATTTATTCTAGAATAATAAAAAATTAATAAAAACGGAAAAAAGAATGCCAAAATCTCCACTAGAATTAAATATTGACAAAGCAACTAATGAAAACAATGTGACTGAAGACTGGGGTCTAATGTTCGAAATAGTCGATCAAATCAATCAGACTAATAGGTAGCTTTTTTACATTAAAATTTAAATTACCATAAATAAAATAATTAATAATTTAAGTGAAAAGGAATCATTGCGAATTATATCTAAAAAACTTAATGACAAAGATCCCCATGTTGCCAAACATGCATTAACTGTTGTTTATTTTTTTCATAACTATTTTAAAATAAATAATTTTATTTATTTTCATGACATTGCTTAAGCTACTGGATACTTGTGTTAGAAATTGTGGTAGAAATTTTAAACTAGAGGTATGCTCAAGAACATTCACAAATGAATTGAAAAATTTTGTTCTTACAAAGGTTTGTTTTTTAATATAAATATAATTTTTAAGTTATTGTGTAAAAAACTTTTTATTTTGATAGAAAATCCCTAAATTAAGTAATGAAATGGCCATAATTATTGAAAAATGGTTTTCTGAAAAAGATTTCAAAAATGATCCAGCTCTAAAGTAAGCATACCGAAAATTATAATAAACTTTGTGTTTTTAGACAAATTTTATAATTTCTAGCTTAATTCCAACTTTGTATAACGAACTTAAAATGGCTGGAGTTGATTTTAAACCCGAAAATGGGACTTCCAAAGTAAATTATTTTAATATTATTTTTAAATAAATATTTAAGTTATTAGCCAAATTTAAGATTTAATAACGTAAAGGCGCGATTTCTACGACATGTCGTTAAAATCGAATTGAAAAAAAAAATCCCATCTTTTAACATTGGAGCGACATGTCGTTAAATTCGAAATTCGATTATAAGGACATGTCGCAAAAATCGCGCCTTTACGTTAATTAATTTCTCTTTATCTGAAAGGAGTCATCGTAATTATTCATAGACAAACATTTGAAAAATTTTTTCCAGCCTTAAAAATCTAAATACTCATATCATATATAATATTAATGTTTATAACTTTGTCTTACTTTAATTGAAAACGTTACCCAGATCGACTTAAAATATTCTTAAAAAATTCCAAAGAAAATAGCTCACGTTAAACTTAATAAACCCTTTGCCTAAATCATTTAATTTCTACCTAAGAAAAAAAGCTCCAGTTGGTAAGACTAAAATTTTTTAAAATAGTTATTAAAAATGACTCTTTTATGAAAAATAACATATTTAATTTTAGTTTCTTACTTTTGAGAAACTAAACTGAGAAACCATGAGAGACTAGCCCTTTTTAGGCTTTTATTTGACCTTAAGGTATTAAGATTGAAGTTTAAGTTTTATATAATAATTTATTATTGCTTGTCAAAAAAAGTTCGAACTCGGTTCGAACCTTGAAAATGACAACACCAGTAAAAACGGTTTTAAAAGAGAGTTTGGTATAGATGACTCGTGTGAACCTACTTTTTGGCATGTATTCTCGAATAAATAATCGAATACGAAATGCATTCAGAATACATATTATGTATTTTTAATTTTTTTAAAATTAAAAGAACACATATTTTTTTTAAACGAATACAAAAATGTATTTTAGAATACAAACATGTATAAAATAATGAAAAACAACATTCTCTTTTTTTTATATTTTGATTTTTGGGTTAATGTCCAATAGTATTGGACAGAGAGAAAGATTTATTAAATAAGTTTTGCTTTCTTAATTAGAAGTTATATATGGAAAATGCGTATTTTTAGCTGAGAAAATTTAAAGGAAATTTAATTTCTAAGATTATACACGTACAGTGGTGATCTGATAGGAGAATTTTACTAAAATTACCGTAAATTATTGACATTTTACCACAAATTACGAAAATATCGTAAAATCACAAATGTAAAAAAATTCGGATTTTACAATATTCAGGGACGACCAAAAGTTGCTCGAGCAACTTTTCGCAACTTTTTTAAATTTTTTCAACTTTTCAAAATTTGATAAAATCTAATGAAAAAAACATAAAAAAGTTAACATTCAAGTATTTATTTTTAATTATTATTGATTTTTTGACGGTTCTCAACCTAGAATGGATATTTTCCGAATCTAATATTACAGATACAGAAAATTACGACTTGGATTAATGGTTGCTGCAGAGTAAAAATAGGCTTCCAAATATTTTGGAATTTTCGAAATGGATTCTTAAGTTACCATCCTCTGTTTGTGATTCTGAGTCGGCTTTCTCAAAGTTTAAATTAATATTGACTGACAGCCGTCAGAATATGTCAGATGAGACCATTATGATTACAAACTATTTTTGAAAGCAACTTTTGGTCGTCCCTGACCATATTTAACGGTTTTTCAGGTAAATTTACGATAATTTTTGGAAATTTTGGTAAAAATAAAATAAAAAATTTCAATCATCAAGATGTCTAGTATTTGAACGATTTTGTTAATGTCGATATTATTTTCCTCTAAAACCAAAAAAGAGACGTAGATCAATTGTTTGAAACATTTAGTTTCCAAAACTCGATCTATGAGACCTCGTACTTAGACTCCTAAAAAATGACTGGCATTTTTTATTTTTACCAAAATTTTCAAAAATTATGCGACGTTGAAGTTTGGAGCAATTTCTGTCGGAGCAGAGCAAAATCTTTTAAAACAAATTAAAAAGTTAATTAATTTTTTTAAGAAATTGAAATTATTACAATTATGTTCAATTTTTTTTGTTAATTTAGATTCTTAATTCAGAAAAATAAAATTGATTGATCTCAATCAATAATATTGTTAAGTTAGATTTGCATTTTATAGCTATAAAAATAAAATTTTATCTACGGTATTATTGCTATAAATGAATCTTAAAACTTGGTTTTGGCAATGTATATGGGAATACAGTGGGCTCGCTTTAATCCGAACATTTCCGGACCCAGAAAATTTAGTTTGGATAAAATAATCCGGATTAAACCCGTACATTTACATGTATGGAGACCTGAATGGGAGACAAATTTTAACCGAACTGGTAAAAAATTCGGATTAACGTAGTTCGGATTAAAGTGAGTCGACTATACTTCCAGAATACTAACAAATGAATCCACAAGTGTATTCTTAATATATTCTATGTGTTTTTTAAAAGGAAAAAATACATAATTTTGAAAATAATGTATTCCTGAAAACTCAAAGAATTCTTATGTGTATTGCAGAATCCTTCCAGATGTATTTCAGAAAACTTTAAAAAAATACATCTTTAAAGAATACATTCAAGAGTTCCGTAGAAACAAGAATACACCAAGAAAACACAAAAAATTCATCTAGAAAACTTATTGAATACACTGGGAATACGAAAGAATCGCGAACGATATCCAAACCCCAATCAATTAAGCTTTTGATGACGCAGATCGGATTTATCGAAATTATAGTCCGGATTATAATCAACCAAAAAAATTGAGGCTGGTGAAATGGGAGATCTGTACACAAGAGATCTATTAAAAGATTAACTTGCTGAAAATAGCAGAGCTCACGATTATTTATCAAATATTGCATGTTTTTAAAAAAACAAAATAACAACGAGATCGAATTCTAGTATTTCTCTGTTTGTCTTTGTGTTTTTGTGTATTGTAAGCAAAAATCAATAAAAAGATAAAATTAAATAATTTATTTTTTAAAAAATCAAAATTATGTAAAATAAAATTAGTTTTTAAAATCTGTCTCGATTAGTTTTCAGTTTTAGTATGATTTGATTTTACATCTAATCCTGATAATCCCCCTATGTTTGGTCCAATTAATCTTGAAATCCAAAATCTTCACAAGCTTATTTTGGGTCCAAAAAAGCTAATTTCTGATTTCATTTCTTAAATCTACCTCTTGGGTATTTTGATCAATTTTTGATCAAAATTACTGTCAGAAATTAGCTTTTTGAACTCAAAACATGCTTGATTCGATTCCAAACTTCAAGATAATCGGACACAATCATAGGGTTCATATCAGGATGAAATGTAAAACCATTTCATACCAATTACTGAAACGAACGTCATTAACTGATTCAAAAAATTTTAAGGATTGAAAAAATAAAACATAAAAAGTATAAAAAAAATAAAAAATAAAAATCATAAAAAATAAAAAGTAAAAATTTTAAAAATGAAATTTAACCGTTAAAGGACCATTAGATTTTGAACCATCAATTTCAAAATTGAACTTTTTACATTGGTTTCCGTTTACAGGAATGCGACCATTCTCTAAATCTGATCTTTTTTGAGTATCAACTTGCATATCCGTAGCAAAAGTTTTGATTCCTGTTTTAACGTACGTAGGTTTGCCTTTATCGCTTATATAAAATACACCTCCTCGCGGACCTTCAAATAAATCTTTTCCATTAGCACTGCCGGTGCTTGTATAATAAGCAAAAGCTTCTTGTGCTGGTCTCTTTAAAGATTTTCTTTCATTGTTGATTGGATTTATTTGATTTTCTAAAATAAAATTTAAAATAAAAAATTTAAAAAATATTAAGTTTAAAATGTTTACAAAAATATACCTAAATTCTGTTTTAATGTATTTATTTCTTGATCTTTAACTTGAATTTTTTCTTTCAGATCGTTTAATTGGAAAAGGCATTCGGATAACTGCGAAGGCAAATCATTTAAGTCAGCTTGGAAGGTTAAAAGTGAATGATTTAACTGGTGAATTCTTTTTCTTTGCTCAATTATAACTTTATTTCTTGGGTTATATGGACAATGCTTTGCTCTTAAAAATAAATTAGATTATTTAGAATTAAAATTAGAAAAAACCCATCAAAACCAAAGATACTTGTAATGCTTATTATGCTTTTCATTCACATTACCGGAACCATCACAACCAGGATAACCACATTTAGATGAATATGCTTCTGGATTAAAAACGATACCGTAATTTAAAAGGTCATATTCGTCAAATTCAGATACTTGATATTGATTTTTGAATTCTTGAAACTGGCTAGTAATTTTCTTTCTAAAATCACGTTTGACATTGAATATCGTGAAGTAAAAAGATTCAATTATTAAAAGTTACATTTCATCAATTAGTTGGTTATTTTTTAGCATTTCTTCGTTTAATTGATTTCTAATTTGTTGGACAGATACTTCATTAAGTTCTGATTCGGAATTATTGTTGTTGACTTTCAATTGATCGTTTTCATTAAGTAACTGAGTGACTTGTGTTTGGAGTTGGTCTATTTGAGCCTTTTGATTTTGAATGGTTTGGTCCCTTTAGTAAATTCGAGTGAATAAACTTCGCTTATCATAAAATTGAATTTTTAAGTCTTACTTTTCTGAAATTGTGTTGTTGTTGAGCTTCAATCGGCCATTTTCTTCAAGCAGCTCAGTTACTTGTGTTTTGAGCTTACCGATATCAACATTTTTGGCTTGAATTGTATTTTCCCTAGAGATATTTAAAAAAAAAAATTAACTTCTGATAACAAAACAATTTAATAAAGCTTACTTTTCATTAACTGTTTTTATGTTGTTGAGCTTTAATTCACCATTTTCTCCAAGCAAGCTAGTCACTTGTTTTTGGAGACGGTCGATTTCAGTATTTTAGCCTGTGTAGCCTTGAACCTTTAAATTTTTATAATTTAAAATGCTCAATTTTAGATAAAAAATAAAAGCTTTAATACTGTTCTGATTCGGTATTATTGTTGTTGACTTTCAATTGATCGTTTTCATTAAGTAACTGAGTGACTTGTGTTTGGAGTTGGTCTATTTGAGCCTTTTGATTTTGAATGGTTTGGTCCCTTTAGTAAATTCGAGTGAATAAACTTCGCTTATCATAAAATTGAATTTTTAAGTCTTACTTTTCTGAAATTGTGTTGTTGTTGAGCTTCAATCGGCCATTTTCTTCAAGCAGCTCAGTTACTTGTGTTTTGAGCTTACCGATATCAACATTTTTGGCTTGAATTGTATTTTCCCTAGAGATATTTAAAAAAAAAAATTAACTTCTGATAACAAAACAATTTAATAAAGCTTACTTTTCATTAACTGTTTTTATGTTGTTGAGCTTTAATTCACCATTTTCTCCAAGCAAGCTAGTCACTTGTTTTTGGAGACGGTCGATTTCAGTATTTTTAGCCTGTGTAGCCTTGAACCTTTAAATTTTTATAATTTAAAATGCTCAATTTTAGATAAAAATAAAAGCTTTAATACTGTTCTGATTCGGTATTATTGTTGTTGACTTTCAATTGATCGTTTTCATTAAGTAACTGAGTGACTTGTGTTTGGAGTTGGTCTATTTGAGCCTTTTGATTTTGAATGGTTTGGTCCCTTTAGTAAATTCGAGTGAATAAACTTCGCTTATCATAAAATTGAATTTTTAAGTCTTACTTTTCTGAAATTGTGTTGTTGTTGAGCTTCAATCGGCCATTTTCTTCAAGCAGCTCAGTTACTTGTGTTTTGAGCTTACCGATATCAACATTTTTGGCTTGAATTGTATTTTCCCTAGAGATATTTAAAAAAAAAAATTAACTTCTGATAACAAAACAATTTAATAAAGCTTACTTTTCATTAACTGTTTTTATGTTGTTGAGCTTTAATTCACCATTTTCTCCAAGCAAGCAAGTCACTTGTTTTTGGAGACGGTCGATTTCAGTTTTTTTAGCCTGTGTAGCCTTGAACCTTTAAATTTTTATAATTTAAAATGCTCAATTTTAGATAAAAAATAAAAGCTTTAATACTGTTCTGATTCGGTATTATTGTTGTTGACTTTCAATTGATCGTTTTCATTAAGTAACTGAGTGACTTGTGTTTGGAGTTGGTCTATTTGAGCCTTTTGATTTTGAATGGTTTGGTCCCTTTAGTAAATTCGAGTGAATAAACTTCGCTTATCAAAAAATTGAATTTTTAAGTCTTACTTTTCTGAAATTGTGTTGTTGTTGAGCTTCAATCGGCCATTTTCTTCAAGCAGCTCAGTTACTTGTGTTTTGAGCTTACCGATATCAACATTTTTGGCTTGAATTGTATTTTCCCTAGAGATATTTAAAAAAAAAAATTAACTTCTGATAACAAAACAATTTAATAAAGCTTACTTTTCTGAATCATTTTTTACCATGTTTACCCTTAAGTGGCCGTTTTCACCCATTAAATCTGTATTTTGTTTTTGCAAATTATCAATTTGATTGTTTAATCGCATTATTTCTTCTTCCAAATTGTTAATTTCTTTTTTTTGATCAATTAATCGCGAATTGAAAGCTTCTTTTTCACTTTTTAAATCATATTCAAAATCTTGTTTCAACTTGCATTTTTCGTTTTTTAAAAGTTGATTTTCTCGCTCTAAATCCTTGTGAGAATCTATTTCCTTTTGTCTTTTTGGACAATTGTTTAAGGTTGTGTGCTTTTTGTGAGCTGAATTTACGTTTCCCTCTCCATCACATTTTGGGTACGGGCACTTTCTTCCCTTAAATTGTGATTCAAGCGAATTATATTGATTTTTTACTTCAATCAACTCTTTTTGAAGGTTTTTGATATATTCCTCTGTATCCCTTTGGTATTTTAAAGATTGTTTAGATCTTAAAATAAAATAATTTATTTACAAATTTTATTTTTGTCGAACTTAAAAACCTACAAATTATCGACTTTGGACTGAATATTTGCCTTCTCTTTTAGTATTACTTCTTCATTTTCTTGAAAATCTTTTAAAAGCTGCTCGTTTGATTTTAATTGATTTTTGTATGCGTTCTAAAAAAATTATTATTCAGAAATTTTTTTTTTAAATTAATATTTTCAACACAATTTACTTCTAAATCCATAAATTCGGTTCTCAGATGATTAATAGCATCTTCGTTTTCAGAAGTCATAAGGATCATCTTGTTATTTAATGCGTCGATTTCTTCATAAGCTTTTATCAAATCATTGTTTAAATTTTGCAAATTTTCACAATCATCAATATTCATGGATCGATTGTGAATCGGTGTTGAGGAACCATTTACTAACTTTAAAAAAAAAATTCAAACAATCTATACAAGATGTGTAGAAAAAAGTCTTAAATTTACTCGAATGTTAATTTTTGGTTCTGTGTCAGGAACAAAATTCTGAACCTTCTGAACAATAGAAGTAGACACTTGTTCAATCAATTCAATCGATTTATTCTATAAAAAAAACAATATATTTTTAATTTTAGAAATTTTTTTAATTGTATACCTTTATTTTTTCAAAAAAGGAGGAGTTCATCATTTCGTCCTCTTTTTTCTGAATGTTTTCTTCAAGGTATAGTAGCGATGTTGTTCTTGTTGGACTATTCAAAAACTTAATGAAATTCTTGTTTCCATTAATATTAACCTTCATGTTCTCGTCCATTTTACTGGTTTTTTGTGAATTCGAGACCAAAAAAGCTTTAGGAATTCGTAATTCAGTTCTTTTTTCAGTTTTTTCTTCTAGGATCGAATCCGAATTTCTTCTTTTACAATCGTTTGATGACATTTTTGGTTTTTATGTTTTTTGGTTAAAATTTTTCGAGTCTAAAATAAATTAAAAATTTTCAAAAAGACAGCTCCAAGAAATGGTATTAAGATTAAAAAAATTAGTTGGCAATTAAATGTTAGCAATAGCAGTATAATTTGATATTTAATGATTATATAAAAGAAAAAGATAATTGCTGAGGTTTGGTGTCGGTTGTAGGTCTTTTTGGGTCTAACCGAATGATATAATTACCAACACTTATTGTTGATTTATTGCAAGTAATGAAAGAAAAAAGAATAAATCCATTTTAAACATTTTAATTCACCTTTTTTCTTTCATTACTTGCAATATAACAGAAGAACCCATTAAATATAGGAACTTAATAAGGACGACTTTTGCATCGGGACTTAAATAACACACTTTTCAAAGTTACTATATTTATAAGGCTTTTTAAGACTTAAGTTATTTTACGTTCAAGTTAATCTGACTGTTTAAAACAGGTATATTTATTTCGGCTTTTTCAAGAGCTAAAATTCTGACTCTTTTATATTTTCAAAGTGACTGTATATTGTTAAGATTTATTTCATGTGATCATAGAAATAACTAATTAAATGAAAGAATTTAATTAATTTAATCTTGAAATGATGAATTAAAAATCGGTGTTTAAAAAATTGGAATAAATCTAAATTTTTGAATCAAAAAAAAAATAATAAAAAAAATGGGTAAATTTAAAAAAATTTATTAAATTTTAATACAGTATGTTAAATGAAAAGAATTCGTAAATTGATAATATTTATTTTTTTAATTTTTTCTTAAGAGTTTCCATCGGCAACTGACCATCTAAAGCAAAAATTTCGTTTGCAAGCTGAAGCTGTTCTTCTGTTAAATCTTCTGCAAAAATGAATTCTTCCTCGGCCTCTGATTTATTCGGGTAAACTGGATGCTGAACAGCTTTTTCGAAATTTTTCTGGTTTGTTTTTTTGTAATTGTCAACAATCTCCGAATCAACTCGACTTTGTGATTCCCAAGATCTGTAAAAATAAAATTTAAGGAATGGGAAAAAAGTTTGAGAAATTAATTTACGGTCCGTATTTCGTTCTCATGACTTCTTGCCAGTCCAAAAAGAGCTCGACCTTCTTTGATATTGGGTTTACGCGATCATTTAAAATTGATTTAATCTAAAAGAAACATTTAGTTTTAATTGAAAGTTAAAAAAATGAATTGTTTTTTAGCTTTATCAAAGGCGCTGTGAAGTTCATAGCAATTTTGCGGAATCGTTATAAAAATTGTTCTAGTGGTAATCGAAACTGTAATCGAAATTAAGCGCCTTCAAAAACTCTGAAAATTCTCAAAATGCACACCATTAAAAAAGATTTAAAATAACTGCGTAATTAATTTGCAGAGTTTTTGCAAACGCTTAATTTAGATTACACAAATTTTGTTTCAGAAAAGACAAGTTATATCGAGGCTGTGAACCACTTGAACAATTTTTATAACGATTCTACAAAATTGCTATTGCTTTATTGCTATGAACTTCAAAGCGCCTTTATCGAATTAAATGACCATCCCCACAATCTGCCTCACCCAAGCGAAGTGATTTTATTCCAACATTCAAAAAGAATCAAAGTCTCCCTCTACATCAATTTAAAATAACATTCGCCCAGGAAAACACCCAAACGAAGTCATTTTAATCAAATTTTCTCAATCGAAATAACAAGGCCAGAGTCTGCCTCATCATCCCTTTAAAATCACATTCGCCCAGGAAAACACCCAAACGAAGTCATTTTATACCAACATTCAAAAAGAATCAAAGTCTACCTCTACATCAATTTAAAATAACATTCGCCCAGGAAAACACCCAAACGAAGTCATTTTAATCAAATTTTCTCAATCGAAATAACAAGGCCAGAGTCTGCCTCATCATCCCTTTAAAATCACATTCGCCCAGGAAAACACCCAAACGAAGTCATTTTATACCAACATTCAAAAAGAATCAAAGTCTACCTCTACATCAATTTAAAATAACATTCGCCCAGGAAAACACCCAAACGAAGTCATTTTATACCAACATTCAAAAAGAATCAAAGTCTACCTCTACATCAATTTAAAATAACATTCGCCCAGGAAAACACCCAAACGAAGTCATTTTTATCTAATTTTCTCAATCGAAATAACAAGGCCAGAGTCTGCCTCATCATCCCTTTAAAATAACATTCGCCTAGGAAAACACCCAAACGAAGTTTCTTCCAAATTAGTTTTATAATATTACCTTAAATTTCACGTTTCTTATATCGTAATTTGTTGATTCTTTAAATTTTTCTTCCAATTCTTTTCTTTTTATATCATTTTCCATCTCAGACATAATATTTGCGACATCTTCTTCATCTCGACTATGACTTGATCTTGATTCTTCACTAATAATATGATCGACATTCCGTGTAATTTTTGGTGGAGTCAACGAATCATTACTCTGATCCGGATTTATCGATTGACGCTTTCGAGGTCTCGTATTCAAAGAAACGTCATTTTCATTGTGCTGAGTTTTTACCGTCTCTTCTGCTTTTTTATTTATTTTTTGAATATTAATTGAGCTTTGCGTACCTTGTTTTTCTGGTGTTTTTGTTTGACCGTTATTGTTTGATTGTTTAATTGGTTCTTTGCTATTTTGACTAGGCTCTCGGCTAACGCTTTTTTCACTCGGTTGAGTTTTTTTGCCAAGTTTTTGTGGCGTTTTTTTGACTTGGAGATTCGCAGGTTCGAAGAGAGGTAATAAAAAGCCGTCTGCGCTTTTTGTTCTTTTAACAATGTCGTTTTTGCTTGCACCTGTTGGTTTGGCTTGTTGACTTTTGATTTGGTTTTGTGACTCTTGCATTTTGTTAGAAAGATGCTTATCTATGTTATTTTGAATAGGTTCTCGGCTAACGCTTTTTTCACTCGATTGATTTTTTTTGACCAGTTTTTTTGGATTTTTTTTGACTTGGAGATTCGCAGGTTCGAAGAGAGGTAAGAAAAAGTCGTCTCCGCTTTTAGACCTTTTGACAATGTCGTTTTTGCTTGCATCTGTTGGTTTGGCTTGCAGACTTTTGTTCTGCTTTTGTGACTGTTGGTTCCTGTTGTCATTTTCAGAATTTTTTTTTAATTGAAATTTCGCAGGTGGTGGAGGTGGTGCCGCCAATACCTCGTTAGCTGTTTTACTTTTGTTTTGACAGCCATTCGATTGTGTTTCGTTGGTTGGTTTGTTTTGGTTATGTTGTGTTGTCGATTTCGGACTTATCTGTTCAATTTTTTTGTTTTTTTTCTTTCGGTTTTGTGACACTTGGTTTTGAACTATTTTTTCTGATTGACCGTTATTAGATTGTGGCTTATTTTTTTGAATATTTGGTGCTGTTAATTGGGTTCTAATTCGATTGGGACTACCGATTGACTTTTTTTTGTTTGTGTTTTTTGACACTTGTTCATGTTTCGATTTTTTTGATGGAGAGTTTTGCAAATCTTTGACTTCTTCAGACACTTCCCGATCTTCGGCTATTTCTCTTGACCGTTTATCCGTTGACTCGACCGTTGACTGGACTGTTGACTCGACTGTTGACTCGACTGTTGACTCGACCGTTGATTGACCGTTTGTTGACTGTGGCTGATTTTTTTGTTTGTTTGTGTCTGTATTGATTGTCGCACTTTGATTCTGGCTTACTTGTTCAGATTCTTTTTTGTTATCAACATTCTTCGTGTTTCTTTTTATTTGGTCAAGAGCTTCTTTTTGTTCCAAAATTACGGAGATGTTGTTTGATATGAGATTTGAGTAGAATTCTTCAATCAACTCTACATCAAATTCTATTCTGAATTTTTTGGTGATATAATCATAAACCAAATTGTCGGCGAAACAATTGTTTTGACTCATAAAGTCAGGAACGAGATCTTTTTCTTTTAAAAAAAAAATAAAAATATGTAATATTAAATTGTTTTTTTTAAAAATACCCTTAATCTCATTCTTGAACGATTCAAGCGAAATTATTTTGTTGAAAATGATGCAATACAATATTTTGCAACGAAATACGCAACTCTTCGCTCTGTTTTTATTTTGTTTTCCTTTTGATTTCTTAAGTAAAAAAGATTACAAATTTTGATTAAATATTTTCTGAATCTAAATTTTTTAAATTACTTGTGAAGAGCATGAAGACGAATTAGTTCCAGAGCTAGTGTCTGATGAAAATATTTGTTTGAAAAGGGTCAGGCTATTGAGCATATTTAAAATTTCTAAATGATTGTCCTTTAAAAAAATTGATTAGATAAACCTTTTAATTTTTTAGCTGTTTAAATTAAAAAAAACCTTTTGTTCTTGACATATTTGAAATGTGCTTTGAATATTATTTGTGAACTCATTATTAGCATCGTAGAGTTCGTATGAGTTTTTAACTGTATTAAAGTTAGGGTACATGAAAAGCTGTTCCCTGCTTAATTCTTCGACATTGAAATGGTAATATTTTTCTCTTAAAAGAAAACTAATTAGATAAAGTCTTTTTTATTAAGATGTAAAGAACATACCTTTTAAGTAATTTAGAAAACACTTCTCATTGTATTTCATTTCGAAGTCATCAAAATTTTTTTTCAATGAGGCAAAGCATTTGTATATAAAAAACCTCTCGAGATCCTTTCTATTTTTGTTTCTTGTCTCCTGCATTTTTTTAGGTAAATTTTTTCTGAACTAAATAATATTAATTGTTGAGATTATATTATAAAAATTTATAACAATAAGCAGCTTTTTATTTCTGCCAATATTTAGTCATCAGAATAATTTTCGTAAAAAATAAATATATTTCATCGTAGTTAAAAAATTTTTTAAAAAATAATAATAACATTAGGGACAACATGACCAGTTCGAAGTATTTAAAAAACTTTGTTCGAAGTATTTAAATGAATCGATGGGATACCAACAACAAAGTCGAAATATTAATATGCTAGAAAACCCGATTGGTATTTGACATCTCAAGAATTAAGTGGAGTTGAAGGATTGGCCAAAAAAGTGGACAAGTTTATCAAATTGATGAGAATTATGAAAGGAAAAAATCCCCGAGAATATTTACCTAAATAACATACATTTTGATTTATCCGAATTTTCATAATTCAATTTTTCACGAAGTGTTAAATCATTTCGATCTTTGTTTGTTGTGGTCAAATTGATCCCGCCATTCACTACATGATCACAATCGATCATTTCACCCAGTCGATCTAAAATACTCAAATTTGTCTTGTTTAAACTTATAACAATCAGTTAAAATGAACCCGTTGTCTTGAGCTAGTTCATTATTGACTCAGGAGTCTTTGTTTGAACGTTTTGATGGATCTAGCTCAAAACAAGTCCCGCCTTGTCCCGCTGCTAGAGTCACATAAATCGATGAGTCTTGGTAAATAAGCAGATGTTAAAATGATCGAAAAAAGTTTGACATTAACAACCGATTCTTTCCAAACGAAGATCATAAGTCTAAAACAAAAAAGGACCGTTAGAGAGCCATTAAACTTTTTTACGAATTTATATTCTTAAACAAAAATGCAAATTTAACTTATTTCTAATTTAAATACTATTTTGTAAAATAACAGTCTGAAAAATGTTCATGGTCTAGTTACGAAATAAAGATCCTCAAGATCCATTTAAAATAACATTCGCCCAGGAAAACACCCAAACGAAGTCATTTTATACCTAAATTCAAAAAGAAATCAAAGTCTGCCTCATCATCACTTTAAAATAACATTCGCCCAGGAAAACACCCAAACGAAGTCATTTTAATCTAACTTTCTCAATCGAAATAACAAGGCCAGAGTCTGCCTCATCATCCCTTTAAAAGAACATTCGCCCAGGAAAACACCCAAACGAAGTCATTTTATACCTAAATTCAAAAAGAAATCAAAGTCTGCCTCATCATCACTTTAAAATAACATTCGCCCAGGAAAACACCCAAACGAAGTCATTTTATACCTAAATTCAAAAAGAAATCAAAGTCTGCCTCATCATCACTTTAAAATAACATTCGCCCAGGAAAACACCCAAACGAAGTCATTTTAATCTAACTTTTTCAATCAAAATAACAAGGCCAGAGTCTGCCTCATCATCCCTTTAAAATAACATTCGCCCAGGAAAACACCCAAACGAAGTCATTTTATACCTAAATTCAAAAAGAAATCAAAGTCTGCCTCATCATCACTTTAAAATAACATTCGCCCAGGAAAACACCAAAACGAAGTCATTTTAATCTAACTTTCTCAATCGAAATAACAAGGCCAGAGTCTGCCTCATCATCCCTTTAAAAGAACATTCGCCCAGGAAAACACCCAAACGAAGTCATTTTATACCTAAATTCAAGCTGAGATGTAAAATGCGTCCCGTAAACTCGATTGGCTTTCGAGTTCGGGACGTAGCTGCATGGAAGTTCTGCGCGAGCTAGTGCCAATTTTGCTTTTTCGGCAAAATTACTTTATTTTGTCATTTTATAAAGACGATTAAGACTTGAACTTTTGAGGATCAACTGCGCACCACCCATCGAACAAGTTTAAAAAACTTTTATTGGGAAAAAATTTATTTAAGGTTCATTTTGAATAAAATAACGCAACAAAAGAGCAGAATAAGAAGAATTTCATTCTTTTAAACAATTGACTTACCATAGGGATAGTCTTCATCATTTTGTCCATTCAAACTAAATTCATCATCTTCATTTTATCCATTTCGTCTTTTACAACTTGCTGATGGCTCATTGTGTCCAAACTCTCCAAATTCGGGCACAAAGTCTTAATTTTGTTGTCTTTTTTCTTCAATTCACTTAAACTAGGAAAGAGTTTGTTCTCTTTATCATCATCGATTAAAGTCTCTTGATCCAACACAAGATGTTTACAAACCGATTTTTTTTGCAACTTCTTTTCGAGTTGAACTAACCATTGTGGTGCTAGATGTACATTTTTTAACAAGACCCATTTTCCTGTTTTCGATGAGTTGTTTATCGCTTTTTCGGCTTGGGTAAAACCTTTGGATGAACCGATTGCAATGCGATTAGTTGTTTGTTATTCTCGGCTGCGAGGTCTTCAACACGACCTGATGCATTGTAACCAGCTACTGAGCACATTAAGATAGGTGTCGTCGCTTTTATTTCATTTTCAACAATATAACCCAAGTCTAACAGCTTTTCGGCTTGATTTAAAAATTCTTCACCAAACACTGAACTCACAAATGTTTCAGCTGTTGTTATGAATCGATCGGGACGAAGTGCATTGATAAACAATAATTTTTTGATAGAATTAGTTGTTTCTAAGAGATCAATTACGCCTTGTTTTGGTTGTCTTTCGTTTGTTTTAATTGATAAAAATTTCTTTAAGGACATTCATAGTGAAGTAGATGTTCGAGCAAGCTTGTGATGGAGCCAAAACTCACCTTGAGTCTTTAACAAATCCAATCTCTTTTCTGCAACATCCGGTCGCTCGGATTTAAGAACTTGATGTAAACATTGTGATTGTAAACTTGAACGAGTGACTGTAAAGTTAACAAAAGTCACTCGAGAACAAATGTCTGGTGGAAATTCAACAGTCGGATCACGGGTTGACAAGAACATTGTAAACATGGGTGAAAAATCGATGTCTTGATCACCAAGAGTTATCAAAACCCGACCACCTGAACGTCTTATTTCCCTGTTCAAAACCGGGTTAAGGATCGGATCGTAATTTTCGACGTCTTGTATCAAAATTGGGTTACCAAAACGAAGGCCACTTTCTAAATTCTTACGGAACGATGTGTCCAAAAATGATGTTCGAGGAATCTTCTCGTCCTTGTACATGTTCAAAATGAACTCAGTGGCTTGACCTGAGGGGTCTATTATGAGCGGGTAACGGTTGAATCGTTTTAACATAATCGCGTTTTCGATACACAAATCATCTGTTGGAAGAGAGTTAGCAGTCCATTGCATACGCTCATCAGCATTACTTAAATACTCAATTCGAGCCAGGTCTGACTTGCGTTGAATCGGTCTGACTTGCGTTGATAATTTTAGCAAAGTCATAGTCCGAGTTTGACAAAAATTTAGTCTTCATTTTTTCTTTTATCTGTGGTGATATATTATCAGTCTGAAAGTTTATAATCGTGTTGATAAAATTGTCTTTAACGATAATACCACGGATTACCTTCCATTCGCTTGTCTCTTGGTTAAGGATTAAACAAACCGATTCGAGACCAAGTTTAACAGCAGCTGGCGGATTTACCAAGCTTTTCAACTCGACTAAATGTTGACGGTTGATTGATTTTACAGCTTGTTGAGCTTCAATTACAGCTGGTTCGACTTTACTCAAGTCTTCCATGACACTTGTCTTTTTTTTGTCAATTTCACTCAACTGTTTAGCAAGTTTGACCTGTATTTCTTGTGATGCGACTTTCTTTTTTTCGGCTTCTTGTTGATCAGTCATCATTTGTTTCAATTTTGAGTTAGCTTCGTTATTTTTTTTCTCAGGCTCGGTTCGTTTTACTGCCAAGCTCTTCTGTAACTCTTCGACTTGTTCAACAGTTTCTTTGATCTTTGCCAAACCAATGTTCAAGTGGACTTGTTGATCCTCTAACTCAGAACGTTTCTCATTGTACAACTTAGCAAAATGATTGATAAAGTCTAAATAATGACGTGGGGTTATAGTTGTCTCATGGACTCCTTTCTTTTGTAACCGAGTGTTCGCTTGGTGTAATGAGTCGTGGATGTGAACAAACGTGTTAACAACCGCTTCACGATGCCCGATTGATTGTATACTCGGATCATGTAAGATTTGAAGAGTGTTTGGTGGGAAGTAGTCTGATTTTTCGAGGTCAATTCTAATCGTAGACTCTTTACCAACTTGATAATAAGCGTGATGACTCCAATCACCGAACCAGTTGAGCACACAACGATTGAATAAAGCAGGTGATGTTGAAGCACGAGTTTTTAACCCGTCTGCACTCGGGTTCATGGTAAACACAACGTGAAGATTTTTCATGACTTCGTTTGTAAACCATTTGTACAATTCTTCAGATGAGTCCAACATTAACCCGTCTTGTTGAGCCCCTTCTTTACATTGAGTCATCAAAGTCGAGTACTCGTCACCTTCAAAAAGTCCTGGTGATTGAGACGTTTAGTTTGGAACATGAATTCGAAATTTTTGACGAATAATTTTTGATTTATGACGTCTGAAATTATTATTTTTTGGTATAAATTTTTGATTTTTTGATACAAATTGATCAAGTTGGAACGTTATTGTTTTATTTTTTCGTACCCACCAAGAAGGTCACTTGTGTCTGTTGAATTTTTGACACTGAATTCTACCAGGGTCTTACCCAACATTGCAGCTACAAGACGGACAAGACTTGTTTTGCCGGTTGAGGACTGACCAAATAGTACAATCATCCAGTTCATTTCAACAAACTTTAAAACACATTCTAAGCATTGTAAATTTTTGTTAGTAAAAACATAACTTTGGAAAATTTTAGGAAATTTTGAGATATGTTTGAAGCAAAGTCTTGGCCTATTTGAACATCTCCGTGACCTAAACGGACCATGATGCCATCTCGTTTGTAAGCTTCAACCCCGAATGAGTTTTTTAATTTTTCATAGACCAAACTTTTGTCTTTGAGATCACGAAAACGACTAAGGAGCGTAAATCAAATAAATAAAATCTCCAGGTTTTTTGACCCAGTTTTTTGACCCGGTATTTTAGGACCATTAAATCACACCAACGGAACAAATCTCTTAAATTAAACTTCCACGGTAATCCTAAAGTACCCCATGACTTTTTTAAACATTTTCGAGTCGATTAAAGTGTTAAACTCGATCATTTTTGACAAGACTTTGCGGTCTATTTGATCATAAATTTAACCGGTAATGTGTAATAAGTCATTTTGAGTCATTTTATCGACGTATACTTTTGAGAACCGGTTGAGAAACGAATTTGGTAGACCTTTACGACCTCCGCCTTGACAGAACGGGTTTTGACATGCGATTATTTTGGTCCGTTTTTTATCGGCTGTAAATTTTCTGTTTAGTTCGGTGATATAAATTTCGTTACGATGGTCAAAACAAGAGTTTAGACCTTCTAGAACTGATTTGGTTGCTAGATTAATCTCGTCAACAATGACCCAGTAGCCTTTTTTGAGAGCTAGTAAGAACGGTCCGTCAAGCCATTCGAATTTTTGTTGGAATATTGTCGAGTCCGAAACGGGTAAATCAGCGCCGAATAATTCATTTAAATCGGTTTGTTCTGACAAATTAATTCGTATTACTTTATTGTTTGTTAGACGACCGAGGGCTTCGATTAAAGATGTTTTACCAACACCTGGGGATCCTTCTAACATGAAGTGAGTCCATTACCATACACCGCATGACCCTTACGAGATTACTCGAAGTAGTCTCGGAATCGATACAATATTTATCAAATTCAAGGATGTACAATTCTCTATTATCATCAAGTACTCGATTCAACGCTTCCAAGACCTCACTTGACGCTAAATTCAACTCGTCTAGTAAAATCCAATACCCATGTCGCATTACTTGGACTAATAACCCTTCTTTAAAAACTAAATTTTAATTCGTGTCCATTACATCCTACCAGATATACTCGGCTAAATCAGCGTGATCGTGATTAACAATCTGATTCCTAAGGATCCAATAGTCTTAAATATTAACGTAGTAAAGTGTCCCTAGTTTGAGTGATAACGGATTTGTGAAGACCTCAGGTACCGGTCGGACTCGTTGGACTTTACCCTTGATCTTACTTGTCTTTAAAATAAAAGTTTGGTCTCGGACTGATTTGTAAAAAGTTACGATTGAGTTGATGAGTGAAGTGTTTACGTCGGGTAAGTACTCGAGGTATGATTTGATGAGTAATGCGAGGTCGTTTTCGTCTTCGATTTCATCGACAAAGATCTCGGTGAATCGGTTTCGGATATTGGAGGGTAGGTTTCGTTTACCAACGTCCGATGCTGGATTCATAGCGCCGTAGAGACAAAAATCGAATGACGTTTTAACGGCTCATGATCGCCTTTTTCATATAAAATAATACTCGATGGTCCCGATTCAGTGTTGTCAAAAAGAGAACCGAGAAATTGAAGTATTTCTGGTGAAGCTAAATTAATCTCGTCCAAAATTATCCATTCACCGTTGACTATGGCTTCGGATAGTTTACCATCGAAAAATTGAAATGTAAATTTGTTTATAAGATCGATTCGGTCGCATGTGAAATTAATTTGAGCAAATACTTCCAATTTAAACTCTTAAAACATGTCTTAAAAGAAAATAAAAATTAGTGTTTAAAAATTTAAAGATGAATTTGTCATTTTGGACATCATTTTGGTAATCTACGACTCCGAAAACCTAAGAAAATAATTTTTTTTTATTCGAATAAAAATTAAAAAAACACTTCATTTCGGCTTTTTGCAGACTAATGTCAAGGTGCTTTGTTTAAACTTTCAAGCAGTCATTATTAGAACAAGATATCATTGATTTTTAGATAATATCTGAAAGCTAAAAGACTCTAGTTGATGCTGGTACCCATATCGAAGTGGAAAAAGCTTTATCACAAGGAATTTTGTGGTCAAAACGAGGGAAAAAAATGTAATTTTTCTGTCAAATCATATCTATTTTGTACAGGGATTCAAAGAAAAAATTGAAAAAAAGCTCCTGGCACTTATGCATAATCGCCTATGGTTTAAGCGGATGCATAAAAGTTATGTGTATTGAGGGTCTCCTAGGACTAGATTTGATATTTATAAAAAAATACCCTTTTTTGGGTTGTTTTCACCCAGGTATGTCATTTTCTAAAGTTTACAGAGGGGTAAGTAACATATATGATGTCAAAAATGATAAATTAAAGGGAGTAAAAATTAATCTTACCTGAACATGATTCAAAAAAGTTTGATTTTCATCAATTTTAAAACAATCAGTGAACAAATTAAACAAATCAGAAAAAAATTTCATTTGTGTTTTAATATCGACGGGTTTAAAGCTACCCAACAAATCACTTGTCTCAGTTTGTTGATTCAAATTGATAACACTTACTTCTTACCCAACAGACGTGCCAAATGTTGTAGAACCGTAGTTTTACCAACACCAGTTTCACCAAACAAAAGAACAGGCTCATTACACTCGATACATCTTGCTATTTTTTCTTACAAATTCAGAGACGATTTTGTATAAACAAACCGCATTCCAATCGTTTCTAAATTATCTTTGTTCTTTTCCAGTCTAAGTCGGACACGACCACATGTTATTACAGAGTCTTTTTTCATAAATCCAGTTTTTTTATTAAACAATAAATTCTCGACCTCATCTCCTATTGATGTTTAACTTAGCTCCAACTTTAATCGAAAACTCAAAACGTAATGCTCGATTTGATATAAAACAGAGAAAACACTCGTATAAATCGTTTAATAGTCCGATTAGAATTTAATCATGTTATCCGAAGTCTTGATTGATCTAGTCTCCAATAAATCGATTAAAAGAGACAATGAATCGACTGATGCGTGATCAAAATCTTCTAAAAGTATCCATGTTCCGTTACACACCGCCGAGATTAAAGGTCCTGGTTTCCATAAAAACTCACCGGGTATGTCTGAACAAGTGTCATTTCCGATTAAAGTTTTACTGTCCATTAACTCGTCCATTTGATACTTTATCAAGTTATTATTCGTTTGTTCGGATAAATACTCGATTAAAGTGGTCTTTCCAGTGCTTAAATCACCTTCGATTACGATTGATTGATCGGTTATGATTGACATTACAATTTTGTTCAAGTTGTGTTTAGTCGTATCCACAAAGACTAAACGTTTTGATTTTTTGAGGTCGTTTTCCTCTTTTTTTGGGAGTCTAAGACCATCGAATTCGATGTAATCATTCGATTCATCTTGTTCATGACGAAATAAATCCATGTCAAGTTTGTTAAAGTTTGTTTTTATGATTGTATCCTCATTTGGATTGAGCTCTGGCTCATTGATTAGAATTTCATGAACTCTAAAAGGTTAAAAATTAATTGAAAAATGGTCAAAAATGGGTTTGGTGTCGGAAAAGTCTTACTTGTAAGTTGTTTCTTGAAGACTTTTAGGTTTAAAAAAATTTCATCATTCGAATTCAAGTTGAGTAACAACGAAGTAATTTTAAGACTAAACCATTTGATGAGATACGAGTTAGGGTACAAGGGTACAAGGTTAAGTGTTAGGGTACAAGGGTTAGGGTACAAGGTTAAGTGTTCTTTAATAAGAGAATACGCTTGGTTTGTAGTTCCAAGCTCAGTCTTAATAGTCGTCGAGTTCGCAGTAAATACGATCAGAATTTTCAATTTTTTTTCTTTAATTCAATGGAAAAAAAGATATGATAAAATATTATAAATTTCAAAAAAAAAAAATTAAGAAAATGTTAAGGATTTTTGAAATACAAATTCAAATTTTTATTCTCGTAATACATAATTACCATTCTCTTTTTTTTTTAGAAATTTTCATAATGCAGGATTTAAAATAAAATTAACAAAAAGTTAGTATTGATTTCAAATATCAATAAATTAAAAAGGAAAATATTTTTTTTGATTTTTTAATTAGTTTAAGAATTAACAAAATTTGTTCAACTTTGTTCAATTTTTATTTTATCGATTTTAAATTTCGATGAAACATTATTAGCTTTTTTAATATTTGAATTTGCTTTGCTCCAAAAATTTGCTCCAAACTTCAACGTTGCAACAATTATCGTAAATTTACCTGAAATACCGTTAAATATGGTAAAATCTTTGGAATATTTTGTTGATTTAGAATATAATTCAAACAGTGAATTCATTTATAACAAATTTATTAGACGAGTGCAATTGTTAATATAAATTTAAAAAAAAGCTAAATTATTTTTATTTCAATATAATTGTGAATTAAGTTTAGCTTTTTATTAATGTTTGTTATTAATAATTTATATTTTAAGCAAAATATAGGCGTCTTAAAAAATATTTAATAAAAACTTTATAATTTTATAATTCTGTTTTAATATTGTAGAGTATGAAAATCGACCAAGATTTACATAAAAAAGAGGAGGATGACTTGGCTCGAGCGATTCAATTATCGTTAAAAGAATCATCTGCATCTTCAAGTGGATCCTTTAGCAAAACACCAAATAATTCAGTTAATTCTTTGTACAGCTCACTTTCCCAATCAACACAAAAAACAGCTGAAAAATATTCGAATAGACCTGAGAGACGAAAAGTCAAGGCATTGTATGATTTTGAAGCAGCTGAAGACAATGAAATAACCTTCAAGGCCGGCGACATTCTAGTTCTCACTGATGATAGTGATCAAAACTGGTGGAAAGGTCTTGATGTCAATGGTGTTGAAGGTTTATTTCCATCTAATTTTGTCACATTTGATCTAAATGAACAAATCGAAAACTTAGAGGGTAAATAGATTTCGATTTAAAAATTTCAATTAAATTCTATTTATTTATTGTAATGGAATATTATTTCAGAGAAAGAATCCTCAAGTAGAAAAGTTACTTTTAACGATAAAGTTGACGTAAACTTGATAGATAATGGGCCAAGAAAATTGTATATGTATATTGATGAGGTATATTAAAACAATAATTTCATTTCAATTTTGTTAGATAAAATTTTAATTTAATTAAGAAAAAAATTGATAAGTGTATAGAGCTTCTACAAAATTCTGACCCAACTGGTGAAATTCAGCCAGACACACAAGATTTGTTAGACCTAGAAGAGGAATGTTATATGATGGGTCCTCTAATCGATCAAAAACTTCAATCTATTGATCAAAAGCATACACAATTAGAAGACTTGAATGTTAAGATAATAGAGGCATTTCAATTGTACAACACTCTTATGAAAGAAAGTATAACAAAAGCAACAAATCTTATAAATCCAGCTTTGAATCCAATGACAAACATTGTCAATAATCCAATAAACTATATGTCGGCTCCACCATCTGTCGAACAAAATTCCTTGTCACTTGCAAATCAACTTAGTTCGTTGGCTTTAAATAATCAAATAATATCAAACATGAGTTTACCACAACTAGGACAGGGTCATATTCCAAGCCAAATTGGTGCATTATCAACTAGTCAGTATCAGCAAATTGCCAATCAATCATCGGTGGGCTATCAAATACCCGCTCAAACATCAAATACGTTTTCAAGCGGCTTAGGATCCCAACCTAATTCAAGCATTTTTCCCAATCAAGTTGGACCGCAAAATTTTACTTTACAAAATACCGAAAATTTTTCAAATCAGCCAAATGTCACCAATAATTTTCCGTAAATATTTTTGAAAAATTGAAACAAAAAAGCATAAAGTGTGTAAATGTCGTTTTAAAGTTTCAATTGACTTAATTTATTTATTTATTTTTTTAAATTAATTTTTTCGCTTTTCCTATTAGTCATTTCAGATATTTAAAGACTTAATAAAATAATTAGAAAGAATCTTTTAAAATTATGTTTTAATATGAATTCAAATTTGAAATCTTAAGGTATTAAAATACCTTTGTTCCTATCTGATTTTATGTTATTCAAAACAAACATTTTTTTTTTTATTATTTTGTATTTGTGTTAGAAACTAAAAGATGTCATTGAGCTCAGCTTTACTCAAAGCCGGAAATTTTACTTGCAGAAATGCTAATAAAAGTATTAAATTATGCTTTTTAATTATAAAACTAATGCTTAACCAGAGATAGGGACTCAAGTATGAGCCTAATAGAAATTTCATAGAGACTCGTGAGTGCGAGTCGTGTTAAAAAGTTCGACAGATACATTTCCAAATTACGACAAAGCTATTGGAAATAAATTTACCTGATTTATCTTTTCTATTAATAAACTATTTGACTCGGACTCGTCTCGATCTCTGTGTTAAACTTTTAACTAATTTTATAATTAATCGCAAATAATTTTGTAAAGTTTAAAATAAACTTTTTTCTCAATACTTAAGTTCCAGTAGTGATGAACATATTGAAAAACAATCTTTACACATCAAAATTGGTTTCGCAAAGCCAAAACAATACTGTTCAAAAAACTACTATTACAGCACGTAAAATTTTATTATAAATTTGATTGAATTTATTTAATTTATAAAAATATGATTAATTATAAAAGCAACTGTCAAGAAAGAGAATCCAGACCAACGCATGAGTCTCACTCATCTAGGTCAGTACGTGGCTCAATGTTTGCCTAAATATGTTCAAACAGTTCAAATAACCGATAACAATGAGTTAGAAATTTTGATTCATCCAGAAGGAATTGTACCTGTAATGACTTTTTTGAGAGAAAATCATCGAACTCAATTTTATTCGTTCGTAAATGTAACAGCAATGGACGTTCCATCTCGTCAATATCGTTTCGAATTAAGTTACAACCTATTGTCGCTAAGATACAATAATAGAATTCGTGTTAAAACATATACCGATGAGTTGACAGCTGTTGATTCAATTACCGGAGTATTCGAAGGCGCCAATTGGTTTGAACGTGAAGTATGGGATATGTATGGTGTATTTTTTAGCAATCATCCAGATCTTAGAAGAATTTTGACCGATTACGGTTTTGCTGGACATCCATTTAGAAAAGATTTTCCATTGACTGGTTTTGTTGAAGTACGATACGACGATGAAGTAAAACGTGTTGTTACTGAACCATTAGAGCTAACCCAAGAGTATCGTAAATTTGATTTGGGTTCTCCATGGGAAATATTTCCAGCACACAGAGCTATTGAAGAACCAAAAACAGCACCTGATAATCAGCAAAAAAAATAAAATTTAAATAAAATATCTTGTTCTCAGTATCATTTAAGCTATTAAGATTTTTTTTAGATTAAAAACGAAAAATAAAAACTTAATTTAATAGAATAAAAAAAATATTTAAAATATTTTAGTTTTAATTTTTTTTAATGCGTAAATTGAAATATTTGGGGTCAAATCCTAAGAGATAGATTTTTGATATTTTTTAAGCAAAAAATTATCTATTTATTTATTTATTTATTTCGATTTAGAAATGAGTCTCTTAAGAAGATTGATAAAAAAAATTGAAATACTTCCATCGACTCAATTTTTATCAACTTTAAATTTTTCTTTCGTAAAAAATTTCTCACTTTGTAGCAATCAAAGCATCTTAACGTCAACTCAAAGTCAAAGGTTTATGGTCAATTACGATCAAACAAGAGATTATAAAGTCAAAACTCGTTTAAGAAAACGTTGTAAAAATTGTTTTTTTGTATGGCGAAATGGTCGGCTTTACGTTGAATGCAAAGAGCATCCAAGACATAAACAGCATCATAAAGATTCTCTTTTAAAAGGCTTTGATAATATACCACATGGTTATCATGTTCCAAATGCATGAGTTAGATTATTTTAACCTTTTTAAGTCAAATATTAAATTTACAACAATAAAAATATAAAAAAAAACTATCCCAAAAAAAACAGTTAAATCTATTTTTTCAAAACAACATGCTTGCGTGTTTTTTAATCCTAATAAGGAAAGAGAGTACTGGATCTACATTCGAACAGATTTTGTCCGATTATTTTAATTAAATTATCTTAAATACAACCATGGTCATTCCATGAAGGTTCTTTTTTGCTTTTATATTTTAAACCGATTCGGTAAAGATCGTTCTATTCAATTCGAAATATCCTAAGAAATTATGTTTTTCCTTGGAAAAACCTTTAGGATCAATTAGATTCAATTATTTACTTTAAACAAAATAAAACAAGGAAAAATTTTTGTTGAAAATTCCTGGTAACTTATTGACTCCACAGACATAGAGTAATTTAAAAAAGGAAAATTTTTGTCATTTAGAGAATAAAATATAAAATATCGATTAACAGAGTAACCTGGGTGCGTATTTTTTATTAGAATAAAAAATTAACTATAAAATGGCTCTCGAGCAACCAACGTTTTACCGAAAAATTTGAAATAATAAAGACCGATTTTAAAGTGCCTTATACACTGGTAATCTTAACTGTTTCGATGTGTTTTTTGAGAATAGACAACATTCATTACATGAATGAAAAAATTATTGAAATAAAGTGTTGTCTACTCTAAAGAGTATTCATTGACGTTTAATAAAAAAAGGTTATTGGCTAAATAATACGCAAGCGATCCGAAAACGAATTTTTTTAATCCGGTTCAAAGTGATTTTCTTAACAAATGTAAAGTTAATGACATTAGCTTTAATTCTAAATATATATTACATATAAAAATATTCAGACATTTCCTGGGTACTTGATTTTTTAAGCCTTTGAGAACCAAATGAATTAAATGGGTAAACGTTTCCAAAAAGGGCTTGGTAATTATTATACAAGTAAATGGTAAATATCATAGATTTCAGTTTCTAATTTCAATTGTAACTGAAAAATATGAATCTTAATCGACGTGTCTCCATTTTATTTAAGATTTTAAAAGAAATTTAAAGTTTAAACGACTAAAAGATCAAACTTAAGGCACGTATGTTTGTTAAATTTCTATACAGGCTTCTTGTACTTTGCTTCTATCTTTTATAATAAAAATAAAAAAACGTTTAACATTAACTTTTATTAGAAATTAAAAATGAACAACAATCCAATTCGGTAAAATATGTAAATTCTCATTTGTTTGGACCAGCTAATGGATTACGAATGATTAAAATTACCGAATCACCTCTTAAGAACATTTTTGAAATATATCTGTCTTTATTCACTGGTTTTGATTTCTTTTGACCTTTTCCACTTTTTGGTATTTCTGTCCACATTTCTTTGACATTTTCCAACACCAAATTGAAGTGTCTAAAAAAACGATTGTATTGAAAAATAGAAAAAAAGATTTCAAACGTAAATTGTAATACAAAATGTCCTGTACCTGTCGAAAGCTTTTACTCTTCCTAATAATTTTTTGTTGTTTCTACAATTTATCAAAACTTGGGTATTATTTTTGACTGATTGTGTTAAAACTGATAGTGGTCCCGTATTAAATTCTTCTTCTTCTAACTTGGCTAGCTCTTCTGGTGTCATTTCGCTCTTTGGCTTTTGTGCTGTTGAACTCATTTTGACAGTTAAATTTGATTCTTAAATATCTAGTATTGAATCAATAAGTAAAAAAATAAGAAAACATAGAAAAAATCCAAAAAAAAGTCAAACGAGTTTGGCTTTTTAATTTATAGTAACATTTAAACATGAAATAAAAACAAAAAATTGAATTTCACAGAAAAATAAATGACTTGGGATAAAATATAATATTCATTAACAAACCAAAATAAACTTCTTATTTAGTCTTGTTTTAATACTGTTTTAAGTATGTCCCTTTTTCAAAAGTAATTTAATGGATCAAAATTACACTATCAATGAAATTATTTTAATTTGAATTAGCCACATATTTTTTTATGAACCTACTTTTAATGAAGATTATTACTTTTTTGAGGCAACATTTTGTCTCTAATTTAATTCGAATTCAAATCCGGTCTTTTACTATTTTATTTTTTCAAATTTACAAAATCAGAACGGATAGGCGTGTTTTAATGAAAACAAATAGGTAAGTAATTTTTAAGGGACCAACAAAAAAATCGTAATTTTTTCTAATAAGAGTCCAACGAAAAATACAGGGTGTGGATGTAAACTATGCTCCTCGATAATTTTTTGAAAGGTAGTTCAAATTTATTGGTTAAAAGCTTGAATTATTGGTTAACAGCTTGAATAAAGATAAAATTTTAGGGGCAACCCTCAAGTTCTAAAAAACCAAGGAAAAATGAAAAAAAAAACTAAACTACGAGAATTTTCTTAGTTTCTTTCAGTTTTCACTGGACAATAAGCTTTCAAACTTTCGTTTTCATATAATTTCGTGATTTAAAATCGATCCTAAATATTTAACAACAAAAATCTTTTAAGATCTTGTTTAATTCTTGATCGATTTTAATACAAAGTAAAGCGTATCATCTGCTTTAAACTAAAAATTGTAAACTTTGAATTCATAGGTTTTTGGTTTCTCAACACATACATAAAAAATGCATTATCACAAAGAAATGATACCTACAATTAAGACGAATTTTGATGAACTATAAATTAAGAAAATCGTTAATAAAAAAAGTTTTTTTAATTTTTGTGGAAAATTTCTTTCTTCATCAAAATCTTTATAGACGACTTAATCGAAGAGTGTCTTAGTCTCAACATTGGGGCTTTTTATCAAAATTTAAACGTCAGTATAATTGTTTATACTGATGGCATAGTTCTTATCAGCCCTGTCGACTCACTTTTAAAAACACAATTAAACACTTGTTCTAACTTTGGCTCCATTTGGAAAATCAAGTTTAACCACTTGAAATATAACATCATCTCATTTGGACAGGAGTTATTTAAAACTGAATTTCATCTCAATATTCAAAAATTAAACAATGTACACCAAGTAGACTACTTAGGTATAACTCTAAACTCTTCTTTTGACTTCGACTCAATCTCTATTGAACATTTTAAAAGAGTTCAGACGAGTGTATGTTAATTGTCTTACCTAGGTTTATTCAATTCATGGACCTCTCCTAATCTTAAAGCATTTATTTACAAAACTTATTGTCTCTCGCAATTTAGCGACTGTCTTGGGACTACAACATTAAAAAATACTACTTAAATGTATGCCAAAACAATCAGACCTCTCTAAACTCTAAACCTCTAAACCTCTCTACAGTCGAACCTCTCTAAACCGGCCTTCATTAATCCGGCAAATTCGATTACCGAATAATTTTTCGATTTCCCATCTACGTATTAATACATTATAATTAAATCTCTAATCCGGTAGTTTCAATAAACCGGCAAAATTTTGCCTTCCCGATTTGGCCGGACTAGAGAGGTTCGACTGTATTAAACAAAGATCACACTGATCATCCAAAACAATTTGGTTTTAAAAATAAATCGTCACGCCAACACGCTATCTGGACACTAAAAAAAGCCATAAAATATAAATGTAAAAAAAATGGTAAATGGACATACATGTGTTCAATAGACGCGAGCAAGGCCTTTGATAAGGTCAATATAGCATGATAGGAAAAAACAACGACGAGTTCTCAAAAGGTTTTAGAACAACTCAGAGGTGTTCGTCAGGTTGGAAAAGCGTCACCCAAACTATTTTCAATATACACTGAAGAGCTTCTGTAAGAGATTAGCGGGTCGGACATTGACATAAGATTAAAGAACAATAAAATCGATGTAATCGCATTCGCTGGTGACATCATTGTTGCGAGGAACGAGCAAGCCGTTCTAAGCAATGTGTGTGTGTGTGTATTGAAAATCTGTAGGGGACGAAAACGAAAAATCATTTTTGTCGAAAATTGAGATTAGTATACGTGTGTATAAAATTAAAGTCCATGCATTTTTCAAAAAAATTACCTAAAAATGAGAAATATAGAATATTCAAAACAAACTTAACATTATTTCAGGTTTTGCTTTTTAATCATTTTTTGTTTTTTGTTTTTAATATAATTGATGCTGATTGTTTATCCTGTATAATCTACCTATTTAATTATCACTCGGTATTTGTTATAAAAACGATTAAACATTGAAACCAATTTTTCAATTTATAGATAATTGATCACAACTTTGAGAACAATTGTTCACATACTTTACTAGACCCGATCAATTTTGTAGTGTATAAGTCAACGGTCGTTTTAAACAGGTTACGAAGGAGGTGTTCTTCCTTTAATAGTACAATCTATTGTAAACAACTAAACCGATACAGTCAACCCTCGTTAATCCGAACAAGTTTTTTTTAACAAATTTTGCCGACCATACCTTCCCTATCAGATGTGGCCATGCATCCCCTATCAGATGTGGCCATGCCTCCCCTATCAGATGTGGTCATGCCTTCCCTACTATATATCTCTATGCCTCTCATCAAACTCCAGAAATTAAAAGCCAGGATCAAATTATTAAGATTTTCCCTTGTGTTATAAAAATTGCTAACGTCTCGTTACTCGCATATAAAGCTTTGCTTCGGGTATTTTACTTTGTACAACCAAAGCTTAAATGAAGAAAGCATTAGACATCGTAACGAAATTCGGAGATAAATTTGAAATAAAGTTCAATCCCGAAAAAACAATTTATATGACATTTAACCGAACTATTCAAAGAACAGCTTTCAAACGCCGAAATGATATATGGTAAGATGATCTAACGTTAGACGGCGAGAGAATAGAAAAAAGTTTCGGTCTTTAAGTACTTTAAGAAAAAAACAACGACAAAGATCATATTAAGTCTAGGAAAAAAGCTACCCAGGTAGCCCTCTCGAAATTATAAAATTTAGAACTTTTATCAAATGAAACTAATCCATATCTGAATGGTCATCTATTCAAAGCTTTTATCAAAATGAAAAAAAATTAAAATCATAAATGCGAAAAATTTTCTTTAACATATCATAGCTCATTTACTGTCTCACGATTTTTTTTAAGATTGAACACACCAAGAATATTAAGAGTTTACGGATCATTTTCCTTTTATGAGTTAAAATTGAAAATTTAAGCAGGGTATTTTCGCTCCTTATAAGCAGGGTTTTGGTTTTATATGCAACAACATATAATTGCATATTTAGCTAAAGTCGCGTATGTTGCATTTTTACGTCTACTAACGATGTGCATTTGCATACAACCCTGGTCATTCAAAGCTTCCAAAAATGAACGTTCATGAACGTTCATGAACATTCGTGAACATTCATGAACGTTCAAAGGACGCTGAATGTTCAAAAGTCTTCAAAAGTCTTCAATTGTTTTCAAATATTTTAAATTTTTTTCAAATATTTTCATTTTTTTTTCTAAAATTTTCATATTTTCAAATCTGAAAAAAAATGAAAATATTTGAAAAAAATTGAAAATATTTGAAAACAATTGAAGACTTTTGAAGACTTTTGAACATTCAGCGTCCTTTGAACGTTCATGAATGTTCACGAATGTTCATGAACGTTCATGAACGTTCATTTTTGGAAGCTTTGAATGACCAGGGTTGTATAAATGCATATTTTTGCATATTATTGCATTTTTTTCTCGCATATTAATGCATATCTTACTTTTTTTCAATTTTTTGAAAAAAAATTGAATAAAAAAAAAAGTTCCATCATCCGGGTAAGTAAATTTTTTCTTAACTTCATTAAAAAATTAGAAATAAAATGCCTTTTAGATAAAACTTGAATTAAAATCGCATAGTTTTGCATTTAATTGCATATTTTCACATATTTTTTGATTTTAAAATCGCATAATTCGCTCAAATAAGTCGCATATCAAGTTGCATATGATAGCCGCTGAAGTTGCATATAAAAACAAACCCTGCTTATAAGAAACATAGGGCCTTTAATGACGATATCCTCGATAATTTTTGACCAAATACGATAAATTGCTATTGAATCTCATGATAGATTTAGGCTGCTAGGTCATTAAAAGGGATTTATCTTTCGAATTTCTTCAAAATCAAAAGAAAGTATAAAGAAAACACAATTTTCTATTTAACTGTTATGTTTTCATGTTATGTACTTCTTAAGTTAAGTCCCTTCCAAGCGAATTAACTCGGGAAATTATTTTCTAATTTGGATAAAACCTAAAAATATTTATTTTTTTTACAATAATTACAAATAATTTTAATCAACCTAATAAAATACAGTTGTCTGTCTTTCCGCTTAAAATTTAGAAATTTGAAAATTGAAAAGAAAATTGAAAACTTAATCAGCTATTAGCAAATTTTAATAAAAAATTGATTCTATTAGTCGAGCTTAGCTCAAGCAAAATACCTCTGAAATTAAAAAAAATTAATACTAAAAAATTTAAAAATTACGCAGACTAACTTATCAAACATTGAAAATCAACAAAAAATAATTCAGAAACTAAATTTTTAATACCACCAAATTACCAAAGTTCTGAAAATAATGTAATTTTTTTTGATTGTTCTAAGGACCAATTAAAAGAGATCATATGTATCAGAAACAGGTTAAAAGCTTGTTTTTTATCAAAAATAGTTGTACCTACCAATATTTACCTTTATTTTTGTTAGTTACGCTTAATGCAGCATTAAGTCCAAAATTTCGACTATAAGTGCCGCATTAACTTAAAGATTTTAGCATTTAATGCTGCAAATATTTTTTGAAAAATCTTTTTGCGTATGGGATGCGGCATTTAAACCCGCGTTTCCAATTATAAATTCAATGCGTTCCTATACAAGGCATTTCGGTAATTGTGTGAACCTTAAAATCAAAACGATCACCAAGTCCACATTATACACATGATCAGATTTTTAGGTTATTAGCTTATCACAAAGTCTTCATGAATCCAAATTCGAGTAATTTCAAATTACTTTTAAAGTTAATAATATTTTGCAATTTGCATTTTAATGTTTAATTATACTCGAACTGAGTTATGTATGAATTATGAAACTTGTTAGAAAGAAAAATCAGTTTAGACTTAAAAAAATTAAATGGATGAAATCTTCCAAAAATGACTAATACACAACCTTATTTAGAACAATTCCTAGACAGTAATTTATATTATTGTTTAAATTGTGGCACATTATTCAATTTATTTATTTTTTTGTAGACTTGGAAAATTTGTCGCCTGAATTAACACGAAATTTTAAACTAATTTACGAAATCGATCTAAGAGTTCAAAACTCTTTGATTGAAATAGACAAGCTCAAGAAAGATTATATACATAATTTTAAATCATTTGATCAAGCAACTCGCATTGAAAGAATAAAAATAATTGATAAAAAATATGAAAAAGTAAAACAATTTGGAGACGAAAAAGTTCAATTGGCCAATCAAACTTATGAACTCGTATATTAACTTTTTAAAAAAAAAAACTAGCATTTATTTATTCTTAAAATTTTTTTTTTATTAACAGGTTGACAAGCATATAAGACGATTAGACACAGATTTAGCAAGATTTGAGGCCGAATTAAAAGAGAGGTCAATACACAGAAGATCAGGAGATCATTTAGAAGGAGCTGAATCGATGGATATTTCTGCTAGTATCCACAATATTTCGACTATAAGCAATGCTTCTATAAACAGTACCACAGGTGTTAAAATTTTCTTGTTCTTTTTCTCGTCGTTCTTTGGCGTGTTACTCCATAAAAACATTTTTTTGTTCACTCTAAAACATAAAAAATATTTTTTTTTTGATTAATTTCGGCAAAATTGAATTTTTCGAGATTTTTATTTACTTTTAATGTCTAAAATCATCGTCTGTTGTTTTGTTATCGTTTTTTAACTTTAAATGTTTTTTTTTTTAAGATGGAACTTCAAAGAGAAAGAAGAAAAAAATTGAGCAACCAGCTGTTATTATGTAATTTCTTTTTAATTAAATAACTAAGAATTTATTTACAGTAAACCCTCGTTAATTATTTTAAAAGTGAAGAAACCGAAGCAGCATTACCTATAAGTTCATTGGCATTAACATTAGCCCAACCAGCTGATGTATTAGACATGCCTGTTGATCCTAATGAGCCAACTTATTGTTTATGTAATCAGGTTTCATATGGTGAAATGATTGGTTGTGATAATTTAGAGTGTCCAATAGAATGGTTTCATTTTGGTTGTGTTGGATTAACAACTAAGCCTAAAGGTAAATGGTATTGTCCAATGTGTCTTGAAAAAAGAAAAAAATAACTGCATAAATGACGAATGTTTAAATATCTAAATATAAAATGTTAATAAAAAATCAGATATTTCTCTGTAATATGTTGTTAGATAAAACATTTTTTTGATCATCAATAAAAAAATTTTCAATTTCAAATTTTATCAAGTGAAAATGAATAAAATGGTCTTTTTATTGAATTGACCAAAATTAAAAAGATCATTATTTAATTTTTATTAAATTTTTAAATTAGTAAAAATCATAATACATATCAAAATTAAAAAAAAAAGTAAATCACATTTAAAAATTTTAAGTTTAACCAAGAACAACAACAACAACAACAACAATTAGATAAAAACTATGCATTTATATGTGTAAATCAATTGTTATTTGGATTTCTGATTGGAAAACCAGTCATTATACTTCCACTACTGCTACTACTACTGTTACCACTGCCAGGTGTTGATGTTGGTGCTGATGAATTGCCCTGATGTGCGTTTGCTGCCGCGGCTGCAACAGCTGCTGCAGCTGCAGCTGTTATAATTGGTAATGAAGGCATATTTCCCAAATATGATTGTGACATATATTGTTGATGTTGCTGTGCATGATGTTGTTGCTGTTGTTGTTGTTGTTGTTGTTGCATTAACATTTTAGCTTGCTCTTGTGATAATGAATTCAAATAGTGATGATTGAACTGTTGCTGAATATTTGCAGGCATATTAGGCAAATGGCCATGGGAAGATGATGACTGGGAACCGTGGTGGGATTGAGATGGCATTCCTCTTTGTAACTGATAACCAGGGCCAGGTGGTGTATGAGGAGGATGATTTGAAGGATATGGTTGCGTACCACTTGACGGGGGTTTATTCTGTGATGACGGTGACTGAAAATTTTGAATGTTAGGCCTGTTTAAATAAGAACTAAACGCTGAATGAGATTGCTGTGGTGGTGGAGGAGGCAAATTTTGCCTTGAAATTTGTTGTGGTGATTGAGGAATATTTGAATTTCGAACTTTTTTGTTACTACTGGGACTATTGAAAGAATTAGTCTGAGTTCCCATCGGTGGTGGTGGTGGGGGTGAAGATGGTATTATATTTCCAGGTGAAATAGATCGTTGTTGCATTAACTGACTTTGATTAAGTAGGAATTGATTATGTAAAAGATTTTGTTGAGACAATCCAGGTAAGGGCGAACCAGGCGGAGATGGACTTCTTTGTCGTTTGACATTTGCATTTGACTGTAAATTGTGTCTTGGAGACGAAGTTATTAAATGAGGCGAACTGCTAGGAGACGATAAAGGATTTTGATTAAGAATATTAGAATTCATCGATGA
Organism: Brachionus rubens; assembly: GCA_022207745.1. Taxonomy (NCBI): domain Eukaryota; kingdom Metazoa; phylum Rotifera; class Eurotatoria; order Ploima; family Brachionidae; genus Brachionus; species Brachionus rubens. The sequence continues at coordinate 51,683 of JAJVHD010000020.1, read as the reverse complement.
TGGTGGCATTAAAAGCGAATTTTGATTTTGCATTATTTGAGGCGACAATTGCAATTGTTGATTTTGTAAATATTTTAAAACTTGAAATATTTAACAGATTTTAAAAATTGAGATTAAATAAAATTCTTAATTTTAATAAACTGCTTACAATTTGTGGCATTTGATGGAGGTAAATGATGTGATGGTATAAGATGAGGAGGATGAAATGGCGACTGAGGTTTTGTTATTAAGCTTGATTGTGGATTCGGTTGATTATTATGTGAATTTGGTGTTGCTTGATTGGGTTGCATATTACCAATTGACAAAATTGGCGACGACTGTGGCAAATTGTTTAGAGCTGGTGAATGAGAAACAAATTGTGGATTTTGAGGAGTTAATAATTGAGGATGCCCTGGGTGACCAGAATACATCAAAAGTGGATTTAGTGAATTTGTTTGATCTGATCCAGTTAAAGCACCTAAAGGCATTGACAAACGATTGCTTTTTTTCAAATTAGTTTCTTCATTTAGAACTTTTTTCAATTGACTAAACAAATCTCTTCTTTTCTAAAAGAAAATTCCAAAGATTGAAGCTTTTTATGGTCAAAAATCTTATGTTAGGCTTACTAGTTGTAAATCTTCTAGTTTAACTTGAAGCTGTTTCATTTGTTCTTTGTTTTGTTCAAGTGTCTGTGTTTTTATTTCGGCTTTTTTCTTTAAATTTAAACAATTATTAATTGACAAACATTAAAATTCAAAAATCAAATCAAGAAACAAAATTTTTTAGCTTGAGCTGTTTTTGGCCACTTTAAAATTAGATTCTAAAATTTCCAAATACTAAAGATTATCAACTATTCAAAAAAGCTCAACTTTTTTTGTCTATCGAAGCGAATCTTTGGTCTTTGGCAATAACAATTTTCTCGATCTAAGAACTGATGATATTTAATCTAAAAGGACCCTTCCTCTTGGAGGGTGCTCATAAGTTGTTTTAGAATTTTAATCAATATTTTGTAAAATTTACCATTTCTTCTCTCATTTTTTGCTCGTCTTCTTCTTTCTTCTTGCGTCTTTCTTTAAGAATAAAACGCTTCAAATTTTCATGCATTTGAAGGCTCATTTTTGGCCTTTCCATAATCAATTCTGGCATTTTATCTATCGATTTTTTTCTCTCTTTTTAGTGTTAGAGTCAACAATTTATTTTTTTTTCTATTTTTAATTATTAAATCAGTTTTAGCATAAATTAAAAATCTTATTCATGTGTATACCTGTATGCGTATGAAGTCATTTATGATTAATTAACTTTTCTAACTTGACAAAAAATCAATCGATTGCAAAGAAAATTAAAAATTAATTTAAATATCTACTTTATCAATATTTATTGATTTCTAATAAGCAAAAATATATTAAAAGCAAAAATAAAATCATTTTTAAACAATTGAGCTGAAATTAATTGTTTCAAGACTTGGTTTGGCCATTCTTGTCAAGTAAACCTTTAAATGTTTGTTAACTTGATACTCACCTTAAAATAAAATTAAATTAATTAAAAATATGAACCAAAAATATACTCGAATTTAATATTTTAAAATTTTACCAAGTCCTGGACCAGCTCTTCTTACATTGGCAACCAATACACCAATTTTTCGCATCACTTGAGAAACTGGTCTTATAATAACAGTTTCTAAGAAATCAGTTAAATTGGCATCTTGATTCTCGTCGGCAATTTTATGTAAAGCATATGCCAAATCATTAACATCTTTGTAGCTTTGAACCATAAATTCTAAAGTGTCCAATGGTGTGCTATACAATGACATGTCCGGTTTCGGGATGTCATTTAAAACTACTTGACCACCTCGTATAACAATATAATCCATTAGTTTTCTTGTCAACTTGTAATTGTATGATGCACAAAGTCTAAACAAATTTGCAAAGCCAACAAGACCAATGTCAACACGATCAAAATAATAACCAATGCCATGATAAATGTAATTTCTGGTGACAACTACATTGATGAGTTGATTTAACATCGATTCGGATGTTTCATCAAAATTTTGTCTAATTGAAACGTTTTGCGTGACAGACATTTTTCTTGTAAAATCTTAAAGTTTATTTTTTAATTTAAAGCTTTTTTCTTGGATGTAATTTGTTTTTCTGAATCTGTAAACTAAAATCATAAATACTACTAACGTTACTATCCTCAAGTACATTTGACTATTTTTAAATAAATTTATTTTTGAACTAAATTCTTTTTGATTTTTGTTGTTGTTGTTGTTGTTGCTTTAAACGATCCAAAATTGGTTGAATTCCTTTCTAATAGGATTCGAATAGAATAGCCTTAAAATATTATTTTTGAAATTCTATTGTAAGAATAATTAAGCTCAATCGAGATTTAATTCTCAACACATTATATTTTGTTGAAAAATTTTTAAACAAAAACTTCAAAAATATTTTTTTAGTCTAATTTTTTCAAAGGCTACAGATAAATTTAATACGTGCTAGTCATTCTCAATTCTTAATGAAATTAATTAACAAATAAACTATTCTTCATCAATATAGATCTTTGAATGCCTTTTCCTTAAAAAACAACATCTCTGACCTATTATTGTTTGAAAAACCTTGATGATAATTGCTCATTATTTAGTGTTTCTTTGATGGGACAGTTTCTTAAACCAAAACTTAAAAAAAAATTATTATTATTGAGACTATCTTTTTAAAAAATAATTTGAACTTAAAAATTTTTAAAAATAATCGTTTTCTGTAAAAACAAGAGGAACCCTTGAATATAATCAAATTTCCAAGAAAAAGATCAAGTCAAATTATTTCTCAAGTTAATTATCTTAATAAATACTCTTGGTTTTAAACTCCTGTAAACTAATTTATTGGTGAATCTTAATTTGCATAAATAAATAATATTCGTGTAGTATTGCTTTAGATTTTGGTCTTAGAAGACTCCGAAGCAATCATGGTTTTAATAGAAAAATAGCCGAATACTGCACACCACTGATTTTTTTTACAATACCGTTATCGAATCGTAACATACTAAAGTTAGCAGTGAATGAAAAATGTCTAGTTTAGACCTTAAAATCGAAAAAGAAATTTTGGAAAAAAATTTTAGACTTGTGTACACTTGAAGTTTGGTTTAAGTAAAAAGCTAAACAAAGCTAAAGCCATAATTGTTACATTTGAAATTATCGCAAAAGTTTTTGTTTATAAAATTATTTAAGCCAGTCAAACTATTGAGAACATTATTAGTTATTATATTATCAGCATTCTAAATCTTTTCAGAACATGTTTTTTAATAAATCATATTTGGTATGGTATGTGTGAAAGAAAATTAAAATTTTATTTTTTAGACACTTTTAAAAACCTGAAAATCTGCGGACAAAAGTTTCTCAGGTTTTTAGCTAAAGTAAAGTATTTGTAATTAATAAAAAAAGTAAAAGTGAATTTCAGAAACTTTATTTGAAACAAAAATTTAATAGAATCCTTTAATTCATTCAAAGTCTTTGGTTATCTCATTGATAACTGGATAGAAGTTTTTCATGGACATTCTTGACTCTAGAATTTCATCCTCTTCTTCTGATTCACTTGAGCTAACACTTGATACATCGTCTTCTACTTTACTGGTCACTCTTCTATTTATTCTTGAAAATGACGTTGGTAAAAGAGGTAAATCGCATTTAAATTCATCCAAATAGCATCCCAAATCTTTGTTTAGTTGATACTCACCTAAACCAGTACCAGCTCGCTTCAAATTTGAAATTAAGATTCCAATTTTTCGAATAAATAAAACCAAAGGTCTCAAAACTATTGTTTCGATAAAATGATTTAGATGAGGATCATGTGTTTGATCAGCACTGTTATGACATTTTAGTACAATCTTGTACAAACTGAACTTGTAGTTTAGTAAGTATTGAAGTGAATCTAATGGTGTTCCCCAGTCATCTCGATCGGGTTTCTTAATCTCTTCAAATAAAACATTGCCACCCCGTACAGTTAAATGGTCCATTACCAGTTTAGCATCATTGAATCCATGTAAGGCACACCATCTATTTAAATTAGCCATTCCAAATAAACCAATATCATCACGATCAAAGTAATATGCCATTGATTTGCACGTATAAGCACCAAAAAGAAAAGCGTTTATGAGATCATTAAGACATTTTTCCGAGTCTTCGTGAAGATTTTGTCTGACCAATGATGTTCTTACCGTATGCATTATTTTATTTTGATTTTTAACTTTTAAAATATTCTTTTAGCAAATAAATGAATAGCTTTATTAATTTCTAAGAGAAATTTTATTTTATTTTTATAGATTTTTTGATAATCCTTTTTTTTCGTATTTTGGAAAGTAAAAATTTTCGAAAATTTTTGAGAAAATGCCAAAAATAAAAATCTTTGAACAAGCCCTTAAATAAAATTATTTTTGAAATCAAGTTATATTGGGCCAATTTAAAATAATCTTGTAAGCCTTTCTTAATTTTAACTGTAACTTATACTTTGACGAACTCTTTGAAAACGAGTTAACTCTCTTGAATTGAAGACTCAAAATATTTTTAGAAAACAACTTGAATTAAATTGAAAAAAATAAATACATCTTACCATCAATTTATTTGATAAAGCTTAACTTGACTCGACTTTGAAAGTTTTGTTCATTTTAAGTTGGTTACAAACTATTTTTGTTTATATTTATAATCATTTAAATTACCATGGACTTACTTGTTTCATTATCTCTTATTTTATTTCAAAGAATAAATGGCTTTTGAAAAGTGATCAGAAAGTCTAAGATTTTTAAGACCAATTTTTTGATATATTGGATACTCAATAATGCAGAACAAATTAAGGCGTTTCTTTTAAATACTTTTAAAATTAACTGGTAAATTAATTTCAATTTACTGCTTGGCTTTGATAATTAAGAATTATTGATGATAGCATTTTAACATTTTAAAATTTAAACTTTTTTTTAAAATTCATTTGTTTAATGGCGTAAACCTGAATTTTTACAGAAATAACAAAATTAAATTTAATAGAACCTTAAGATAAGCAAAATAGCTTAATTTTTATTTTAATTTTTAATAATAATATGAATAATGATTTTTCACCTTATAGACACAAAAATAATTAAAAAAAATATAAAAAATTGAATATTCTTTGAAAACATTTTTATTTAAAAAAGAATAAAATAAAAATTAGATCCACATCTCTTCGAGTTCAAAATCATTCAACAATTCCAATTTATTGTCCATGTACTCATTGAGATTTCTCTCTAAATCTTTATTGAATTCGAATTCTCCCAAACCAGCTCCAGCTAGACTCAAATTTGAGAATAAAACTTCTATCTCGCGGATTATCAAAGAAACTGGTTCTATCAATTCTTCTTCCAAAAAATTGGTCAAATTGGGATCATTCTTAATATCGCCATTTTCATGTACTTTTTGTCCATAACTGTAAAGCTCTTTTAATTTGATTAAAAGGCAATCTAAAAATTTAAGCGGAGTGATGTTTTGACCCCATTCTGGTTTAGGTATTGTTGCCAAAATAACTTTGCCACCTCTCTCGACCACATAATCCATAATTTTTTTGTTTATTTTGGTAACAAAAAGAGAACCATAACGGCAAAAATCAGCCATTCCGTATAAACCAATATCACTTCGGTCAAAATAATAGGCCATTGACTCACAATTATAACAACCAGCAAACAAACTATTTATTAAATTGTTCAAGTACTCTTCCGAGTCAATGGTAAAATTTTGACGAATCAAGCCATTATCAGTCCTTGTGTATGATCCAGTGTAATTGCCCATTTTATGTTTTTTATCAAATTTCAACAAAATTCTTTTTTCCAAAATTAAAGAATTTGAAAATTTCGAAAATTCAAAGACAATATAAATTAGGAATAAAGGATTGTACGGGATAGATATTGCATTCTTTAAGTTTAATTCAAGTAAATCTGAAAGAATTTGATCTCGATCCTATTTTATCATAATCAAGTTTAATTTCAGTTTTATTTAAAGCTCATAAAATAATTATTTTTTCTTCTTCTTATTCTTCTTCTAAAAAAAAATCTCTCATCCCAAAATCTACAAAATACTAAAATATAAAAATACAAAAAAATATATTTTTAACATTAACACAATTCAATAGAAACAAAATGAGATAAGCTTTTTGAGTGTAAAATCTAAAGATTTGAATTTGTTTTATTTTATCTTTAATTTAAGATAAAGTGAAATGTAATAGCCCCAAAGGGAATATTTTTGTATGTTTAAAGTTTGTATTGTTTGCTTTTTGTTTTAGCTCTTTTCAACACAAAAGAAAACAAACCAAAGAAGATATCTGAACTCTCTACCTGGGCTAATCAAAAATTTGCTTTTAAAATTATCAAATTTAAATTACTAAAATATAAATAATTTGCGTCAGCTGACAGAAAAATATTTAATCAACTAATCACCCCTAAAACATGTTTATGCCCTATTTAATAGTAATATAAAATCGAGACTTTTAAATTGATTTTTTTTACATTGCATTAATATAATAAAAGCGCTAAGCAAAAATGCCTTTAATAAAGACTAAAAAAAATGAAACCAACACACCGATTTCTAGTCCTCGTGTGGCTAACCCAAGAATAAAAATAAATGAAGAAAAATCAGTAAAAAAAGATATTGGTATAGCTAAAAATGTAGCAACATGCCCTTTTAAAGTTTCAAAAGTGTCTCCAAAATCTAGTCCTCGCCAGGTTGAAACAATTAAACAGCAAGTTACGGATCTGAAAACATGTCCTTTCAAAAGTGTTATTCTAAACAGTTATAGTGATAATAGAAGCTTTTCCGAAACATTTCATAATAAATCAGTAAAGGTATTGTTTCTCTTATTTTATCCATGATAATTTATGTCAGTTGAATATTCAGTTTTCACTTGAGTAATAATGAATCGGTTTAAAAAATTTTATTTCTTTTATTAATTGATCCATGAAAAAAAACACTGTCTTTTCATCCGAATGCATACACCCGGGTGTAATATCTCTATTTTGAAAGCTAGCTAAAAACTAAACATTGTAAGAAATTCAGAATCGAAAATTCTTCAAAATGATACCCTCAATACTCTTCGGACCGGTTTATTTTCATGTCTACAATTGACTCTAAATTTTCGGGAAATAAACACTCACCTATACACTTCCCCATTTTTACAATACATCTTCTGTTTGTATTGAAAATTCGATCGGAAAATGAATAATATTCTGAAATGTACAGAAGATTTACAAACAGATGATGTATTGTAAAAATGGGGAAGTGTATAGGTGAGTGTTTATTTCCCGAAAATTTAGAGTCAATTGTAGACATGAAAATAAACCGGTCCGAAGAGTATTGAGGGTATCATTTTGAAGAATTTTCGATTCTGAATTTCTTACAATGTTTAGTTTTTAGCTAGCTTTCAAAATAGAGATATTACACCCGGGTGTATGCATTCGGATGAAAAGAAATTGTTTTTCTTTCAAGGATCCTATTTGATTTTAAAATTATTTCTAAAAATTGTTCGGCTCAAGAAAAAACTGATATTTTAAATTCAAAAAAGAGCACTTTTTATAAATTAAATAAAGGGCATGGGATGTACTCGGGGCGCCTGCAAAGGATCCATTCTAAAAGATGGAATTATCAAAGCCAATCAACAAAAAGATCCTCATTTTGCAAAAGAAGAAAACTCTGATTTTTTAAATCAGTATTTTGAAGCATTGAATAAGTAAGTTTTATTTTGTAAACATAAAACAAATGTGTTTTTGGGTGTAAAATTGATTATATTTAGGAAAGACTCTAATGAACACAAGGAAAGACTCAAGCAGTCAGAATTATGTTTTAAGAAATCAGGCCATTATGATTTAACATTTGATGAACTGGAATTCGCCTGTCGAACAGCTTGGCGTAACGCTGCTCGATGTATTGGTAGAATTAATTGGTCAAAAATCAAACTTTTTGACGGTCGTCATTGTAAAACTACAAAAGAGTATTTACTTTGAATATTTTTTTAATCTTCTTTTAATAAAATTAATTCAATGAAGAATATTTGAAATGATATGCGATCATATTCGATTTGCGACCAATAATGGAAATTTAAGATCAGCAATCACAGTTTTTCGTCAAAGAATGAAAGAAAAACCTGATTTTAGAATATGGAATGCACAGTTAATTAATTATGCTGGATATGAAATTAACGATACAGAAACAATCGGAGACAAAGCTCAAATAGAGTTTACCAAAGTGCCTAAATAAAATTCAAAAATCAAAAAAAACTTTTTTTAAAAATTAATTTATTAAATTATCTTATTTAGGTTTGTGAAAAATTAGGCTGGAAAGGTAAAAAAACAGAATATGATATTTTACCCATAGTTTTACAAGTTAACGGTCAACATCCCGAAATTTTCGAATTACCCCAAGATATTGTGATGCAAATAGATTTGGTTCATCCAAAGTATTTTTAAAGTTTTCTTTATAACTCGAAAACTCAAATAGCTATTTTTTTTTCTTTTAGATTTGAAGATTTTAAGGACTTAAAGTTAAAGTGGTATGCAGTGCCTTTAGTATCATCTTTGGTACTTGATGCTGGAGGAATTTATTATAATTGTACGGCTTTTAATGGATGGTATATGAACACAGAAATAGCTAGGGATTTGACCGAACCAAATCGATTCGACAAACTAAGGGTTTATTTTTGAATATTTAATTGATTAAATCCATTAAAAATTAATATTAGTCATTTTTTAATTAAGGTTATAGCGAAAGTTATTGGATTGAACACAAATACTAATGTTTCTCTGTGGAAAGACGAAGTTTTGCTTGAATTGAATAAAGCAATTTTGTATTCATTTAACAAAGCTGGTGTTACAATTGTGGATCATCATTCTGCTTCAGAATCATTTGTTAAGCATTGGGAAAACGAGCTAAGGATTCGAGGTGGTACTCCAGCTGATTGGGTTTGGATAAATCCACCTCTATCAAGCCATATTACTCCTCTTTTTGGAATGGAAATGCTTAACTATGTAGTTAAACCCTACTTCGAATATCAAGTAGTTTATTTATCAAGTATTTAAAAGTAAATCAACTTGTAATCTAAGATATTGTTTTTATTTTAGGAAATGCCAAGACTTCCGAAAAGAAAAATTAAATTCAAAACTTTGGTTAAATGTCTTATCCCATTTGTATTTGCAGCTTATAAGAAAATTAATAATAGACCAAAATGTTGCATTCTATATGCTAGTCAAACAGGAAAGTCAAAAAATTTCTCTGAAATAACTTTTAATGTTTTCAAAAATGTTTTCAATGCAAAAGTATATTTTAATTAAATTTTGTATTTATTATTTTAAATAATTATTTTATTTTTAATTTAAAAGCTTTTGTGCATTAATGAATACAATTTGAATGATTTAGATAAAGAGAATTTAATTCTGATCATTGCTAGTACAACAGGAAATGGAGATTCGCCTACCAACGGCAAAAGTATTGAAGAATTTATGAATAAGATTTCAAAGTATTAATACTTAAAACTATACACTTACAGTTCCGGAAATTAACTTGTCACATGATATCATTAAGATAATTACAAACATTATGAACGAATAATGATGGAAACTAATACCAGATGACATCATGTGACAAGTTAATTTCCGGGACTGAAGTTGATTTTTAAAATTTTTTATAATTTATGTTTTTATCTCTTTTAAGAAAAGAAATTAGTGCAGAAAATAATGATGTTTTAGCGAAATCTTATTCACATGTTAAGTAAGAAGAATATTTAGAGAGAATAAATTCAAAGATTAAATTGTTTTTAATTAAAATTTTTCATCTAATTAAGATACAGTGTGCTAGGTTTTGGAGACTCAACATATTGCTATAATTTTGGAGCATATCCAAAACTTATAGAAAAATTTTTAAAACATCTTTGTCTGAGTGAAATCTATCCACTCAGAATTGCTGATCAAGTTAGAGATGAAGAGAAAACAATGTACTCTTGGTTGAAGAGTACTTTATTGGCATCATACACTGAATTTAAATCAAACCTTAGCATAAAACAATGTGAAATAAATCAAATTTTAGATTCAAAATTGTTAAAGACTAAAAGAATTCGACTAAGATCATTTCCTTTTACTGGCTCAAAGAGTATAATTAATGATGCTTGTTTTAATCTATCTAAAATTTACGAAAAAAATTTAAAAAAATTCGAAATAATAGAAAAAGAGATAATTGGATATCAACCAAATAAGTAAGTGATTATTATAATTTTAAATTAAAAATTAATTAATAAATAATTTTAAATTTTAGCCAAAAAATCTTTCGAATTAAGTTCAAATCTAAAGGATTTGATTTAGACTACATACCAGGAAACCATGTTGAAATATTTGGAAAAAATCGAAAAGAATATGTCGATTTTATACTTAATAGACTTAATAACAATCCAAATTTTGATGAACCTGTAAAATTTGAACTTTTTGATGAAAGCTATTCAACAGGTATCACAAAAAAAAATTTAATTTTAATCTTTTTTAATATTTTTTTTTGTTGCTTCTTAGCTGCTAATGAACTTTGGCTTAGTGATAAAAAATATCCAATCATGTCGATTAGACAAGCTCTAACTGAATATTTTGACATAACAAAACCCTTGTCACAAGAAGGTCTCAAAATGTTGGCCTCACAAGCTTTAAATGAAAAAGATCGCGAAAGACTTGAGCTTTTAGCTACCGTAATAATAAAAATTAAACATTTATTACTTGTATTCGAATATATTTTGTAAGTTTAATAAATTTCAAATAAAAGGATTGGAAAGCATATGAAGAATGGAAAGAGGATTATCCAAATTTGGTAGATGTATTGAAAACGTTTTTCTCTGTGAATCCAGATATAAACACATTAATTGCGGTTTTACCTCATATGAAATCAAGGTTTTATAGTATAAGTTCATCGAAAAAATTACTCCGAAATGAATTTGATATAACTTTAGGAGTTTATCAATACGAATCAAAAGTTTATGATTCTATTCATTACGGAGTTTGTTCGAAATATTTGGAAGATGCTCCCATAGGATCAATCGTTTTAGGAGAAATAATTGAGTAAGTAATGAATTTAGTTATTTTTTTTTCTTTCAGGATTTAAACAAAATTCAAAAATTTAAAGGGGAAATAAATTTACCATGCCAGAGGATGTATCAATTCCAATAATTATGATTTGCACTGGTTGCGGTATAGCACCATTTAGAAGTTTTTGGTCCGAAAGAGCCAAAGACATTGAATTAAGTGGAAATCTAAAAGATAATAAATACTTTGGCGATTTCATTCTCCTATACGGATGCAGAGAAAAGCAAAAAGATTTTTTATATATGAACGAGCTTGAGACATTAATAGAGAAAAAAGTTCTGACTCAATTTTATACAGCTTACAGTAGAGATCCAAGCTTTCCTAAAGTATTTTTTTTTAGAAATATTTGAAATTATTTTTATAAAAATTTATAAAATAAAGGAATATGTCCAAGATAAGATAGTGGAAAATTCTGATATTTTTGTGGATTTGATATTGCATAAAAATGCTCACATTTATGTATGTGGTCGAAAAATTTTGGCAAGCGAAGTTATGGATAAATTAAGATTCATATTTTCATTGGGGGATAAATTTGACTCAATGGATTCAATAGATTCGTATCTACAAGAGTTAAAGGTATTTATAAAGTTTAACTTTATCATTACAAAAAAAAACCTAATTTAAATTTTATTCTTATTTTATAGACAAACAATCGCTACCATGAAGATTTGTTCAACTCATAAATTTTATTAAAATTCGGAATAAATTTGGCCTAATATTCTGAATTATTTAATTAATTCTAATCAGTTAAAATAATTTTTTGTTGCCTTTAAAATTTTTTTTATTTTTATGAAAATCATCAGTTACGATTTTAGATTATACTATTATTAATAAAAATATTATAAAAGTAATTTTAAATGTTTTTCTTTTAAGTTTTTTTGTACTTCGAACCAATTGATTGCATGCCGTAACCGTACCGCACCGAACAGTACTCACAAGATACCCCTACTTAATAGAATTCTTTAATTTCTATTGCGAGATTTTACAATTAATTCACGATATATAGTACATAGAGGAGCGTGAGTACACGATTAATTCGGTGAAAGTGCAGTATATTATCTTTTAATCAAATCCAAGAAAAAAATTGCATCCGTCAAAAAAGTTTATTTTTCCACTTCTTAAATAGTAAAAAAAAATTCCTTAGCAAAAAACTCTTACTTTTCTTTTAGTGTTGTGCATCGACCCGCAATAGTCGAACTTAAGTTCGAACTTTTTGAAACGACCTGAGTTCGAACCTGAGTTTTCGACCTTTCCAAGTTCGAACATTCAAAGTTCGAACTTCCTAAAAAATCGACCCGAATTCGAACTTAGTTCGAAATTTTAGTTATGAGACTTTTAAATGGCTTAATCCCACAATCTTTTAGGAAGAAAAAATGAATGGTTCATTTATAAGTTTTTATTTTCTTTAACCTTATTTTAAATGATAATAATTCTAAGTTTTCACCCTAAAAACAAAATTTCCTCGACTTTTTCAAGAGATATTCTATTCCTTCTATCCCAAATTTGATAGCCAGCTGATGAAAATAAACGTTTAGATGGCGTACTTGTGTTTTAATTAACTTAAAATTAGCGTCGAGATAATGTGCTGTTAAACCAATGTAATTTTGTCTTGATGTCCAGCAATCAGTTGTCAAGCTGATGTAGCTTACTGTTTTGAGTTTTTCTTTTAAAATTTTGGATTTTTCTTCATAATGTTTTTTGGATAAATTTTTTTAATCCGGAATTTTATAATTTGGATTGAGTTGCTTGCAAAACTCTCGAAAAAAATCATTTTGAACTAACGTGAATGGGAGTTATTATAAATATAAGTAAAATATAATTAATGTATACTTTTTCAAAAAAAAGTTCGAACTTGCGTTCGATTGAATTTATTTTTTTAAACACTTTTTTTCAATTGTTAACACGATTTTTAATACCATTTGGTGACGAATGGTAAACGTCCATCTACGGTTACAATGCGCTGTATGTGACACATCCGTCATGGACAATGGCTAGATCAATTTTACTAATTTTTGAAAACACTTTTATTATTTTTTTTTTCCTTGAACAGGGTTTGAACCCGGATCATCTTCTCCAATCACTGATACTCTAACCACGTAACCACTCAATTTATAAATATACAGGTAATTTTTTTAATTTTTGAAAATTGCATACCCAATTTGACAATTTGTAATTTGTATAGGTAAATTTATAAATCTTCATATTTGTAATTTGGATAGAACCTATAGACTAAAATGAACTAAAATTACATCAAAGTATCTAATTAACTATTCTAAAAAATGTAAATGTGTTAGAAAGATACTCAATCTCGGTATCATATTGACTTTGTGGTATTTTTGATCAAAATAACTCTGACCTCAAGTTTACAATAAAATTAAAGAAAATATAGCAGTGTTTCTTGCGAAAATGTAACGTTCCGTTCCAAGCCGTTACAAGAACGGAATCCTTACTTGGAGCGGAACCCTTTTTCCAATTTTTTTTTAAATGCTAGAATTATCTTCAAAAAGTATATTTTTACTGTAACTTGCTCCTTAAATAAAAAAACTTATTTTTTTAAGATTCAGTCCAAGTAAATTTCGTTTATAAATTCGGATTCAGAAACTTAAAATAAGATTTCAAGCAAATAATAGCTTCTAGCTTTTATATTTTGGGATGTTCTTGGTTTTTCCTTTAATATTTAAGATTCCGTGACGGTCTTATTTTTATAAATTTGAAGAGAGCATGAAGTACACAGAAATGATAGTCACCAAGTCTACTTTTACGACTGATTGTGTGATCATAAATACAACTGCTATAAAAACCCTAACTGATAATGTCCCCAAGCCAACTCCCCAAAAAGTTATTTATAATTCTCTCTTTCAATGTTATTGCTCTCCGTTTTTTTTTTAAACTTACATAAAGTATTCTGACTAAATATCATTCACAGGAATATAGAAACTACCTAATGACTCTCTCAAGCGATTGAATTTTCAATTTCAAAATTCATAAAAGAAATTTGAAAGGGGCGAATTTCATCTTTTTTTCACATGTTCCTAAAATGAACTTTCATTAACATTCATATTTGATTTCTTTTGTATGAATCTTAATTCGGGACCATTGTGCTAGAGACAATTCGCCTTCCTCAAGATTCTTAAAAATTTGTTGCTCTTCACCCGTCATTAAATAATCTTAATTTAACTCTACTGTCTGTTATGTTGTTGAAGCCTGTACCAAAAATAGCTGACTCATTATCTGTAAATATCGATACCGCCAGCTTCTATAACACGGTCCATATCAAAAAAGAAGAATACTCCAGGAACCAAGCCACAAGTCGAAATTCCTAAAAAGAGGGGTAGGAAACCTGAGAGTAAGAATAAGAAAACAATCGCAAAATTGGCAACCATGAATTCGAAATAATTTTTTAGACAATTTTGTTTAACATCTATAATTCGTCATAGCTTTGAACTAACTCATCTGCTCTCGGATAGTTAATACTTTTTAGCAGATGAGTCGACATAAGCATTTAAAGATAAAATAGTTTTACCTTTCTAAATGATGATGAATGAACCACCTTTACGATGAATACGATTAAGATGAATACCATTATAAGTTAATAGAAGTTCACCTATCCGAGTGGAAAGTATAAAAAAAATATTCACAGCCGGTCAAGTCGAAAAAAATTTAAAAAACAAGCTGAATTTTTTATTTGAATTCATCACGATAAATATTGATACGGTTTCGTTGATATTGTACATCTACTAAGCAACAAATACTGCCAATCGAATGTTAACCAAGAGTTTTTTTTATGATACTTTATTGGAAGAGCTCTTCGTCACAAATAGTTTTAGAATCGATTAATTCAAACGGCAACTAATTTCGAATTTATTTTCCGTTCAAAATTTATCAGATGGGAATTTAAAAAAAAATGACAAAAATTTACTAAATATTTTATTTATTATAGAAAAAGTAACATTTAAATTTATGAAACATTAATCATAAGTTTGAGTGATTCGTTTTTTTTTTACAAAAATATATGAAAGTTTATTAAGTAATCGATTATAATTCGATATTAAATAAATAAATTGAAAACCAAATTGATTTTTTATGATTTTCTTGTATTTTAAATTATTTTCAAAATGTTTTGTTTCAAAACGAAATTAGTATCCAAAGCTCTTTAAATTATACACTTCATTTAAAATCTTGATTTTGATTTTGACTTTTGTTTTCTATCTTTATCTCTGAAAAAAATTAAAAATAAAATTAAAAAATATTTATCATAGTATTTGAATGTAATGAAATATTTTACCTTTTCGATTTATTATCCTCGATTGCTAATGGTTGGCTATTATTTAAGTGATGATGTCTACGACTAAAATCTTTATGCGATGAACGTAAATTAGAGTTGACGCGACTTTCAAATTCGTCATTAAAAGCTTGAACTTCCTCTAAAATTAATTGAATAGATATTAAATTTATTTTTATATTATTTAGTTAATAAGATAAAACAAGAACCAACCATCATCCAAATTCTCCAAATTTACAATTTCTTCCATTTGACCATTTTTTCTTTGTCTTTCAATTATATGAGCTCGGTCGCCAATATGATGTCCGATAGCCACTTTTTCTACACCTCTTTCAGAATCTCTAATCATTTCCCTAGTTTCTTTTACGCCACCAGGGCCCTGTTTAATGTGTTTTGTTTGTTGAAAGATCTTAGGTGCACCGTCGCCTGTGTTCGAATAACTGACTACCGAAGACGATGAATAAACCTGTGCGTTAGGATCATTTGACATGTGTTGAAAATTTCTTAAAATGTTGCCTTCGAAATTTCCCATCATGCTATTCATCATGGAGAATGGACTTTGGTGTGCCATTAACATTGATGAAAATGGATCATTATGTCTATTTGCTAATTGATTATTTTGTCTTCTTTGGCCTGATGGTGCAAATGGATCCATCATCATTTGATTCATTATTGAATTCATACGAAGAAATGGATCGTTAAATCCAAACATTTTTTAATTTTTTAAAATATTTTTTTTTTAAGCCGAATCTTAATTGAAAATAAAAATTCAATGAATTAAATCAATATGTGTGCATACATATATATATATTTTTTTTTTTTTCTAATGAATTCTAGAAATTTCTTTGGCATTTTAAATTAGAAATTACGTTATCAAAAAATTTACCTTTGATTATTTAAAAAATGACTTTAATAGAAAAAAAAAGATGAAATACCTTGGAATAATAATTTGTTTAATTTTGACTTTAAAAGTAAATTATTATTTTATTTAATTAATTAAAAAAATATAGAGATCGAAATTACCAGAGAAATATTTTATCTAGAAAAATAATTTCGTTAAGTACTTTTCGCTCTCTTTTATTTTCTTTCTCTCTTCTTTGCATAATTACAGTTGTAAAAACTTATAAACCATTAAATTATCATAATTCAAGTGTCTTTGAATGAAAATTGAATTCAAAATGAATTTTTTTTTTAAATTTTCGTTTATTATCATTTGTGTTTTATAAGCGCTTTTTGCGAATTATTTATGTTCAAAATTGAAAAATAAAATTTTGTTTAAAATTGTGTTTTGGGACACTTTATACGCCACGTAAATATATATGCATATCCTAAGGGATTAAAAAAAATCTAAATATTATTTTGATACAAAATTATAATTTTGCTCAGTTCAATTGACAATTGACTCAAACTTTGTCTTAACAAATCATAAAATTGTATTCATTCGACTAACTTTATTCTTTCCGAAATAAGATTATCTCTTTAAGATCAAGATATATTTTTATTCTTTATTTATTACCGTAAACCTTTGCCCACTACTCTAAGAACAAAGCCCAAATTTGACTTTGTTCTTTATGGAACTAATACCATCTAAACCATGTTATAACAATTTTTTTAATATTATTTAGAACAAACCTCAAAATATGACTTTACACTAAGAGTAAGCGCGAAAGTTCGCTTTTATTCTAAGAAGATCTTTGAATGTGTTCTGGAATAAACTTAGAGAATTCTGGAACTAATTTTGAAAATAAAAAAAAATAAAAAAATTAAGCTTTATTCTAGTTTTGGAGTTTATTCCAATAGTAAAAGTGATTAAAAAATATATTAAATACATAAAGTCAATGCATAAAATACAGTTTTTAAAATATTATCGATACTTTTGTCTAATTATTTTACTATTTTCATCAAGAGGGAGCCTTTTACTACCTTCCAACCCTACTACCCAACCAAACTCAATCCCAAATCGCTTTAGGGTTGAAAACGACTACAACAAAAAAATAAGGTAGTAAAAGGCTCCCTCTTGATGAAAATAGTAAAATAATTAGACAAAAGTATCGATAATATTTTAAAAACTGTATTTTATGCATTGACTTTATGTATTTAATATATTTTTTAATCACTTTTACTATTGGAATAAACTCCAAAACTAGAATAAAGCTTAATTTTTTTATTTTTTTTATTTTCAAAATTAGTTCCAGAATTCTCTAAGTTTATTCCAGAACACATTCAAAGATCTTCTTAGAATAAAAGCGAACTTTCGCGCTTACTCTTAGTGTAAAGTCATATTTTGAGGTTTGTTCTAAATAATATTAAAAAAATTGTTATAACATGGTTTAGATGGTATTAGTTCCATAAAGAACAAAGTCAAATTTGGGCTTTGTTCTTAGAGTAGTGGGCAAAGGTTTACGGTAGTTATCACCAGGGTTTGTTTTAATATGCAAGTTCAGCGGCTATCATATGCAACTTGATATGCGACTTATTTGAGGAAATTATGCGAATTTAAAATGAAAAAATATGTGAAAATATGCAATTAAATGCAAAAATATGCGATTTTAATTCAAGTATTTTTTTAAAAGGTCGTTGATTTCGAAAATTTAGATGAAGTTTAGATTTTTTTTTGGAAAATATTTTTGACCCAGATGATGGAATTTTTTTTTATTCAATATTATTTCAAAAAATAGAAAAAAAGCCAGATATGCAATTATATGCGAGAAAAATATGCAATAATATGCAATTATATGCAAATGCATATCGTTAGTAGACGTAAAAATGCAACATACGCGACTTTAGCTAAAAATGCAATTATATGTTGTTGCATATAAAAACAAACCCTGCTTATCACACACAGTGTCAGAGACAAACATTCGAATGCAGAAAAAATTGCGTTTCGCATTTAGCTTTATTTATTAGTTATCACACACAGTGTAAGAGACAGACATTCGAATGCAGAAAAAATTGCGTTTCGCATTTAGCTTTCGCTTGAGAAAGCACAAGCAACATGTACATGCACAAGACTGTCTATATTTATTTTTATGAATCTCAATATTTTTAAGAACTTGTATATATATAATCCCTGGAATATAAAATCATCTAAATAATTAGTTTAAAGGATATAGAGGGGGTTATAACCATGGATTTTTTTTTAAAATGGGCCTTGTGTTGAAAATTTTTCTTACTCATATCCCCTAACTTGGAGTGAAAAATTGCAGAGAGAATAGAAATTAATTCAAAGTGTTGTTTTACTAAAAACAATATCTCGTTTTTTAAAGCAATATCTCCCACCAGGAGCAAAAGCTTTTGAAAAATTGCTAGGTAAGCAAATCGAAAACTATTTTTCCCTTAATAATTTTTTTTATGACGGTCAACATGGGTTCAGAAGTGGATTTTCATGTGAAACTGCACTCCATGAATTTTTATCGGATCAAAACACTTGTCTCAACAACAAACTCCTATCACTAGCCCTGTATATTGACTTCAGAAAAGCTTTCGATCTGATAGATCAAAAAATTCTAGTTTTCAAACTCAAGTGTTATGGTTTTAATGAAGCGTCAATTAATCTCATTCTCAACTATTTCTTTAATCGTCTCCAAATCGTCAAATATAATAATGTTTATTCAGAAAAATTACCTATTGAAAAGGGTGTACCCCAAGGTTCTGTCTTGGGTCCCCTTCTCTTCTTAATATTTATTAATGATCTTCCTCTGTTTATCGAAAAAGGAAGCGTTAAGCTATTCGCGGACGACACAACCCTATAAACCATTGGTAAAAACTTGCCTGAATGTCAAAAGCTAATTGAATCGGAAATTAATAATCTTTTAGAATGGTGTGAATATAATCATATGGATGTTAATTGGTCAAAAACTTATTTTATGGTTTTTTCAAATCAAGACGTTAATGATCTTGAGAATCTTTGTTTGGTTGACCATAACATCATTATCCAACGAACGAATGTTTTTAGACTCCTAGGCTGTATCATTGATGAGAAGTTAAGTTTTGAGCAACATGTTGCTAACATCTGCTTACTTGTCAACAGAAAGCTATACTCAATTAAACGCATTTTCTACTTGGCCACATCCGTAAAAATTCAATTTTTCAAAACGTTCCTTCTCCCTTACTTCGACTACTGCTTGTCTCTAACGATCTATATGTCAAAAACCGTAATTCAAAAACTGGCCAATATGTACTACATTTGTTTATTCAAGCTCTTCGAATTTTCAATAACAAACCATGACAACATACATGATTTCAATTCATTTCTTCAGCTGTACAATATTTTCACTTTCCATCACAGAGTATTGAACAAGCTTTTGATTTTTGGAAACTCAATTCTATTTAGATCTAATGCACCGTCAATCTTAAAACGCTCTTTAATTGATTCAAGAAGAGAAAGAAAACAAAACTACAATCTAAGACGGGAACAGCAATTTACATTACCAAAATCATCAAACAAACACGGAGAAAAAACTTTTAAGTACTTTTTTTGTAAATTGTTTAATAAGCTTTCAATATGTGATCCTAGTCTTGTACCTAATTTAAAAACAATCAAAACTTTTATTCATAAAAATTGTAAAAACTTTTTAAACGAATTTTTAATCTCTTTTCCGAAATTTAATGTAAAAACTTATTGTAAATGTAAATATTATTTTTAACCGATTACTCTTTCCTAATTCAGTACTAATCTCATTAGTATTTTGGGCACTAGCCTGTTGAATTTTGTAATTACAGTACTTTTAATGATTTTTTTACTTTTTATGAAAAATCGTTAGATGAAGTAAAAAAAAAAATTAAGTCTGAAATAAACGTTAGATAAAAAAAAAAGTGTTGGACGAAAAAACAAAAGTGTTAGATGGTCCAGAGTGAAGTGTTAGATGGTCCAGAATGAAGTGTTAGGGGTCTAAAGTGAAGTGTTAGATGGTCAAGAGTGAAGTGTTAGAGGGTCAAAAGGAAATCGTTAGACGAAAAAACAAAAGTGTTAGATGGTCCAGAGTGAAGTGTTAGATGGTCCAGAATAAAGTGTTAGATGGTCTAGAGTGAAGTGTAAGATGGTCCAGAACGAAGTGTTAGGGTCTAAAGTGAAGTGTTAGATGGTCCAGAATAAAGTGTTAGATGGTCTAGAGTGAAGTGTAAGATGGTCCAGAACGAAGTGTTAGGGTCTAAAGTGAAGTGTTAGATGGTCTAGAGTGAAGTGTTAGAGGGTCCAAAGGAAAGCGTTAGATGGTCCAGAATGAAGTGTTAGGGGTCTAGAGTGAAGTGTTAGATGGTCTAGAGTAAAGTGTTAGATGGTCTAGAGTCAAGTGTTAGATGGTCAAAAGTAAAGTTCTTCGCTCTAGACCCCTAACACTTCATTCTAGACCATCTAACACTTCACTCTATATTATCTAAAACTTCATTCTGGACCCTCTAACACTTCACTCTAGACCCCTAACACTTCATTCTAGACCATCTAACACTTCACTCTAGACCATCTAACACTTCACTCTAGACCCCTAACACTTCGTTTTGGACCATTAACACTTCGTTCTGGACCATCTAACGCTTTCTTTTGGACCCCCTAACACTTCATTCTAGACCATCTAACACTTTATTCTGGACCATCTAACGCTTTCCTTTGGACCATCTAACACTTCATTCTGGACCCTCTAACACTTCACTCTAGACTCCTAACACTTCGTTCTGGACCATCTAACGCTTTTTTTTGGACCCCCTAACACTTCATTCTAGACCCCTAACACTTCGTTTTGGACCCCTAACACTTCGTTCGGGACCATCTAACGCTTTCTTTTGGACCCCCTAACACTTCACTCTATATTATCTAACACTTCATTCTGGACCCTCTCACACTTCACTCTAGACCCCTAACACTTCGTTCTGGACCATCTAACGCTTTTTTTTGAACCCCCTAACACTTCATTCTAGACCCCTAACACTTCGTTTTGGACCCCTAACACTTCGTTCTGGACCATCTAACGCTTTCTTTTGGACCCCCTAACACTTCACTCTATATTATCTAACACTTCATTCTGGACCCTCTAACACTTCACTCTAGACCCCTAACACTTCATTCTAGACCCCTTACACTTCGTTCTGGACCATCTAACGCTTTTTTTTGGACCCCCTAACACTTCATTCTAGACCCCTAACACTTCGTTTTGGACCCCTAACTCTTCGTTCTGGACCATCTAACGCTTTCTTTTGGACCCCCTAACACTTCACTCTATATTATCTAACACTTCATTCTGGACCCTCTAACACTTCACTCTAGACCTCTAACACTTCGTTCTGGACCATCCAACCCTTTCTTTTGGACCCCCTAACACTTCATTCTGGACCCTCTAACACTTCACTCTAGACCCCTAACACTTCATTCTAGACCCCTTACACTTCGTTCTGGACCATCTAACGCTTTTTTTTGGACCCCCTAACACTTCATTCTAGACCCCTAACACTTCGTTTTGGACCCCTAACTCTTCGTTCTGGACCATCTAACGCATTCTTTTGGACCCCCTAACACTTCACTCTATATTATCTAACACTTCATTCTGGACCCTCTAACACTTCACTCTAGACCCCTAACACTTCATTCTAGACCATCTAACACTTCACTCTAGACCCCTAACACTTCGTTCTGGACCATCTAACGCTTTCTTTTTGACCCTCTAACACTTCGTTTTGGACCATCTAACACTTCACTCTAGACCATCTAACACTTCACTCTAGACTCCTAACACTTCGTTCTGGACCATCTAACGCTTTCCTTTGGACCATCTAACACTTCATTCTGGACCCTCTAACACTTCACTCTATATTATCTAACACTTCGTTTTGGACCCCTAACACTTCGTTCGGGACCATCTAACGCTTTCTTTTGGACCCCCTAACACTTCACTCTATATTATCTAACACTTCATTCTGGACCCTCTCACACTTCACTCTAGACCCCTAACACTTCGTTCTGGACCATCTAACGCTTTTTTTTGAACCCCCTAACACTTCATTCTAGACCCCTAACACTTCGTTTTGGACCCCTAACTCTTCGTTCTGGACCATCTAACGCTTTCTTTTGGACCCCCTAACACTTCACTCTATATTATCTAACACTTCATTCTGGACCCTCTAACACTTCACTCTAGACCTCTAACACTTCGTTCTGGACCATCCAACCCTTTCTTTTGGACCCCCTAACACTTCATTCTGGACCCTCTAACACTTCACTCTAGACCCCTAACACTTCATTCTAGACCCCTTACACTTCGTTCTGGACCATCTAACGCTTTTTTTTGGACCCCCTAACACTTCATTCTAGACCCCTAACACTTCGTTTTGGACCCCTAACTCTTCGTTCTGGACCATCTAACGCATTCTTTTGGACCCCCTAACACTTCACTCTATATTATCTAACACTTCATTCTGGACCCTCTAACACTTCACTCTAGACCTCTAACACTTCGTTCTGGACCATCCAACCCTTTCTTTTGGACCCCCTAACACTTCATTCTGGACCCTCTAACACTTCACTCTAGACCCCTAACACTTCATTCTAGACCCCTTACACTTCGTTCTGGACCATCTAACGCTTTTTTTTGGACCCCCTAACACTTCATTCTAGACCCCTAACACTTCGTTTTGGACCCCTAACTCTTCGTTCTGGACCATCTAACGCATTCTTTTGGACCCCCTAACACTTCACTCTATATTATCTAACACTTCATTCTGGACCCTCTAACACTTCACTCTAGACCTCTAACACTTCGTTCTGGACCATCCAACCCTTTCTTTTGGACCCCCTAACACTTCATTCTGGACCCTCTAACACTTCACTCTAGACCCCTAACACTTCATTCTAGACCCCTTACACTTCGTTCTGGACCATCTAACGCTTTTTTTTGGACCCCCTAACACTTCATTCTAGACCCCTATCACTTCGTTTTGGACCCCCTAACACTTCATTCTGGACCCTCTAACACTTCACTCTAGACCCTCTAACACTTCACTCTAGACCCCTAACACTTCGTTTTGGACCCTCTAACACTTCACTCTAGACCCCTAACACTTCATTCTAGACCATCTAACACTTCACTCTAGACCCCTAACTCTTCATTCTAGACCCCTAACACTTCGTTTTGAACCCCCTAACACTTCATTCTAGACCATCTAACACTTCACTCTAGACCCCTAACACTTCATTCTAGACCATCTAACACTTTATTCTGGACCCTCTAACACTTCACTCTAGACCCCTAACACTTCGTTTTGGACCCTCTAACACTTCACTCTAGACCCCTAACACTTCATTCTAGACCCCTAACACTTCGTTCTAGACCATCTAACACTTTATTCTGGACCCTCTAACACTTCACTCTAGACCCCTAACACTTCGTTTTGGACCCTCTAACACTTCACTCTAGACCCCTAACACTTCATTCTAGACCCCTAACACTTCGTTCTGGACCATCTAACGCTTTTTTTTGGACCCCCTAACACTTCGTTCTGGACCATCTAACGCTTTTTTTTGGACCCCCTAACACTTCATTCTGGACCCTCTAACACTTCACTCTAAACCCCTAACACTTCGTTTTGGACCCTCTAACACTTCACTCTAGACCCCTAACACTTCACTCTAGACCCCTAACACTTCATTCTAGACCCCTAACACTTCGTTCTGGACCATCTAACGCTTTTTTTTGGACCCCCTAACACTTCATTCTAGACCATCTAACACTTCACTCTAGACCCCTAACACTTCATTCTTGACCATCTAACGCTTTTTTTTGGACCCCCTAACACTTCATTCTAGACCATCTAACACTTCACTCTAGACCCCTAACACTTCATTCTTGACCATCTAACGCTTTTTTTTGGACCCCCTAACACTTCATTCTAGACCATCTAACACTTCACTCTAGACCCCTAACACTTCATTCTAGACCCCTAACACTTCGTTCTAGACCATCTAACACTTCACTCTAGACCCCTAACACTTCGTTCTGGACCATCTAACGCTTTCTTTTGGACCCCCTAACACTTCATTCTAAACCATCTAACACTTCACTCTAGACCCTCTAACACTTCACTCTAGACCCCTAACACTTCGTTTAGGACCCCTAACACTTCGTTCTGGACCATCTAACGCTTTCTTTTTGACCCCCTAACACTTCATTCTAAACCATCTAACACTTCACTCTAGACCCTCTAACACTTCACTCTAGACCCCTAACACTTCATTCTGGACCCTCTAACACTTCACTCTAGACCCCTAACACTTCATTCTAGACCATCTAACACTTCACTCTAGACCCCTAACACTTCGTTCTGGACCATCTAACGCTTTCTTTTTGACCCTCTAACACTTCGTTTTGGACCCTCTAACACTTCACTCTAGACCCCTAAAACTTCATTCTAGACCCCTAACACTTCGTTCTGGACCATCTAACGCTTATTTTTGGACCCCCTAACACTTTACTCTGGACCCTCTAACACTTCACTCTAGACCCCTAAAACTTCATTCTAGACCCCTAACACTTCGTTCTGGACCATCTAACGCTTTCTTTTTGACCCCCTAACACTTCATTCTAGACCATCTAACACTTCACTCTAGACCCCTAACACTTCGTTTTGGACCCTGTAACACTTCGTTCTGGACCATCTAACGCTTTTTTTTGGACCCCCTAACACTTCATTCTAGACCCCTAACACTTCGTTTTGGACCCCTAACACTTCGTTCGGGACCATCTAACGCTTTCTATTTGACCCCCTAAAACTTCATTCTAGACCATCTAACACTTCACTCTAGACCCCTAACACTTCGTTTTGACCCTCTAACACTTCACTCTATACCCCTAACACTTCATTCTAGACCATCTAACACTTCACTCTAGACCCCTAACACTTCGTTTTGGACCCTCTAACACTTCACTCTAGACCCCTAACACTTCACTCTAGACCCCTAACACTTCGTTTTGGACCCTCTAACACTTCACTCTAGACCCCTAACACTTCACTCTAGACCCCTAACACTTCATTCTAGACCATCTAACACTTCACTCTAGACCCCTAACACTTCATTCTAGACCATCTAACACTTCACTCTAGACCCCTAACACTTCGTTTTGACCCTCTAACACTTCACTCTATACCCCTAACACTTCATTCTAGACCCCTAACACTTCGTTCTGGACCATCTAACGCTTTCTTTTGGACCCCCTAACAATTCATTCGAGACCATCTAACACTTCACTCTAGACCCCTAACACTTCATTCTAGACCATCTAACACTTCACTCTAGACCCCTAACACTTCATTCTAGACCATCTAACACTTTATTCTGGACCCTCTAACACTTCACTCTAGACCCCTAACACTTCGTTTTGGACCCTCTAACACTTCACTCTAGACCCCTAAAACTTCATTCTAGACCATCTAACACTTCACTCTAGACCCCTAACACTTCGTTTTGACCCTCTAACACTTCACTCTATACCCCTAACACTTCATTCTAGACCCCTAACACTTCGTTCTGGACCATCTAACGCTTTCTTTTGGACCCCCTAACACTTCATTCGAGACCATCTAACACTTCACTCTAGACCCCTAACACTTCATTCTAGACCATCTAACACTTCACTCTAGACCCCTAACACTTCATTCTAGACCATCTAACACTTCACTCTAGACCCCTAACACTTCACTCTAGACCCCTACCACCTCCTTCTTGACCCTCTAACACTGCACTCTAGACCCCTAACACTTCATTCTAGACCATCTAACACTTTATTCTGGACCCTCTAACACTTCACTCTAGACCCCTAACACTTCGTTTTGGACCCTCTAACACTTCACTCTAGACCCCTAAAACTTCATTCTAGACCCCTAACACTTCGTTCTGGACCATCTAACGCTTATTCGATTGATCCTAACACTTCCTGAACGTTTTACTCTACATTTCCAACACCTTTTTTTTCAATAACACTTTTTTTTTCAAACGCTTCCTAACATAATGGGTAAAAAAAATCATTAAAAGTACTGTATTAATAATAATAATAATAATAATAATAAAAATGGGAGAGATGTCAAACTTCACATATCTAAAAAACACTATTTTTTTATTTTATTGATCACATTAAATAAAAAAATGATCACAAATTGTGTGTGATCATTGAATTTGTGATCAGCCATGTTCACCAAACCAGCATTATTCTAGTGATCACATAATATGTGAACACTTGATCACATATTGGACATGACGCGATTAATTTATTAAAAATTCAACTTTTTATTTATTAAATTTTAAATTATTGTTTTTAATAATTATGTAGTTAAATGTAATTTTGGTGTCACGTTAATTTTAAAACGAAATTCGGTGTTACATTATTTTAAGGACATAAGCATCGGATAAAAACAAAGTTAGAAATTAGATCGATACTTTTTGAGGAAATAATTAATTTGATGAGATAAAAAAATTTTTTTTCGTTAATTGGTGATATGGGAAAAAATTTTGGGGGGAAATTGGGTGAATAATAGTTAAAAACAAAAATATGTGCTTTCACAAGCCAAAGCTAAATACGAAACGTAATTTTTCTGCATTCCAATGTCTGGTCAGAGACGCCAAAAAGCTACTCAAGGTTGCATAAATTGCTTGTCAAAACAAATTTCTTTTCGCATTATTTTCTTTTGAATTAATATTAAGTTTAAAAGAGATTTGTTCTCTACCACAATTACTTAAGTGTTCTAGGAAGTTTGCACTCTTAGAAATTAATTGATTAACACCAAAAAAAAGCTCATTTTCTAGCAATCGACCAGAGATAATAAAAATTTAATGTTATCCAAAATACGAGCTCAACACCCTAATGTTGTTTAGAAATTTATAAATAAGGATTTTTTTCTTTAAGTGCCCTTTTTTCCAAAAATCCCCTTAAACTCACTTTTTACATAAACGTCTCTGAAATTTCTCATAATTTAAATTTAATGTATAAATCAGCGTAAGTAAAAGCAGTATTTCCGTGTTAACCAGGAATTTTTTCGGGATTTCAAATAGAAATCAAACATGCAATATTATTATGGTGATTGTCGATTAGTAAGTTATTTAATTGACCATTTGTCGAGTCTGTTCTTGAAGGAGTTGAGTGATTCAGCTTTTTTTATGTCGCCCGGCACATCGTTCGTGAGGAATAACCCTATTTGTAAAAAAGTTGTGTCTCGCCGCACAGGATTTCCTCAACTGTCTGTACAATTTGTTTTGTCTTCTTGTTAAATCTGCAGGACCTGAAGAAGAGAAATTTGGGGCTTGGGCGATTGAGTGGAACCAATCTAATTTATTGACTTTTAATCTACTTTGTAAAACTGAATTAAATCACCAAATTTGTCAAACCCAGTATTTTTAGACACTCCATGTAATTTTTATTTCGAAGAAATGGAACTAACTTCATTGCTCTACGTTGTACTGGCTCAAATCCTTTTATATCGTGTTTACGGTTGTTACACCAAGCTACTAAACCATATTCGAGGACAGGTCTTACGTACGAGATAAAAAGGATTTTAAGCGTTCTCACATCCCAATTCTCAAAAGAATTTCTTAATTAACGTTGAGATTTTATCGTCCCATTTTAAGTTGTCTTGTAAGATTACACCTAGATCGCATTCGGATCGAGTATTTTCTAAATTAAGTGAACATTCAGATCTATTTCGAATGAATAGAAATGGTTTTGGCGGATCTTGTTGTTACCGAAGTGCATCACTGTGCATTTTCCAGGTTTTAATCCATTTTCAATTCTTTTGACCAATTCAGTTATTTGTTAGTGTTTGATTAAAGTTCTTCTCGACCTTTAAGGTTTCTAATTGCACTAATCAACTTGCTGTCATCCAGGCCTGTTTAATTGTTTCAAAATTTTAATGCATTGAATTTTGCATTAATAGGACATTTTTTTTGGCATTATCATTAAATTATTAAAAAAAAAAAAAAACAATGCATTATAATGCATTGTTTGAAATTAATAATGCATTGTTTTTAGCATTGTTTTTGTCAAAAATTTATAATTTTTTTGGATTCAAAAATAACTTTACAGATTATTTTAAACTAATTTATAGCCACCAGCTCTCCTGTTGAGAGTATATTTAGTGTTTATTTAAAGATGACAGTTTCAAAAAATATTTGTATTAAATTTTTTGTAATAAATTAATGAAAAAAATAATGCTAATTTGAATTATCATTTGTCTTGAAAAAAAAAACAATGCATTGTTTTTGCATTGTTTGGGTATAAATAATGCATTGATTAGCATTGTCAAAAATGTTGAAAACAATGCATTAATAATGCATTATTAATGCCAAAACGACAGGTCTGCTGTCATCAGCCAAGAGCTTGCAAAGTACTGATAGGCCGTTTGGTAAGGCGTTTATAAATATTATGAATAAAAACGGGCCCAATACCGATCCTTGCAGAACTCCACTTAGAACTTCCTTTCACTAAGAAGAGGAGCCATCGAGGACAACACTCTGTTTACGATCAGAGAGAAAAGCTTAAACCCTTTTCAGCAGTTTGCCTCTGAATCCAGTTGATTCAAGCGTTATTCATTATTGGTTCAGCTTAGACGTTCGATCATTTTAGTAAATGCTGGTGTTGTACAACGACCCTCTGAAGATGGTGTTCGAACTTCCTCAGGCTCAAAACGAACTTAAATATCGAAAGAAATCGGGTTTGTGGACTTTAACGTTTAACAGTTCGAACCTTTAACGTCCGAATTTTTAAAGATTCGAACCCAAATTATTCGAACTACCCAAAGTTTGAACTTTTTTTATAAAAAAGGTCTTAAGGCTCGAAGAATAACACTAGTTTATGCGTCAACTAGAATTTTATTTATGATTATCAATAATTATTGATTTTCAACTTAGCCTGTTTGTTTTTGTTTCTGACACTTCCTATCCATCATAAACATCCGTATTGAAAACACATAATTTAATTTGTTTAAAATCGTTTTTCTTAAAATCTTTTTTTAGAATTTGGCCAAAATTTTTTTCTTTTAGAGTTTTTTTCGATTACTTTTGTGTGTAAGACGCCAAAAACCTCAAGTTTCTGCTTAAAATCTAATAAAAGATACTTAAACAATTTGATGTGTAATTTTTAAATTCTGAAGTCTAAATTTCCCATTTTCATTTAAGGAATGGTCAAATTTAATTTTTAAATTCTCTAAACAAAAAGGAACTTTGTTTTGCAATTATTGAAATTCTTTGATTTTAGGTCGATTTATTCATTTTATGATATTTAAAAACACCTAACTTTGTTCATACCGTTAATTTGATTGTATTTCAAGAAGTTTCTGGAACTCGTTGTTTGTGATTTAAAGATTTATTCTGTTTAAGTTTCCTAAAAGTTTAATCTCTTTTAATTTTCGAGCGGAAAAGATTTAAACAAAAAAAATATATCCCCAGAAGTGAAATTTGTATCAAAACAAAAATTGACTTGAAATTTTGTATCTTTTAAATTATTTTGGAAGAGATACCATTTTCAAGATGATTCCAATGTAAAATTTAGGGATTAATTTGAAAAATTTTCAAAAGTTATTGCAAAACAAAGGTCTCAAATTTTTTGTTTAAAAACATAGGTAACATAGAAACCCATAAAACTGACCGAAGTATAAAATTATCAACTTTTAGCCTTAACCATTGAATTCAAAATACTTTTTACTACCAAATAAATTTTTTAATAACTGACAAAATTTTTTGTAATTTAGGCGTTTAACAAAAATCTTCAGTTGAAAAAAATGTAACAAAAAAAAATAATTGCCATTTCATGTGTTTTGAAAAAAATCTTTTCTTGGTGGAAAAATGAGTATGCTGTGAATTGGTAGGGTTATTTTAAGTATTTTAATTGAATAAATTTTGTCAAGATCTTTGTATCGACAATTAAATATAAGTGATTTTTCAATGAAAAAAAATAATTTAAAATAAAAAGAGGATAAAAGTATAAAATAATAAATTAAGTTTATTAAACATTAATCATTTAGATTTAAACATTTTCTAACTTGCTAATAAATTTAAATAAAGTTTTTAAATTTTTTTTTTTTGAAGAAAAAAAAATCGAATTTAAGATCATAATTTTAAAAGCGAGTCTGATAGGCCATAAAATGTTTTATAAGCGCCAGTTGTGTATAGCCTCGCTAAAAATAAAAAAAAAATTTAAAAAATAAAAAAATTTTCACGAAGTGATTTTATTAAAATAAATTAAAAATTTTATTTGAAATCGATCTGTTCAAAAGCTTCATAAAAAATTAAAATAAAACCTTAAAATAATAAAACAAACGCATTTTTCAGATTTATACTCTAGTTTTTTTTAAAAGCCGGGCTTGAAAAACGGGTACCCAATTGCTATGTTTCCAGCTTTTTATTTATAATTTCAAATAAAAGTTTTTTTAATAAACTTTACAGTCATCATTTATATAAAACAAAAACTTACCTTTTGTTTTATTATTTTCTGGTTCACGTTTATCTTTAGGCCAGTATTCAAAGCCTTGCTTAGCTCTATCTTGAAATTGATTTGAATAGGCACTCAAGTTAGTCGGTCTGTTTCGAACTCGCTCTTGTAATGGTAGATTTAAGTCATTCAACGATTGGGTTGTTAGACCAACAAGATCCGAATTATGATCATTTACTTTTGGCGGATAACCGTAAACCTTTGCTGGAAATCTTGCACTATCGTTTATTCGTACAGTTCCTAGAAATATTTAAAACATTTTTAAATAATAAAAAATTTCTACAACCCTAATGTATTTGGATATATTAACGCTAAATATATTCAAGTTTAAATAACTTAATTGAAAATTTTTTGTGGAAAAAGGTTTACACAATACCCTGTCTCCTTAATTCTCTTTTTCTTACACAATCTTTTAAATTTTTATAAAAACAAAAAACTTTCGGAAATTATTTCAAAAATTGTTATTAATTTTACACTTTGGTAATACAAATTTTAACGGGACATTATCTAGAAATAATTTAAAAATCAAAGTGAATATAAATATACCATCAATGAAAAGCAAATTTGAATTTCCATAATTGTTTGTTTGCTATTTTAAAAAAAATATATAAAGGTACCGTGAATAGAATTAAACATTTAAATTACTTTAATATGTCTCCAACTTGAACCAATTCTACCTTGTCTCAATCTGAAGGTAAACAATTAAACGATTCAATTTCGAAAATTTAAAAAAATTAAAAATTACACAGGAGGTCCTAAAGGATTTT
This sequence comes from Brachionus rubens, assembly GCA_022207745.1. Lineage (NCBI taxonomy): Eukaryota > Metazoa > Rotifera > Eurotatoria > Ploima > Brachionidae > Brachionus > Brachionus rubens. The sequence goes on along the minus strand of JAJVHD010000020.1, from coordinate 20,085 downwards.
GGACTGCTGATCTATTTAATAAGAGCCTCGTGTTCGTAGTCTTTATTCTTTCAGTTCCATTTGTTGGATCCGAAACAACCAAATCAAGCATTCTTCTCAAATTTAAATTTGTTTGTTCTAATTCTTTTATTCTTTCGCTAGCGTTTCTGGCACTTACAATTTCATGAGCAGAGGGTACCTATTTAAAGAGTAAAGCTCTGTGTTTATTAATTCAATTAATATTTTGAAAATGAAATTACATTATCAGTATATTCATTGTGCATTCCGTCAAAAGAATTAGGAGTTTTATAGAAACTTCCATTAGGATCTTGTAGACCACTTGGATTACCAACGAGCTTTAAATATGCTGATCTTAATAAATTATTTATTCATATCTTTATTTTAATAAATTCAAAAATTAAATAAAAAATTACTTTACTCTGGGAGGCATGAAAGATTTAGGAGCAACAAGCTCGTTTGGCAATGTTTGTGAAAGCATTTTTTTAGCTCAGCTAACGAGAAATTTTGCAACGTTGAAGTTTGGAGCAAATTTTTGGAGCAAAGCAAATTCAAATATTAAAAAAGCTAATAATGTTTCATCGAAATTTAAAATCGATAAAATAAAAATTGAACAAAGTTGAACAAATTTTGTTAATTCTTAAACTAATTAAAAAATCAAAAAAAATATTTTCCTTTTTAATTTATTGATATTTGAAATCAATACTAACTTTTTGTTAATTTTATTTTAAATCCTGCATTATGAAAATTTCTAAAAAAAAAGAGAATGGTAATTATGTATTACGAGAATAAAAATTTGAATTTGTATTTCAAAAATCCTTAACATTTTCTTAATTTTTTTTTTTGAAATTTATAATATTTTATCATATCTTTTTTTCCATTGAATTAAAGAAAAAAAATTGAAAATTCTGATCGTATTTACTGCGAACTCGACGACTATTAAGACTGAGCTTGGAACTACAAACCAAGCGTATTCTCTTATTAAAGAACACTTAACCTTGTACCCTAACCCTTGTACCCTAACACTTAACCTTGTACCCTTGTACCCTAACTCGTATCTCATCAAATGGTTTAGTCTTAAAATTACTTCGTTGTTACTCAACTTGAATTCGAATGATGAAATTTTTTTAAACCTAAAAGTCTTCAAGAAACAACTTACAAGTAAGACTTTTCCGACACCAAACCCATTTTTGACCATTTTTCAATTAATTTTTAACCTTTTAGAGTTCATGAAATTCTAATCAATGAGCCAGAGCTCAATCCAAATGAGGATACAATCATAAAAACAAACTTTAACAAACTTGACATGGATTTATTTCGTCATGAACAAGATGAATCGAATGATTACATCGAATTCGATGGTCTTAGACTCCCAAAAAAAGAGGAAAACGACCTCAAAAAATCAAAACGTTTAGTCTTTGTGGATACGACTAAACACAACTTGAACAAAATTGTAATGTCAATCATAACCGATCAATCAATCGTAATCGAAGGTGATTTAAGCACTGGAAAGACCACTTTAATCGAGTATTTATCCGAACAAACGAATAATAACTTGATAAAGTATCAAATGGACGAGTTAATGGACAGTAAAACTTTAATCGGAAATGACACTTGTTCAGACATACCCGGTGAGTTTTTATGGAAACCAGGACCTTTAATCTCGGCGGTGTGTAACGGAACATGGATACTTTTAGAAGATTTTGATCACGCATCAGAATCTTCTAAAAGAAGATTTTGATCACGCATCAGTCGATTCATTGTCTCTTTTAATCGATTTATTGGAGACTAGATCAATCAAGACTTCGGATAACATGATTAAATTCTAATCGGACTATTAAACGATTTATACGAGTGTTTTCTCTGTTTTATATCAAATCGAGCATTACGTTTTGAGGTTTTGATTTAAGTTGGAGCTAAGTTAAACATCAATAGGAGATGAGGTCGAGAAATTTTTTTTTTATTAAAAAAATGGATTTTATGAAAAAAACTCTGTAATAACATGTGGTCGTGTCCGACTTAGACTGGAAAAGAACAAAGATAATTTAGAAACGATTGGAATGCGGTTTGTTTATACAAAATCGTCTCTGAATTTGTAAGAAAAAATAGCAAGATGTATCGAGTGTAATGAGCCTGTTCTTTTGTTTGGTGAAACTGGTGTTGGTAAAACTACGGTTCTACAACATTTGGCACGTCTGTTGGGTAAGAAGTAAGTGTTATCAATTTGAATCAACAAACTGAGACAAGTGATTTGTTGGGTAGCTTTAAACCCGTCGATATTAAAACACAAATGAAATTTTTTTCTGATTTGTTTAATTTGTTCACTGATTGTTTTAAAATTGATGAAAATCAAACTTTTTTGAATCATGTTCAGGTAAGATTAATTTTTACTCCCTTTAATTTATCATTTTTGACATCATATATGTTACTTACCCCTCTGTAAACTTTAGAAAATGACATACCTGGGTGAAAACAACCCAAAAAAGGGTATTTTTTTATAAATATCAAATCTAGTCCTAGGAGACCCTCAATACACATAACTTTTATGCATCCGCTTAAACCATAGGCGATTATGCATAAGTGCCAGGAGCTTTTTTTTCAATTTTTTCTTTGAATCCCTGTACAAAATAGATATGATTTGACAGAAAAATTACATTTTTTTCCCTCGTTTTGACCACAAAATTCCTTGTGATAAAACTTTTTTCCCTTCGATATGGGTACCAGCATCAACTAGAGTCTTTTAGCTTTCAGATATTATCTAAAAATCAATGATATCTTGTTCTAATAATGACTGCTTGAAAGTTTAAACAAAGCACCTTGACATTAGTCTGCAAAAAGCCGAAATGAAGTGTTTTTTTAATTTTTATTCGAATAAAAAAAAATTATTTTCTTAGGTTTTCGGAGTCGTAGATTACCAAAATGATGTCCAAAATGACAAATTCATCTTTAAATTTTTAAACACTAATTTTTATTTTCTTTTAAGACATGTTTTAAGAGTTTAAATTGGAAGTATTTGCTCAAATTAATTTCACATGCGACCGAATCGATCTTATAAACAAATTTACATTTCAATTTTTCGATGGTAAACTATCCGAAGCCATAGTCAACGGTGAATGGATAATTTTGGACGAGATTAATTTAGCTTCACCAGAAATACTTCAATTTCTCGGTTCTCTTTTTGACAACACTGAATCGGGACCATCGAGTATTATTTTATATGAAAAAGGCGATCATGAGCCGTTAAAACGTCATTCGATTTTTGTCTCTACGGCGCTATGAATCCAGCATCGGACGTTGGTAAACGAAACCTACCCTCCAATATCCGAAACCGATTCACCGAGATCTTTGTCGATGAAATCGAAGACGAAAACGACCTCGCATTACTCATCAAATCATACCTCGAGTACTTACCCGACGTAAACACTTCACTCATCAACTCAATCGTAACTTTTTACAAATCAGTCCGAGACCAAACTTTTATTTTAAAGACAAGTAAGATCAAGGGTAAAGTCCAACGAGTCCGACCGGTACCTGAGGTCTTCACAAATCCGTTATCACTCAAACTAGGGACACTTTACTACGTTAATATTTAAGACTATTGGATCCTTAGGAATCAGATTGTTAATCACGATCACGCTGATTTAGCCGAGTATATCTGGTAGGATGTAATGGACACGAATTAAAATTTAGTTTTTAAAGAAGGGTTATTAGTCCAAGTAATGCGACATGGGTATTGGATTTTACTAGACGAGTTGAATTTAGCGTCAAGTGAGGTCTTGGAAGCGTTGAATCGAGTACTTGATGATAATAGAGAATTGTACATCCTTGAATTTGATAAATATTGTATCGATTCCGAGACTACTTCGAGTAATCTCGTAAGGGTCATGCGGTGTATGGTAATGGACTCACTTCATGTTAGAAGGATCCCCAGGTGTTGGTAAAACATCTTTAATCGAAGCCCTCGGTCGTCTAACAAACAATAAAGTAATACGAATTAATTTGTCAGAACAAACCGATTTAAATGAATTATTCGGCGCTGATTTACCCGTTTCGGACTCGACAATATTCCAACAAAAATTCGAATGGCTTGACGGACCGTTCTTACTAGCTCTCAAAAAAGGCTACTGGGTCATTGTTGACGAGATTAATCTAGCAACCAAATCAGTTCTAGAAGGTCTAAACTCTTGTTTTGACCATCGTAACGAAATTTATATCACCGAACTAAACAGAAAATTTACAGCCGATAAAAAACGGACCAAAATAATCGCATGTCAAAACCCGTTCTGTCAAGGCGGAGGTCGTAAAGGTCTACCAAATTCGTTTCTCAACCGGTTCTCAAAAGTATACGTCGATAAAATGACTCAAAATGACTTATTACACATTACCGGTTAAATTTATGATCAAATAGACCGCAAAGTCTTGTCAAAAATGATCGAGTTTAACACTTTAATCGACTCGAAAATGTTTAAAAAAATCATGGGGTACTTTAGGATTACCGTGGAAGTTTAATTTAAGAGATTTGTTCCGTTGGTGTGATTTAATGGTCCTAAAATACCGGGTCAAAAAACTGGGTCAAAAAAACCTGGAGATTTTATTTATTTGATTTACGCTCCTTAGTCGTTTTCGTGATCTCAAAGACAAAAGTTTGGTCTATGAAAAATTAAAAAACTCATTCGGGGTTGAAGCTTACAAACGAGATGGCATCATGGTCCGTTTAGGTCACGGAGATGTTCAAATAGGCCAAGACTTTGCTTCAAACATATCTCAAAATTTCCTAAAATTTTCCAAAGTTATGTTTTTACTAACAAAAATTTACAATGCTTAGAATGTGTTTTAAAGTTTGTTGAAATGAACTGGATGATTGTACTATTTGGTCAGTCCTCAACCGGCAAAACAAGTCTTGTCCGTCTTGTAGCTGCAATGTTGGGTAAGACCCTGGTAGAATTCAGTGTCAAAAATTCAACAGACACAAGTGACCTTCTTGGTGGGTACGAAAAAAATAAAACAATAACGTTCCAACTTGATCAATTTGTATCAAAAAATCAAAAATTTATACCAAAAAATAATAATTTCAGACGTCATAAATCAAAAATTATTCGTCAAAAATTTCGAATTCATGTTCCAAACTAAACGTCTCAATCACCAGGACTTTTTGAAGGTGACGAGTACTCGACTTTGATGACTCAATGTAAAGAAGGGGCTCAACAAGACGGGTTAATGTTGGACTCATCTGAAGAATTGTACAAATGGTTTACAAACGAAGTCATGAAAAATCTTCACGTTGTGTTTACCATGAACCCGAGTGCAGACGGGTTAAAAACTCGTGCTTCAACATCACCTGCTTTATTCAATCGTTGTGTGCTCAACTGGTTCGGTGATTGGAGTCATCACGCTTATTATCAAGTTGGTAAAGAGTCTACGATTAGAATTGACCTCGAAAAATCAGACTACTTCCCACCAAACACTCTTCAAATCTTACATGATCCGAGTATACAATCAATCGGGCATCGTGAAGCGGTTGTTAACACGTTTGTTCACATCCACGACTCATTACACCAAGCGAACACTCGGTTACAAAAGAAAGGAGTCCATGAGACAACTATAACCCCACGTCATTATTTAGACTTTATCAATCATTTTGCTAAGTTGTACAATGAGAAACGTTCTGAGTTAGAGGATCAACAAGTCCACTTGAACATTGGTTTGGCAAAGATCAAAGAAACTGTTGAACAAGTCGAAGAGTTACAGAAGAGCTTGGCAGTAAAACGAACCGAGCCTGAGAAAAAAAATAACGAAGCTAACTCAAAATTGAAACAAATGATGACTGATCAACAAGAAGCCGAAAAAAAGAAAGTCGCATCACAAGAAATACAGGTCAAACTTGCTAAACAGTTGAGTGAAATTGACAAAAAAAAGACAAGTGTCATGGAAGACTTGAGTAAAGTCGAACCAGCTGTAATTGAAGCTCAACAAGCTGTAAAATCAATCAACCGTCAACATTTAGTCGAGTTGAAAAGCTTGGTAAATCCGCCAGCTGCTGTTAAACTTGGTCTCGAATCGGTTTGTTTAATCCTTAACCAAGAGACAAGCGAATGGAAGGTAATCCGTGGTATTATCGTTAAAGACAATTTTATCAACACGATTATAAACTTTCAGACTGATAATATATCACCACAGATAAAAGAAAAAATGAAGACTAAATTTTTGTCAAACTCGGACTATGACTTTGCTAAAATTATCAACGCAAGTCAGACCGATTCAACGCAAGTCAGACCTGGCTCGAATTGAGTATTTAAGTAATGCTGATGAGCGTATGCAATGGACTGCTAACTCTCTTCCAACAGATGATTTGTGTATCGAAAACGCGATTATGTTAAAACGATTCAACCGTTACCCGCTCATAATAGACCCCTCAGGTCAAGCCACTGAGTTCATTTTGAACATGTACAAGGACGAGAAGATTCCTCGAACATCATTTTTGGACACATCGTTCCGTAAGAATTTAGAAAGTGGCCTTCGTTTTGGTAACCCAATTTTGATACAAGACGTCGAAAATTACGATCCGATCCTTAACCCGGTTTTGAACAGGGAAATAAGACGTTCAGGTGGTCGGGTTTTGATAACTCTTGGTGATCAAGACATCGATTTTTCACCCATGTTTACAATGTTCTTGTCAACCCGTGATCCGACTGTTGAATTTCCACCAGACATTTGTTCTCGAGTGACTTTTGTTAACTTTACAGTCACTCGTTCAAGTTTACAATCACAATGTTTACATCAAGTTCTTAAATCCGAGCGACCGGATGTTGCAGAAAAGAGATTGGATTTGTTAAAGACTCAAGGTGAGTTTTGGCTCCATCACAAGCTTGCTCGAACATCTACTTCACTATGAATGTCCTTAAAGAAATTTTTATCAATTAAAACAAACGAAAGACAACCAAAACAAGGCGTAATTGATCTCTTAGAAACAACTAATTCTATCAAAAAATTATTGTTTATCAATGCACTTCGTCCCGATCGATTCATAACAACAGCTGAAACATTTGTGAGTTCAGTGTTTGGTGAAGAATTTTTAAATCAAGCCGAAAAGCTGTTAGACTTGGGTTATATTGTTGAAAATGAAATAAAAGCGACGACACCTATCTTAATGTGCTCAGTAGCTGGTTACAATGCATCAGGTCGTGTTGAAGACCTCGCAGCCGAGAATAACAAACAACTAATCGCATTGCAATCGGTTCATCCAAAGGTTTTACCCAAGCCGAAAAAGCGATAAACAACTCATCGAAAACAGGAAAATGGGTCTTGTTAAAAAATGTACATCTAGCACCACAATGGTTAGTTCAACTCGAAAAGAAGTTGCAAAAAAAATCGGTTTGTAAACATCTTGTGTTGGATCAAGAGACTTTAATCGATGATGATAAAGAGAACAAACTCTTTCCTAGTTTAAGTGAATTGAAGAAAAAAGACAACAAAATTAAGACTTTGTGCCCGAATTTGGAGAGTTTGGACACAATGAGCCATCAGCAAGTTGTAAAAGACGAAATGGATAAAATGAAGATGATGAATTTAGTTTGAATGGACAAAATGATGAAGACTATCCCTATGGTAAGTCAATTGTTTAAAAGAATGAAATTCTTCTTATTCTGCTCTTTTGTTGCGTTATTTTATTCAAAAATGAACCTTAAATAAATTTTTTCCCAATAAAAGTTTTTTAAACTTGTTCGATGGGTGGTGCGCAGTTGATCCTCAAAAGTTCAAGTCTTAATCGTCTTTATAAAATGACAAAATAAAGTAATTTTGCCGAAAAAGCAAAATTGGCACTAGCTCGCGCAGAACTTCCATGCAGCTACGTCCCGAACTCGAAAGCCAATCGAGTTTACGGGACGCATTTTACATCTCAGCTTGAATTTAGGTATAAAATGACTTCGTTTGGGTGTTTTCCTGGGCGAATGTTCTTTTAAAGGGATGATGAGGCAGACTCTGGCCTTGTTATTTCGATTGAGAAAGTTAGATTAAAATGACTTCGTTTTGGTGTTTTCCTGGGCGAATGTTATTTTAAAGTGATGATGAGGCAGACTTTGATTTCTTTTTGAATTTAGGTATAAAATGACTTCGTTTGGGTGTTTTCCTGGGCGAATGTTATTTTAAAGGGATGATGAGGCAGACTCTGGCCTTGTTATTTTGATTGAAAAAGTTAGATTAAAATGACTTCGTTTGGGTGTTTTCCTGGGCGAATGTTATTTTAAAGTGATGATGAGGCAGACTTTGATTTCTTTTTGAATTTAGGTATAAAATGACTTCGTTTGGGTGTTTTCCTGGGCGAATGTTATTTTAAAGTGATGATGAGGCAGACTTTGATTTCTTTTTGAATTTAGGTATAAAATGACTTCGTTTGGGTGTTTTCCTGGGCGAATGTTCTTTTAAAGGGATGATGAGGCAGACTCTGGCCTTGTTATTTCGATTGAGAAAGTTAGATTAAAATGACTTCGTTTGGGTGTTTTCCTGGGCGAATGTTATTTTAAAGTGATGATGAGGCAGACTTTGATTTCTTTTTGAATTTAGGTATAAAATGACTTCGTTTGGGTGTTTTCCTGGGCGAATGTTATTTTAAATGGATCTTGAGGATCTTTATTTCGTAACTAGACCATGAACATTTTTCAGACTGTTATTTTACAAAATAGTATTTAAATTAGAAATAAGTTAAATTTGCATTTTTGTTTAAGAATATAAATTCGTAAAAAAGTTTAATGGCTCTCTAACGGTCCTTTTTTGTTTTAGACTTATGATCTTCGTTTGGAAAGAATCGGTTGTTAATGTCAAACTTTTTTCGATCATTTTAACATCTGCTTATTTACCAAGACTCATCGATTTATGTGACTCTAGCAGCGGGACAAGGCGGGACTTGTTTTGAGCTAGATCCATCAAAACGTTCAAACAAAGACTCCTGAGTCAATAATGAACTAGCTCAAGACAACGGGTTCATTTTAACTGATTGTTATAAGTTTAAACAAGACAAATTTGAGTATTTTAGATCGACTGGGTGAAATGATCGATTGTGATCATGTAGTGAATGGCGGGATCAATTTGACCACAACAAACAAAGATCGAAATGATTTAACACTTCGTGAAAAATTGAATTATGAAAATTCGGATAAATCAAAATGTATGTTATTTAGGTAAATATTCTCGGGGATTTTTTCCTTTCATAATTCTCATCAATTTGATAAACTTGTCCACTTTTTTGGCCAATCCTTCAACTCCACTTAATTCTTGAGATGTCAAATACCAATCGGGTTTTCTAGCATATTAATATTTCGACTTTGTTGTTGGTATCCCATCGATTCATTTAAATACTTCGAACAAAGTTTTTTAAATACTTCGAACTGGTCATGTTGTCCCTAATGTTATTATTATTTTTTAAAAAATTTTTTAACTACGATGAAATATATTTATTTTTTACGAAAATTATTCTGATGACTAAATATTGGCAGAAATAAAAAGCTGCTTATTGTTATAAATTTTTATAATATAATCTCAACAATTAATATTATTTAGTTCAGAAAAAATTTACCTAAAAAAATGCAGGAGACAAGAAACAAAAATAGAAAGGATCTCGAGAGGTTTTTTATATACAAATGCTTTGCCTCATTGAAAAAAAATTTTGATGACTTCGAAATGAAATACAATGAGAAGTGTTTTCTAAATTACTTAAAAGGTATGTTCTTTACATCTTAATAAAAAAGACTTTATCTAATTAGTTTTCTTTTAAGAGAAAAATATTACCATTTCAATGTCGAAGAATTAAGCAGGGAACAGCTTTTCATGTACCCTAACTTTAATACAGTTAAAAACTCATACGAACTCTACGATGCTAATAATGAGTTCACAAATAATATTCAAAGCACATTTCAAATATGTCAAGAACAAAAGGTTTTTTTTAATTTAAACAGCTAAAAAATTAAAAGGTTTATCTAATCAATTTTTTTAAAGGACAATCATTTAGAAATTTTAAATATGCTCAATAGCCTGACCCTTTTCAAACAAATATTTTCATCAGACACTAGCTCTGGAACTAATTCGTCTTCATGCTCTTCACAAGTAATTTAAAAAATTTAGATTCAGAAAATATTTAATCAAAATTTGTAATCTTTTTTACTTAAGAAATCAAAAGGAAAACAAAATAAAAACAGAGCGAAGAGTTGCGTATTTCGTTGCAAAATATTGTATTGCATCATTTTCAACAAAATAATTTCGCTTGAATCGTTCAAGAATGAGATTAAGGTATTTTTAAAAAAAACAATTTAATATTACATATTTTTATTTTTTTTTTAAAAGAAAAAGATCTCGTTCCTGACTTTATGAGTCAAAACAATTGTTTCGCCGACAATTTGGTTTATGATTATATCACCAAAAAATTCAGAATAGAATTTGATGTAGAGTTGATTGAAGAATTCTACTCAAATCTCATATCAAACAACATCTCCGTAATTTTGGAACAAAAAGAAGCTCTTGACCAAATAAAAAGAAACACGAAGAATGTTGATAACAAAAAAGAATCTGAACAAGTAAGCCAGAATCAAAGTGCGACAATCAATACAGACACAAACAAACAAAAAAATCAGCCACAGTCAACAAACGGTCAATCAACGGTCGAGTCAACAGTCGAGTCAACAGTCGAGTCAACAGTCCAGTCAACGGTCGAGTCAACGGATAAACGGTCAAGAGAAATAGCCGAAGATCGGGAAGTGTCTGAAGAAGTCAAAGATTTGCAAAACTCTCCATCAAAAAAATCGAAACATGAACAAGTGTCAAAAAACACAAACAAAAAAAAGTCAATCGGTAGTCCCAATCGAATTAGAACCCAATTAACAGCACCAAATATTCAAAAAAATAAGCCACAATCTAAAAACGGTCAATCAAAAAAAAAAGTTCAAAACCAAGTGTCACAAAACCGAAAGAAAAAAAACAAAAAAATTGAACAGATAAGTCCGAAATCGACAACACAACATAACCAAAACAAACCAACCAACGAAACACAATCGAATGGCTGTCAAAACAAAAGTAAAACAGCTAACGAGGTATTGGCGGCACCACCTCCACCACCTGCGAAATTTCAATTAAAAAAAAATTCTGAAAATGACAACAGGAACCAACAGTCACAAAAGCAGAACAAAAGTCTGCAAGCCAAACCAACAGATGCAAGCAAAAACGACATTGTCAAAAGGTCTAAAAGCGGAGACGACTTTTTCTTACCTCTCTTCGAACCTGCGAATCTCCAAGTCAAAAAAAATCCAAAAAAACTGGTCAAAAAAAATCAATCGAGTGAAAAAAGCGTTAGCCGAGAAACCATTCAAACTAACATAGATAAGCATCCTTTCTAACAAAATGCAAGAGGAACAAAACCAAATCAAAAGTCAACAAGCCAAACCAACAGGTGCAAGCAAAAACGACATTGTAAAAAGAACAAAAACGACATTGTTAAAAGAACAAAAAGCGCAGACGGCTTTTTATTACCTCTCTTCGAACCTGCGAATCTCCAAGTCAAAAAAACGCCACAAAAACTTGGCAAAAAAACTCAACCGAGTGAAAAAAGCGTTAGCCGAGAGCCTAGTCAAAATAGCAAAGAACCAATTAAACAATCAAACAATAACGGTCAAACAAAAACACCAGAAAAACAAGGTACGCAAAGCTCAATTAATATTCAAAAAATAAATAAAAAAGCAGAAGAGACGGTAAAAACTCAGCACAATGAAAATGACGTTTCTTTGAATACGAGACCTCGAAAGCGTCAATCGATAAATCCGGATCAGAGTAATGATTCGTTGACTCCACCAAAAATTACACGGAATGTCGATCATATTATTAGTGAAGAATCAAGATCAAGTCATAGTCGAGATGAAGAAGATGTCGCAAATATTATGTCTGAGATGGAAAATGATATAAAAAGAAAAGAATTGGAAGAAAAATTTAAAGAATCAACAAATTACGATATAAGAAACGTGAAATTTAAGGTAATATTATAAAACTAATTTGGAAGAAACTTCGTTTGGGTGTTTTCCTAGGCGAATGTTATTTTAAAGGGATGATGAGGCAGACTCTGGCCTTGTTATTTCGATTGAGAAAATTAGATAAAAATGACTTCGTTTGGGTGTTTTCCTGGGCGAATGTTATTTTAAATTGATGTAGAGGTAGACTTTGATTCTTTTTGAATGTTGGTATAAAATGACTTCGTTTGGGTGTTTTCCTGGGCGAATGTTATTTTAAATTGATGTAGAGGTAGACTTTGATTCTTTTTGAATGTTGGTATAAAATGACTTCGTTTGGGTGTTTTCCTGGGCGAATGTGATTTTAAAGGGTTGATGAGGCAGACTCTGGCCTTGTTATTTCGATTGAGAAAATTTGTTTAAAATGACTTCGTTTGGGTGTTTTCCTGGGCGAATGTTATTTTAAATTGATGTAGAGGTAGACTTTGATTCTTTTTGAATGTTGGTATAAAATGACTTCGTTTGGGTGTTTTCCTGGGCGAATGTGATTTTAAAGGGATGATGAGGCAGACTCTGGCCTTGTTATTTCGATTGAGAAAATTTGATTAAAATGACTTCGTTTGGGTGTTTTCCTGGGCGAATGTTATTTTAAATTGATGTAGAGGGAGACTTTGATTCTTTTTGAATGTTGGAATAAAATCACTTCGCTTGGGTGAGGCAGATTGTGGGGATGGTCATTTAATTCGATAAAGGCGCTTTGAAGTTCATAGCAATAAAGCAATAGCAATTTTGTAGAATCGTTATAAAAATTGTTCAAGTGGTTCACAGCCTCGATATAACTTGTCTTTTCTGAAACAAAATTTGTGTAATCTAAATTAAGCGTTTGCAAAAACTCTGCAAATTAATTACGCAGTTATTTTAAATCTTTTTTAATGGTGTGCATTTTGAGAATTTTCAGAGTTTTTGAAGGCGCTTAATTTCGATTACCGTTTTGATTTCCACTTGGACAATTTTTATAACGGTTCCGCCAAAATTGCTATGAACTTCTCTGCGCCTTTGATAAAGCTAAAAAACAATTCATTTTTTTAACTTTCAATTAAAACTAAATGTTTCTTTTAGATTAAATCAATTTTAAATGATCGCGTAAACCCAATATCAAAGAAGGTCGCGCTCTTTTTGGATTGGCCAGAAGTCATTAGAACGAAATACGGACCGTAAATTAATTTTCTCAAGCTATTTTCCCATTCCTTAAATTTTATTTTTACAGATCTTAGGAATCACAAAGTCCAGTTTATGTGGAGATTGCTGAAAATTACCAAAAAACAAACCAGAAAAATTTCGAAAACGCTGTTCAGCATCCAGTTTACCCGAATAAATCAGAGGCCGAGGAAGAATTCATTTTTGCAGAAGATTTAACAGAAGAACAGCTTCAGCTTGCAAACGAAATTTTTGCTTTAGATGGTCAGTTGCCGATGGAAACTCTTAAGAAAAAATTAAAAAAATAAATATTATCAATTTACGAATTCTTTTCATTTAACATACTGTATTAAAATTTAATAAATTTTTTTAAATTTACCCATTTTTTTTATTATTTTTTTTTTGATTCAAAAATTTAGATTTATTCCAATTTTTTAAACACCGATTTTTAATTCATCATTTCAAGATTAAATTAATTAAATTCTTTCATTTAATTAGTTATTTCTATGATCACATGAAATAAATCTTAACAATATACAGTCACTTTGAAAATATAAAAGAGTCAGAATTTTAGCTCTTGAAAAAGCCGAAATAAATATACCTGTTTTAAACCGTCAGATTAACTTGAACGTAAAATAACTTAAGTCTTAAAAAGCCTTATAAATATAGTAACTTTGAAAAGTGTGTTATTTAAGTCCCGATGCAAAAGTCGTCCTTATTAAGTTCCTATATTTAATGGGTTCTTCTGTTATATTGCAAGTAATGAAAGAAAAAAGGTGAATTAAAATGTTTAAAATGGATTTATTCTTTTTTCTTTCATTACTTGCAATAAATCAACAATAAGTGTTGGTAATTATATCATTCGGTTAGACCCAAAAAGACCTACAACCGACACCAAACCTCAGCAATTATCTTTTTCTTTTATATAATCATTAAATATCAAATTATACTGCTATTGCTAACATTTAATTGCCAACTAATTTTTTTAATCTTAATACCATTTCTTGGAGCTGTCTTTTTGAAAATTTTTAATTTATTTTAGACTCGAAAAATTTTAACCAAAAAACATAAAAACCAAAAATGTCATCAAACGATTGTAAAAGAAGAAATTCGGATTCGATCCTTGAAGAAAAAACTGAAAAAAAGAACGGAATTACGAATTCCTAAAGCTTTTTTGGTCACGAATTCACAAAAAACCAGTAAAATGGACGAGAACATGAAGGTTAATATTAATGGAAACAAGAATTTCATTAAGTTTTTGAATAGTCCAACAAGAACAACATCGCTACTATACCTTGAAGAAAACATTCAGAAAAAAGAGGACGAAATGATGAACTCCTCCTTTTTTGAAAAAATAAAGGTATACAATTAAAAAAATTTCTAAAATTAAAAATATATTGTTTTTTTTATAGAATAAATCGATTGAATTGATTGAACAAGTGTCTACTTCTATTGTTCAGAAGGTTCAGAATTTTGTTCCTGACACAGAACCAAAAATTAACATTCGAGTAAATTTAAGACTTTTTTCTACACATCTTGTATAGATTGTTTGAATTTTTTTTTTAAAGTTAGTAAATGGTTCCTCAACACCGATTCACAATCGATCCATGAATATTGATGATTGTGAAAATTTGCAAAATTTAAACAATGATTTGATAAAAGCTTATGAAGAAATCGACGCATTAAATAACAAGATGATCCTTATGACTTCTGAAAACGAAGATGCTATTAATCATCTGAGAACCGAATTTATGGATTTAGAAGTAAATTGTGTTGAAAATATTAATTTAAAAAAAAAATTTCTGAATAATAATTTTTTTAGAACGCATACAAAAATCAATTAAAATCAAACGAGCAGCTTTTAAAAGATTTTCAAGAAAATGAAGAAGTAATACTAAAAGAGAAGGCAAATATTCAGTCCAAAGTCGATAATTTGTAGGTTTTTAAGTTCGACAAAAATAAAATTTGTAAATAAATTATTTTATTTTAAGATCTAAACAATCTTTAAAATACCAAAGGGATACAGAGGAATATATCAAAAACCTTCAAAAAGAGTTGATTGAAGTAAAAAATCAATATAATTCGCTTGAATCACAATTTAAGGGAAGAAAGTGCCCGTACCCAAAATGTGATGGAGAGGGAAACGTAAATTCAGCTCACAAAAAGCACACAACCTTAAACAATTGTCCAAAAAGACAAAAGGAAATAGATTCTCACAAGGATTTAGAGCGAGAAAATCAACTTTTAAAAAACGAAAAATGCAAGTTGAAACAAGATTTTGAATATGATTTAAAAAGTGAAAAAGAAGCTTTCAATTCGCGATTAATTGATCAAAAAAAAAGAAATTAACAATTTGGAAGAAGAAATAATGCGATTAAACAATCAAATTGATAATTTGCAAAAACAAAATACAGATTTAATGGGTGAAAACGGCCACTTAATGGTAAACATGGTGAAAAAATGATTCAGAAAAGTAAGCTTTATTAAATTGTTTTGTTATCAGAAGTTAATTTTTTTTTAAATATCTCTAGGGAAAATACAATTCAAGCCAAAAATGTTGATATCGGTAAGCTCAAAACACAAGTAACTGAGCTGCTTGAAGAAAATGGCCGATTGAAGCTCAACAACAACACAATTTCAGAAAAGTAAGACTTAAAAATTCAATTTTTTGATAAGCGAAGTTTATTCACTCGAATTTACTAAAGGGACCAAACCATTCAAAATCAAAAGGCTCAAATAGACCAACTCCAAACACAAGTCACTCAGTTACTTAATGAAAACGATCAATTGAAAGTCAACAACAATAATACCGAATCAGAACAGTATTAAAGCTTTTATTTTTTATCTAAAATTGAGCATTTTAAATTATAAAAATTTAAAGGTTCAAGGCTACACAGGCTAAAAAAACTGAAATCGACCGTCTCCAAAAACAAGTGACTTGCTTGCTTGGAGAAAATGGTGAATTAAAGCTCAACAACATAAAAACAGTTAATGAAAAGTAAGCTTTATTAAATTGTTTTGTTATCAGAAGTTAATTTTTTTTTTTAAATATCTCTAGGGAAAATACAATTCAAGCCAAAAATGTTGATATCGGTAAGCTCAAAACACAAGTAACTGAGCTGCTTGAAGAAAATGGCCGATTGAAGCTCAACAACAACACAATTTCAGAAAAGTAAGACTTAAAAATTCAATTTTATGATAAGCGAAGTTTATTCACTCGAATTTACTAAAGGGACCAAACCATTCAAAATCAAAAGGCTCAAATAGACCAACTCCAAACACAAGTCACTCAGTTACTTAATGAAAACGATCAATTGAAAGTCAACAACAATAATACCGAATCAGAACAGTATTAAAGCTTTTATTTTTTATCTAAAATTGAGCATTTTAAATTATAAAAATTTAAAGGTTCAAGGCTACACAGGCTAAAAATACTGAAATCGACCGTCTCCAAAAACAAGTGACTAGCTTGCTTGGAGAAAATGGTGAATTAAAGCTCAACAACATAAAAACAGTTAATGAAAAGTAAGCTTTATTAAATTGTTTTGTTATCAGAAGTTAATTTTTTTTTTAAATATCTCTAGGGAAAATACAATTCAAGCCAAAAATGTTGATATCGGTAAGCTCAAAACACAAGTAACTGAGCTGCTTGAAGAAAATGGCCGATTGAAGCTCAACAACAACACAATTTCAGAAAAGTAAGACTTAAAAATTCAATTTTATGATAAGCGAAGTTTATTCACTCGAATTTACTAAAGGGACCAAACCATTCAAAATCAAAAGGCTCAAATAGACCAACTCCAAACACAAGTCACTCAGTTACTTAATGAAAACGATCAATTGAAAGTCAACAACAATAATACCGAATCAGAACAGTATTAAAGCTTTTATTTTTTATCTAAAATTGAGCATTTTAAATTATAAAAATTTAAAGGTTCAAGGCTACACAGGCTAAAAATACTGAAATCGACCGTCTCCAAAAACAAGTGACTAGCTTGCTTGGAGAAAATGGTGAATTAAAGCTCAACAACATAAAAACAGTTAATGAAAAGTAAGCTTTATTAAATTGTTTTGTTATCAGAAGTTAATTTTTTTTTTAAATATCTCTAGGGAAAATACAATTCAAGCCAAAAATGTTGATATCGGTAAGCTCAAAACACAAGTAACTGAGCTGCTTGAAGAAAATGGCCGATTGAAGCTCAACAACAACACAATTTCAGAAAAGTAAGACTTAAAAATTCAATTTTATGATAAGCGAAGTTTATTCACTCGAATTTACTAAAGGGACCAAACCATTCAAAATCAAAAGGCTCAAATAGACCAACTCCAAACACAAGTCACTCAGTTACTTAATGAAAACGATCAATTGAAAGTCAACAACAATAATTCCGAATCAGAACTTAATGAAGTATCTGTCCAACAAATTAGAAATCAATTAAACGAAGAAATGCTAAAAAATAACCAACTAATTGATGAAATGTAACTTTTAATAATTGAATCTTTTTACTTCACGATATTCAATGTCAAACGTGATTTTAGAAAGAAAATTACTAGCCAGTTTCAAGAATTCAAAAATCAATATCAAGTATCTGAATTTGACGAATATGACCTTTTAAATTACGGTATCGTTTTTAATCCAGAAGCATATTCATCTAAATGTGGTTATCCTGGTTGTGATGGTTCCGGTAATGTGAATGAAAAGCATAATAAGCATTACAAGTATCTTTGGTTTTGATGGGTTTTTTCTAATTTTAATTCTAAATAATCTAATTTACTTTTAAGACCAAAGCATTGACCATACAAACCAAAAAATAAAGATATAATTGAGCAAAGAAAAAGAATTCACCAGTTAAATCATTCACTTTTAACCATCCAAGCTGACTTAAATGATTTGCCTTCGGAGTTATCCGAATGCCTTTTCCAATTAAACGATCTGAAAGAAATACTTCAAGTTACAGATCAAGAAATCAATACATTAAGACAGAATTTAGGTATATTTTGGTAAACATGATAACCTTAATATTTTTTAAATTTTTTATTTTAAATTTTATTTTAGAAAATCAAATAAAGCCAATCAACAATGAAAGTAAATCTTTAAACAGACCCGCACAAGAAGCTTTTGCTTATTATACAAGCACCGGCCAGTGCTAATGGAAAAGATTTATTTGAAGGTCCGCGAGGAGGTGTATTTTATATAAGCGATAAATGCATACCAACGTACGTTAAATCAGGGATCAAAACTTTTGCTACGGATATGCAGTTGATACTCACAAGAGATCAGATCTTGAGAATGCTCGCATTCCTGTATACGGTATCTACTGTATAAAGTTCAAGTTTGAAATTGATAGTTCTAATTCTTATTCTCCTTTAACGTTTAAATTTCATTTTTAAAATTTTTACTTCTTATTTTTTATGAGTTGTCTTTTTTATTTTTTTTATACTTTTTTCTTTTTATTTTTTCAATCCTTAAAATTTTTTGAATCAGTTAATGACGTTCGTTTCAGTAATTGGTATGAAATGGTTTTACATTTCATCCTGATATGAACCCTATGATTGTGTCCGATTATCTTGAAGTTTGGAATCGAATCAAGCATGTTTTGAGTTCAAAAAGCTAATTTCTGACAGTAATTTTGATCAAAAATTGATCAAAATACCCAAGAGGTAGATTTAAGAAATGAAATCAGAAATTAGCTTTTTTGGACCCAAAATAAGCTTGTGAAGATTTTGGATTTCAAGATTAATTGGACCAAACATAGGGGGATTATCAGGATTAGATGTAAAATCAAATCATACTAAAACTGAAAACTAATCGAGACAGATTTTAAAAACTAATTTTATTTACATAATTTTGATTTTTTAAAAAATAAATTATTTAATTTTATCTTTTTATTGATTTTTGCTTACAATACACAAAAACACAAAGACAAACAGAGAAATACTAGAATTCGATCTCGTTGTTATTTTGTTTTTTTAAAAACATGCAATATTTGATAAATAATCGTGAGCTCTGCTATTTTCAGCAAGTTAATCTTTTAATAGATCTCTTGTGTACAGATCTCCCATTTCACCAGCCTCAATTTTTTTGGTTGATTATAATCCGGACTATAATTTCGATAAATCCGATCTGCGTCATCAAAAGCTTAATTGATTGGGGTTTGGATATCGTTCGCGATTCTTTCGTATTCCCAGTGTATTCAATAAGTTTTCTAGATGAATTTTTTGTGTTTTCTTGGTGTATTCTTGTTTCTACGGAACTCTTGAATGTATTCTTTAAAGATGTATTTTTTTAAAGATTTCTGAAATACATCTGGAAGGATTCTGCAATACACATAAGAATTCTTTGAGTTTTCAGGAATACATTATTTTCAAAATTATGTATTTTTCCCTTGAAAAAACACATAGAATATATTAAGAATACACTTGTGGATTCATTTGTTAGTATTCTGGAAGTATAGTCGACTCACTTTAATCCGAACTACGTTAATCCGAATTTTTTACCAGTTCGGTTAAAATTTGTCTCCCATTCAGGTCTCCATACATGTAAATGTACGGGTTTAATCCGGATTATTTTATCCAAACTAAATTTTCTGGGTCCGGAAATGTTCGGATTAAAGCGAGCCCACTGTATTCCCATATACATTGCCAAAACCAAGTTTTAAGATTCATTTATAGCAATAATACCGTAGATAAAATTTTATTTTTTATAGCTATAAAATGCAAATCTAACTTAACAATATTATTGATTGAGATCAATCAATTTTATTTTTCTGAATTAAGAATCTAAATTAACAAAAAAAATTGAACATAATTGTAATAATTTCAATTTCTTAAAAAAATTAATTAACTTTTTAATTTGTTTTAAAAGATTTTGCTTTGCTCCAAAAATTTGCTCCAAACTTCAACGTCG